>CM057347.1:445494069-446198778 GCA_030015575.1 Agapanthus africanus | reverse complement strand
CTATAAACCTTAGCTAACCGGATTATATCTGTGATGTGTTATCTGTGCTGAACGTCTACTAATCGCTATACGTCGATTAGTGGGGGTTGCACATATCTGTGATCTGTGATATTGGTTTGTGTATATGAACTTATTGGATTGTCATGGATGAATAGCCGGGGATGTGAGATGAGTGTTTTCTTATCTTTAGTTTGATGTAAATTGTAAATTGATATAATATTATTTTATGGTCGCACATCAGGGTTGAGGTTGTAGCCACCATTGTATATTATTTCTTTTTACTGTTTACTGCTTCTAGGGATAGACCCAAGGTGGGGTGCACAAACTACCGGGTATTTTGAAGTGTCGAGTGGCCTATTCAGTTTGTTGAGAGAGGTTGCTTCACTTCGGGTATTTGGTGGGTAGTTTGCCGCATCCGTAGGGGTCTAGGGTGGGGTTTATCTATTCATCACGACCGTGTAATCCGTCTTTCATTGCAGGCTCAAACGAAACGTGGATTCCTAGTATATCCAATGTGTTCATCTGTGATCTGGAATGACTATCATTGCATCTGACGAATGTATATATTTATATATGATATCTAGTAGACGTTGCTTATATTTTACATTCGCGCTAGTCCAGCTCCCGCTCTGTCGTTAGTTAAGTAACCTAACGGATGATGACGGGCCCCGTGGCGAATGCGGATGGCATAAGCGCACGTTATATTTTCGTTGTTTTCTGCAATGGTAGGATTAATTGATGTGACTGTATTAAATTAATGCTAAGCAAACAAACCAAAGTTGAATCATTGGAACAATTTCAAAACCACTCGGTTTTTTTCAAAACAGCAAAACTTTTAAAAAGCGGAGCTTAAACCACTTCTTTTAAAAGCTATCTGATTCCTTCGATTATATCAAGTTCACTACGCTCACGGTTTCGCCAAAACCATTTGTAGCCCTCCGTCATTTCAGTTAAATGTTCAGTAGTATTCAAGCTGTGTATTTTGACCTTCGCCAAGGCATAGTGATTGGTAGCTACTGAATATTTATCTGTAGTATAGATAGATGCGTTGGTTTGAGACAGCCGTACTGCTATTTTGGCCTTCGTCAAGGGTATGCACGGATGGGTCCAAATTAACCTCGATAATGACGGGTAGAACTTGGCATATGACTTATGATATGTTGGCCTTCGTCAAGGTCATAAGAGCATGGGGCAAAAATTCCACAACGGGAGTTTCTAAAGAAACTGAAACTTGCTAGTATTACGTACCATTTGGAGTGTGATAATTTTGGTAGGATTTCTTCAACTTTATCACACAATGATATTTAGATGCCGATCCTACTGTAAGTATATGCTACTCCTCGGGAAATTTTCTCACTTAACGATTAATACTATAAACCAAGTTGGTGTCTAGAAAGGTGTTAGCGGGGCTACGCCTACAGGGAAAAGAGGTTATTTAATTAAGGAACTTTGCGAAAGAGTCGTAAAACCTCCCTCGAAATACCGACACCGGCCTGGTTGAACGGTTAAGCAAGTATTCTACGGTGAGAATAATCCTGACTAATTCTTCTTTTATGGTTTGAGGAAGGATTCGAGATATAGTGGGAGCCATCCTGTTTAGATAAACTAAAAACCACTCTAAAGTTGCAAGAGCATCATACTAAAGTGTTTCTTCTCTCTCTTCTAATTGCAGCGACCAAACATGACGGGCCTTAAGTTACTATTAGATAAATACATATTGACAGGGCCAAACTATAAAGATTGGTTCATGAATGTCAAAATGGCAATCACTTATGACAAGTTGGGGTATCTCCTTACCACTAAGGCCCCCACTGTCCCAGGTCCAGAATCCAGCATCGTGGATAAGGAAATCCGTAAGACCTGGGAGATTAACTGCACGAATGCTAAGTGCCTCGTGTTTGCCTCTATGGACAATGAACATCAGAGGAGGCACGAGAATATGGACCTAGAATCCATATTTCTCCATACCAAGGAATTATATGGAGAGCAATCTCGTATTGCAAGATACGAGACTTCGAAGAAGCTATTTCAAGCGAGGTTGGCCGTCGGATCATCTGTAGGGGAACACGTCCTTAAAATGATCGGCTACATTGAGGAGCTCGCGGACCTCGGGACCACGTTAGAGAATGAGCTGTATACAGACTTGATTCTCCAGTCCCTTCCTTCCACATACGCCCAGTTTATCTTGAATTTTAATATGCAAGGTAAAGAATTTGAACTTCCGGAACTCCTCAATATGTTGAGGAGTGCAGAGGGCACACTGTAGAAAGCAAAAGAAACATCCGCTTTGTCTGTTGGTGGAGCTTCCTCTTCCAGATCCAAGGTGAAAGCCCAAGGAAAGAAGAAGAAGGCCCCCACCAAACTGAGAGGCGGTGTTAGTAAGGTGGAAGCCAAGGGAAAGGAAAAGGTAGCGGGACCTACAATGGGAAAGGAAGAGTGCTTCTATTATCATAAGAAGGGACACTAGAAGAAAGATTGCAGGGCTTGGAAGGCTAAGAACCAGGACCCGAAACAAGTTGTGGATTCGGCTTCAGGTGTACATGTAATTGAAAACTTTCTGTCAATCAACTCTACTTCCTGGGTATTGGATACCGGATCAGAATCTCATATCTGTAATTCTTTGCAGGCATTGAGAAGCCGTAGAGTTTTGAAGGCGGGTGATATGACCCTCAGAGTTGCAAACGGAGCAAGCATGGATGCTGTGTCCGTAGGGGAATATCACTTAGGATTGACTAGTGGATATGTTTTGGTTTTGCACAACTGTTATTTTGTACCAAGTTCGACTTGTAATATCATATCTGTATCTTTAATGTCTAAAGTAGGTTATGATTTTACATTTGTAAGCGATGCCGTAAACATCCACCTTAATTATAGTTTGATTGGGTCGGGTACATTAAGCAACGGTATATACGTGTTAAACCAACCACAGATTTTCAATGTCCAGAATATACACAAAAGAAAGTCTCCAGAATTAAATCATACTTTCTTATGGAATTGTAGACTGGGTCACATCAATGAGACAAGGTTAACTAAGTTACATAAAGAAGGATATTTGGATCCGTTCGAATATCAATCTTATGCAACTTGTCAATCATGTCTCAAAGGAAAGATGACAAAGACTCCGTTCACTGGACACGGGGTAAGAGCGAGCGAGCTCTTGGGACTCATATACAGCGACGTGTGTGGTCCAATGTCTACACATGCAAGAAGTGGTTTTTCCTATTTCATTACTTTTACGGATGATTTCTCCAGGTATGGACATGTCTTCTTGATGAAGCATAAATCCGAGGCCTTTGAGAGATTCCGAGAATATAAGAATGAAGTAGAAAACAAACCGGCGAAAGTATCAAGACACTGAGATCTGATCGAGATGGTGAATACTTAAGTGCCGAGTTCCTGGATTACCTAAAAGAGAATGGAATTCTCTCTCAGCTTACTCCTCCATACACACCACAGCACAACGGTGTATCGGAGGGACGGAACCGAACCCTATTGGATATGGTACGTTCCATGATGAGTAATGCTGAGTTACCGCGATCATTCTGGGGCTATGCACTAGAATCAGCTGCATATCTTTTGAACAAGGTTCCTACCAAGACTGTGCCTACCACACCATATCAGATGTGGAGTAGGAAGAAACCCTATTCTCAGTATCTGAAAATATGTGGATGTCCAGCTTTTGTTAAAAAGTAGCATACGGACAAACTCGAGGCACGCTCAGTACTGTGTAAGTTTGTGGGATACCCAAAAAACTCCACGGGGTATCTTTTCTATTACGCAGGGGAATAAAAGGTTTTTGTTTCTCGTCATGCCCACTTTCTGGAACATCAGTTTTTAGAAAAAGAAACAAGTGGGAGCGCAATAGAACTGGAAGAAATTCCAGAACCACAAGCTATTACTGAAAGCTTGGTGGAACCAGAAGTTTCAAAAGAACAGGACATTCCCGCACCACTCCGCAGGAGTAGTAGGCTGTCTCATCCGCCTGAGAGATACTGCGGTTTTCTCGTAGACGGGGATAGAGAGGATTGCATCATTGATAATGATGAGCCGACTAACTTCCAGCAGGCCATTCAGAGCACCGACTCGGTAAAATGGCTGGATGCAATGCGGACCGAGATGGAGTCCATGTATACCAACAAAGTATGGACTTTGGACATTGCTCCAAGAAGGGGTAAAACCCGTAGGATGCAAATGGATCTTCAGAAAGAAGATTGGTGTAGATGGACATGTTGAAACCTATAAGGCTAGACTTGTTGCAAAAGGATTTCGTCAAAGACCTGGTTTGGACTATGACGAAACCTTTTCTCCAGTGGCTATGCTCAAATCCATTCAGATCCTTCTTACCATTGCTGCCTTCCACGATTATGTGATTTGGCAGATGGACGTAAAAACCGCTTTTCTAAATGGAAATTTAGAAGAGTGCGTCTATATAGACCAGCCAGAGGGTTTCATTCAGAGTGGGAGCAGCGGAAAAGTATGCAAGTTGCTTAAGTCAATTTATGGACTGAAGCAGGCATCGCGGAGTTGGAACATCTGTTTTGATGAGACGGTCAAAGAATTTGACTTTATCAAAAATCCAGATGAGCCGTGCATTTATAGTAAGATTGTAGCATGAACTGTTGTATTCCTCTTCTTGTATGTGGATGACATTCTCTTGATTGGAAATGACATTCCTATGCTACAATCTGTCAAAAAGTTCTTGTCACACAGGTTCTCTATGAAAGACCTGGGTGATACTTCTTACAATCTGGGGATCCAGATCTATCGTGATAGATCTAAGAGGATGTTGGGACTTTCGCAGTCCAGGTACATCGACACCATACTGAAAAGATTCAGTATGGAAGATTCAAAGCACGGTAATTTACCGGCTTATCACGGAATCACCCTCTCCAAAGAGATGTCTCCCAAGACTGATTTGGAAAGGGATCGCATGTCTATTATACCCTACGCTTCTGCGGTAGGCTCTATAATATATGCGATATTCTGTACCAGACCAGATGTAGCTTATGCATTGACTGTGGTAAGCTGGTATCAGTCAAACCCTGGGGAGAAACACTGGGTAGCGGTAAAGAACATTCTCAAGTACCTGAGAAGGACTAAGGATATGTTCTTGGTTTACGGCGGAAAAGACCTCCAGATCAAGGCCTTTGCTGACTCCAGTTTCCAGAGTGACAAGGATGACTCCAAATCCATGTCGGGCTATGTCTTTACCCTCAATGAAGGGTCGGTTTGTTGGAAGAGTTCCAAACAGGAGACTGTTGCTGACTCGACGATAGAAGCGGAGTATATCGCAGCTTCTGATGCCGCAAAAGAAGTAGTCTGGATGAGGAATTTCTTAACAGAACTTCAGGTGGTTCCATCCATTGTTGATCCAATACGTCTGTATTGTGACAACAACGGGGCTATAGCTTTAGCGAAGGAACCCAGGTCCTATCAGAAGTCCAGACACATCTTAAGGTGGTATCACCTGATCAGGAAGATCGTGGATCGCCGGGAGATCGAGATTCGGAGGGTTGCTACAGGGGATACACTGCAGATCCATTCACAAAGGCCGTCCCTCGGACACAGTTCGAGAGGCTATTCGAGATGATAGGTCTGCGATATGCCAGCACATGGCCTTAGTGCAAGTAGGAGATTATTAGTGTGATATGCCCTAGAGGCCATTATTGTATAGTACTAATTTGTATATTAAATTTTGGAAGCTTGTGATATATACACGGATTTATAACAGTCTTGCTCAATATGGTAGTATGCTACTTGGTTTGTATCTATCTTAATATGTGTATATGTTTCTTTTAACGTATCACAAATACATATTGATAGAGCATTTAAGATCTTTTCTTGACTACCAGCGTTGTGATGGCAGTCACACTTGCGGGGGATGGGTAGTCCACAAGCACATCTTTATACAGGTCCCTAGTCATAGGATTATCGAGACAGGGCATCGATACTCCAGACTAGACTAGTGTATACGCTTCTCATCCCAGGAAGGGAGATGGTTTGTCCCACAGCTATCAGTACGTCGTACTGGAGATAGAATGCAGGTGCTCGTTAGGTTACGAGTATACTGGACAGGACTCGCTGGGAACTGTTGGTTGGTACTATACCTATCGTCAGTTAGCGGTTCCCAGATGACATGAGTACATCTTAGTCCGTTGACTTGACACTGCTGCTTCGGCTCAAATGTGTTCCCACTGTTCTTAGATTACTACACTACCACGGCTCTTTTGAGTCGTGCAAACAGGTAGTAGTTGGGCGCAGTCCCGAAGCACTTGGAGGCAGTGGCGGTTAGATAGGATTCGTCTCTCCCGGTATTGGGGGTTGATATCACGCTGTGTTTGGAGAGCCATTACACAAAGTCCCTGGCCAGAGCAAGCGAGATTTACTGGTAGTTATTATAGTAGTTTTTCAGGGTGTTTTGGACTACACTCCGACACGACTTATACCGCTATTAGGGGACTAACGTTTACCGCCCCCTAGGCCCGATATGTGATACTCATAGACGAACAGACCAGACTGTACGGAGATTGTCACATTCAGGCTCAGTAAGAGTTCGGATGGGTTTTCCTCATCGGCCTTCTTATCGACATCTATCTGGGGACCGTTACGTACAGCTAGTACTGCTTGCAGCCTGTGGTTAAACCCACTGCTAGCGTAGTGTCGAGTCTTTAGAGTCGCACACAGAGGGTTTTCCACATTTGGACGAAATGAGGTAGAGGTCGTATGGGTTTACGACAAAGTTCATTCACATACGTGTACTTGTGCGTGTTTGGTGTTCGGGCAGTTGATACTAGTGGACTTTGGTTTAAGCCGGATCCTAATATTTGATTTTGGGTTGGTTCAGTCTCATTGTATTCGTATTCCTCGGAACGCGGATGCGGGTATGTATATACGGTTGATATAGGCAGAGGAGGAGACACCTCATTAGTGTTTTGACCATTGACTTGATTAAAACCATAATGAGATGAAGGAAATTGATTACTAATTTTTATTAGAGATAATTGTGTTATAGCTAATTTAGTTTGACCATTTGACCATGTTGACTTAGATATTTTGTTGAGCAAAAGATATTTTGTTTAGCATTAATTGTGACATGATAATGGTCAAATCAATATCAACCATCACAATTATCTTACTAAAAACTTATTATTCTTTTTTTCCTAATATGAGAGCTCACTCTCTTCATTATTCTTGATACACTCTCTCTCATGGTTCTCTTTCCTCTTCCTCTCTCAAAGCCCTAAGTCTTTCATGAGTTGAAAATTAAGGGCCATTGAGACCAAAACCACCAAAATCCGTCTCTATTCACTGTAGGGTTCTTATTTTAGCACACCAAGCACCCAAGTCATTTCATTATAGAGTTTGGAGCTCAAGGTAGAGACCTTCGGGTGGATCTTCTTTGACGTGGTGAAGCCGGTGAGGAGGAACCATCCACAGCCACTCCAAGGAGCTCACAACAAGGAGGACCACAACAAGGAGAAGAAGGAGTTCAAGCTTGAGGTATAACCATCTAACATAGTAGTTAGAACTCCTAGTTAGTTTGGTAGTTAATATTTAGCAAAGATCCTCATGGCTAGTCTCTGTTATCTTGCAAAGAAAAATTCGATTTTTACCTATTCCGCCTCCCCGTAAACTACCGGGGTGGGTAACATAGACTTACACTCGTAAGTGTAATTTCTCCTTAAGAATCATGAGAATCCCTAAGTATGTTGCCGCCTTGTGAGTCGTAAGTATCTCACGCAGGTGTTTTCTCCTTACCAGGTCGAGAGGACCTTGCAAGTGCGTATGAATTTTTTTCGAGTCTGTGCCCTTTCGGGTTTTCACAAACTCTGCGGTTGCCCTGCTGTTTTTACTTACGGATCCCTTTCGGGTTTTCATCCGTTCCCATCTTGCTAATGGACGTACTGTTTTTTTATATATATTTTTTATTTTTTATATTTCTTCTGTCAGCCCTAAGATGCTGCGGTTTGTAGTAGTTTCAAGACGTTTTGGTCCGTTGTTAGTTTCAGGACGTTACGGTCCATTGTTAGTTTAAGGACAATTCGGTCCGTTGCTGCCGTTTTAGAGACACCGGTTTCGTTGGATACTACTTATTGAGTTTGGGCTTGGGAAGATAGCAAGCGGACATACGCGTCGTCATCTATCGTTGACCTAGGCCGTGACTCGTCAGGCGTAGTATCTTTTAAGGAACCGGCCGTTTATTGGTCTGAAGGGTCTTTCGCCATGCATATCCATGAGTAGATAGGCCCTACTTTGGTAAACTTTGTCTATGATATACGGGCCCTCATAGTTCGGCTCAAATTTCCCCCATTTGGCACGATTCGGGATCATAGGTCTCTTGACCACTAGCACGAGTTCGCATTGGAGAAATGTTCTCGGCCTAGTCAATCTTTCGTATGAGCGCGTCATCCTTGCTTTTTAAGCTTCTAGGTTTTGCTGTTCCATGAGACGGGTTTCATCGAGGGCATTGAGCTCCTCAAACCGAAGATGCGCATTCTCCTCGTCTGTTAGCTCATAATGAACCGTAACTCGTAGAGATGGTAGTTCTATCTCCAAGAGGAGTACTGCTTCATCGCCGAATACCAATGCATACGGCGGCGTGTTTGTGGCCATCTTGAACGTGGTCCGATATGCCCAGAGAGCTTCATGCAGTATCTCTGTTAGTGTATATGCCCTAGAGGCCATTACTGTATCATACTAGTTTGTATATTACTTAATGGAAGCTTGGGATATTCACAGTTGTATAAACAATCTTGCTCAAAATGGTAGTATGCTATTTGGTTTGATTCTACTTTAATATTTGCATGCGTTTCTTTTAGCATATCGCTTATACATATTAATGGAGCCCTTAGGATCTTTGCTTGATTACCAGCGTTGTAATGGCAGTCACACTTGTGGGGGCTGGGTAATCTACAAGAACATCCTTATACAGGTCCCTAGTCGTAGGATTATCGAGACGGGGCATCGATACTCCGGAGTAGACTAGTGTATACGCTTCTCTTCCCAGCAGGGAAGATGGTCTGTCCCACATCCATTAGTACGTCATACTGGAGATAGTATGCAGGTGCTCGTTAGGTTACGAGTATACCGGACAGGACTCGTCGGGAACTGCTGGTTGGTACTATACCTATCGTCAGGTAGCAGTTCCCAGGTGACATGAGTACAGCTTAGTCCGTCGACTTGACACTGCTATTTCGCCTCGAGTGTGTTCCCACTGTACTTTGATTACTACCCTACCACGGCTCAAAGGAGTCGTGCAAACAGGTAGTAGTTGGGTGCAGTCCCGAAGCACTTGGAGGCAGTAGCGGTTAGACAGGATTCGTCTCTCCCGGTATTGGGGGTTGATATCGCGCTGTGTCAGGAAAGCCATTACACAAAGTCCCTGGCCAGGGCAAGCGAGATTTACTGATAGAGTTTCCAGTAGTTTCTCAGGGTGTTCTGGGCTACTCTCCGACACGACTTGTACTGCTATTAGGGGTCTGATGTTTACCGCCCTCTAGGCCCGATATGCGATTCTCATAGACGAACAGACCGGTCTGTACGGAGATTGTCACATTCAGGATCAGTTGGAGTTCAGATGGGTTTTCCTCATCGGCCTTCTTATCGACATCTACCTAGGGACCGTTACGTACAGCTAGTGCCGCTTGCGGTCTGTGGTTAAACCTACTGCCAGCGTAGTGTCGAGTCTTTAGAGTCCCACACAGAGAGTTTCCCTTCACTGAGCAAAATGTGTAGAGGCCGTATGGTTTTACGGTAGGGCTACGATCACTTACGTGCACTTGTGCGCGTATGATGTTCGGGCGGACAATACTAGTGGGCTTTGGTTTAAGCCGAATCCTAGTATTGTACGGATGGATTAGTTTTGTCTTCTGTGCTTTCGTATTCTACGGAATGCGGATACGGGTGTGTATGCACGGTTGTGATGAGCGAAGGAGGTGCCTCATTAGGGTTTTGACCGTTGACTTGGTCAAAACCATTATGAGGTGGAGGAAAATATTTACTGATCTTTTTAATGATAATTGTGTTATGGCTAATTGGTTTGACCATTTGACCATGCTTGACCATTTGACCTAGTTGACTATTGTTGACTTAGATATTTTGTGAGTACTAGACTCTTCTTTTGGCTTGGATTTAACTTGACATGATAATGGTCAAATCAATTGTAACCATCACAATTTTCATGATAAAATATTGGTAATTATTTTTCTTATGGATCATTATCTCATTTGCTTTCTCTCGCATTAAAAGAGAGTTCCCATGGTTGCTCCTTCTTCTTCCTCACTAGCATTTCCTAATAGTCTCATGTGTTGAGAAAATTAGGTGCTAAATAGACAAACAAATCCATCTTCTTCTTCTACATCATCTGGGACATCAAGCATAGTGAACTTGTTGCCCTACTTACCTCGGCTTGAGGTGGAGCTCGGGCAATAGACTCTCGGGTGGATCGTCTTCGACTCTAGGAGGCCGCGGAGGTGACCAAGATCCAGATCGATCCTCGGACTCACATGGACGAGGAGGACAGCGGCGAAAAGAACCGAAGGACTAGTTTTGTGAGGTATAATCTCCTTGCATAGTAGATAGAATCTCTTATAGTTTGTTAGCAATGGTTTGGCAAAGATCCTTTAGCGTTAGTCTATGTTACCTTGTGACAAAAATTCGATTTTTACTTGTTCCGCCTCCTCGCTAGCTTGCGGGGTGAGCGACATAGACTTACAGTGGTATCAGTGCCCGGCTAAACCATTACTAACATGTTAGCAAAGTGTTAGAAATTCGATCACCGGAAAAATCACAAAACAACCTCAAAAAGGCACGTTTTCTGTCGTTTTTTAAAACTGGTCCAAAATTTTTTCCAGGGACCTTAAAAATACGTGCAGGCTTTTTTAGGGACACCCAAGAAAAATGAGATCGTGAATCGGTCAGACCGCCGCGGAAGCGCGGCCGAGTCGACTCTGAATCAACTCGTTTTTCATGCAGAGTGTCCAGCATGGTGTTTTGTGATTTCTATGATATTCTGTTTCTACCCAGATTTTATGAGTACTGTGTTGTGCTTGGGGTAGATTCAAATCTGGTTATCGATTGAAATTCTAAGTATTTTAGCTAATCGGATCTTCTGTGATGTGATATATGTACTGAACGTCTACTAATCTCTATACGTTGATTAGTAGGGTTTGTACATATCTGTGTTCTGTGATTTTGGATTGTGTATATGAACTTGTTGGATCGTCGTGATGAATAGCCGGGGATGTGAGATGAGAGTTTTCATTTTTCATTCGATGTAAATTTGTAATTTGATATAATATTATTTTATGGTCGCACATCCGGGTTGAGCTTGTAGCCGCCATTGTATATTATTTCTTTTACTGTTTTTGCTCTTAGGATAGACCTAAAGTGGGGTGCACAAACTACCGGTTACTTTGAAGTGCCGAGTGGCCTACTCACGTTGTTGAGGGAGGTTGCTTCACTTCAGATATTTGGCGGGTAGTTTGCCGCACCCGTAGGGGTCTAGGGTGGGGTTTGGCTATTCATCGCGACCGTGTAATCCGTTTTTCGTTGTAGGCTCAAACGAGGCGCCGATTCCTAGTATATCCAATGTGTTCATCTGTGATCTGGAATGACTATCATTGCATCTGACGAATGTATATATCTATATATGATATTTAGTAGGCGATGCTTATGTTTTGCATCTGCGCTAGTCCAGCCCCCGCTCTGTCGTTAGTTAAGTAACCTAACGGGTGATGACGGGGCCCAGTGGCGAATGCGGATGGCATAAGCGTACGTCATATTTTCGTTGTTTTCTGCAATGGTAGGATTAAATTGATGGGACGCATTATATTAATGCAAAGAAAACAAACCAAAGCTGAATCGTTGGAACAATTTCAAAACCACTCGGTTTCTTCAAAACAGCAAAACTTTTAAAAACGCTGAGCTTAAACCACTCCTTTTAAAAGCTATCAAGGTTCTTTCGATTATATCAAGTTCACTACGTTCACGGTTTCGCCAAAACCATTCGTAGCCCTCCGTCATTTCATATGGATATTCAGTAGTATTCAAGCTATGTTTGTTGACCTTCGTCAAGGCATAGCGATTAGTAGCTATTGGGTGTTCATATGCAGCATAGATAGATGCGTTGGTTTGGGACAGTCGTATTACCTTGTTGACCTTCGTCAAGGGTATATACGGGTGGGTTCAAATTAACCTGGACAATGATGGATAGAACTTGACATGTGACTTATGATTTGTTGACCTTCGTCAAGGTCATAAGAGCATGGGGCAAAAATCCACATCGGGAGTTTCTAAGGAAATTGAAACTTGCTAGTGCTGCATACCATTTGGAGTTTGATAATGTTGG
Organism: Agapanthus africanus; assembly: GCA_030015575.1. Taxonomy (NCBI): domain Eukaryota; kingdom Viridiplantae; phylum Streptophyta; class Magnoliopsida; order Asparagales; family Amaryllidaceae; genus Agapanthus; species Agapanthus africanus. The sequence goes on along the minus strand of CM057347.1, from coordinate 446,186,429 downwards.
TAGGATTCCTTCAGCATTATCACACAATGATATTTGAATTGCGATCCTACTGTGAGTATCTGCTACTCCTCGGGAGATTTTTTTTCACTTAACGATCAATGCTATAAACCAAGTAGGTGTCTAGAACAGTGTTAGCGGGGCTACGCCTCCAGGGAAAAGAGGTTATTTAATTAAGTAAGTTCGCGAAAGCGTCGTAAAACCTCCATCGAAATACCGACACTCGCCTGGCTGAACAGTTAAGCAAGTATTGTACGGTGAGATTAATCCTGACTAATTCTTCTTTTATGGTTTGAGAAAGGATTCGAGAAATAGTGGGAGCCATCCTGTTTAGATAAATTAAAAACTAATCTAAACTTGCAAGAGCATCATGCCAAGTGTTTTCTTCTCTCTCTCTTAATTGCAGCGACCCAGTGACCAGACATAGGTTACATCTAGATAATAAAATGACTGAATCTGACTATATTGAATGGCAAAGGTCTGTCCAGATGCCCATTACCCATGAAAAACTGGGACACCTGTTCACTAATCAAACCCCTGCCGTCTCAGGACCAGTTTCCATCGTCACGGATACTGATATCCGTAAGACATCGGAAAAAGACTGTGCGAATGCCAAGTGCCTCATGTTGGCCTCAGTTGATGGTGCATACCATAGGCAGCACGAGAAGATGGACTTAGTTTCTGTCTTCCTCCATAACAAAGATTTATATGGAGAGCAATCTCGTATCGTAAGATATGAGACCTCGAACGAATTTTTTCAAGCGAGGTTGGCTGTTGGGTCATCTGTAGGGGACAATGTCCTTACAGAGACTAGCTATTTTGATGAGCTCACGGACTTGAAGATCACGTTGAAGAACGGGTCAAATACTGACTTGATTCTACAGTTTCTGCCCTCTACTTACACCCTGAAGGAAATTAGGGAAGTAGAAGGAAAGGGAAGGGCAAAAGTTTTGGGACTAGATATAGGGAAGGAGGGACGTCCCTATTGTTAAAGGACATTGGCAGAAGGATTGCAGGGCTTTGAAAGCCAGTAGTCAGGATTCGAAGCATATTGTGGCTTCGGCTTCGGGTGTGTTTGTAATAGAAAACTGTATGTCAATTAAATCTACTTCCTGGGTACTAGATACCGGATCAGGATCTCACATCTATAATTCATTACAGGTTTTGAGAAACCGTAGAGTTATCAGGTTAGGTGATATGACTCTCAGGGTTGCTAACGGAATGGGCGTGGACGCTGAATCCGTAGGGGAATATCACCTTGGATTGACAAGTGGCCAGATATTGATTCTACGTAACTGTTTGTATATACCTAGTCTAGCTTGTAATATCATATCTGTATCCTTAATTTCTAAGGAAGGATATGATTTTACTTTTATAAGCGATGTGGTCCACATCCACCTAAATCAAGTTTTGATTGGGTCAGGTGCATTAGAAAACGGAATATACGTATTAAATCAAGCTCAGGTTTTCAGTGTCCAGAACACACTTAAAAGACAGTCTCCGAAAACAAATTAGGCTTTCTTATGGCATTATAGACTGGGTCACATCAATGAGACACGGTTAATGAAGTTACATAAAGAGAGATATTTGAATCCGTTCGAGTATCAGTCTTATGCTACTTGTGAATCTTATCTCATGGGAAAGATGACAAAAATCCGTTCACTGAACACAGAGTAAGAGCGAGCGAGCTCTTGGGACTCATACACAGTGACGTGTGTGGTCCAATGTCTACACATGCGCGAAGTGGTTATTCATACTTCATTACTTTTGCGGATGATTTCTCTAGGTATGGACATGTCTTTCTAATGAAGCATAAATCCAAAGCCTTTGAGAAATTCCGGGAATACAAGAATGAAGTGGAGAAACAAACAGGCAAAAGTATCAAGACACTGAGATTTGATCAAGGTGGTGAATACTTGAGTGCCGAGTTTCTGGGCTACTTAAAAGAGAATGGAATTCTCTCTCAGCTTACTCCACTATACACACCATAACACAATGGTATATCGGAAAGGCGGAATCGAACCCTATTAGATATGGTTCGTTCCATGATGAGTAAGGCTGAGTTACCACGATCTTTCTGGGGTTATGCACTATAAACAGCTGCATATCTTTTGAACAAAGTTCCAACCAAGACTGTGCCTACCACACCATATCAGATGTGGAGTGGGAAGAAACCCTGTCTTAAGTATCTTAAGACATGGGGATGTCCATCTTTTGTAAAGAAGCAGCATGCGGACAAGCTTGAGGCATGCTCAGTACTGTGTAAGTTTGTAGGATACCCCAAGAAATCCAGGGGGTATCTTTTCTATTCCGCAGAGGAACAAAATGTTTTTGTTTCTCAGCATCCCCACTTCTTGGAAACTGAATTTTTAGAAAATCAGATAAATGGGAGCGCAATAGAACTGGAAGAAATTCCAGAACCACAAGCTATAACTGAAAGCTTGGTAGAACCAGAAGTTTCAGGAGAACCGGACATCCCAGCGCCACTCCGCAGGAGTAGTAGGCAGTCTCATCCGCCCGAGAGATACTACGGTTTTCTTAGACGGGGATCGAGAGGATTGCATCATTGAAAATGATGAGCCTGCTAACTTCCAGCAAGCCATTCAGAGCGGTGACTCAGTAAAATGGCTGGATGCAATGCGGACCGAGATGGAGTCCATGTACACCAATAAAGTTTGGACTTTGGACATTGCTCCAGAAGGGGTAAAACCCGTAGGCTGCAAATGGATCTTCAGAAACAAGATTGGTGTAGATGGGCGGGTTGAAACCTATAAAGCTAGACTTGTTGCGAAGGGTTTTCGTCAAAGACCTGGTTTGGACTATGACGAAACCTTTTCTCCAGTGGCTATGCTCAAATCCATTCGGATCCTTCTTACTATTGCTGCCTTCCACGATTATGAGATCTGGCAGATGGACGTAAAGGCGGCTTTTCTAAATGGTAATTTGGAAGAGTGCGTCCATATGGATCAGCCGGAGGGTTTCATTCAGAGTGGGAGCAGCGGTAAAGTGTGCAAGTTGCTTAAGTCCATTTATGGACTAAAGCAAACATCGCGGAGTTGGAACATCTGCTTTGATGATACTGTCAAAGAATTCGACTTTATCAAAAATCCAGATGAACCATGCATTTACAGTAAGATTGTAGGGAGAACTGTGGCATTCCTTGTCTTGTACGTGGATGACATTCTCTTAATAGGAAATGATATTCCTATGCTACAGTTAGTCAAAGCATTCTTGTCACAGAGGTTCTCCTTGAAGGACCTGGGCGATGCCAACTACATTCTGGAGATCCATATCTATTGTGATAGATCTAAGAGGATGTTGGGACTTTCGCAGTCCAGGTACATCGACACCATACTGAAACGATTCAGTATGGAAGATTCAAAGCGTGGCAATCTACCGGCTTGTCATGGAATCACCCTCTCCAAAGAGATGTCTCCCAAGACTAATTTAGAAAGGGCTCGCATGTCGTCTATACCCTTCGCATCTGCGGTAGGCTCTATAATGTATGCGATGTTGTGTACCAGATCAGATGTAGCATACGCATTAAGCGTTGTAAGCCGGTATCAGGCTGACCCAGAGGAGAAACACTGGATAGTAGTAAAGAACATTCACCTAAGAAGGACTAAGGAGATGTTCTTGGTGTATGGCGGAAAAAACCTCCAGATTGAGGCCTTTGCTGACTCCAGAGAGGTGACGGGTCCCGACAACCACATATCGATACGGACTGCGGGGTCCTTAAACTCGTGGACCGAAACGTCCCTAAACTAATATTCGTCCCAAAATGGGAATGTTGGACCGAAATGTCCTTAAACTAATGCTCGTCCCCAAATGGGAATGATGGACCACCATGTTCCTAAACTGGAAATCGACCGCAACGTCATTAAACTAAACAGTAGAGCCAATTGCTCTCTTGTCGGATCCAAATGATCCCGTTAAGTTGATCTTAGTCTGGAGATTAGACTAACGTATCCTTAACAAAAGTTTAAGTTGATCTTAGCCTTAAATATGGCTAACGTATCCTTAAACTAAAACACCAAACCCAAATCTAAGTAAATACGGATTTGGACTAATCCACGTCCTACGGGCGACGGCATCACTTAGTCTCCGTATACAATCCACGGGCAACCACAAATAAAACAAACACACACGACACGAAGTGAACTTCTGGAGCAGGAGAAAGTGGCTACCGCTATGCGGTAGCGTAATTAACTGCAGGGGCTTGCACCTGCAGGGAAGAGCGTCCCCACAATCAAAAACCCCTCAAGCGAAGGGGAATCTGACGAAGTCTGCTACATCGGCCGCATCCGCCCAAACCTCCGATATACGGTGCCATAAATCAACTTGGCATCTTCGGAGAGGTGGAAGGATAAAACCAAATAGCATCTGCCCCGAATCTCAGGCCTAGACGCCCAGGTCTACGAGCTGCCATTCGGAGGGGAACAGATTCTGGCACGCCCGGTGGGACCTTTTCCTCTTTCCACTCCACACTTCGTGTGTCGTCTTCGCGAACGAATCGCGGTTTGTTAATGGTTGCCTTTGGGTTTCAAGTTACTAAGATTTGGTCTTTTGCCTGGCGCAGAAATCAAGCATCAATGGCCTCTAACTGCTCGAACTGCTCGAAGTGCCAATGCAACTGACGCTCCACCTCACCTAGAGGTGTAGCATATGGGCCTCAAGCGGCCTCCATCCTTGCCCTGCCGGTAGAACAGGTGACCCAGGCCACCACCGGCCTGTTTTTTGGGACCATGATCCCGCCTGCAAGCTTCACCATGCCAATGCCCGCACAAAAGGCGAACAAGAAGTCGGTCTTCGACCGGCTCACTACTACAACGGCCCCTGTCAACGGGTCGTCCAATATCAAATCAACAGCCTCTGTCTTTGCCAGGCTAGATCAGAACTCTGATGGGCCCGCCAGGAAGCCCATGAACTCTAAAGTGGCTGTCCTAAGGAAGGCAACAACCGCTGCTCCAGAAGTCGTCAAGGCGGCTTCTCCCGTCAAAGAATCAGTCTTTTCAGGGCTGTCTATTCCGGCTCCTGCCCCTGCTCGAGGATCTTTTTTTGACAGATTGAATATTGCCGCTCAAAAGACAACATCAGTCTTTAAGAGGCTGGCACCGGCAGAACCTCATTCAGACAGGGGACAAGAAGAAGCTGTCTCTATCGCCGATCCAGTCCAAACGGCTCGTCATGCTCGACGTCGCCATTGGCGATGAGTAAGGAAGGCTGGGGGTAACTCCCCCTCAGGGCTAACTCCACCTGCTCCAGTGGTGGAAGTTAACGCTACTATTCCAACTGGGAACGGCTTCGAACCGTTAAGGAGGGTGCGTAAGAACTCTCCAACTGCTATGCTGAAAAGATCTCCTCCACCTGCAGAGAGGGTTCCGGAAACGAAGCTGGAGCAGCCCCCTCAACGGCTGTCCTCCTGGATTTATAAGGTCTAGCGGAGAGTTCAGGACTCGGTAATCGACCAAAATCACTTTCGCCAACAGAAAAGGGCAAAAGTGCAAGAAGAAAAGAACCGTCCGGACAAACAGCAAAGGACGACCACCACCAGGGTGCCTGCTGCAACGGCCCCCTCAACTTCAACGGCCCATAAGAGAAGGAGGCCAGAGAAAATTCCCACGCCCGCGGCCAATGCCAAGGGCGGCGAGCCCAAACGCCCTAAGTCTGGGGGCATGATGGTTCATACCGTCTACATGGCGTCTGGAAAAGAGGACAGCCGTGCATCTACAGGTCATAGACCGCTTACACGGTCGGTGACCAAAGCTCAGGAGCAACAACAAAAGCTCCAAGAAATGATGAACACAATGGCTGCACTCACTGGGCCGAAAGAAAGCCCCGAAGCGTTATCTGATCAACGCCAGGAACAAGAAACTGAAGCCGAATTCCTTCGACGGGTATTGGAAAAGAAGGATAAAGAGGCTGCTGAACAAGCAGCCAACATAAAGCGTATAGCTCTCCTGTTCCAAGACATGGTGGGGATGATGATCTAACAAGATCCTCCAGCAGAAGATCCCCCGATCGTTCTTGAAGACGATAGGGGAGAAACGTCGAATCCTCCACCAGCTCTGTCAACAGCCAAGGAGGAGACAATCTCCAAAGCTGACTTGGACGAGTATATAGCCCAACAAATACGGGTTCATCATGCGACTGAAGCAGCCGGTCAGGTCGTAAAAACAGGACGACCATATCCGAGCTGGTACGACCTGATCAAGTACCCGCCGGGCTACACAATTCCCAAGTTCCATGTCTATAAGGGGACGGGCAATCCCCACCAGCATGTTGCCCAGTTCAGAGCGCTTTGCGGCAACACCGGCGGTGATGATAAGTTGTTACTTCGCCAGTTCGTTGGTAGCTTATCGGACACAGCATTCGAGTGGTACTCCGAGCTCCTAAACGACTCAATCAAGACCTTCGCGGAGATGGAGCTGCTGTTTACCCAGCGTTTCGCAAGCGCCAGCGAACGCACCCCGATAACGGCATTGATTAATGCCAGGGTGAAGCCAGGCGAGATATGGGTCCAATATGCTATACGGTGGCGGAACTTGTGGTCGAAGTGCGAACAGCGCATTGAAGAGGCTCCTGCAGTGGGTATGTTTGTGGGAACCCTTGATCCGCAAGCAACCATCTCGCAATTTATGATGTTCTTCAAGCCGACTACCTTCCAGGACCTGATCGACAAGCTAGCGCAAATGGATCAGATGGGCCATAGACCTCCTCTTCCAAAGCCGGACTCCCGAAATGAAAAGGGGAAGGGGAAAGCGATCGTTGTCGCTAATGCTCAACAACAGCCGAGCAACTCGAAGCCGGTCGTTCGTCAAAATAATATGCGTCCGCACGTACCCCTTGAGGAGAGGCTAGGACGTTCTTACTCGTTTCCCCGAGATAAAACGAGAAGATTATTCGAGCTAGCGTTGCGCAACCGACTCATAAATCTGCCGGATCCAAAACGTCCGTCGCAACCAAATGATATCAATGAGCCCAACTATTGTCCTTATCATCGAGTGCTGGGTCATCTGATCGAAGATTGCTACGTCTTCAAAAATTGGCTTGAAGACCAGTACCAACAGGGCAAGTTCGCGTTATCCGACAGATGGAAGGTGAATCCGCCACAACCTCATACTTCTAAAAAGGTGAATACGCCGGAGGCAACGTGCTCTCTCGTTGAAGAAGCTCCTTGGGAGGTTGTACTATCAGCCAAGACAAAGTGGATGCTAAACGATCTTCAAACATGCCCAGCGATTAGGTGGAAAATCCCGTTGGATCCTCAGATCATTGAAGGAATGTTGAAGCCGCGTACAACTCAAAAGATCGATGGTGGTGGCCCAAGCACTCATAACCAGCCGTCAAAATCTTCAAAGAAGAAGAAAAAGAAATCAAAGAAGCCCGTGAAGCCTGGCGACAAGCGCTTGGACTTACAAAAACAAATTGACGCGCTGGAGGAATATAATCAGAAAGCACGAATTCCCATTACACTCCAAGAGTTCCTCAACCACGTCTTTCAAGAGGGAGATGAGGGAGAAAGTTCGTCGGATGAATCTGAAGAATACGTGGCGAGCTGTCATGTGATTTCCCATTCGTTCATGGACGATGAGGAGACTCCTCGCACTGGAAAGCTGGGGGCAGATCCTGAACCAAAAATTCTGGGGCCATCGAATGAAGTAATTGACGCATTCCTCAATGAAGCTCTCTTAAAAAGTAAAGCTGATCGGGAACGCGAGGCGGTCATATTTGAAAGGGCCAAGCGCCAGCGCCTTGACAAAAGAGCTGAGACACTCCCGCTGAAGTAAAATACACCCACTGCGGATAAAAGCAAATTCAAGACGAGAAAAAGGTTTGCTAAAACCATGTCAATGGGTATGAAGCTACCATCCTTTGAAGGAAGCATTACTGGTGAAGCGGAAATGCACCCCTCCTACTGCTTGTATCATCGGAAGATTTTGCACCCCACTGAAAAGTGCAAAGCTTTCGATAGATGATGGCAAGGGTATGTTGCTCACTGACAACAGTTTAAACGGGAGAAGCGCAAAACTCGTCGGGAGCGGAAAAATACGGCCGAAGGGCTTAACAGAACTACTGGCAATTGTCGCATGGTTAATGCCGGGAGATCACAAGTGCTTACATTCGGGAGCGATTCCGACGAAGAGCTGGCTCTTAGCCCCCTCTTTAAAGAGTCCACCTCGGGAAAAGAAGAAGAGCAGAAGGTCTGTGAAAATATCCGGCTGCGTAATCGTATGCTACCTGAAAAGAATATCGGACCCTCAAATAAAAAAGATAAGGGAAAAGAGAAGGTCCCTGAGGAGATCACCCTAGATGATCAAGTTGTGGAGGAGCTAACTGCCAAGGACCCGCCGAAGAGAAATAAGGTGGATTACAACGTCTTAGCGCATCTGAGGAAGATACCCTCGCAGCTCAGCATTCTTAACGCCCTTTTACTATCGAAAGAAGCTGGAGATTCGTTGATCAAGGCACTACAAGAGCCGGAGCAATTCCAAGCTTTCCTGGCTGAAGAAAAGATGAAGGATGAATTGGAGGAAGTGCACACGGCCGATGTCACTTTTAGCGACGAAGACCTTCTCCTTGGGACGTGCGGACACAATCGCCCCCTCTATGTCTCAGGATACTGCCATGATATAAAGATAGGCAAAATCCTGGTTGACAATGGATCCTCCGTTAATCTCCTCAATGTGCGGGTGTTAAAGGAAATCTGCATGAGCGTCCAGCACCTTGCTCGGGACAAGATCACCATCTCCGGGTTCGACTCCCAATCATCGAGAACTCTTGGGTCTGTGATACCGACGTTATGCTTTGGGCTGCTCGTCATGGACATTAAATTCCACGTCATAGATGCCAAGACATGCTTCAATGCTCTGCCCGGCTGACCATGGTTACACGAGTACAACATCATCCCCTCTACACAGCATCAGTGTATGAAATATTTTAGGGATGGTCTCGAGTATACCGTGACGGGAGAACTGAATCCGTTTTCCGTGAACGAAGTCCGCAAATCTGAAGATGCCAAATACTTTTTACCGGATTTCGAAGACACGGAGAGGTGTCACAAGCCGGAGAACAAAGCTAATGCCACCATCCCTGTCTTCGGCAGTGATACCAAGGAGGAAGAGGAGATGATTTATTCGGGTCTACCCCGACACAACAAGCCGGGACCATCTGCTCCTACGTTGATCTTTGGTAGTGACTCGGAAGATGAGGTCCATGCTATATTCTCTGCTCGGCCTTCAATACAAACGTCCGCTGATGAAGAGCAAAATCTGCAAGTCGCCATAGTTCCACCTAAACACCATAAAGAACTGGACGCACTTGATATCTACAGTGTAGAGGAGCTGCGGACGTTCTACGTCCCTCCCAGGCGAAAAGGTGAAAAAGAAATTCTATTCTACCACTCTGAAGAAAACAAAGTGGAGAAAGAGACCTGGCACGGTGCGGATCCTACGCTTGACAGGCTTCAGCCCATCCGTCTCCCCAGATATTATACGGAAGGCTTGAAAAGGCTATTGAAGCGCCAGGGGATATCCTTCAAACAGACCGCTCGGAAAGCCAAATTCTATGACAGGATCTGGAACGTTCCCGGGACTCAGTTAAGTTACCTAATGGGAGAATGGAAACAATCGGGCTTGGATACATTCGGTCCAAGAAACGAGAGCTACTCCATGGTTGCTACGTTGTACATGACTTCTATGAAGAAGCGGATGCTCAATGGGAGGACGCTAATCCTGAACCAGTAAACGTTCCCGATGCAAAAGTGCCCAGTCCGTCGTACGAAGAACAAATGGACAAGCTTATAAGGGAAGCTGGTCAAAAAGTCCGAGACGACCACAACCGCGAGATGGCAATCTACGAGAAAGCCAAAACACAACGCCTCCTCCAACAGGCTGTGAAAAATGAAAATGCCGCTCCCTGTCAACCTGTTATAAAAAAGGCTCGACGCAGAGGCAGAAATAAGTCGAAAGGCGAAAAAGGTGCTCAACAGCAACAAAGCGAGACTAAGAAGCCACGCAAGCGGGAATCGAGCGGTTCTGATCCATCCCTTGTGAAGAAAATGAGTCGAGCATATTCCTTCCCTCGGGACAAGACGAAGAAAATACTTGACCTCGCTCTAAAACTTCAGATACTTACACTGCCGAAGTCCAAGCACCCTGAACAAGCAGGCGAAGTTTCACACCCAAACTATTGCTCCTATCACCGAGTAATAGGGCATCCTCTCGAAGACTGCTTCACCTTCAAGAATTGGGTCGAAGATCAGTATCAGCTTGGCAAGTTCGCTCTGTCTGACAACTGGAGGGTAACGCCGCCACAGAAGCACGAACCCAAAGCCATGAGAACAGAACCAACTCCACATTGGGCTTGGAAGCAAATTCGCACTTGTCACCTGATAACAGTATTAAAAGAAGAGACCGAGAACGTGGATAACCTTCCCTGGTGCTTCGAAAACAACAATGATGAGGTGATCTCAGAATTTCCACCAGCTCCGAAAGAACTGGAGGATGGAATACACACCACTGTAGATAACCTCAAGAAAATTGAGTTGGGGACGGCGAACGACCCGCGACCGACATTCGTCAGTGAGCTGCTATCTGAAGAAAGGGTGGCTGCGTTAAAAGACGTACTTCGCATGGAACTATTCCGAAATGCCAGGACTAGATCCAGAAATTGCTGTGCACAGATTGGCGATATCTCCAGATGTCAAGCCAGTCAAACAGGCGCCGAGGAGAATGCGGCTCGAGCTTGAGATGAGTATCAACGCTGAGGTTAAGAAGCTAATTGACTCCGGCTTTATCCAGGAGGTTCAATATCCTGAATGGATCGCTAACATCGTCCCGGTGATGAAGAAAAATGGGACAGTGCACATATGCGTGGACTTCCGGGATCTCAATAAAGCCTGCCCGAAGGACGATTTCCCAGTGCCGGTCACCGAGCCGATGATAGAAAATACGTCCACTCATGAGGTTTTCTCCTTCATGGACGGCTCATCAGGGTATAATCAGATAAAGATGCATCCCGAAAACCAGAAGCACACCGCTTTCCGGACTCCTTTGGGAATATTCTGCTACAAGGTGATGCCCTTTGGTCTAAAGAACGCCGGTGCCACCTATCAGAGGGCCATAACGAAGATCTTCGATGACCTTATACATGAAATTGTCGAATGTTATATCGACGACCTCGTGGTTAAAAGCAAATCATACGAGGAACATCTCGAACATCTGAAGACCGTATTCCAACGCCTTCGACAATACAACTTGAAGATGAACCCTCTCAAGTGTGCATTCGGAGTTTCCTCGGGCAAATTCCTTGGATTCATTGTCCGACACCGAGGTATCGAAATAGATCCGTCAAAGATCAAGGTGATCATGGAAATGCCTCCGCCAAGGACTCTTAAACAGCTGCGGTCTCTCCAAGGGAAGCTCGCGTATATACGGCGATTTATAGCCAACCTTTCAGGCAAGTGTCATCCTTACAGCCACCTGATGAAGAAGGGAACCCCTTTCGTTTGGGATCATAAATGCCAAGGCGCGCTAGACGAAATTAAACAGTACCTGCAGAACCCGCCAGTGTTGGCTGCTCCGGTCAAGGGAAAACCTCTTATTCTTTATACAACCGCCCTTGAAGGTTCCTTAGGTGCATTATGGGCGCAAGAGAACGACCAAGGGAAGGAAAGATTACTCTACTACTTAAGTCGAGTTCTACTGGGGGCAGAAAGTAACTACTCCCCCATTGAAAAACACTGCCTGGCGTTGATCTTTGCGATAACATAGCTCAGACACTATGCGTTGGCACATGAGGTCCGTCTCATTTCGAAGGTGGACTCTCTTAAATATTTAATATCAAAGGCCATATTGACGGGGCGACTCGCTAAATGGGCCCTGCTCTTAATGGAGTTCTCGATAACGTATCAACCTCTCAAAGCAGTGAAAAGCCAGGCCATTGCTGATTTTCTCGCTGAGCATCTAATACCTGGCGATTCTCCTCTGAAGTGCGAACTGCCAGACGAACATGCTTTTGACGCGGTCGACGGTGGTGATACCCGGTGGGAGCTCTATTTTGATGGAGCATCTTCCATGAAGAAGCACAAACAAAGTACCCCTGTAATCAAATCGGGGGTAGGATTCATCTTTGTAACTCCACAAAGAGGGATAATGCGCTTTGCTTTCTCCCTAACAGAGCCGAGGACAAACAATGAAGCTGAATAGGAAGCTTTGATAGCAGGCCTCGAGATCGCCATCGACATGGGAATTGAAAACCTCCTCATATACGGGGACTCCCAACTGGTCGTTAGTCAAGTAAATGGCAACTACCAGATGTGCAAACCAGAGTTGGTGAAATACGGCGAAAAGGTGCAACAATTGTTGACCCAAATTCCCTCCTACACTTTGGAAAACATACCGCGCGCGGAAAACAGCAAAGCGGACGCGTTGGCCAAGCTCGCTAAAGAACTGGCTGACGAGAATCTCGATGACGTCAGAATCGTGGTACAAAGCCGTCGGGTGCTCACCCCAGCGGAAATATCTCCGGAATCTCCCGAAGAGAAGGGAGCGACTGAGCAGACGACCCTACAAATAAAAGATCGGGAAAATACCGAGAATTGGAGAGAAGCCTTTATAGACTACTTCAAATACCGTCGAATGCCCGAAGATGCGTCCTCAAGACATCAGCTTATGAAACGAGCTCTGTCTTTTGCCTTCGTCAATGATACTCTGTACAAGAGGTCATTTGATTCTCTGTGGTTGAGATGTCTGGGTCCTGACGAAGCAAAAAGAGTCGTTCAGGAAGTTCACGACGGACTCTGCGGTTCGCACCAAGCAGGCCCAAAGATGAAGTTGAAGATCAAACGGATGGGCTACTACTGGCCCACGATAATTCAAGACTGCCTTGAGTATGCGAAGCAATACCACTCATAACAAATCCATGGGGACTTCATCCACCAGCATCCAAATCCACTACACCCAACGGTGGCTAGCTGGCCATTCGAAATGTGGGGAACTGACATAGTCGGCCCCATCGAACCAGCATCGTCCAGGGGACATCGTTTCATCCTGGTGACGACTGATTACTTCTCCAAATGGGCAGAAGCAGTACCGCTGAGAGAAGTGAAGACGGAGAATATCCTCCATTTCTTCAAGACGCTCGTCATATATCGGTTTGGAACTCCGCGACGGATCATCTTCGATAACGGGCCAACTTATAGAAGCTACAAGATCAGTCGCTTCGCGCAACAAGACAATATAGACTGGAGATATTCCTCGGTTTATAATCCGTGAGCTAACGGTCTAGCTGAGGCCTTCAACAAGACCTTGACAATGATCATGAAGAAGACAGTGTCCCGAAATAAGAAGGACTGGCACGAGAGACTGCAAGAAGCTCTCTGGGCGTATCGAACTACGTTCAAGACAGCCACGAACACAACGCCATATGCGTTGGTGTTCGGTATAGAAGCAGTACTCCCCCTCGAGATAGAGTTACCCTCTCTACGAGTGGCAATCCATTACGAGCTGACGGACGAAGAAAATGCTCACCTTCGGCTTGAGGAACTTGATGCCCTTGATGAAACTCGGCTCATAGCGCAAAAAAATCTAGAGGCCTATAAAGCAAAGATGACGCGCTCATATGAAAGATTGACTCGGCCGAGGACATTCAGCCAAGGCGAACTCGTGCTAGTGGTCAAAAGGCCTATGATCCCCACTCGCGCCAAGCGGGGAAAATTCGAGCCAAACTATGAAGGCCCGTACATCATAGACAAGGTCTATCAGGGTGGAGCCTATCTACTCATGGATATGCACGGTGAAAGGCCTTATAGGCCAATAAATGGTCGATTCCTAAAAAAATACTACGCTTAGCGAGTTACTGCCTATGACAATGATAGATGACAACGACTATATCCGCTCGCTATCTTCCTAAGCTCAAACTTTATAAGCAGTAGCCAGTCTTCTCCTGGACGGACCGAAACGTCCTTAAACTAACGGCGGACCGAAACGTCCGTAAACTAATGGCGGACCGAAACGTCCTTAAACTAATGACGGACCGAAATGTCCGTAAACTAATAAAGGACCGAAAAGTCTTTAAACTACTGTCGCAGCATCCTTAGGCTGACGAGATGAATAAAAAAAAATAATAAAAAAATATATAATAAAAAATATAATAAAATATAATAAAAACGGTATGTCCATAAGCAAAAAGGGCACGGATGAAAACCCGAAAGGTCTCCGTGAGTAAAAACAGCAGGGCTACCGGCGAGTGTTCGTGAAAACCCGAAATGGCGCGACCTCGTAAAAAAAATATATAAAAATAATAATAAATAATAATAATAATAATAAAAAGGTATGTCCATAAGCAAAATGAGTACGGATGAAAACCCGAAAGGGCTCCGTGAGTAAAAACAGCAGGACTACCGGCGAGTGTTTGTAAAAACCTGAAAGGGCGCAACCTCGTTAAAGGACACTTACAGGGTCCTCTCAACCTTGTAAGGAGAAACCACCCGCGTGAGATCCTTACGACTCACAAGAGAGCAACACACTTAGGGATCCTCACGATTCCTAAGGAGAAAATACAGTTGTGAGATCCTCACGACTCGCAAGGAGAACTCTCTTATGGGACCCTCACGGCTCATAAGATTTGATAGTCTTAAGTTACAGAGATCTAAACCTGTGCTTAAGCAACCCCCACAACCTTCAATATTGCCCTACAAGTGGCTCATACTGACCCTTGTATACAATCCACGGGCGCGAATAAATATTTCCCTAACCAAGTCCCATCCGTGACTGGGGATATGTTTGCATGGTGAACAACCCTTATAAGGCCTCTCGGCTTACAAGGAGAAAACCCTCTTGTAGGATCCTTACGACTTACAGTGGAACATACACTTAGGAATCCTCATGATTCCTAAGGAGAAAATACACCTACAAGATCCTCACGACTTGTAGGGAGAAATACCTTTGTGAGACCCCTACGGCTCATAAAGTTAAAATACTTAGTCGACAGGACTTTAACCCTGTTCGCTAAGCCACCTTTGTTCGACATCGACAGAAGCAAATGATGATTCGCTCCTGGCAATATCCCAGTTGTAGCAGTGCTGATGCCGAAATTGGTGTCTAATTTCAGGTTTACGGTGAAAATCCGGCAAGCCGCACATGCATACGAAATAGCCGAAATGATGGGGCAGCTTGCAATAAAAAGCAGCAAGTAAAGAAAACGTGTGCATACAAAATAGCCGAAATGATTGAGCAACTTGCAATAAAAAGCAGCGAGTAAAAATAAAATAAATAGCCGAAATGATTAGGCACCGCGAAAAATAGCCGAAATGATTGGGCAATCGCGACCTTCGCGATATAAAAGCTGAAATGATAGAGCATCGCGGAAATAAAACAATAAAAATGAATGAAACCTTGGACCTACAGTTGAGATCACATCGATCCCTGTATACAAGCCAAGGGCAGAAATAAAGTGGGAACCACACCTTCCCAATAGGCTCCGCCAGAAAGCTAAGCCAAATCTCGACGGTTCGCCAACAGCCTAGAGACAACCGCGACATTCGTCTCAATACAGCAGACGCAGTGCCAGCAGACGAAGCGAAGATCAAATTCCTAACTTCACGATTTTGACAGTAACTTATATAAAACTTGAAAGACCACCACAAATCCTTCGACTCAGGGAAACAAGTGTCCTTGACGAAGAAAATCCTGATTCGCGTCGACTCGCAGAGAAACCAGTGTCTCCGTGAGAAATTCTCGATTCGTTTCAACACCAGGGAAACAAGTGTCTTCGGCAAAATCCTTCGACTCAGGGAAACTAGCATCCTTGATGAAAGCCTCCTGATTCGCGTCGGCTCACAGAGAAACCAGTGTCTCCGCGGGAAATTCCCGATCCGTCTCAACCCTGAAGAAACCCTCAACCCTGAAGAAACCAGTGTCTTCGGCAAAATCCTTCGACTTAAGGAAACAAGTGTCCTTGACGAAGAAAATCCTGATTCGCGTCGACTCGCAGAGAAACCAGTGTCTCCGTGAAAAATTCTGGATTCGTTTCAACACCAGAGAAACAAGTGTCCTTGGCAAACTCCTCAACTCAGGGAAACTAGCGTCCTTGATGAGAGCCTCCTGATTCGCGTCGGCTCGCAGAGAAACCCGTGTTTTCGCGGGAAATTCCCGATCCGTCTCAACCCCGAAGAAACCAGTGTCTTCGGCAAAATCCTTCGACTCAGGGAAACTAACGTCCTTGATGAGAGCCTCCTGATTCGCGTCGGCTCGCAGAGAAACCAGTGTCTCCGCAAGAAATTCCCAATCCGTTTCAACCCCGAAGAAACCAGTGTCTTCGGCAAAATCCTTCGACTCAAGGAAACAAGTGTTCTTGACGAAGAAAATCCTGATTCGCGTCGACTCGCAGAGAAACCAGTGTCTCCATAAGAAATTCTCTATTCGTTTCAACACCAGGGAAACAAGTGTCATTGGCAAACTCTTCAACTCAGGGAAACTAGCGTCCTTGATGAGAGCCTCCTGATTCGCGTCGGCTCGCAGAGAAACCAGTGTCTCCGCGGGAAATTCCCGATCCGTCTCAACCCCGAAGAAACCAGTGTCTTCGGCGAAATCCTTCGATTCAGGGAAAAAAGTGTCCTTGACGAAGAAAATCCTGATTCGCGTCGACTCGCAGAGAAACCAGCGTCTCCGCGAGAAATTCTCGATTCGTTTCAACCCCAGGGAAACAAGTGTCCTTGGCAAATACCTCAACTTAGGGAAACTAGCGTCCTTGATGAGAGCCTCCTGACTCGCGTCAGCTCACAGAGAAAGTAGTGTCTCCACGGGAAATTCCCGATTCGTCTCAACTTGCAAGATGAAGCCTCAGGCAGCAGGGATTAAAAAACTTGTTTCCTGAGCAATGGGACCCTGCAAGTCGGTCTAAAATGGTCTCTTGCATACTATTCACGGGCCCCACTCTCCAAAGTCGAATTTCGACAAGGAGGGAAACAACCGCTTACGGGTCCTCTCGACTCGTAAGAAGAAAAATTCTCTTATAGGAGCCTTACGACTTATAAGAGAAAACGCGCTTAGGAATCCTCACGATTCCTAAGGAGAAAATACATCTACGAGATCCTCTCGATCCGTAGGGGGAAAAGTCTCTATAAGACCCTCACGGCTCATAGAGTTGAAATGTCTTAGGCGGCAGATCTGAACCTGCGGCCTAAGCCATTGCTATCTCTGGAAAAAAAACTAAGATGCTTACTCTATTATCTGCCAATTATGTTTATCAAGACAGCATGCTGATAATAAGAGAAGGGAGAAAGCAAAAGAGCATACAAGACATTCAAAAAGAAAAAAATGTGTATCTTTATTGATTAACTTCAACCAAATACAAGGTGAATCGTACAAAAGAATAAAGAATGGATACATATTATTTGAAAAAGAAAATTTTTACAAATACATTGATACAAAGGCAGCTACTGGGAAGGAAGCGTCTTAAATAGCTCTATCAGTTGATCGCACACTTCCTTCCATGCCTTTTCCTGAACGGCCACCACCGCCAGTTCTGCCTCCACCTGAGCCCTTTGCTGCAAGAGAGATGCAAGCTACTCCCCAACGGCCTGCTGAGCTGCTTCGCGGCCTTGGGCATTACGCTCGGCAGCGTCAAGTTTCTGCTTCAAGTTCAGCCCATTTGAGATACGCTCCAGAAGGCCCTCGAAGACAGCCTTCACATCGGCAGCGTTCGCCTCAACTTCAGCACGTAGGCGAGCAGTTTCGCTTGAAGACTCCTGATACTCTTTCAGCCTTAAAGCTGCTTCTTGTTCCAAATGGCGGAAATGAGAAGTGTTTTGCTCGAGCCATGCTGCCCGTTGAGTACTCACGGCCAAAACCTCAGGGGCAGGACGCATCGACCCCAGTTGATGCAGGCGAGCCTCGATCTCCCTGCAGTGATTAACCCAAGACGCAACGATGCCCTCGTCATGGAAATTTATGAGTATCACCAGCATTGGGTTAACCGCCGTAGCAAAATCTGCAGCAGACGTAGGAGTCTCGACGTCGAGTTCCTCGATGTAGCCGCTCAACATGCGCAGACTATTCGCGGCGCCTTTCGAGGACGGACGTCTCAAGAAAGGGCCTGCCGGCATTGTGACACGAGGCTCGAAGGGCGCCGAGATCGGAACGACAGCTGAAAAAACAAGATACGATTAGAGGACACCTTAAAAAAAATGGGTCATCAATGCGATAGTTTGCTATACCAGCTGCAGGTATCAGTCGATTTGTAGCACTGCACTCAGGACGAGAAGAAGTTAGAAATAATTCCATCACTGAAAAAGAGAGATATCAGTTGGAAACTATGCTCACCAGCGCCACTAGAGGGAGAAGCAAGTTCAGATGGGAAGGAGAAGTGTGGGAGCAACACCTGATAAAGATGGTCAAAAAGCACTCCTGAAAAGACACAACAGTACGACTTTAGTACATAAATTATGTGTCTGAAAGATAAAACTAATAAGTTGCAAACCCATACCTTCCAACATCTTCAATGGTACAAGGGAGGGCTGAGAGGTGACCACCGCCAAGGCAGTAGTTGACGGCGCTCTCTCGAGCAATGGAGCATCGGCACTGGCCGCACCAGCGTTAAAAAACGAGGATAAACCTGTCAGGAAAGATTACAAAAAAAAAGAGAACGGTAATCCGAAATTTACCTGATGAGCCTCCGGCCGAGACGGAGGCGTCTCCCTCCTCCATCGACATAAGTCCACCATCCGTGGCCTCATCCCCAGACTCCACGGGGGCCGTCGTCGTGCTCGTGAGGCCAGGAGACGGTGGAGGGCCGTAGGTGGGGAGAGCAATGATCGGAGCATTGCCAGACTCTTGAGAAAGAGCGGTCGGCTCGTCCTCAGGAATCAAGTCCACCTCACCCGCTACTCCCTCAGGCTCAGCAGTCGTGGCTTTCTCGTCCACCGTCGCCGCGGGGTCATTGGTCTTAGGCACTCTGTCCACTGCTACCTCGGGCTCGGCATCGGCCACCTGCTCAGGCACAGTAGACGTGACCATTTCGTCATCCACTAGCTCGGGTCCGGCAATCCCGGTTGTGTCGTCAGCCATCGGCTCGGGTTCGACCAATACCTCTTCCTCTGGCCCCTCAGGTTCAACGGTCTCCGCCTCCCCCTCGGTTGGACTTGGCCCTGCAGAACAGAATATATAAGAACCGACAGCTTTATAGTTCTTACAACAAAATTCTGAAAGAAATATTACCTAAGGTGGACTTATCGGTAGCCTCCCTATTGGCGCGCACCGCCTGTCTGTGAGCTGTAGACAAGGCGACCGGGGGCTCTTCTGAGGGAGTATCAGCACTAGGGACGGTGCTTGGGCCCGCTCCAATGGCCAAACCAGCCCTGCGTGCCTTCGCTTCGCGCCTCAATCGCTTCCTCTCCTCCCGAGCCGTCGCGATGGACCTCTTCGACGCTTCCTTCATCAAGGTGTCGTCGTCCTCGTTTAGAGTTGCCTCCAGAGCCTTCAAGGCATCTCTCATCGGCTCTTCAAGTCGGGTCTCTCGCGGTAGCCCCGAGGAGGCAGAAACATCAGCGGCTGGCCCGGGAAGTGTCTCCGCGTCACCTGGTGGGACCGGCATTGTGGTTCCTGCGATAAAAAAAAGGGGATTAGATCGACCATAACAAAAGGAGAATAAAGACTTGATGAATCAAAATGTACCAAGGCCTAAGGATGCTCTGAGTCGTTCCTCCTCTTGGAAAGTTTTGAGGGAAGCAGCAATGGCTTCTTCAGTGGTAATGCCTGTTTGAAGAAAAGAAAAAAAACGTTAGTCAAAGGCAATAATAAAGATATGATGCAACAAAAAAAATTCGACTAGTAATTACCCGATTGCGCAAGCTTAGCTAGCCACGCGTCGCGCCTCGCCAATCGCTCTGAAGCTGCGATGGCGGCCGCCAGGTCCGTGTCATCCGGCGGCATAATCAAACCCCTGTTGGTCCCGTACTCACCCAGGCCCTCGCTATAGGGAGCGTGAGGTTCCTGACCGAACGCAACGTCAGCTGCGAAGAGCGACTTCTTTTTCCTCTTTTGCCCACCAGCCCTGGGTGCATCCGGGATCGACTTGCGCTTTGCAGGCACCTTGGGGCGACGGGTCCCGATGTCCGCACCCACAGCAGACTCCGGCGAGGCTACAACTACTGTTTCCACTGGAGCACAGGGCGCTGGTGGTGCATCCGCAATATCGGGAAGCGGCAATCCGCGTGGAGGACTCTGCACACGCGGTGGTCCGGCTCTAGCATCTTTCAGAGGGGGAATTACCGGGGTCCTTGGCACTAGAGGAGCTTTGCGGTCGCTACCTGGAGGCACACCCTTACGGTCGACCAGCAATCGCTTTTCTTCCTTTATAACGGCTCCCGTCGAATGATTGTACCATTCTGTATATACCTTGAGGAGTCATGGGGTGCAAGCCGGCTCGCTGATAAAAAAATGAGAACCCGTATTCAGATGCATGAAGTGATGCGGCGCGTTCTCCATCCCTTCTTCAGTAGCAGCAGGTTCCGATAGGAAAGCCTCCAATGGTACCCCTTGATTATAGCTTAGTTGTTGGGCGAAACGATGTGGGTTGTATCTCATGAAAATCGCCGCACCGTTTTGCCTGAACACCAAGAAGCCCGGTCTGATAGAATAAAGATGGAGGGTCTCCCGGGCCGTCAAAACTGAGGTCCCATCTTTGAAAGTGTCTTGCAATGGCCGCACTGCAGTAGTAGATGCCTTTTCAATAGTCAGCACTTTGTCAATGAAAGACACCCCGTCTCCAACGGTGTGGGGGCGAAGAAGCAAACCCCTGACATTCCGTGGCGATGGAGTCACAATCGATGCGCCAATCAGCTGTATGATTCGAGGGAAGCTGCACCTGTCATAGAACGACGGCCTTTTGTGCATACCAAAGATGCCCGATGTATGTAGCTCGAGCCATGATACGAAGTAGTGCATCGGGAAGATCACGTGCAGTACCCCAGGCTCATTAGCATCCGCCGCTTGACTGAGACCGTGTTACAGGTGTGCCAAGCCGACGATCCCAACAGCCACTTACCCCAATGGTCATCCGGTGAGCTGGGTAAAAGACAGAGGGCCGCATATGGCGAGAATGCATCGGGAGCGCAAACCAACTCAGCCATAGTCCAAGAAATCCAAAGAAGAAGGCCTCCTCGTCCATCCCGGGGGCTGCAACTTCCGCAAAAGACACAGTTGGGGAGTTAGGAAGGAAAAACCCTTTTGGTCTATTTCCTTCGCCGGTATGTTATCCAAACCTAGACCGAAAGGGTCATCAAGTGTGGCAAACTTGGCAGCTTCTGCCGAGAGGACGTTTGGGTGAAGGAACCGAGTGATGAAATCCTCGAAGCTAACTCCGCGACTCCCACGTTCGATGAAAAGGGCCTCATAAATATTCAACACTTTGATCAAACTTGGGAATTAATGTAGAACAGCATTCTCCGAAGTGAGGCCCCTTACTGCCGGCTTAGCACCGAAGACATACTCGTCTGTAGGAAGCAACTCCTTATAGTGCTCCCCTATAACCGGTAAGCCGGAGACCTCTGTGAATTCCTCCAAAGAAATCGACACTTCCCGGTCCATTGCGAGGAAAGTGTGAGTAGGAATGTTCCACTGCTCCAAAAAGGCTTTGAACCACAAGGTGGGAAGCGTGGGATATTGGAAGAGGGAGACATAAACTGCAGTGTACAACCCTAACCTTATCAACTGCGACTTCTTCGCGGACAGAATATAGCGAGCCCATGGCAGATAGCCGATCGGGTGGCAGGGGATCAGACCTATGTTATATGATTGCCCCGAAGGTCGCGCCTCGCCTTAAGAAATACGGCGTCCCAGGATATCCAAAACCATAGGACGCTGAACCAGAATTGCATCTATAGCGGGATGAAGAAAGCCCTTTGAAGTCCAATCGACCATCTCCACGGTATACTGCACCGGGGGTGGACTGGCATAGTGGATCGCCGTAATAGGCTCTGACGGCACTGCGCACGAAAAACTTCGTCGACCCAATCTGGTTGTACCACGACCCCCAAAGGTGGAGATTCTTACATTCCGGGTCATGGTCCCTGATCATAGCTAGGACTTCGCGGTCCATGGGCGCTTTGGGAAACCCTTCCTCCGAACGAGCAAATGGGAATGGAGTATCGAAAGACATGGTCACTGCAAGGGAACAAAATTAGCCGTTAGTGTTGTAATTCCAACGCTTGGCGTTTAAATTTTTTAATTAATTAATTAATTAAATTAAAAATTAATTAAAATTAATTACACCACACTTCAGTGCAGTGGGTAGGAGACCAAAGGGGGACCCACAAAATCTGGATGACAATGCATCAGTTAATAAGACAACCCCATCATTGGATGAGATTGTCAGTTAATCCCCAAGAGAACAGTCTCATTAATAATTAAAAAAAATCCTTAGAGATAAGGAGAAAATCTCCTCTTTCAGAGCAAAGCTCTGTCACAGAGTGACACCTGTCAAACTCTGGTCTCAGGGGAATAAGATTCCTAAAAAGAGCCTAGCTCTGTGATAATGATGAGAAAAATTTTTGGGATCCTAAAAGATCCATGAAGACTCTCAGGAGTTCTTCATTGTTAGATCAAAAAAATCTACATTTTGATCCATGAGCAAAGCTCTGTTCATGGGTTAAAACCCATGAACAAGATCTCTGTAGATCTATGGATTCTTGAGAGCAAAGCTCTGTTGGTGAAACCCCAAAGGGGTTTTTCTTTAGATCAGAAGATCTATGAGAGCAAAGCTCTGTTGGTTAAGATTAATTAAAATTAATTTAATCTAATATTAATTTTACCTAAAGTTTTTTCTAACTTTGGAAATGAGAGCAAAGCTCTGGAGTTCTTGAAGACAAGAGCACGGCTCTGAAAATCAAGTTCTTGAAAATGGTAAAAAAGATTTTAAGGACCAAGGGTCCTATTTATAGGCGCCTGCGCCCTTTCACCTCACCGGTTGATCCAAAGGTTAGGATCTTGCCACCGCTGCACTCACGTGTGCGCCACGTGAGCGCAACGGTGGGGGGGCATTTGTTTCCCCCAATCAGAGCAAAGCACTGTTTGAATTTCAAAAAATTTAAAATTCGAAGCAACGCTTCAAATTCCTTGCGCTGCGCGCATCGCGCCATGTGTCAAAAGCTGATACGTCAGCGCAGCGCCCAAGGCAGCGTGCCCAATCAGAGCAAGGCTCTATTTAAAATAAAAATTAAAGGAAGCAACGCTTCAGTTGCGCAAGCGCTGCGCTGCGCGATACGTGTCAGCGCAGTGGCGCAAGCGCAGCGCTGCGTGACACGTGTCAGCGTAAGCGCTGCGCGACACGCGTCAGCGCAGTTGCGCTGCACTATGCGCTGTGCGACACGTGTCAGCGCAGTTGCGCTGCGCTCTGCGCTGCGTGACATGTGTCACGCGCTGGGGCGTTTGCGCCAAACAGAATTAAATTCTAGTAAGATCCTTCTGTTCTTATTAAAACAAGAAGATTGTCTTCTGTAAAACAGAAGCCCTTGGATCAAAGATCCAACGGTGGGGAAAATTCCCCAAATCACTCAGAGAATGATCTCTTTAACAAACTTAACAAACCTATGGGCACTATATAAAGACCCCTACACCCCAATTCAAAAGATCATCAACATCAAGAATCATCAAGAACTTCAACTCTGAAGAAACTTGAAAAGAGACTCAAGAAAAAGGTAAAAACCTTTAAAATAGAAGAATTTCTTCTGAATAGATCATTGATCTAAGAACAAGATCAGGGATCTTCAATAAAAAATAAATAATAACAGTGCCTTGCACTTGTAAATCTGTACTGTTGCGCTCTTGGGTTGGCGCAAGCCACCAGAAAGCGCCACGTGTCAGCTCCAGAACAACTTGCGCTATACGCTTTTAAAATAGAGCATTGCTCTATGAAATTGGTGCAACTCACCAGAACGCGCCACGTGTCAGCAGCGCAGCAGCGCAGCACACTGCGCTAACTGCGCTTGCGCTCACCAGAGCGTGACACGTGTCACCTCCACATGCGCTTGCGCTCATTAATTAGCACAAAGCGCCTGACAGGCCACATGACCACTGTCAGATAATTAATGCACTGCATTGTTGAAAAGAATGGCCGAGCCCAATTAAAAAGGCCTAACAGGCCTAATAAAATGCCATGCATTATTTTAAAAAGGGCAGAGCCCAAACAAAGGTCTGACAGACCAAAACAAATGCACCGCATTGTTTGCTGAAAGGCCAGGCCCAAATCAAAAAGGCCTAGCAGGCCAAAATAAAATGCAATGCAATAAAAGGGCAGAGCCCAAACAAGATAGATGCCCTGCATCATTTATAAAAATGGCAGGGCCCAAACAAAATAGATGCTCTGCATCATTTATAAAAGGGCAGAGCCCAAACAAAACCAAAAATGCAATGCATTATTAAAAAGGGGCAAAGCCCTAGCACAGGCCTAATAGGCCAAAGACAAATAAAAATGTTGAACATTTTTCTTAACTGGATTTAGCCCAATCATGGCCGTAAGTCCTCAAATTAAATTGACTGAGCACGGTTTCTCCCTTAAATCAATTTACATCCGGTTCAAAGGTACATCTCGGAACTCTTCTGACACCTATCGTTGTAATCCTTCAACGACGTCAGAGAGGTGACGGGTCCCGACAACTACATATCGATACGGACTACGGGGTCCTTAAACTCGTGGACCGAAACGTCCCTAAACTAATATTCGTCCCAAAATAGGAATGTTGGACCGAAATGTCCTTAAACTAATGCTCGTCCCCAAATGGGAATGATGGACTACCATGTCCCTAAACTGGAAATCGACCGCAACGTCATTAAACTAAACAGTAGAGCCAATTGCTCTCTTGTCGGATCCAAATGATCCCGTTAAGTTGATCTTAGTCTGGAGATTAGACTAACGTATCCTTAACAAAAGTTTAAGTTGATCTTAGCCTTAAATAGGGCTAACGTATTCTTAAACTAAAACACCAAACCCAAATCTAAGTAAATACGGATTTAGACTAATCCACGTCCTACGAGCGACGACATCACTTAGTCTCCGTATACAATCCACGGGCAACCACAAATAAAACAAACACACACGACACGAAGTGAACTTCTGGAGCAGGAGAAAGTGGCTACCGCGATGCGGTAGCGTAATTAACTGCAGGGGCTTGCGCCTGCAGGGAAGAGCGTCCCTACAATCATAAACCCCTCAAGCGAGGGGGAATCTGACGAAGTCTGCTACATCGGCCGCATCCACCCAAACCTCCAATATACGGTGCCATAAATCAACTTGGCATCTTCGGAGAGGTGGATGGATAAAACCAAATAGCATCTGCCCCGAATCTCAGGCCTAGACGCCCAGGTCTACGAGCCGCCATTCGGAGGGGAACAAGTACATAGCTGCTTGCGATGCCGCAAAGGAAGCTATCTGGATGAAGAAGTTCCTCACAGAACTTCAGGTAGTTCCAACCATTGTTGATCCAATACCGCTGTATTGCGACAAAAACGGCGCTATAGCTTTAGCGAAGGAACCCAGGTCTCACCAGAAGTCCAGGCACATCTTGAGACGGAACCACCTGATCAGAGAGATCGTAGATCGCCGGGAGATCGAGGTGAGGAGAGTAGATTCGGAGAATAACACTACTGATTCACTCACGAAGGCCATACCCCAGACTCAGTTCGAGCGGCCGATCGAGATGATAGGTCTTCGATTCGCCAGTACATGGCCCTAGTGCAAGTCGAAGATTGTTAGTGTATATGCCCTAGAGGCCATTACTGTATCATACTAGTTTATATATTACTTAATGGAAGCTTGGGATATTCACAGTTGTATAGACAATCTTGCTCAAAATAGTAGTATGCTACTTGGTTTGATTCTACTACTTAATATGTGCATGCGTTTCTTTTAGCATATCGCTTATACATATTAGTGGAGCCCTTAGGATTTTTGCTTAATTACCAGCGTTGTAATGACAGTCACACTTGTGGGGGCTGGGTAATCTACAAGCACATCCTTATACAGGTCTGTAGTGGTAGGATTATCGAGACGGGGTATCGATACTCCGGAATAGACTAGTGTATACGCTTCTCATCCTAGCAGGGGAGATGGTCTGTCCCACAGCTATTAGTGCGTCGTACTGGAGATAGTATGCAGGTGCTTGTTAGGTTACGAGTACACCGGACATGACTCGTCGGGAAATGCTGGTTGGTACTATACCTATCGTCAGGTAGCAGTTCCCAGGTGACATGAGTTCCTAATATGAGAGCTCACTCTCTTCATTATTCTTGATATACTCTCTCTCATGGTTGCTCTTTCCTCTTCCTTTCTCAAAGCCCTAAGTCTTTCATGAGTTGAAAATCAAGGGCCATTGAGACCAAAACCACCAAAATCCTTCTCTATTCACTCTAGGATTCTTATTTTAGCACACCAAGCACCCTAGTCATTTCATTATAGAGTTTGGAGCTCAAGGTAGAGACCTTTGGGTGGATCTTCTTTGACGTGGAGAAGCCGGTGAGGAGGAACCATCCACAGCCACTCCAAGGAGCTCACAACAAAGAGGACCACAACAAGGAGAAGAAGGAGTTCAAGCTTGAGGTATAACCATCTAACATAGTAGTTAGAACTCCTAGTTAGTTTGTTAGTTAATATTTAGCAAAGATCCTCGTGGCTAATCTATGTTATCTTGCAAAGAAAAATTCGATTTTTACCTATTCCGCCTCCCCGTAAACTACCGGGGTGGGTAACATAGACTTACACTCGTAAGTGTAATTTCTCCTTAAGAATCGTGAGAATCCCTAAGTATGTTGCTCCCTTGTGAGTCGTAAGTATCTCACGCAGGCGTTTTCTTCTTACCAGGTCGAGAGGACCTTGCAAGTGCGCATGAATTTTTTTCGAGTCTGCGCCCTTTCGGGTTTTCACAAACTCTGCGGTAGCCCTGCTGTTTTTACTCACGGATCCCTTTCGGGTTTTCATCTGTGCCCATCTTGCTTATGGACATACCGTTTTTTTTTATATATTTTTTATTTTTTATATTTTTTCTGTCAGCCCTAGGATGCTGCGGTTTGTAGTAGTTTAAAGACATTTCAGTCTGTCGTTAGTTTCAGGACGTTACGGTCCATTGTTAGTTTAAGGACAATTCGGTCCGTTGCTGCCATTTTGGAGACAACGGTTTCGCTGGATACTACTTATAGAGTTTGGGCTTGGGAAGATAGCAAGCGGACATAGGCGTCGTCATCTATTGTTGACCTAGGCCGTGACTCATCAGGCGTAGTATCTTTTCATGAACCGGCCGTTTATTGGCATGAAGGGTCTTTCGCCATGCATATCCATGAGTAGATAGGCCCCTCTTTGGTAAACTTTGTCTATGATGTACGAGCCCTCATAGTTCGGCTCGAATTTCCCCCATTTGGCACGATTGGGGATCATAGGTCTCTTGACCACTAGCACGAGTTCGCATTGGCGAAATGTTCTCGGCCTAGCCAATCTTTCGTATGAGCGTGTCATCCTTGCTTTTTAAGCTTCTACGTTTTGCTGTTCCATGAGACGATTTTCATCGAGGGCATCGAGCTCCTCAAGCCGAAGATGAGCATTCTCCTCGTCTGTTAGCTCATAATGAACCGTAACTCGTAGAGAGGGTAGCTCTATCTCCAAGGGGAGTACTGCTTCATCGCCGAATACCAATGCATACGGCGGCGTGTTTGTGGCCATCTTGAACGTGGTCCGATATGCCCAGAGAGCTTCATGCAGTATCTCGGTTAGTGTATATGCCCTAGAGGCCATTACTGTATCATACTAGTTTGTATATTACTTAATGGAAACTTGGGATATTCACAGTTGTATAGACAATCTTGCTCAAAATGGTAGTATGCTACTTGGTTTGATTCTACTTTAATATTTGCATGCGTTTCTTTTAGCATATCGCTTATACATATTAGTGGAGCCCTTAAGATCTTTGCTTGATTACCAGCGTTGTAATAGCAGTCACACTTGTGGGGGCCAGGTAATCTACAAGCACATCCTTATACAGGTCCCTAGTCGTAGGATTATCGAGACGGGGCATCGATACTCCGGAGTATACTAGTGTATACGCTTCGTTTCCCAGCAGGGGAGATGGTCTGTCCCACAGCCGTTAGTACGTCGTACTGGAGATAGTATGCAGGTGCTCGTTAGGTTACGAGTACACCAGACCGGACTCATCAGGAACTGCTGGTTGGTACTATACCTATCGTCAGGTAGCAGTTCCCAGTGACATGAGTACAGCTTAGTCCGTCGACTTGACACTGCTACTTTGCCTCGAGTGTGTTCCCACTGTACTTTGATTACTACCCTACCACGGCTCAAAGGAGTCGTGCAAACAGGAAGCACTTGGATGCAGTCCCGAAGCACTTGGAGGCAGTAGCGGTTAGACAGGATTTGTCTCTCCCGGTATTGGGGGTTGATATTGCGCTGTGTCAGGAGAGCCATTATACAAAGTCCCTGGCCAGGGCAAGCGAGATTTACTGATAGAGTTTCCAATAGTTTCTCAGGGTGTTCTGGGCTACACTCCGACACGACTTGTACCGCTATTAGGGGTCTGACGTTTACCGCCCCCTAGGCCCGACATGCGATACTTATAGACGAACAGACCGGACTGTACGGAGATTGTCATATTCAGGCTCAGTTGGAGATCGGATGGGTTTTCCTCATCCGCCTTCTTATCGACATCTACCTAGGGACCGTTACGTACAGCTAGTGCCGCTTGCGGTCTGTGGTTAAACCCACTGCCAGCGCAGTGTTGAGTCTTTAGAGTCCCACACAGAGAGTTTCCTGCACTGAGCAAAAGGTGTAGAGGCCGTATGGTTTTACGGCAGGGCTACGATCGATCACTTACGTGCACTTGAGCGCGTATGATGTTCGGGCGGACAATACTAGTGGGTTTTGGTTTAAGCCGGATCCTAGTATTATATGGATGGATTAGTTTTGTCTTCTGTGCATTCGTATTCTATGGAATGCGAATGCGGGTGTGTATGCACGGTTGTGAGGAGCGAAGAAGGAGGTGCCTCATTAGGGTTTTGACCTTTGACTTGGTCAAAACCATTATGAGGTGGAGGAAAATATTTACCAATCTTTTTAATGATAATTGTGTTATGGCTAATTGGTTTGACCATTTGACCATGCTTGACAATTTGACCTAGTTGACTATTGTTGACTTAGATATTTTGTGAGTACTAGACTCTTCTTTTGGCTTGGATTTAACTTGACATGATAATGGTCAAATCAATTGTAACCATCACAATTTTCATGATACAATATTGGTAATTATTTTTCTTATGGATCATTATCTCATTTGCTTTCTCTCTCATCAAAAGAGAACTCCCATGGTTGCTCCTTCTTCTTCCTCACTAGAATTTCCTAATAGTCTCATGTGTTGAGAAAATTAGATACTAAATAGACAAACAAATCCATCTTCTTCTTCTACATCTCCTAGGACATCAAGCATAGCGAACTTGTTGCCCTAATTACCTCGGCTTGAGATGGAGCTCGGGCAATAGACTCTCGGGTGGATCGTCTTCGACTCTAGGAGACCGCGGAGGTGACCAAGATCCGGATCGATCCTCGGAGCTCACATGGACGAGGAGGACAGCGGAGAAAAGAACCGAAGGACTAGTTTCGTGAGGTATAATCTTCTTGCATAGTAGATAGAACCTCTTGTAGTTTGTTAGCAATGGTTTGGCAAAGATCCTTTAGCGTTAGTCTATATTACCTTATGACAAAAATTCGATTTTTACATGTTCCGCCTTCTCGCTAGCTTGCGGGGTGAGCGACATAGACTTACACTCTTATGCCAATCCTTTTTATTTTTGGACACCGTCTTCTTCTTGATCTTTGTCAAGGTCTTGTTGAAAGCCTCAGCTAGACCGTTAGCTCGGGGATTATAAACCGAAGAGTATCTCTAGTCTATGTTATGATGCCGTGCAAAGCGGCTGATTTTATGATTTCTGTAGGCTGGTCCGTGTTCATACCATAATATTGCATTATTATATTCCCCATTCTTATGTATTTTTATAAATAAACAGGTGCTTTTGACCCATGTCTGCTACATAGTACAGGTTACAGGTTCTTGGGAGAAAAACAGTGAAAAAGATAAAAGACGATGCAAAAGTGGGACTACGACCAACAAATAGAAGGACCTTGATAAAGCCTACACAAAAATCAGTTCACAAAGTATAAAGCAACGCAAGGTCCAAGATTACAAAGCGAACGGTTAAAAGTCCACTGCAAATATTCACTGGGAGATCTGGAAAAAACCTAGAAGCCCATTTAAGAAACGTACAAAAAAAGTAGAGAGTAAAAGTCAGCAGGAGCCAGCAGAAGAAATTTGAGAAGCCAATCTTCCTATTGGGCCGCGGAACCGCGGCCCAACCCTTGCTGTGGCCGCGGTTCCGCGGCCATCTAGAGCCCGGAGCTGAATAATTTTTTACCAAAACTTGAGGTCGGTGCTGAATAGTCTTCCTATGGGTATTTTTGTAAATGCATACATGCGAGTCAATTGTAAACCTAGGGTTTCTATGTCCTATAAATAGAGACCCTAATACCTCTTTTGAAGCATGCCTCTTTTCATTTCATAAATTCAGATCTGTACTGTGTTGATGTTTGGAGAAAGCCATCAATAAAAATTAGTAAGTTCTTTTATTTCTTTGCCTTAGTTTACTTTTAATTTAGAATGTCTTTTAATTCCCTAATGAGCGAGTAGTCTCCTCGCTTGTTAGGGTTAGTTTTAGGGAAAGGTTTGAGAGATGAGATCTCTCACCCCTTTCTTGCCCCTTCACACATAATAATTAGAACTCCATGCATACACGCACACACCGCTTCCTGCGGCACCTTACCCTTCGAGGTAACGGTGGTACCGTAGTATAAAGGACCGGTTGCGCGTGTTTTCCATGGAGGTTAGGGTAAGGATCGATAAAGGAAGGACAAGAACCTAGAGGAAGAAATATCTTCCCAAATGAATCTAATCCACTTTATTGATAATTACCATAACACATAATAGATCTATAATAGGGCATTGAAAGCGGTGAGGAAACTTTTA
Source organism: Agapanthus africanus (assembly GCA_030015575.1). Taxonomy (NCBI): domain Eukaryota; kingdom Viridiplantae; phylum Streptophyta; class Magnoliopsida; order Asparagales; family Amaryllidaceae; genus Agapanthus; species Agapanthus africanus. Next base: position 446,155,363 of record CM057347.1, on the reverse strand, counting down.
ATCTCTCAATTTCCCCTACACCTAACCCTAGCAAGACTTAGATCTAGATAATCTTAGTATAAATTAATTTAGCTTTTTAGAGATAATCAATCCGACACCCATCGGAATTAACTCGTTAGCGCGATTAGGAAAACACAAAATCCCTGTGGACCGACCCGTACTCACCGGCTAGCTACCAAGCGACGCCATTCTTGATTGCGGTAATTATATTTTTGATCATAAAATCCTACACTAATCAAATGGCGCCGTTGCCGGGGATGGCGTAATATTTCCTTTTTGTAATTTCGGATTAATATAAAATAAAAAAAATCATAAAAATCTAAAAAATCAAAAATATAAATTTTTTATCATTTACTGTTTGAAGGGTATTTTTTTTTGTGAATCTCTGCAGGATTGACGGATCTGGAAAAATCCAGAGTGCGAAACAGAAAAAGATACATCAGAACAGAAAGGAGTTGGAAAAGCAGAACGGCACAATTTTTTTTGAAGACCTGAAGCCTCCGTACCGCCGCTAATCTGCCGCGAAAACCCCCATTTCGCCGAGGAACCGCGCCCCCCCCCCCCGCTACGTCAGCGCGCAAAAATTCACTGTTTATTACCTCTTCCCCCTCTCTGCAAATACCCGTATATCTTTTTGCCAAATTTTCTGCAGGATTCTTTGCGCTAAAAATCTTCTCCCTTCCAATAATTGATTCTCTGCAGGATTCTTTGCGCCGCACATAAAATAAAAAGATTTGATTGCATGTAATTTACTGTTTTGCATATCTTTAATCGGACTTTAAGGGGCTTTTGACCAATTCAGATTGGGTGGGGATTTCATCACCCTTCCCAGGACCCCAGAAATCACATAAGGCATTTGCATTGACCATCTTTAATTAGAAAATACTAGACTCAGTCCTAAGAACTTCGAGCTCAATAGGACAGAGGACTAGTTATAGGTATCGGCCGTTAATCCTAACCTGACTTTGCGGTGTTTAGGCAAGTGGTTACTTAATTAGGACCGCTACTTGTAGCGTGGAGCCTCCCACTTACCTGGCACTTACCTGGCCACAATTGGCGGTGAAGAGGCGGTTTGAGGTCCTATTTCTAACCCTTTGGAACAGTTAGGAGCTGTCTAGATGACCTAGGTGACCCTAGATCTAGGCCTGATTGTGCATTTTTGGTTGATCGAAAGTGTGTCTTAGCCCTTTATCGAAAATTTTTGCAAAAAGTTCCAAATAAAAAAATGGAAAAAGGAAAAAGGAAATTTTTTTTAAAAAAAACTTGCAACTTGTCGCTTAAAATCCTTGCACCCAACCACCACCCACTTTCTTCTCATTGACATTTTCTTACCCCCGCATTCTGTTTTTCACCTTTTTTGACTACACTACCTCTTTAGTGTATGTCACTTTGGACTAGGGACACTACCGCCCGATTAGTCCGTGTTTCATTGGTGCCGACCGCCGAACCTTTCGACTCCGAAGTCGAAATTCCTTCCACTTCTTTACCTCCATCTTCAAATTCTTCTTCCGAAGTTATGTCGGGATATAATCCCAACAACATCTTACCCACGGGACTGATTCCACCTCCGTTAGGTGCGAATAACCCGAATCTCCCGCCTGTTGTAGCGCCCCAACGAATCGCGCTCCAGGATTTCTTCTACCCTGTCCGCACCTCTTTACCTACCTGTCTTTCACCCCCACCGGCAAATGGGGGCAATTTTGAAATAAAACCCTACTTCATCAATATGTTGCCAAAATTTCATGGATTGGAATCCGAAGATGCCTATATCTTTATCAATAAATTCCAAAACGTTTGCGCCATGATGAAAACAACCCAATTAAGTGATGACCCTATAAGGCTAAGGGTCATTCCTTTCACCTTATGTGACTTAGCCGAGAAGTGGCTATACAGCACAGCATCACATTCAATTCGAAATTGGGACGAGTTTGTTAAAGGTTTTCTTAAAAAGTTTTATCCTGATCACAAGACCGCGAGAATTCGCAATGAGATTATACAATTTACCCAGCTTTCTTCCGAACCATTTTGGAAGTGCTTTGAAAGATTCAAAGACCTACTTGTTCAATGCCCTCACCATGGGATCGAAAATTGGCAACTTTGCCAAACATTATACGAGGGATTGAACCCGGCAATGAAGTAGTTGCTAGAAACCATTTGTCAAGGTCAGTTTCTAACCAAATCTAGTGAGGAAGCATGGCAGTTTCTCGAAGATCTTAGTGAATAAACAATTCAGTGGGAGAGCACAAAGACCACCTCATCTTCTTCTATTGGTCAATCTAGGGCAGGCATAATTCAATTAGATATGTCGATTGCTATGAAGGCCGAGATGGCCGCACTTATGAAAAATCTAGAAGCCATTGAGACCAAAATCTCATCGTCTTCTCCTGCCCCTGCTTCACCCCCACGAACTGTTTGTGCTTGTTGTTCGGATCTATCACACCTTACCGAAGAGTGTCCTTACAGTCCACCTGTTCAAGGACAAGATCAAGTCAATGCTGCCTTTCAGCAACGACAACGAAATGATCCTTACTCTTGGACCTATAATCCAGGTTGGAGGAGTCACCCAAATTTTGCTTGGAATCAAAATCAACAATTCTAAGGAAACAACAACTTTCAAAGGCCTCCTCCTCCACAACAACAAGCACCCCAACAAACTCAATACCAGCAACCTTTCCAACTACAACCTTATCCAAATGAAACGAACAATTTGATTCAACCCAATGATGATAAGGTTATCTCGCTAGAAAAAAGTCTAGATGCGTTTCTCAAACAATCTACAGAATCCGCAGCAAGATTGGAAAATTGCGTCCAGTCTTTGGTGCACAGCAATGCTTCACACGATCAAAGCATCAAATCTATTGAGGCACAAATTGCATAATTAACTGGTGCGTTGAGCGAGAGAGAAAAGGGAAAGCTTCCATCTCAACCATTGCCAAATCCCGGTCACACACACAACGCACATGAATATCACAATGTAAATGCGGTGACCACGTTGAGATCTGGAAAAGTGTTACAAAATAATGTGGGTACTAGTGATGACACCCCCGTCGGTGGTTCTCCATCTTCTCCTTCTTCTTCTCCTTCTTCTCCTTCTTCTTCTTCACCCTCATCTCCTCCGCGAGAGCCTATTTTTCATTCTTCAAAAGGCTCTTCTTCTTCTAATCCGAACGGACCCACTTCTCACTTCACGAACACACCCACTCTGGGATCCATTCCAACTCCACATTCTACTCCACAGACATTAGATTCAACTAATTTTCAAAATGCTCCATTTCCAAACAGGTTCAATCCCAATAAACCAACTCCACAAATGGAGAAGATTGAGGAGTTAGTTAAATAGGTTAGCATAAATATACCTCTCTTGGATGCAATCCAATAAGTTCCTTCGTACGCAAAAATCTTAAAGGGCTTATGCTCCTCCAAGAGAAAATCTCAAATACCCAAGAAAGTGCTAGTGGCTAGTGCAGTGAGCAATGCTATTAACCAACCTCAACCCTTATCCCAAAAGCGAAAGGACCCCGGCTGTCCTACGATTTCAATAACAATTGGGGATAAGAAAATTAATCGAGCACTTTTAGATCTTGGGTCTAGTGTTAACCTGCTTCCCTACTCCGTGTACGAGCAATTAGGGGTTGGAGAGTTGAAACCCACTCGTTGTACTCTCCAAATGGCTGATCGATCAATTACCCATCCTAGGGGTGAGCTAGAGGATGCGTTGATCAAAGTTGGGGACTTCATATTCCCCGTTAATTTTATTGTTATGGACACACAACCTGTTGCTAACCCACGGAACCAAATTCCGGTGATCCTCGGTCGACCATTTTTGGTCACTTCCAATGCCGTAATAAATTGTCGCAATGGCTCCATGACTCTATCTTTCGGGAAGACGTCTAGTGAGTTCAATATTTACAAGTTAGGAACTCTGCCCCCCGTGCCTAAAACTAGTACACGAGAAGTTTGCTCTATTCACGAAATCACGCAGGAGGACTGCGAGATTGAAAGATATTTGTTTGATGAAAACAGTTTTGACGCCACTAGTGCGTCCCTCCTTGAATCTACCACAGTCGACACAACCGATATTGATTATGAATGTTTCACTTTTTCGGATGATTTTGACGACTCACAACCCGAATATGAGTCTTTTTAATTTTTGGATGAGTTAGTTGAACCATCCGAATCAGTTGTTTGCAGTGATTTCGAGCCTGTGTTGGAGTCCTTTGAGTTCGAGGTAGATTTCCTAATTTTGCCTATGATTGTTTCGCCTCCGAAACTCGAACTCACGCCCTTGCCGTCTCACCTTAAATATGCTTACATAGGTGAAAATGAGACCTTCCCCGTTATCATATCGGCCTCTCTAGCTCTCGAGCAAGAGAACGCCCTTTTAATGGTCTTACAAGATAGGCGGCAAGCTTTCGGCTGGACTAGGGCGGACATCGAGAAGATTAGTTCCCTCATAATTGAATATCATATGCATATGATGGATGATGCCAAATCGATAAAGGATCCACAGAAATATCTTGGGGATAGTGTGGATAGTCAACCTCCTCCTTTAGAAGTTGAACCACCCCCTTTTCTTTTACTACGCTACGAGAATGCCAACATTCCACTGATTGCTGATCATTCACATTCTCGTGTTGATTCATCACCACCTCCTATCTATTCACTTCCACACTTTCCATACCACCACTTCTATCTTCCCCAATTCTTTTTGGATCGGTACAACATGTTCTTCCACCAACCGATACTCTTTACAGATAAATTTTTCGAATGGTTGGTGTTGACGTTTGGTCTTTGCAAAGTTTGGCAATGACGTTTAACATTGTTTCAATGAAGTTTGGGGGGGCCTTTCTGTATATATATTTTTGTTTTTCTTTTACCAATAAAAAAAATTATAAAAACAATTTGTAAATAAATAAACATGGGAGTGCCGACATTCTCAACCCTCTTGGTATAGCATGACAGTGAGGACACTGTCCAGTTTAAGTTTGGGGGTATGCTCAGTAAGCCTTCTTTCTTCGCATTCATATGTACATATTTTTGCATTTGCATACTTATTTTAAAACCCATAAAAAATTGAAAAATTTTGAAAAATTATAAAAATTAATGTATTCAATTTTGGCCGTATTTGACTTGAGTTTGATAAATAGGTTAACTAGTTGGGAGCAACTAGATCTTAGACTTAGTAAATTAAAAACCCTAAAAATAACCTTTCTTTTAGTTTAACGGTAGAAAATATGTCTTTATAGTTTATTTAGAAATAGGAAAATTTTGAGTTCACTTCTTTGTCTAAGTCAAAACAAAGGAAAAGTATTGATATTTTTATTTGAGTATAAGTTTGAAAAATAATTCCTAGCTTAAGTCTAGATTCTGAAAATGTATACCCTACAAATTGCACAATCACGCACCTTGAAACTTGGAATAGTAGAAGAGACCTTGAAATGCTCTTGTCTAAAGTCCTTAGTATGATGAAAAATAAAAAAAAATAAAAAAATATATACAAGTGTGAATAAAGAAAAAAAAATGAACACTGGTTTTTGTGATTACTTAAGGCTGAAAAATAGAAAAAATATTTAGCGAGGGTGCCTCATCACCTAGTGCTTTAGACCAACTGGTTTGGGAGCCACTGCTAAAAAGCCTTAGGTGTTACAAGACTAGGAAGTACGCTTTAAAGTGCAAACGCATTTTGTAATCGGTCGTTGGTACCTCAAGAAGTATTAACGGTCGCATGAAGGATGTGTATGCAAAATTCATTTAAAAATTCATCAATTAATAAGTGCTTTAGACAACGGACAAGAGTATGATTGCTTGATTTGAATTTCCAAATGTAGGGGTGATATATACACACACGTAGGGATATGTGATTGGAGTTTAGATGAGAGAAAGGAGTGAAAAATAGAACTTGTATCTTTAGTAAAGTTGATAAAAATTCCTAAGTGGAGATGGAACCCTAGAAGTAAAACTTAAGAGATGCCGAAAACTAAGTAAGTCTATAGAACATATATAATCTTAAGTTAAATGATAAGGAAGTGTGAAGAATAAGAGTGGATAATTTACGAGTCGACGATAATAGAATTTCTTTTAGAAAACCTAATTGGAGAATTAAAGTCAATGGGCCTAATTGATAGGATTTTATGGGTAGTATCCGCTGAAAACCCTCAGGAGACAACACTCCTCATACTAGGGACACCTAGAGGTTTAACGGCTTGTTGCACGTGCTCAGTGCAATCGCGTTTCCCTGCGAAAGTGCGGTTAGGTTTTTTGTCGAGAATAAAACTACGTTTGCTCGAGGACGAGAAAAAGATAAGTTTGGGGGTATTTGTTCATACCATAATATTGCATTATTATATTCCCCATTCTTATGTATTTTTACAAATAAACAGGTGCTTTTGACCCATATCTGCTACATAGTACAGGTTACAGGTTTTTGGGAGAAAAACAGTGAAAAAGATAAAAGACGATGCAAAAGTGGGACTACGACCAACAAATAGAAGGATCTTGATAAAGCCTACACAAAGATCAGTTCACAAAGTACAAGGCAACGCAATGTCCAAGATTACAAAGAGAACGGTTAAAAGTCCACTGCAAATATTCACTGGGAGATCTGGAAGAAACCTAGAAGCCCATTTGAGAAACGTATTAAAAAAGTAGGAAGTAAAAGTCAGCAGGAGCCAGCAGAAGAAATTTGAGAAGCCAATCTTCCTATTGGGCCACGGAACCATGGCCCAACCCTTGCTGTGGCCGCGGTTCCGCGGCCATCTAGAGCCCGGAGCTGAATAATTTTTTACCAAAACTTGAGTTCGGCGCTGAATAGTCTTCCTATGAGTATTTTTGTAAATGCATACATGCGAGTCAATTGTAACCCTAGGGTTTCTATGTCCTATAAATAGAGACCCTGATACCTCTTTTGAAGCATGCCTCTTTTCATTTCATAAATTCAAATCTGTACTGTGTTGATGTTTGGAGAAAGCCATCAATAAAAATTAGTAAGTTCTTTTATTTCTTTGCCTTAGTTTACTTTTAATTTAGAATGTCTTTTAATTCCCTAATGAGCGAGTAGTCTCCTCGCTTGTTAGGGTTAGTTTTAGGGAAAGGTTTGAGAGATGAGATCTCTCACCCCTTTTTTGCCCCTTCACACATATTAATTAGAACTCCATGCATACACGCACACACCGCTCCCTGCGGCACCTTACCCCTCGAGGTAACGGTGATACCGTAGTATAAAGGACCGGTTGCGCGTGTTTTCCACGGAGATTAGGGTAAGGATCGATAAAGGAAGGACAAGAACCTAGAGGAAGAAACATCTTCCCAGATGATTCTAATCCACTTTATTGATAATTACCATAACACCTAATAGATCTATAATAGGGCATTGAAAGCGGTGAGGAAACTTTTAATCTCTCAATTTCCCCTAAACCTGACCCTAGCAAGACTTAGATCTAGATAATCTTAGTATAAATTAATTTAGCTTTCTAGAGATAATCAATCCGACACCCATCGGAATTAACTCGTTAGCGCGATTAGGAAAACACAAAATCCCTGTGGACCGACCCGTACTCACCGGCTAGCTACCAAGCGACGCCGTTCTTGATTGCGGTAATTATATTTTTGATCGTAAAATCCTACACTAATCAAATCGTCATCGGAGATAATCCGCCGCGGAATGCCGAACCGGTAGATGACGTTTGTCTTGAAGAAACGGAGGATGTTCTCCATCTTCACTTCTCTTAGCGGTGCTGCTTCTGCCCACTTAGAGAAGTAATCGGTTGTCGCCAATATGAACCGATGTCCTCTGGATGACGCTGGTTCGATGGGCCCAATTATGTCGGTTCCCCACATTTCGAACGGCCAGCTAGACACCGTTGGGTGTAGCAGCTTTGGATGCTGGTGGATGAAGTCTTCGTGAATTTGGCACGAGTGGCACTGCTTTGCATATTCGAGGCAGTCCTGGATCATCATGGACCAATAGTAGCCCATCCTTTTGATCTTCAGCTTCATCTTCGGCCCGGCTTGATGAGAACCGCAGAGTCTGTCATGAGTGTTTTGGACGACTCTCTTTGCTTCTTCTGGCCCTAGGCATCTCAGCCATAGAGAGTCGAACGATCTCTTATATAGAGTATCATTGACGAAGGCGAAAGACAGAGCTCATTTCATGAGCTGATGTCTTGAGGACGCATCTTCAGGTGTTCGATTGGATTTGAAGTAATCTATAAAGACTTCTCTCCAATCCTCAGCCTTTTCTTGGTCCTCTATTTGTAGGGCCGCTTGCTTGGTCACTTCCTTTTCTTCAGACGACTCCGGAGATATTTCTGCCGGTGCGAGAACCCGACGGCTTTGCAGGACGATTCTTACGTCATCGAGATTTTAATCAGCCAATTCTTTAGCGAGCTTGGCTAGTGCATCAGCTTTACTATTTTCCATGCACGGTATGCTCTCCAGAATGTAGGAGGGGATTTGGGTCAGCAGTTGCTGCACTCTCTCGCCGTACTTCACTAACTCTGGTTTGTATGTTTGATAGTCGCCATTTACTTGACTAACGACCAACTGGGAGTCTCCATATATGAGGAGGTCTTCGACTCCCATGTCGACAGCGATCTCAAGATCTGCTATCAAAGCTTCATATTCCGCTTTATTGTTTGTCCTTGACTCTGTCAAGGAAAAAGCAAAGCGCACTATCCCTCCTTGTGGAGTCATGAAGATGAGGCCTACCCCAGATTTGATTATGGAGGAGTTTTGCTTTCGCTTCTTCATGGAAGATGCCCTATCAAGGTAGAGTTCCCATCGGGTATCACTCCCTCCTCTCTCCCTATCGATCGTGTCAAACACGTGCTCGTCCGGCAGTTCACAATTTAGGGATGAATCGGAAGGTATCGGATGCTCGGCGAGGAAGTTGGTGATGGCCTGGCCTTTCACTGCTTTGAGGGGTCGATAGATTATCGAGAATTCCATCAAGAGGAGGGCTTATTTAGCGAGTCGTCCTGTTAGTATGGCTCTTGACATCAAATACTTGAGAGGATCTATCTTTGATATGAGATGGACCTCATGCGCCAAAGCATAGTGTCTGAGCTTCGTTATCGCGAAGATTAACGCCAGGTAGTGTTTTTAGATAGGGGAGTAGTTGTTTTCTGCCCCTAGGAGAACTCGACTCAAATAGTAGAGGGCTCTCTCTTTCCCTTGGTCATTTTCCTGTGCCCATAGCGCGCCTAAAGAACCTTCAAGGGCGGTTGTGTACAAGATAAGGGGCCTTCCCTTGACCGGGGCGGTCAGTACCGGCGGATTCTGTAGGTATCGCTTGATTTCGTCCAGTGCGCTTTGGCATTTGCGATCCCAGACGAATGGGATCCCCTACTTCGTTAAATGACTGTAGGGGCGGCATTTGCCGGAGAGGTTAGCTATGAACCGTCGGATATACGCGCGCTTCCCTTGGAGAGACTGCAGTTGCTCGAGAGTTCTTGGCAGAGGCATTTCCATGATCGCCTTGATCTTCGATGGATCTATTTCTATGCCTCGATGTCGTATGATGAACCCTAGAAATTTTCTCGAGGAAACTCCGAACGCGCATTTGAGAGGGTTCATCTTCAGGTTGTATTTCCGAAGACGTTGGAATACTACCTTCAGATGCTCCCAATGGTCCTCGTGTGATTTTCTTTTTACCACGAGGTCTTCAATATAGCATTCAACGATTTTATGTATGAGATCATCAAAAGTCTTTGTCATAGCCCTCTGATAGGTAGCGCCGGCGTTCTTCAAGCCGAAAGGCATTACTTTGTAGCAGAATATTCCCATGGGAGTCCGGAAATCGGTATGCTTCTGGTCTTCGGGGTGCATCTTTATTTGATTGTACCCTGATGATCTGTCCATGAAGGAGATGACTTCGTGAGTGGACGTGTTGTATATCATTAGCTCGGTAACCGGTACGGGAAAATCATCCTTCGGACGTGCCTTGTTGAGGTCCCGGAAGTCTACGCAGATGCGCACAGTCCCATTTTTCTTCATCACTGGGACAATGTTGGCGATCCAGTCGGGGTATTGGACTTCTTGGATGAAACCGGAGTCGATCAGTTTCTTGACTTCGGCGTTGATGCTCATCTCAAGTTCAAACCGTATTCTTCTTGGGGCTTGTTTAACTGGCTTGACGTCCGGAGATATCACCAATTTATGCACAGCTATTTTCGGATCTATCTCCGGCATCTCGGAATAGTTCCATGCGAAGCAGTCCTTATACTGCATGAGCACGTGTTTTAGCGTGGCCACCTGTTCTTTAGATAACAGCTTACTGACGAACGTAGGCCGCGGGTCATTTGTCGTCCCCAAGTCGATTTTCCTTAGGTTGTCCACAGTAATATGTATTCCATCTTCCAACTCTTTTGGCGCCGGTGGAAATTCTGAGATCAGCTCGTCTTCATCTTCATTTTCGAAGCACCAGGAGAGGTCGTTCATATTCTCGTGCATTCCTTCTTCTGACAGCGTTATCACATGACTGGTACGAGATCATTTCCAGGACTGATGTTGGTCTGGTTATACTCTAGCCGTATACGTTTCTTTCGGCTCGTGTTTTTGTGGTGGGGTTACCCTCCAACTGTCGGATAGAGCGAACCTGCCGAGTTGATACTGGTCTTCAACCCAGTCTTTGAAGGTGAAGCAGTTTTCAAGAGGGTGTCCTATCGCTCGGTGATAGGAGCAATAGTCCGGGTGATGATCCTCACTTACTTGATCGGGATGCTTGGACTCCGGGAGTGTCATCATTCGATGTTTCATGATAAGGTCGAATATCTTCCTTGTCTTGTCTTGAGAGAAGGAATATTCTCGACCCATCTTCTTCATTTGCGATGGGTTCCGGTTGGCCTTTTCTTGATCGTGTGGCATTTTGGATCCGTTTTGCCGCCGCCGAACGTTTTTTCCGTTCTTTGACCTGTTCTTTCCTCTGCATCGGGCCTTTTTCTTGTCTTGGGAATGCACGGCGGGCTGATAGTGGAGAGCATCATCATCCTCTGTAGCCTGTTGAAAGAGGCGTTGCGTTTTGGCTTTCTCATAAATGGCCATTTCGCGGATGTAATCGTTCCGAACCTTTTGACTTGCTTCCCTTATTAGCTTGTCCATCTGTTCTTCAAATGACGGACTCGGCATTTTTATGGCAGGACCGTATTTAGGCTCAGCGTCAGTGTTTTTTAAAAGAGCATCTCCTTCTTCATCGAAGTCATGTATAACGTAGCAGCCATGGGATCTCTCCCATTTCTTGGATTGAATATATCCAAGCTCGATTGTTTCCATTCTCCCGTTTGGCAATTTTTGCTGAGTTCTGGGGACGTTCCAGATCCTGTTGTAGAACTGAGCTTGTCGAGCAGTTTGTTTGAAGGGTACGCCTTGGCGCCTGAACAACATTTTTAATCATTCTGTGTAGTATTTGGGCAGCGGATGGGCTGGAGCTTGTCAAGCGTAGAATCGGCACTATGCCAGATTTCTTTCTCCACTTTGGTTTCCATGGATCGATAAAAGGGGATCGCCTTTTCATCTTTTCGCCTGGGAGGGATGTAGAACGTCCGCAATTCTTGCACACTATAAGTATCAAGTGCGTCAAGCTTTTTGTAATGCTTTTGCGGAACCATGGCGATTTGCAAACTCTGATCATCTCAAGTGAGGGCCTGCACCGATGGACAGACCGAGAACACCGCGTTGACTTCATGTTCAGAGTCACTGCAAAAAACCAGAATAGAGGTAGATGGTCCAGACTTGTTGCATTATGGCGGCCCCGAATAGACTATCTCTTCTTCCTCCTCGGTATCGCTCCCGAAGACCGGAATAGTGGTGATAGCTTTTTGCTTGTTCTCCGGTTTTTGGCATCTTTCTGTGTCTTCAAAGTCTGTCAGGAAATACTTTGCATCCTCGTATTTGCGGACTTCATTCACGGAGAATGGGTTTAGCTCCCCCGTTATGGTGTACTCGAGACCATCCTTGAAATACTTCATACACTGATGTTGTGTAGAAGGGATGATATTGTACTCGTGTAACCACGGCCTGCCGAGCAAAGTGTTATAGAAAGTCTTCGCATCAATGACGTGAAACTTGATGTCGGTGACGAGCGACCCGAAGCATAACGTCAGTATTACGGACCCGAGCATCCGTGATGACTGGGAGTCAAAACCGGAGATGGTGATTTTATCTCGAGCTAGGTGTTGCACGCTCATGCAAATTTCCTTTAGCACCCTCACGTTGAGAAGGTTGACAGAGGACCCATTGTCAATTAGGATCTTCCCTATATTGAAGTCCTGGCAATACCCGGATACATAGAGGGGGCGTTTATACTCGCACGTTCCGAGGAGGAGATCTTCGTCGCCGAAAGTGATGTCAGCTGTGTGAACTTCTTTGAGCTCGTCCTTCATCTTTTCTTCGGCGAGGAAAGCTTGAAACTATTCGGGCTCTTGTAGTGCTCTGATCAGGGAATCTCGCACCTCTTTAGACAATAGAAGGGCATCTAAGACGCTCAGCTATAAGGGTATCATCCTCAAGTGTGCTAGGACGTTGTAATCCACTTTGCTTTTCTTGGGCGGGTTCTTAACTGCCAGCTCTTCGACGACTCGGTCATCGAGGGCGATATCTTCAAGGACTTTTCCCTTCCCCTTTTCTTTTTTGTTCGATCCTTTATTTGTAGGTCCAAGATTCTTTTCGGGCAACGTATGGTTGCGTAGCTGAATATTCTCACAATTCTTCGTCTCTTCTTCTTTTCCTGAGGTGGATTCTTTGAAGAGAGGGCCGAGGGCTATTTCTTCATCAGAATCGATCCCGAAGGTGAGAACTTGCGAGCCCCTACTATCAACCATGTGACAGTTGCCGGCAGCTCTTCCACGTTCGTCTGTCGTACTTTTAAGCTGTCGACGAGCTTCACGCTTCATCTTCTTGTAGTGTTGCCTGTGAGCGACATACCCTTGCCACCATTTTTTAAAGGCCGTGCATTCTTCGGATGTGCAATCCTCTGATGGTATAAACAATAGGTGGGATGTACATCCGCTTCGTCAGGGTGTATACCGCCGGGAGTATTCCCTTTGAAAAGTGGCAGTTTCATTCCCATGGACAAGGCTTTGGAGAGCCCTTTCCTCGTCTTAAGTTTGCTTTTGTCTGCCGCGGATGTGCTTTGATCTGGTTGGAGTGTTTCGTGGCCCATGACTTCTTCAAATTGACGCCGACTCCTGGCCTTTTCGAATATGGCCATTCGCGTTCTTGATCATCCTTGCTCTTCTGACGGGCTTCGTTCAGCAGCAAGACGATCATCTCGTCAGACGGTTCCAGGGGTTTTGCTTCAATCCTGCCCCCAGCTCCTTTATGCTGTCTTCTAACGCCGAGTGAGTTTCTTCGTTAGTTAACGCCGAATGAAAGATCATGAGGCAACTTGCCACATAATCCTCAGATTCTTCAAATGAGTCATCTCCGTCGTTATTGTCGTTATCTCTGTTCTCAAGGATATTGTTGAGAAATTCTTGGAGTGTGACCGGGGTTCGCGTCTTTTGGTTGTATTCCTCCAGCGCGTTAATATATTTTTATAGGTCGGTACGCTTGTCATCAGGCTTCACGGGCTTTTTGGTCTTCTTCTTCTTCTTTGAAGACTTTGACGGCTGGGAACGAGCGTTTTGACTATCGCTATCAATTCTTGGCGTCGGGCGCGGCTTCAGCATTCCCTCAATGACCTCGGATTCCCGCGGACTTTTCCACCTGATCGCCGGGCATGTTTGGAGATCTTTCAGCATTCGTTTTGTTTTGGCTGAAAGAGCGACCACCTATGGAGTTTCTTCTATAAAAGAGCATGATGCCCCCGGCGTGTCCACCTTTTTAAGAGCGTGCGGCTGGGGCGGACTTACTTTCCAATTCTCGGACAGTGCGAATTTGCCCTGTTAGTATTGATCCTCAATCCAGCCTTTGAAGACGAAGCAATCTTCGATTGGATGGCCTACTACTCGGTGATAGGGGCAGTAATTGGGATTGTTGACATCACCGGGCTGCAATGGACGTCTCAGATCCGGCAGATTGATGAGCCTGTTGCGTATCGCCAGTTCGAACCGTCTCTTTGTTTTCTCCCGCGGAAACGAGTAAGGACGTCTTAACTTTTCGTTGAGGAATCGCTGTCTATCGTTTTGGCGATCAGCTGGTTTTGGACCAGTCGGCTGTTGCTGAGCATTGGCGATGAAGGTCGCTTTCCGTTTCCCCTTTTCATTCCGCGGCTCCGACTTTGAAGAGGAAGGCCTATGGCCCATCTGGTCCATTTGGGCCAGCTTGTCAATCAAGACCTGGAAGGTGGTCAGCTTGAAGAACATCATGAATTGAGATATGTTCGCCTGCGGATCGAGGGTTCCCACAAACATGCTACTGCAGGAGCTTCTTCTATGCGCTGTTCGCACTTCGACCATAGGTTGCTCCACCGTATCGCATACTGAACCCATGTTTCGCCTGGCTTCACCCTGGCATTAATCAATGCCGTGATTGGGGTGCGTTCGCTAGCGCTTGTGAAACGCTGGGTGAATAGCAATTCCATCTCCGTAAAAGTTTTGACGGAGTCATTTGGAAGCTCTGAATACCATTCGAACTCCATCTCCGCCAAGCTGCCGATGAATTGGCAAAGCAGTAGTTTATCGTCGCCTTCAGTGTTGCCGCACAAAGCTCTGAACTGAGCGACATGTTGATGGGTATTGCCTGTCCCTTTGTATACGTGGAACTTAGAAATCGTGTATCCTGGCAGGTACTTAATCTGATCGTACCAGCTTGGATATGGTCGCTCAGTTATGACGACTTGTTCAGCGGCTTCGTTCGCTTGATGAGCTCGTATCTGTTGAGTTATATAATTATCGAGCACAGCTTTCGAGATTGTTTCCTCCTTTGAAGCTGAAAAGGCCGGAAGAGGGTTTGATGTCTCCCTTCTATCGTCTTCAATTATTACTGGAGGATCTTCGGATGGAGGGTCTGGCTGGATCATCATGCTCACCATATCTTGGAACAAAAGCACTATTTCTTTTATGTTGGCCGCTTGTTCCGCGGCCTCTTTTTCTTTCTTCTCGAGGATTCTGCGGAGGAATTCGGCATCGGTTTCCTCCTCCTGACGCTGCTCCGATGATGTTTCCGGGCTTTTTTTGGCCCAGTGAGTGTGGCCATCTTCGTTAGCATCTCTTTGAGCTTTTGCTGTTGTTGCTCCTGAGCCTTTGTCATAGACCGTGTGAGTGGTCGATGATCTGTGGAGATACGGCTATCCTCTTTTCCGGACGCCATGTAAATGGTATGCACTATCATGCCCCCGGGCTTGGGGCGTTTGGATTCAGTGCCCTTGAGATTGGTCACAGACACGGGGATTTTCTCCGGCCTTCTCCTTTTGTGGGCGGTCGAAGTTGAGGGGGCCGTCGCAGCAGGAACCCAAGCAGACGACACATTCTGTGGTACGACAGGGTGGTCCTTCTCTTGCCGAACCTTCATCTTCTTCTGTCGGTGGGGGAAGTTTTGGTCAATTACAGAGTCTTGGACTCTTCGCCAGACCCTATGGATTTTGGAGGACAGCCACTGAGGAGGCTGTTCTGACTTTGGCTTTGTAATGTTCTCCACAGGTGAAGGAGACCTTTTTAATACTGCAGTTGGAGAGTTCTTGCGCACCCTGCTGAGCGGCTTAAAGCTGTTTGCAGTTGGAACGGCAACATCGACTTCCACCATCTGAGTTGGTGGAGTCAATCCAGAAGGGGAACTGCCCCCAGCTTTCTTCACTTGGCGCCAATGGCGATATCGAGCATGTCTTGCAGACAGTACTGGTTCAGTTACGGGGTGGCATCATCATACCCTCTATTCTGGTGAAGGGTTGCTGTTGGTGTCATCCGATCGAAGACTGACGTCCGCTGAGAAGAAACGTACAACCTGTCGAAGACTGACCTTTGAGCAGGGGAAGCAGTTTGGACGACCTCACCCGAAGCAGGAATTGAGATGGCCAGTCTCGCAAAGACTGATCCCTTAGCAGGAGAAGCCCCTTTGACAACTTTGTCTGTCGGAGTTGGAATGGCTATCCGCTTCGGGATGACTCGTTCAGGTATTGCAGGCTTCTCCATGGGCCCACTGGAGCTCATGCTCAGCCTGTCGAAGACTGAGGCATTGGAATTGGACGACCCGTTGAGAGGGGCCGTAGTGGTTGTAAGCCGATCAAAGACCGACTTCTACGGAGCTTCCTGTAACGGTATTGGGACGCTGAAGCTTGCCGGTGGGATCATGGTCCCAAAGAACAGTCCAGTGGTGGCCTGAGTCACCTGTTCCACTGGCATTGTGAAGATGGAGGCCGCTTGGGGCCCATAGGTCACTCCTCCAGCGAGGACGGAGTGGGAATTGCTGTTGCAACTGGTGCAGTTGGAAGCCATTTTCTCTGCATGGGAGCAAGACACCAAATCTTAGTACCTCGAATCCAAGGGCAACCACATTAAACCACGATTCGTTCGCGAACACGACATACAAGTGTGAAGTGGAAAGAGGAAAAGGTCCCACCGGGCGTGCCGGAATCTGTTCTCTGTCGAAAGCCGAGAAGACAAACGTCTTGCCTGAATTTGGGGGCAGATGCTATTTGGATTTATCCGTCCACCTTTCCGAAGATGCCAAGTTGATTTATGGCACCGTATATCGGAGGTTTAGACAGATGCGGCCGTTGTAGCAGACTTCGTCAGATTCCCCCTCATTGTGAGGGGTTTTTGATTGTGGGGACGCTCTTTCCTGCAGGCGCAAGCCCCTGCAGTTAATTACGCTACCGCATCGCGGTAACAACTTTCTCCTTCTCCATATGGTCACTTCGTGTCGTGTGTGTTTTTTTGTTTTCAGTTGCCCGTGGATCATATACGGAGACTAATTTATTTTGTCGCTCATAGGGCGTGGATTAGTCCAAATTCGTATTTTCTTAGATTTGGGTTTGGGTTGGTTTAAGAATCGTTAATCTTGTTTTAGATTAAGATCAACTTAAATGCTTGTTAAGGATACGTTAGCCTAATTTTGGACTAAGATTTACTTAACAAGGTTTTAGGATCATTTAGATCCAATGAAAGAGTATTTGGACTCTATCGTTTAGTTTAGGGATATTGCGGTCCATTGTTAGTTTTAGGACATTACAGTCCATTGTTAGTTTAAGGACATCATAGTCCATGTTTAAAGACGTCACAGTCTGTATGATTCCGGTTTAGCCAATTTTGGGATGCACCAAAAGTTATTGGTTATTAGGACCCTCCACCTCTCTGAAGACGTTGAAGAATTACAACGACACGTATCAGAGGTGTGGAGAGATGTACCCTTGAAACCAGTGAATGTTCATCAAAGAGTTGATAATCTTGTTTGGGACTGAGTCCAATAAAGAGCGCATGGTCTCAGTTGATTATGAGTTTGGCCAACTTGGGCTGAGCCCACTGAGTCTCTGTCATTTCTTTTTTTTATAATGGGTTAGACACTTATTAGGACATAGTCCTTTCTCTGTGCACATACTGCTAAACATTTATTGGGGTACTGACACCCACTTTTTTTTGTTTTTTATTGAGTGTTGAACACTCTTTATGGCACAGAGCACTTTATGTACAGAGCGCTTGGCGCTGAGTGCCAGACTTGGAGCGCTAAGACGCTTCTTCTAAAATAGCGCCCACGTAGGGAGCACATGGAGCGCTTGGCGCTGAGTGCCGGATTTGGAGCGCTGGAGCGCTAAAGCGCTTTCTTTAGAATAGCGCCCACGTGAGGAGCACGTGGCGCGCTTGGCGCTGAGCGCCAGACTTGAAGCGTTGGAGTGCTTCTTCTAAAATAGCGCCCACGTGGGGAGCACGTGGAGCGCTTAGCGCTGAGTGCCACATTTGGAGCGCTGGAGCGCTAAAGCGCTTCCTTTAGAATACCGCCCACGTGAGGAGCACGTAGTGCGTTTGGCGCTGAGTGCCGGACTTGGAGCGCTGGAGCGCTAGAATAGCGCCCACGCGAGGAGCACGAGGCGCGCTTGGCGCTGAACGCCAGACTTGAAGCGTTGGAGCGCTCCCTTTAGAATAGCGCCCACGCGAGGAGCACGTGGCGCGCTTGGCGCTGAGTGCCAGACTTGGAGCGCTGGCATTTCTGATAAATTGGAGCGCTAAGGCGCTTCTTATAAAATAGCGCCCACGTGAGGAGCGCGTGGCGCTG
This sequence comes from Agapanthus africanus, assembly GCA_030015575.1. NCBI lineage: Eukaryota > Viridiplantae > Streptophyta > Magnoliopsida > Asparagales > Amaryllidaceae > Agapanthus > Agapanthus africanus. Next base: position 446,137,222 of record CM057347.1, on the reverse strand, counting down.
TAACAACCCTAAACTTTCTGTACAACTTTCTGTACAAATTTTTCAAAAAATACAGAAAGGGGTATTTTTGCCCGAGCACAAGATATAAGTTTGTTTTGCTTTCTAATAGCAAGCAAGAGCTTGTAGCTCATTGGTAATACCTTGCACTACTGAACCAAGCCACCAGAGTTCAAATCCCATACCCTACATTATTTTTAATATTGTTTTAATTTGAATTTTTAGAATACCAAGGGTTTACACGTGCATAACTCACAAAAACCCCACTACACCCAAAAAACCTAACAGTATCAGAGGCTACATGAAGCGACAAGGGAGACTCCGGCCACCTGATTCGGCCAGAATCGGCCGACTCGGCCTGCGGACCGGCCGACTCGGGCCGCCACCACCGGCCGGACTCGGCCCGACCGCCGAGTCATCAACACCAAACTTATGTCTTTTCAGATCCCCTGCACCCCTGTGTACTTTAAGTCCTCAGACCAGTAACAGAGCATCTTTAAAATACCAATTACTCCACTTTTAATACATTTTAATACATTTTATCACATTTTATTACATTTTTTCAGTTAAACCTTTCACCTACCCTAACCCTAGCCTTACCCTATAAATACAACCTCTACACACACACCCCTCACTCCAAAATTCTGAGCAAAACTCTTAAGAAAATTCCTAGAAGCTTAGTGTACTTTTGGAGTAGCGAAGGGCGAAAGCTTCGGCGATTTTCCGACGACGACCCAGGGAGCTCCCGGCGACGAAACGACGCACCGGAAGCTACGTTCACTTCTTCTTCCTCATCCCTAATTTCTAAGCCAGTAAGTCCCCCTCCCTCTTCTCTAATCTTGTTCTAAAAATACGAAATTTCAAAACCCGACGGAATCGGAGTTAAACCGATTTACGATTCGGTTCTTTCTAAAATTCCAACATTTTCTTAAATATATTCACACAAAACTCTTACATGTTGACTATTAAACATCAATAAATATGTTGATCAAGTTTCACGACAATCTAATTCATTTTGTAAATTTTACCGTACTTTTTCACTAAAATACCATGTAGTTTCATTTCGACATTTAAACATCACAAACTTGCTATACTTTTAAGTAGATCATGAGCTAATGACCTACCTCCTCAGAACACTCATATGCAATATAGCACAATACCTTTCGGGAATATGGAATACGGGAAAACGAAATATTTCAAATAAATACCATGAAATTAATAAAACCGTTTTTTAAAGGATTAAGTATTTTTTATAAATCTTTGCAAAGTGCCGCTACAACCCATTTTGGGGAACCCGACTGGGATGGTGTGGATTATCGCACATCTCTGGGCTTAGTAGTGCGAGATGCAGACCTCCGCAAGGAGCATTCGGTCTCGAAAGATTTAAAATACAAATATCTTAAGAAAATGAGATTTCTAGAAATATAATATATATTAAAATTATTTTTATATAAATATGTATATATGTATCATTAAAATATCTATTTTATGATAATATAAATATTCCAACTTTTTCCTAAAATCACAAGAATTACTTTACATTAAAATACCATGAATTCCATACAAGTTCAATGTTACAATTAAATACCATGTATTATGAAAAATAGGTTATTTTCATCAGAAATATCACAAATATAAAATCTACATCTATGACAACTCTAAAGAAGATAATTAAATACTTGGGGTGTATTTTGAAAATTATACAAAAGTATTTTTACATAAAACCCCCTTAAGTTCTATAAATTACACCAAGGACCCTAGTAAATATAGGTTTAAGCGGGACCAATCTCTTGAGCCTCAAAGAGCCGGAGAAGTGGGTGCTTGCCTATTTAAGATAGACAACTTAACAACGGTGTTATTAACACGGTAATCGTCTTTGAAAAAGACAAATCCTGTCGCCCATGTGCAGCGGTTACCGATAACATCAAAATAATCAGGACTTCAATTTACTTTTCTAATTGTCTGACTCACGCTGAGTCTCATTATAATAATCTGACTTGAATTTGATTCAAGTACAATATTACAAAACTACAATTCAACATGAATCCATGAATACATCTATTCAATCTATATTGACCGAACCGAACCATGGATATACTTCCATTTACATGATTCTCCGGTTACATCTATGATTCTCTAGTTATATTCATTTACTGATATTATGGTTTCGGCAAGTCATCTATACAATTCAATTTACAAGACAATATAATTCAATACATTACCATCACATCAGTACAATCATTACTATCAATACAATAAATACGCGGGGTATTGGGGTAGTTCATTCATGAATCCAACAGAATCTCAAGAGTCCCCCTAGATCATGAATCCATGTCTACTAACACAAGCAAGCAATCATGAGGGTTCGTGTTTCCATGCTCCTGGATTACAGCCTGTTAAGTTTAGAATACTTCGACGACGGTCGAAGTCCCGTTACTAACATTTGATTCATGCCCGTAGTTTCCTACCCCTGGATTACAGCCTGTTGGGTTTGAGAACACTCTTGAGATTGGTTGGCATTCACCTTTGAACTTATGACAACAACAAATTTAACACTAAATATAACAATATAACAAAATAATACAACTTTAAAAGCTACACACTCTCTCTCTCTTACTCTCTGTCTATTTTATTTCTCTCTTATCTTTGGGACTTACCGAGCGATTTGTTCGCTGACGACATTCTCTTTCTTTCTTCTTGAATGTCGTCAGGTGATACGGATCTTCTAGAGATCGAGCCTACCAGCGAGGACTTGGACCAGCTTGCAGAGCTCTAGCTACATTGTACACTTTTTATTTCAGTACTTTTCCTTTTCTGTTATGCCACTGTTTAGACATTGCTTTCTTCCAGATGTATTTGCTTTTCCATGCATTGTACAAAAAGAATGTGAATAAATAAAATTGTTGTTTTATTATATCTTGTCTCTTGTGCGTTTATTTTTATATTGCTTAGATACGCTTAGCGTATTTACTTCAGAGTAAATACGTAGTGGCCTCGTCGCGTCCCCTTCACCGTATACTGGTAGCGGGGCGTGACAGGCGTGCTTGGCGTTGAACGCCAAACTTGGAGCGCTTAAAGCGCTTCTTTTAAATTGGAGTGCTAAGGCGCTTATTTGGCAGCTCTGATCAGTTCTGGGCTCTGAGAATTAAATTCTCGGTTTATAAGAGACTTTGTCTCATGCATTTAAGAACTGAGTTCTTCTTTTTGTGAGGAGATGCTTTGATCTCTTATGTTTTTTGTGAAAGACTTGGTCTTATAGATCTGTGATCTAGAAAAAGAACTAAGTTCTTCTGATGTGAGAGCTGAACTCTCAAATATGGAGGGGATTTTATGATCTCTCTTTTTTTTATTTACCTTGAAGAAAATTTCTTCTTAGTGCTTGCTTTTCACCTTTTCTTTTCTGAGAACTTGAAGTTTATGGGGGGGGGGTTCCTCCTGCTTGTCTTCTTTTTTCGATTTGAGAACTTATGGGGAGGTTTCTGTTTCTGAGACTTGAAGTCTTGGGTCCTTTATATAGGGGAGGTTGATTTGTTGAATCAGTTAAGCAAATCTCTTATTGAGAGATTTTTGATTGATTTGGGAAATGTTTTCCACCGTTGGATTTTTGATCCAAGGGCTTCTGTTTTACAAAAAATAGTTTTCTTGTTATTAACAAGATTGGGAAATTATTTTCCCATACAAAACTTATTCTGTATCTTGGTGATTTTTAATCACCATTGGATTTTTGATCCAACGGTGCTCTGATTTACAGAGTATAATCTTTCTTGTTTGGAAAGATTTGAGGAGTATTTCCTCAACAGATTTGAATTCTGTAATTTGATGATTTATTCATCTCAGTTAGATCTTTGATCCAATGGTGGAGAACATTTAGTTCTTGCACTTAGCGCTCTTGTGCTTTGCACGTGAGGCGCTGTCTCAGAGTCCTTAACGCTAGCGCTCTTGGTGATAGCGCTCTCATGCTTTGCACGTGAGCGCTACTTCAGAGTCTTTAGCGCTAGCGCTCTTGGCGCTAACGCTCTCGTGCTTTGCACGTGGGCGCTGCCTCAGAGTTTTTAACTCTTGCGCTCTTGGCACTAACGCTCTCGTGCTTTGCATGAGAGTGCTGCCTCAGAGTCTTTGAATCTTAGCGCTGGCACTCTTGTTGCTTGCGCTCTTATGAGACGCTGCCTCATTTCAAATTTCAAATTTTGAATGGAGCTTTGCTCTCTGATTGGGGGAAACAATTATGTTTACAAGTATTGCCAAAACTATGGATACAAAATATTCAACTATTCATATTCATAATGTAATCATGTATTCAAGTAGTCAGGTCATGTTCAAGTCAAGTTATAACCATGGTTCCGTCAAGTCAAGTATACATATTTGAATTTGATATTTGAATTCAAGTATTCATGTTCATGATCAAGTATTCATGTTTGATTTTGGATTCAGGTTTGAGGTTGGAATCAGACTGAGTCAGACACTTGTATTGATTTAACTCTTGAATTCTTAGATTCGGGAGCTATTGGCAATTGCTGTATATGGATGGCAGGATTTGTGTCTTTTTTCAAGACAATTGCCATTGATAACCCCTGTTATGTTTTCTAATCTGAATAGGTAAGCACTCACTTTCTTCGGCTCCCTGGGGCTCAAGAAAATTGATCCCGCTTAAACCTATATTTACTAAAGTCCTTAAAATTGTGTTTTATATATCTCGAGGGGGTTTTATGAAAAATATTTTAATATAGTTAAAAGTAAAACCTCGAGGGGTTTTTATATTACTTAGAGTTTTCATGAGCATGTGTTTTAAGTATTGAGGTATTTTAATGATGAATACCTAGCTTTTGAAAGTTTATGTTATTTTAATGAAAACTAGTTTATTTATTAACTTGATGTATTTTATTGACATTCTTAATCTTTCATTTTTATAACAATATAGTTTCATAATATAAAATATGGATTTATAATTTATATATAATTTTAATAAAAAAATTGTTTTATTTAGAAAATTCTTTTTTCTTAAAAACCGTATTTATATCCTTTCGAGATCGAATACTCCGTGAAGAGTGCTGCATCTCGTTCTACTATCCTCAGGATGCGCGATAATCCATACCATCCATTAGCGGGTCCCCTAACAAGGGTTGTAGATGCATAATTGTAAAGAAATACGAAATACTGTTTAAAAGAAACTCGGTTTTAAAGTTTATGGTATTTTATTGCAAGATTTTCTTCGTAACAAATATTCATACAAAATAGGTATCGTGCTATGAAACAGGAGTGTACCTGTGGGGTAGGTCGTTACCCCGTGAAGTTTTTCCTAAAGGTATAGTTTTATTGAAAACGAAAAGAGTGATATTAAATTTCCAGATATTTTAATGAAAAAGTTTAATTATGGATATTTCACATGAGTTTCTAGGTTAAATTTGATTCTAAATATTAGTATTTAAGATTACAAGTATTGTGTAAAAATTAGGTTGATCAACCAATAAAGTAGAAGCGGTTTCTAGGATTTAGAAAAAAGATATTGGTAATAACTCCACTTACTAATATAAGTTTTAAAATTGAATTTCAATAAAGAGAAAGAGAGTTTGGGAGGGACTTACGGTTTGAAGAACTTAAGAAAAGAGTTAGGAAGAAAAGAGTGTCGTCGTGGCATCACGGGAGCTCCGGAATCGGTTTCGATCTTCGACGGAAGAAGCTGGCTCGCTAACTCCACTTTACTCCACTTGCACTTAGGAACGTTTGAGAGAGTTTTTGTTAGAATTTTCAGAATGGTGAAGATCTAGGGCATGGGGTGGTATTTATATTGGAGAATTTGGGTTTGGGAATTAAAAATGTGGATTAAAAAGTATTAAAATGATATTAAATGGTGAAATGAAAGGTCTCTGTTTGATTGCAGGAAAATCAAACAGTGCAGAGAGGTTGAGGGGAGTTGAAGAAATGTGTGTGCAAAACACAAAGCATTTTGGCCACGATCCAACCGTCTCCGTCGGCCCAATCACTAATTCTACTGGTCGATCTTGCGGCAAATGCCTCGAGATTCATGCCACCAGATCAACTCTGTATTTACCGCATTTTCCATATGTTTGATTTTTCTGAACTTTTCATTTCCCCATGTATTGAACGTGTAATCTTTTGGGCTTCCAAAAAGTTAAAAAGAAAAATCAGAAAAATAATTGTGTCTGATGGGAATCGAACACACATGCTACGTCACAGCAGTGCAGGGGCTTTACCAGTGAGCTATAAGTGGCTTCTTGCTTATATTTAACAAAAGTGACTTATAACTCAAACTCAGGATGTAAAACTCATTTCTTTTGTATTAATAGAAAAATTTCCGTACAAAGATTTCAGAGTTGTTATATCAATTATCGTAATTGACGGAGGACCTATATGTGAGAACAATCATACTCGAGGTGATAATATGCTATTTGGTTTGTCTTTATTTTTCATGTGATGCGTTTTATTCACTATCACGTATCGTTTAGACATGAGATAAACCCTTGGATTTTGCTTGACTACCGGACGATGATGGAGATCATACTAGTGGGGCCTGGATAGTCGATAAGCACATCCTTAAATGTCCCTAATCAAAGAAGTATCGAGACTGGGTATCGGTACTCCAGTTTAGACCAGTGTGTACGTTTCCTGACTCGGTTGGAGGGTGATTGATTGATTTAGCGTGTTTGCGCTTTCTAAAAGATAGATCAAAAATATTTGTAACCGCAATCAAGAACGGCGTCGCTTTGCAGCTAGCCGGTGAGTACGGGTCGGTCCACAGGGATGTTGTGAATTTCCTAATCGCGCTAACGAGTTAATTCCGAAGGGTGTTCAGATTGATTATTAAATCTAAAAATTGAAGTTGTATGATACTAGGATTAGAAACTTGCTAGGATTAGGTTTAGGGAAAATTTGGTAAACAAAGATCTACATCTCTTTCCATTGCCTTTAATGAAATATATCATATTAGTGTTATGGTAAATCTTAACAAAGGGGATTAGGATGATTGGGAAGATTGATTCTCCCTCTAGATCCTTGTCCTTCCTTTCTTAATCTTTACCCTAACCTCCATGGAAAACCTTAAAATCCGGGCCTTTAGACTACGGAATCACCGTTACCTCGAGGGTAGAGTGCCGTAGGGAGCGGAATAAGAAGGTATGCATGGAGTTCTAATTTTCATAAAAGATTGGCAAAGAAAAGAAATGAGAGATCTCGTCTCTCAAATCCTTCCCCATTCCTAACCCTCACAAGCGAGGAGACTACTCGCTCATTAGGGAATTTAAAAACATCTATCTAGGGCAGAGAATAAAAATTACCTAAGGCAAGAATTGAAATCTAAACTAGAGCAAGGAATTAAATCTACTTACAGATGCATCTCTCCAATCATCAACACAGGGTTGTCAGATCTGAATTCATGAATTGAAAAGAAACACCGATGCTCTCCAAAAGAATTCTAAAATTTATTATTAAAAGGAGGCATAGGGAGGCATAAGAAATTACAATGAGTAGAGTTCCTATTTATAGAGAATAGGAAACTCTAGGTTACAATTGATTTGCATGTCTACATTTACCAAAATATCCTTAGGAAGACCTAGTCAAAGTAGACTTCAAGTTTTGGTAAAATTTTATGTCTCTGTCTCTTTAAAGAAAGTATTGGGCCTTGGATCTTTGGGCTTCCTTCTTATTTGGTTCTTTATTAAAATAGCTTCTATGTTTCTTCCAGATCTCCAGTGAATAATTGCGGTGGACTTTTAACCGTTCGCTTTGTAATCTTGGACCTTGTATTGCCTTGTACTTTGTGAATTTTATCTTTAATGTAGGCTTGATCAAGAGTCTTCTATTTGTTGGTCAAAGTCCACTTTGGCATCGTCTTTTCATCGTTTTCACTGTTTTAGATCCAAGAACCTGTAACCTGTAATATGTAGCAGACGTGCATCAAAAGCACCTGTTTATTTATAAAAAGAATAAGAATGGGGAATATAATAATGCAATATTATGGTATGAACAAATACCCCCAAACTTATCTTTTGCTCGTCCTCGAGCAAACTTATTTTTATTCGCTAAAATCCTAACCGCACTTTCGCAGGGAAACGCGATTGCACTGAGCTCGTGCAACAAGCCGTTAAACCTCTAGGTGTCCCTAGTAGGAGGAGTGTTGTCTCCTGAGGGTTTTCTGCGGATTACACCCACAAAATCCTATCAATTCAGCCCATTGACTTTTGTTCTCCAATTAGGTTTTCTAACTAAGAATTCTATTATCATCGACTCGTAAATTATCCACCCATATTCTTCACACTCCCTCATCATTTAACTTAAGATTATATATGTTTTGCAGACCTACTTAGCTTTCGGCATTTCTTAAGTTTTCCTTCTAGGGTTCCATCTCCACTTAGGAATTTCTATCAACTCTATTAAATATACAAGTTCTATTCTTCATTCGTTTCTCTTATCTAAACTCTAATCACATATCCCTACGTGTGTGTAAATATCACCCCTACACTTGGAAATTCAAATCAAGCAATCGTACTCTCGTCCATTGTCCAAAGCACTTATTAATTGGTGAATTTTTCGCTTACACATCCTTCATGCGACTGTTAATACTTCTTGAGGTACCAACAACCGATTACAAGATGCGTTAGCACTTTAAGGCGTACTTCCTAGTTTTGCAACACCCAAGGCTTTAGCAGTGACTCCCAAACCAGTTGGTCTAAGGCACTAGGTGATGAAGCACCGTCGCTAAATATTTTTCTATTTTTGCAGCCTTAAGTAATCACAAAAACCAGTGTCCATTTTTTTATTCTTCATTCACATTTTTTTTTATTTTCATCGTACTAAGGACTTTAGACAAGAGCATTTCAAGGTCTCCTCTACTATTCCAAGTTTCAAGGTGCGTGATTGTGCAAATTGTAGGGTATACGTTTTCAGAATCTAGACTTAAGTTAGGAACTATTTTTCAAACTTATACTCTAATAAGAACATCAATACTCTTCCCTCATTTTGACTTAGCCCAAGAAGTGAACCCAAAATTTGCCTATTTCTAAATAAACTACAAGGCATATACTTTCTACCGTTAAACTTTAAGGAAGGTTATTTTTAGGGTTTTTAATTCACTATGTCTAAGATCTAGTTGTTCCTAGCCAGTTAACCTATCTGTCAAACTCAAGTCAATTAGCCAAAATTGAATACAGTAATTTTTATAATTTTTGAAATTTTTCAAATTTTTATGGGTTTTCAAATAAGTATGCAAATGCAAAAATATGTACAAATGAATGCGAAGGAAGAAGACGTACCGAGCATACCCCCAAACTTGAACTTGACAGTGTCCTCACTGTCATACTAAACCAAGAGGGTCAAAATGTCGGCACTCCCCTGTTTATTTATTTATAATAATTTTTTTTTATATTTTTAATGTTTTGAATTTTTTTTTTTATTTTTTTTTATAGAAAAGAAAACAAATATATATATACATATATACAAAGATTCCCCCAAACTTAAGCTTGGCCTTGCACAAGCCAAAAGTTAGCACCAACCATTCAAAAATCTTATCGTGGAAATGGTATAGTTGGTGCAAGAAAATGAGAAGCACGCGAAACCGTGTGGAAAGAAGAATGGTAGAATATGGTCTCGGTGGGGGAGAAGAATGGCGAAAAGAAGAAGGAAGTGGAGTACGATCTTGAGGGTGTAAATTGAGTGAATAAATTAGCGCAATATGTGATGACCGATATGTTATACGCGATTGCGCTAACCTATCTACTCGTCGAGAAATAGGGTCAAACCCCTCAAGATTCGCAAGAAAACATGGGTATGCTGAACTTGGTATAGAAGATGAAAGCGTAACGGTCATTTGCCCGGTCGGAACGATAGGACGGACGAAAGGGAGTGAATTAGGGATAATATCATCCTTACCGTAGTAAACTGTGTCGAACTGGAAAGATTTCATCAATGGTTCGAAACGACTGTAAGCAACCGAGTCTGAAGGATTAACTAACTCATCTGAAAATGCAAAGGACTCAAACTCGGGCGGTGAGACTTCAACATCGTCCGAAAAAGTGAAACACTCGTAAGTGTCATCGGCTGTGGGAACTGTGTCAGATTCAAAGGAAAAGTTTTCAAGCTCACAGTCGTCAAGTGTGAAATGAGGCGTGGTCGGAACGATGGAAAAGAGGGAGGGTGATTTAGGTAAATGTTCAAGAGGATGAATTGGAAAATCCGACACATCAAAGAAAAATGGTTCAACCTCAATATGATCCTCACCACTCTCCTCAATATTATCCTCATAATTCTCCTCAATATTCAACTCATCCATGCCATTATCATCAAAATCAAGACGCATATGAGATTCGGGAGAAACATTTAATAACTCGGGATGATGATTTGAACATAAAATTTCAATTAAATCGACAGGTTCATCATCCGAAATATTCCCGGCGTCTATATCCTCAATCAAGTGAAAGTCACTTTCTTTAGACACCTCCTCAAAAGCATGGATGTTTATCAATGTAGGTTCCAGAGTGGAAGTGTAAAGGTCAAACGGATTAGGTGCTGTTTCACTCGAAGGGGGTTCCTCACAATTTGGCAAATCAAACACTACAAACTCGCACAACTCGTTTTTATTTTGAACTTGTGAATCATTTAGGACATTCGATGGAAAACTGGAGTTGTGGGCTTCAATTGGGTAAGGGTAGATTTGATTTGGAAATCCTCTCACATTCTCATTCTGTCCAACCGCCTCCTCATACATTGAAAAATTTGGGGCTACCGGGAAACTAGCTACCGGTTCAGCAGGTTGCATAAGGGCAGCCACGGACGCTTCCACATTCCTAACCATTTTGTTTGTTGCTGTAATATACGCCTCCAACGCCTCTTCCAAACTAACTTTGGTGGTAAAGGGGTTTCGGCAAAAGATTCGAAATTGTTTGGATATGTGAAACTCCCAAAAGGCTGTGTAGAAGCAGTGTCTAGTGAAGGTGGGAAGGTCGGGTAGGACTAGTAGGAAGTGGGTGATTGGACAGGGGTAGGGTCAACATATGGATAAAAAGGTGAATAGTCTTGTGAATCCCTAGAACTAGATGAGTGGAGAGGGGTGAAAGATCGGCTGCGAGATTGAGCAATATGCTCAGCAATGGACATCGGCTTAGGAGAGGCGGTAGGACTTGAAAAAGTGGTATCAACATATGGAGGTGGTAAAGGTTGACTTGGTTGATACAAAGTGGGTTGAAAAGTTGAATTGTTTCTCCTAGACGTCTCTATTTGATCTTTCAAAGATATTTTAGGCATGGAAGGATCGTCTTTAAATTGATCGAACAAATTGCCGAACGACGCAAAATTAGGCTCGGGATACAAAGTTCGGCAAGTGATTTATTATGTGGGGTACCCATGATAGAAGAAAGGGAGAAAGAAAGAAAGTTTGTTGGTGCAAGGATTTCCGAGCGACAAAAGTTGCAAGTCTTTTTTTGAAAAAATATTTCCTTTTTCCTTTTTCTCTTTATTTGAGACTGTTTGCAAAAAAAAAAATTCGATAAAGGGCTTAGACACAAATGTAATCAACCAGAAATGCACAATCAGACCTAGATCTAGGGTCACCTAGGTCAGCTAGACAGCTCCTAATTGTTCCAAAGGGCTAGAAATAGAACCTCAAACCGTCTCTTCACCGCCAATTGCGGCCAGGTAAGTGGGAAGGAACCGCAATAGTGGGCCTAATTAATAACCACTAGCCTAGACACCGCAAAGTCAGTTAGGATAAACGGCTGATGCCTATACTAGTCATTTTCCTATTGAGCTCGATGTCCTTAGGGCTGAGTCTAGTATTTTTTTTTTAATTAATCATGGTCGATGCAAATGCTTTAAGTGTTTTCTGGGGTCCTGGGAAGGGTGATGAAATTCCCACCCAATTTGAATTGGTCAAAAGCCCCTTAAAATCAGTTTTAAAGATATGCAAAACAGAAAAATCACTTCCAATCAAATCTTTTTTGTGTGAATTTCAAAGTTTGCAAGTTTTCTAATTAAAACTTTCCTTTTTTCTCTTGCTCTTTATTTGGAAAGATATTTTTAGCAAAAAGATTAAGGATATGCAAATCAGAAAAGATCACTTGCAATCAATTATTATTTTAAGAATATCACAAAGAATCTTTATTTGGAAAAAAAAATTGTTGCAAAATGATATTCGAGAAAAGATATGAAACAAAAAAAAATTACTTGCAATCAATTTCTATTTTAAACGAGGCACAAAAATCCTGCACAAGATTGTTATTTGGAAAGAGAAAGATTTTTAAAGCGCAAAGAATCCTGCAGGAGATTTTTCAGAAGATATATCAAAGATTTGCAGAGGAGGAGATTCGAAGACTTACAGTTTTTTTTTATTTGCGCGTCTGCTGCTACTTCTTTCTTTTTTTTCTTTTTTTTTTTTGCTCCAGATGTCGGCCAGGCCGCGGCGGTTCCGCGGCCAGAAGGGATTTCCCGCGGCGGTTCCGCGGCAGGAAAGAGCCGGCGCTTTTTTTTTTTTTTGCACCAGATCGCGCGGTTGACTTGTTGACTCGGTCCTCTAAATTATTTTCTGTTCCTCTGTTGTTGCAATCTTCTGTTGATATGATCGTTTATTTGCTGTTTCGCTTTCTGTAGATTTCCAGATCCGAATTTGTGCGTAGATCCTGCAAAATTCACACAAAGATACCCTTTCCAAAAATAACAGATGATATATTTTTATATTTTTTTGGATTTTTCAGATTTTTATGATTTTTAATTTTATGATTAACCCGAAATCGCGAAAAGAAAATTCTACGCCATCCCCGGCAACGGCGCCATTTGATTGATTGATTTAGCGTGTTTGCGCTTTCTAAAAGATAGATCAAAAATATTTGTAACCGCAATCAAGAACGGCGTCGCTTTGCAGCTAGCCGGTGAGTACGGGTCGGTCCACAGGGATGTTGTGAATTTCCTAATCGCGCTAACGAGTTAATTCCGAAGGGTGTTCAGATTGATTATTAAATCTAAAAATTGAAGTTGTATGATACTAGGATTAGAAACTTGCTAGGATTAGGTTTAGGGAAAATTTGGTAAACAAAGATCTACATCTCTTTCCATTGCCTTTAATGAAATATATCATATTAGTGTTATGGTAAATCTTAACAAAGGGGATTAGGATGATTGGGAAGATTGATTCTCCCTCTAGATCCTTGTCCTTCCTTTCTTAATCTTTACCCTAACCTCCATGGAAAACCTTAAAATCCGGGCCTTTAGACTACGGAATCACCGTTACCTCGAGGGTAGAGTGCCGTAGGGAGCGGAATAAGAAGGTATGCATGGAGTTCTAATTTTCATAAAAGATTGGCAAAGAAAAGAAATGAGAGATCTCGTCTCTCAAATCCTTCCCCATTCCTAACCCTCACAAGCGAGGAGACTACTCGCTCATTAGGGAATTTAAAAACATCTATCTAGGGCAGAGAATAAAAATTACCTAAGGCAAGAATTGAAATCTAAACTAGAGCAAGGAATTAAATCTACTTACAGATGCATCTCTCCAATCATCAACACAGGGTTGTCAGATCTGAATTCATGAATTGAAAAGAAACACCGATGCTCTCCAAAAGAATTCTAAAATTTATTATTAAAAGGAGGCATAGGGAGGCATAAGAAATTACAATGAGTAGAGTTCCTATTTATAGAGAATAGGAAACTCTAGGTTACAATTGATTTGCATGTCTACATTTACCAAAATATCCTTAGGAAGACCTAGTCAAAGTAGACTTCAAGCTTTGGTAAAATTTTATGTCTCTGTCTCTTTAAAGAAAGTATTGGGCCTTGGATCTTTGGGCTTCCTTCTTATTTGGTTCTTTATTAAAATAGCTTCTATGTTTCTTCCAGATCTCCAGTGAATAATTGCGGTGGACTTTTAACCGTTCGCTTTGTAATCTTGGACCTTGTATTGCCTTGTACTTTGTGAATTTTATCTTTAATGTAGGCTTGATCAAGAGTCTTCTATTTGTTGGTCAAAGTCCACTTTGGCATCGTCTTTTCATCGTTTTCACTGTTTTAGATCCAAGAACCTGTAACCTGTAATATGTAGCAGACGTGCATCAAAAGCACCTGTTTATTTATAAAAAGAATAAGAATGGGGAATATAATAATGCAATATTATGGTATGAACAGAGGGCGATAGCTGATCCTACAGCTATTGGTGTTTGACATCGAGGATTGTATGCAGGTGCTTTTTGGATGAGTTACACTGGACGGACTCACTAAGAACTCCTCGTTGGTAATATACCAATGTCAGGTAGCAGTTCTCTGATGTCATGAGTATAGGATAGTCTTCAGGACCTGAGATCGCCATGGTGTCTCATGTGTGTTCCCACTATACTTAGACTTCTACCCTACCACGGCTCAAAGGAGTTGTGCAAACAGGTTTTTGTTGGGTATAGTCCCGAAGCACGTAAAAGCAGTGAGCGGTCGAGAGGATTCGTCTCTCCCGGTATAACGAGTTGAGTCGCACTGTGCAGGACATGACTACAACTACAATTTGATAGCCATCGCAGCGGAGATAAATTGATAAATATTATCAGTTGTATCTCCGATTGGTTATGAGTACTCTGTCGCATGACTTATCGAGTTATTGAGGTCTGGCAGATTTCAAACCCTAAACCCAATATGCGATACTCTTGAACGAAGAGACCGAATTGTACGATGATGTCATTGATAGACTTTACAGGGTTCTGATGAGTTTGCACGTTGACCTTCTTTCGTTCAATACCTAGATAGCCGTTACATTCAGCTAGTACCACCGACGTACTTATGAGCTATGAATATGATCTTAACCTACCTCCAGCATATTGTCGAGTCTTTAAAGTCCCACACAGTGGTTTCCCAGCACATGCGAAACGATGTAGGGCACGCATAGGGATGCGTGCAGGAGTTCGATTAAACACATGAATTTGATACACATATTTTAATTGGGTATTTATTGATATTAACTGGTATATATATGATATACCCGGATTATTAAATCATGTGTTGATTTAATAATTAAATATATATTTTTATATTTATATATTAACTAATATTATGCTCACTTAATTATTTCCTACTCTTTAATAATATTTATATTTGATATAAATATTGTGTTATGTATGATGATACATTAAAGATGGATATATGAGAATTATATAGAAGATAAGAATACATTTATATGAGAATGAGTCATAGAAAGTAGATGGTTGTAGACTTGATGAAGTGTTTTTCTTGGATGACCCATTTTAGTGAGTCATTTGTGATGACTCATTTTTGATATATGAATTATTCTCATCTTTAGCCATTATCATCTTCTTCATCATCTCATCTCCTCCATGGCTATCCTCTCTTGATTTTATTCAAGTGAGAAATGGAAAAGAAAAAGAGAAAATTAAGTGAGCTAATTATTCTACATCTCCTACTAATCACTCTTAGCAAGTTTAATTAGTGGGTTGCTTCATTTTGATGAGATCAATTTGAAGCTAAAACTTGTGTTAGAGTTATCTCAAGATGGATCATTTTCGGCGAGGAGATCATCGATCAGGCTTGTTCCGGGCTTCATGGAGACTAGCTGGAGTCCAAGGAGAGCTGGCTAACGTGCTAGAAAGGTTGTAGTCCGCCAACTCTTGTTATTACCTTACTAGTTTTGTTGTATATTGTAGTTATTGTTCATGATCCCATGTTTGCTTGCAATTGCTCTCTAGATTTTTAAAATTATCGTTTTCGCCATGTTATAAACTCTATTATAGAGATCATAGCGAACTTACACATTATATGCAAGAAAAATAAACCTAATTGATGTTATCGGAACCAAATTTAAAACTACTCGGTTTTCTTCAAACCACTTATTTTAAAAGCAGAGCCTAAAACACTCCTTTACAAAGCTACTCGAGTTCCTTCAACGATATCAAGTTCATTATGTTAAATTTTTTCGCCAAAAACCAGCCATAGCCCTCCGTCATTTCAGATAAGTTTTTCTTAGTATTCGTGCTGCGTTTGTTGATCTTGTCAAGACGTAGTGTTCGGTAGCTCTGTAGTGCTTTTCTGTTGCATGGTGATGTGATTAGCTAGGACAGTCGTGCGGCCTTGTTGAACTTGTCAAGGGTTCGTGCGGGTAGGTTTAGACTAATCCAGGATAATGACGGGTTGAACTTGACTAGCAACTTATGTTTTGTTGACTTTGTCAAGATCATAAGCCGTTAGGGGAAAAACCCATATCGAGGGCTTCAAATATAAGGGAAACTTGCCAAGTTTACGCATACCTTCTGGAGTGTTATGATTTTGGTTGGCTTTCATCAAGGTTATCACGCAATGATGATTGGGTCCCGATTTCCACTGATGAGTAGGTATTACTCCCGGAAGATTTTCACTTCATAACTAATTAACCATTAGGTGTCTAGAAAGGTATTAACAGGGTTATGACTCTGCAGAAATGAGGTTATTTAATTGGGTCAGTGAGAAAACACGGGGGGCCTCTCTTGGAGTACCAACACTGGTCTGGCTGAACGGTTAACGAACTTATAATGTGTATGTGATCCCGACTAGTTCTCCTTTTTAGGGTTTAAAGAAGAATCTGAGAAAACAACGGGAGCCATCTTGATTAAATGAATTGATTAACCAATCTAATCTTGATATAGTGTACGTTGAATGTTTCTTTTCTCTCTATCTCCTTGGCAGCGCCCCATGACTGACATTAAACTGAACTTCGTAAACCAAGTTAACCAAACCTTTTTACAAATTTTGGGTTTGGATTGTTATGATTCACGACAAAGTCGCATATGTAGGGTGTTTTCCATCACCCCATTAAGATGAGAATACGCGTCGCTTGTCAGGCGTACTATAGATTCCCCCTACCTAAGGTAGGCTAGGGTTTATTGATTGTGGGGATCCAAATCTCCGGAGACCACGGACTAAGCTGCCGTTAATTACCCCTCACCTTTGGAGCGAAAGAACCTCCAATTGACGGGTCAAACTGGTCATGCGAACTCAATGTGCAATGTGCGTGTGTTGTGTTTTGAGAGGTTTTGGGTATATCGGGGGCCTCGTAGAGTTTATGGGGGTCCCGCTATTCGGATAGCTGGCTGGGGGTCAAGAGGGCTAGCTGCCCCCTTGCGGGGTGCTTGGCAGCGCCCCGTTAGAAATTTTTTCTAACAGGGACAGTGTTGTGGAGTGTATATATATATATATAAAAGAAATAGTGTACAAAGAATGAGTTCGCCCAGCGCCTTACGTGCCCAACACGCGGGCGCTGGCGCCTCACGTGCTTAGCGCGTGGGTGCTGGGAGCCAGCGCCTCACGTGCCCAGCACATGGATGCTGGGCGCTCGCAGGAAAAAGGGCTTAGCCCCCTATACTGGGAGTTATACTCCCAAGAGTTAAACTCCTAAAAAATGACAAAGGGGCTTAGCCCCTACACTGGGAGTTATACTCCCAATTGACTTTTGGAGTTAAACTCCTAAAAAGAAAGATTTTTTTTTGTTCGGTGGTAAACTCCCAAGAGATTTTTGTAGATGATGAAAGGGGACCCTTTTTCTTCTCCCTTGAGACCTAGATCTTCTCTTGAGTCTTAGATCTTCCCAAAGTGGGGTTTTTAGATATGCGTCTCTTTCTTCCTCCTCTCTGTTGGCTGAATCTTGGAGAAAAAGGGTGTGAGACTTAAAAATCACCCATTTTGGGGATTTGATGGGAGATCTGAGCTCCCCTTCAAGGGTTTTATGGTGAAAAACTGTTTTTTTTAGAAAAAAGAGTTAAAATCTTGATTTAATTCAATAAAATGGAAGAAGGTTTAGAACCTTGAGGAAGGAGAAGGAGGCATATAAACCCTAATTTTTTTAGAGAGAAAAAAAGTCCTTTGATTTTTTCATCATGTTGCCTTTATAGGCTACACACTTTACATATAGCCTCTTGGGCTTTTCCAAATGGCACTTATGCCACCCCATACTTTATGTGTGTCACGACCCGAAAATGGCACGCGACTGGCACTTGAATCATATGAAATCTATATGACCCCATCTAGTTCAAGTAAGCCAAGAAATCTCAGAAATCTAAACCATTTAAAGAAAGAAGTGAAGAAAACATATTTTAAAACAAGGGGTTTTTAAATAAGCAAGCCGAATATGCATTTTTAAAATCTCAAGTCTTTTCTGAAAATTTCGGCAGAGTTTTCTTTGTAAAAACTGGCCTCGAATGGGGTACAACTTGATAAATATATGCATCAATGATAAAAGGCATCCCCAAGCGGGAGCTAGCTCTTCGTCAATCGACGGCCACAACCATGCAGGCAATATAATATACAACGCCGAAGGGCGAGAATCAAAACTCAAAAGGAAACTCAAATCAACATGAAAACCCATAATAATATAGCGCGCGACTCTAAGGTCGAAAGAATAAACATCACTGGTCTGCTAAGTCTGAAATAATACAAGTCTGGTTGATGGAATTTTGCTAGATATAACTGAATATAAATAAGTACAATGGTGGTCACGATGCGAGTGAACCCACCTACCAAAGCAATCACCTAGAAAAGAAGCAGCGTGCCAGAAAGCCGCAATGAAACCTATACGGCAAAAACCTGCAAGGACTGTGGCACAACGGGGATGAGTTGCCAACTCGTGAGTAGAAAACATCACAGAGCAGAAATCGTATGTATGACTCAATCCTAGGTCAAACGATCAGTAATAATATATATATCCTCAATATGATAAAGTCTGAAGCATGATAAGGTGGCAAGGGTAAATATCTATACATAAGTGTAATACCAAGTGCTCGTGTCAGTGCCTTAGGTAACAACATATCATAAATATGAGGTATGATCAATGTAATCAACATGAATCAATATCAACTATATCATGAAGTCTATAAGTATGTGGATATCATCCAACTATGTAATCAATATCTGTATGCATGTGGATCTCGTCCACGTGTCAACCAATGACACAAAACATCATGCATGTAAATATCATAAAGCATATGCATGGAAGTATGAGGATATAAATCAACGTGTGTCTCTCGTGACACATCAAAATCATGGAACCTGAGTGTCCGGTATCGACACTCGAAAACATCATGAAACCTGTGCCCAGCATCGGCACGTAAATCCTCATATATATATTGGGCTCCGTCAGTCCGGATCGGCCCGTATCATCTCTCAACTCTGGTCGGTATCCTCCGGATATCCGCCGAGCCCAAATACAATCACCGGTAGGTAGTAGTCCCTCTGCCAGGCTCACCGTCTGTATACACAGCATCCCTTTCTTGCCTCGGGGTACCATATCGGGCCCCACCATGTACCCGCACACGGCCCACGACTCCTCCTCGCATGGAGTATATATATATCAGAACCGATAAAACTCATGGTGGATGCACTGAAATATCATATTAAGAGAAACCGGATTTTTAAGCAATACATACTTTCTTTCGAAATAGCCATGGTTCTCAAATCCAGAAATCTCATGAAAACAGCATATCTCAATGCGTATAATCATAAAGTATGATGTATGCGACATATAATAGAAATGTAAGCTTATCCGTATATCCTGCAAAATAAAATAGTAATATGCACATATCGAGGGAAAACCGCTCCTTTAAAATGAATCCAGTTTTAAAATATATCTTGCGGTTCCCAAATCTCCAAAATCAAGCCAGAATTATCTATGTATGTGCAAATACGTATGTATGCAAGTATGGGTGTACAATATGTGTGTACACAAGTATGAGTATACAATATGTCTGTGCGCCAATATAGATGTACAAGTAGGTATATACGCAAGTATGAGTGTACAATATGCATGTGTGCCAGTATGTTATACAAGGAGTCATATCCTGATACAACAATCCTACTGTGTAGTGACATGGCAATTATCGATGATGAAGTGTGTGAGCTGGCACGCAGGTGTACGTGGAACATACGCATCATCGATAATGGTGCTGGTGTCCTGACAGCATGGGTTTAATATAACAATAAACATATTTAAACATGCAATGCGATGCGAATAGCAAGAATATGCGGAAATTGAATAATAAACGCAACAGTGAAGAATCTACATCAATATATATATCATACAGTTTTGCCATTTGAAATAACACAAATCATGGTGTTTAGAAAAAATAAGGGCTACGGTGTTTTTAAGAAGGATGCGTCTTTTGAAAATATCCGTAGAATCCCTTGGCCTGTCTTTAAAATACTCACGATTCGGTAGTTTTTGAAATAGGTATGACTCGGGTCTATTCTAACATCTACTAAGTAAACTACAGATCTAACTAACAAGCTAATTGAAAGGGGTATGGAAACCACCTAAATCTGAGTCGACACACACACACACACACACATATAATAGTCGGTGATCTCGCCTCAATAGTATCGCGTACGATACAATATATCATATAATATCCTCGAGTCAAGAGTGCGGATCTATCATCATAGTTATCTCGTTCGGTAAATCCGTCGTATGGCATCCCAAATCTGGGTACGGGTCAAATATCACATTCATCTCATCATTTATCTGGTATCCTTATCATCATATCTCATGAACTGGGGTACTGATCTAAGTCTAGTACAAACTGATACCATCTGCATATATATGCGTGTATGAAAACACACGCCTAAAGGCCCGCTAAAATCTCATGTCGTATCTCCTAATACGAACCACATCATATCACCGATCTCGTGGCACCATGCCCAATCTCATCGACTCATCTCCAAATACCATATACAATCCTCATCATCCATGTGTAGGTATACATATATATATATATATATACATAGTCCCATACCTATGTGTGTATATATATACGTATCCCCATATACGCACAAGTAATAATAACAATGCATGCAAGGGTGTGAGTGCGTGTGTGCAAACCTATTCTATGGTTCGCGACTAAGAAATCAACCACGACACTATCATCCAAAATCACAACACATATGTAAATATATAACATATCATAAGATACATTACGAACTGCAGGGTGCTATACGCCATCTACCCGACTTCCCCCGTCGATGTGTATCTACTCACTTTGCTCTATGCTTGCCGTTGCCGACGTCGCCACGCGCTTGCTTGTCGTCTCGAAGTCCTCGCGGGGGTACCTACACATCATAACGTATCGTGCCGCATTAAAACCCAATTCAAAACCAAAACGACACGCTAAAAGCCTATAGGTTAGAACCTATGGACTACGCCCTTCAAACCACCAAACAACACTCGATATAGACGTACAAACGTCAAGTGATCGAGATAGAACACAAATACTAAAATATAGAATCCAAAATACGGAAAATATAACTCCGAATCAAAACAGCAACTCATGAAAATGGTCCCAGATTTTACCCTAAGTCAAATTAGCCAATTTTGCATATGCCAAGAGTCTAGTTTACAGGAGATGGAGCTACAGACCAAACACGAACCAGTTCCAACCTACCCCGGATGCAAATTGCGGCCAGAATGATTAAATCTATGGCCAAAGGGTGGACTCAGGGGCTGGGGTCTTGGGGTTAGCTTCTTGGGTGCCTGCATGTATCACTGTGTATGCTAAAAAAATTTCAGAGGCTCCGGGTGATAGCAGATATCAAAATACCCTCACAGAATTCATAAAATATGATGTCGGGGATTTCTAAGTTTGCTAATTGGGGTTCTAGTCTCTGGTTTAGGTCTCCAATCAATCACCACAGGGGTTTAAGGTCAATATTAAGCCTCAATTACACTATCTCAAATCAATTCAAACCCTAACCCTAACTTGGAATTTCAAAATTTCACTAAATTTCGCCAAATCGATTTCAAACTTGAAGAGAGGCTTAAGCAAAAGAAACACTACACTATTTGTGAAAGGATTACCTCATTTGACACTTATGAATTCTCTACAGCGCCAAAATGCAAACTTTCTTGGTCCAAAGTGTAGCTTGAGAGCTTGTGCACATTTTTTGTGAAGTGGGGATGGACTTTTGGTGCACTTTTGATGATTAAGTGAGGGTTGAAGAGGGGGAGGGAGGAGGTGCTGCCATGTGAGAGGGAGAGGGAAAGAAGATGATGAAAAATGATGAAGAGGGAATGAGCCAAGACTATGGTTGACCCCTCACCATCTCTCTCTCATGCCCATACCCATTATTCTAATGTTTTCCATTTTCTTTTCTTTTGTTTTGTTTTCTTTCCTTCTCACTTAAAATCAAACAACCATGCATGGCAAGATGAAGAAAGACCATGATGAAAATGCAACAAGTGCTAAAAGTGACATGTGCATGTTATGTGCACAAAACACGCTTAGTGCCCGATTAGCGATATTTAATCACGATTAGCACAAAAATAGTGTGTAATAAATCATAAAATTTTATAATTTGCTTAAATCCAATAAAGCACCCTCATTTCAGTAATTTCCATAATTTTCCAAATTTTTCCCAATTTATCGGTATTTAATTATACCGTCTTATTAAAATATTCAATATAATATTATTTAATTATAAAAAAATTCTCAAAAATAATATTTTATTTTTCTGAAATGTTACAATGTGCTTATTTTTTTTTGTACATAAACTATGGAGTTTAAAATTTTTTGGCTTTCTGCCCATTTTACATATATTTATTTCTAAAAATTACATTTAGACTAATTTATTGCATCCTTTTTGGTATGGAGCCGGCCTCTTCCATGCTTGGTCTTGACTTAGGTTTGGGCCCACTTAGCTTGGGCTCGGACCCACTTGACTTGGGGATGACCTTGGTTTTGACTTGGTCGATCGGGGTGAAACTTTTAACCCCAACAACATATATCTCTGCCACTCATATTTTACCCTTTGCATTCTCCAGAATACTCTGTATCACTACGGATATCTATATTGCTTGGAATGGTCATCTCGTATAGTTACATACGAACTCGAAGAAATTATTTCAGTCGAGGATGGCCACATGGTTTGGAGAAAATTGAATTGGATAATTCTGTTGTCTCTTTTTCTTCACCTTCTCTCTAGTTAAGAGTTCATTGTCTAAGGAAAGTACACCAGTTATGCTTGTTGGATAGTTTTCTTCCAAACCTTAGGCTGGTACCAAAAGGTAAGGAAGGAAGAAAACCAACTAGTCTAAATATGGTGTACAGAAGGTAAGATGTAGAGATATATAACGGAATTAAAGTGAGGACAAAGGAAATAGCAACTAGTGTCGTGAATCCAGACAGAGGAAGAGGCATTACTGGGAATACCCGGCCTCTCCCTTGAAACATTATATATTTCACTTTTTCATTTGTTCTTGCAATTGAAAACTGTTTCCTTGTTAATTCTGACTGCTGGATATATAGATACCGAATGAGAATATCACATCTGTATGGCGTTACAGATACTGAAAAAGAGCAGAATATTAGAAAATGGATGATTTGATCCTCAATATCGGAATTCGTAACAAATGGTGATATTGGATTAAATCACCTGGTTTTGCCTTACGTCAAATATTGGGTTTTGAATAACCGTTATTATACACCAATTTTTAAAATGATATATCCATATCTTTATTTTTATAAAGTAGGATATAATTTTTTGAAAATTGTGTTAAACATTTACCTTCATTAGTTGAGAATAAGGTATGGTGTATTGAATAACGGTGTAGATATTCTTAACCAAAATAAAGTTCTCAATTTATAACACACGGAATTTGAGTTAGTATACTCTTGGGACTTATACATGGTAATGTATATTGTCTGGTGTCCTCATGGACAAGGGGTTGGTATATTTATTTCATTCCGGTTTACCTATGAGTTCTCTGGTTTTAGACACGCATTCGTTGAAATGCTGAATCCAAAGATTTTGAGAAGTCCATAAGTATAAGAATAAAGTAGAGGACCGGATGTTGGAAGTATCAAGATTCTTTAAAGTAATCGAAGATTTGTATATACTTATGCTAGGTATTCCATAATAGTATACATGAGAATGTTGATTCTCTCACAGGTTACTCATCCGTGGATGCGCTCCTTAATGAGTAATGATATATGGTCTTTTTCTATTTAAGTTATATGCATTGGAAACAGCTGCATACCAATTGAATATAGTTCCATCTAAATTTGTGCCTTTGATTCTATATGGACATAAAATGGTTGCATATCTTATGGTAGTTAAGATATGGAGTTATCAAGTTTTTGTTTAAAAGGAGAATCAAGATGAACTCAAGGCATGCTTCAGTAATAACAGTTTGTGAGTTATCCCAAACTTTCGCAAGGGTTTAACTTCTACCATTTTCAAGATCAAAAGTTGATTTGTTCTTGACTTGCCATCTTTTTATAAAAAGGATCTTTTTTGCAAAGAAATTAGTGGAAGTATTGTAAAACAAGAAGTGATTCCAGAACCACAAATGGTTACTGAAAATTTAGTAGAATTTGGGGATTTAATTGGACCTGACAAACTTTAGTCGCTCCGCAAATTTAGTGGGTGACCTCGGCCACCCGAAAGGTATTTCGGTTTTTTCATTGACAGTGACAGGGAGGTTTGCATCATGGTGATGATGACCCTACTTCCCACTGCTGCTATTTATGAATATGAGATCTGGCAGGAGGATGACTATAACGTCTTTCTAAATGGGAATTTAGAAGTACATGTGTATATGACTAAGCCGGAGAGTTATCGCAGTCAGTGGGAGCAGCGGAAGGTGTGCAAGTAACTTATGTATATTTGTAGACTAAATTAAGCATAGCAGAGACGGATCATCTATTTTGATGTGACAATCAAGGAGTTTGACTTCATCAAAAGAAAAGATGAACCTAGAAAGAAGGTTGTAGGGGGTATTGTCCTGAGATAAGGATGGCATACTCCTAATAGGAACTGGTATTCCCATACTGAGATTGGTCAAACTTTGGTTTTCACAGATGGAAGCAGTAAAGAACATATGAGAATGTTCTTGGTGTGTGGTAATGGCAATCTCCTACAGGAGGCGATTACCGGTTCTAGCTTCCAAAGTGACATGGATGAAGAGTGGCTGTCAGAGTTATAAGTTTATCCTCTTCTGAGAGGCAGTATGTTGTAAAGGATTCCAAAAATAATACCGAGGTAAACATGGAGCAGGTTGATGATTATTATCAGTGGAGAATACAGCCCAAAAAGTTTGTTGGATAAAATTGTTGATTTATGAACTTGGTCTCATCAGATATCTAGACAAATTCTAAGGCAGGGTATCGCTCAGTTCGGGAGATAGTTGAGCTCTGAGAAGTTGAGAAATAGAGAGATAATATTAGAAACATTATATCGGATACACTCATTGAGGTTATTTCTCGAACACACGAGTTATTAGTAAAGAAGTTGGGTATCCGGTAGCACACGAGCGGTGGGTATGTGATACCGCAAGAATTGGCCTTAAGAGTAATTGGGAGATTGTTGGATATAGTGGTCTCAAGTTAATTACTATAATTGCAGGTAGGAAATTATGGTAATTAAAGGACGACCTATATGGTTAGAAGATTCTTACTCGAGATGATAGTATACTATCTGGTTTGACTTTATCATTTATATGTATATGTTTTACTTGTTATTATGTATCGCTAATACATAATGATAAAGCCCGTAGAAACTTTTCTTGACTACCAGAGTTATGATGGCGATCATACTTGTGAGAGATGTGTTATCCATAAGCACATCCTTAAATGTCCCTAGTCGTGGGAGTATCGAGACTAGGCATCAATGTTCCAAAGTAGAGTAATATATACGTTTCAAGACCCCGACAAGAGGTGGTGGCAGGTCTCATAGCCATTGGTGTGTTGGACCTAAGATTGTATGCAGGTGCTCACTGGAGATGAGTACACATGACGGACTCACCGAGAACATTTAGATGGTAATATACCTATCGTCTGATAGTAGTTCTCTGATGACATGAGTACAGCTAGTTCGTTGACCTGATATCGTCTTTTATCTCGTGTGAGTTCCCACTGTACCTAGATTACTACCCTACTATGGCTCTACCGAGTCATGCAAATAGCTTTTAGTTGGGTACAGTCCCTAGCCACATGGAGGCAGTGAGCAATCGGAAGGGATTCGTCTCTCCTGGTATAGGGAGTCGATATCGTGTTGTGTTCGGTTGGCTATCACCATAGATCCCTAACCAGGATGGATGAGATTTACTGATAGGAGATCGGTAGTTTCTCGGTAGATGATGAGCTTAATACCGGCATGACTTATCGGGTTATTAAGGGTCTGATGTATCCACCCCCTAGACCCGGTATGCGACACTCTTAGAAAAAGTGACCGGACTGTACGGAGATTGTCACTTACAGGCTCGGTAGAGGTATGGATGAGCTTGCTTGTTGATTTTCCTTTCGTTCAATACCTGGGTAGTCGTTACGTACAGCTAGTGCCGCTGACATGCTTGTGGTTAAACCCACTGCCAGCGTATTGTCGTGTCTTTAGAGTCCCACACAGAGGGTTTTCCGGTTTAGGCGAAATGGTATAGTGTGCGTATTTTGATACGTACGGGTTTGATTAAATACATGTACTTGATATACGTACTTTAATCGGGCGTTTTGATAATACTACCATGTTTGAAAAATAGCCGGATCATTGTGAGCTAGTATTATATCTCTCATTTTCTCTCTTTTGGGTATTTGTATTTTGATACGAATACGGTATTTATACGAATATGAGTATTTGTATAAATATGGATATTTGTATCTTAATACGAATACGGATATTTTTATCTCGAAGCGAATACAGGTATTCGTATTTTTATACTAATATGGTATTAGTATTTTGTACGAATACAGATATATGTATTTATTGTATATACGGTAGTACGTGTGTGTGTGTGTGTGTGTGTGTGTGTTTGTGTGTTTATACATATCTATACTTGTCTTCTTAGAAGCAAAGCGAAGAGTATCGGCTTGTGACTCACATGTGTGAGTCACAATTCCACCACTCTCTTCACTTTAGATAAGATTAAGAGAAAGAAAAAGAAACGCTAAGGTTTTTCATACACATGATTCTTCATTAAAAGAAAAATAAAAAGAGAAAACAAAGAGAACATCATCACTGCATCTCTTGTAATCACTTCCTACCAAGTTGTGATCATGAGTTGCTTCACTAGTTCTTTTGGTGTGAGGCTTGAGCTTGTTCCCGGATTCTCTCGGATGGATCATCTTCAGTAAGGTCGATTGGCTTGCAAGCTTATTCCCGATGACTTCGGAGCCACGCTAGAGCCCTTGGAATGGTGTAGGGGTCTTTCGCGATTAGGCGGACATACTGCAAAGGTAGATAACCCCTAACCTTATATGTCTGGTTGTCTAGTTTATTATTTGGAATCAATTTTAGGGTTTTGGTCGCTAGTGCTTGCATAAAAATTTTTGTTTTCTCTTCCTCCATATCGTGAGTTTTGCGGCGCGAGCACTAGAGGCCTTACAATTTTCTCATCTAACCTACCATTTAAAAATGCAGTTTTCACATCCATTTATACGTGCAACTTAAAAATAGAAGCAAGCGAAATTAATAACCTAATAGATGTAATTCTAGCAATAGGAGCATTTATATCAAATAAATCAATTCCTTTCTTTTGTCTATACCCTTTAACAACAAGTCTAGTTTTATATTTATTTATGGTTCAATCAGGTTTAAGTTTCCTTTTAAATATCCATTTAGAACCAATAGCTTTAATCCCTCTTGGAAGTTCTACTAATTTTCATGTTTGATTAATAATTACAGAATCCAACTCATCATTAATAGCATCTTTCCAATATGCAGAATATTGAGAATGAATAGCATCATTATATGTTAATAGATCACTTTCTACAGAATATGTAAATGACTTTTCCGCTAACTGTTTATTTCTAGATACTTCAATTAAATACATTTGAAAATCCGGATCATAAGTTTTTTCTACTCTTCCTCTTTTACTTCTTCTAGGTTCTAATTCATCATCATTAGAATTTAAATTAATAGTCGATTCGAAATTAGAATTTGAAATAATAAAAGGAACAAGCAAATCAGAATTATTATCATTAATTCTATGTATTTTAGAAAAATGATTTTCAAAAAATTCCGCATCTCGAGATTCAATAATAATTTTTTGAAAAATAGCACCATGCAATTTAGTAACAAAGAATCTATATGTTTTTCAGTCAAAGAATAACCAATAAAAATGTATTCAATTGCTCTATTACCCAACTTGGGTCATTTACGCTCGGGAAGCGTAACGAGAGCACGGCGTTCAATAACTAAAATTTGGTTTTCTTTTTTTCCAAAATTCATAGGGTGTCACATTTTTATTTTTCTGAGCAACTCTATTAAGTATGTGACATGCAGTAAATAAGGCTTCACCCCATAAATTTGCATTTAAACCCGAATTAGAAATCATAGTATTAACCATTTCAATTAAATTTCTATTTTTCTATTCTACGGTTCCATTTTGTTAAGATATATATGGTGCAATGCTAACATGAATAATAACAACTGATTCACAAAATCTATCTATGCCAACATACTCATCATCTCTATCAGACTTTAAAGTCTTGATTTTGGCGTTAAATTGATTCTCAACTTCCTCTTTATAAATTTTAAAATTATTTAATGCATGATCTTTATAACTTAGCAAATAAACATAAGTATATTTTGAAAAATTGACAATAAAAGTTATAAAATATCTTTTACCGCCTTTAGTTAAAATTTGATTTAAATCACATAAATCGCTGTGAATCAATTCTAAAAGTACAGATTTTCACAAATCCATTTTATGAAAAAGGTTTTCTAGTAATTTTAGATTGAACACAAATTCTACATTTTTCAATATTTACATTAGAACATGAAGGAATAAGTGCCAAATTTATCATGCTTTTCATACGACGATAATGAACATGTCCTAACATATCATGTCATAAAGAAAAAAGAATCAATGACATAAACAGAAATAGCTTGCTTCTTTATTTATTAAGTTCATCTTGAACATTCCATTACAAACATAACCCTCTTACAAACACTCAACTCTCAGTGATTACAATTTTGTCGGACTCAAAGACTACTTTAAAACCATGTTTGCTTAGAAAAGTTATGGACACTAAATTCTTATGAATTTCAGGAACATACAACTATTGGGGTCAAAAATTACACCCTATTACCAAAATCAAAAGTCGGATTCAAACTCAAAATCAAATTTAAAAAGTCAAAGTGGGCCCAAGCCCAAGCCCGAGTCAAGTGAGCCCGAGCCTAGGTCAAGCCCAAGCATGAAGAGGGGGGCCAGCCAAAGGAGAGGAAGAAAGAAAGGAAAAGTTAAATGTAATTTTTGTTTTTTTATTAAATAGGAAAAAGCGAATTTTGTAAAAGATCATAGGGCTATATGAAAAGATGCAGGCCTATAAAAGGCCACTCCTATGATGACTCAAGATAGATAATTGATTAATCCCCAAAAGAAACCTAGGGTTTTGCGCCGCTCTTTCTCTTTAGGTCTTCTTCGTCTTCCTCCTCTCTTTTCAAATTAAATCCGAGCAAACCATCTTCTTTTTCAGAAGTAAATTTGATTTTGGCCATTAACCCATCGAGAGGAACAATGATCTCCCGTTAAGATAAACAAAGGAGAAAATTTTCCTCTCTCTCCATCTCTCTCTTCACGATCTAACAGAGGAGGGGAGGAAGAAGAGAAAACCCTCGTCAAAACCCACCAGCACACATCCAGAGGCCTTTTAGAAGGGGAAAAAGCCCCTTTTTTGATCTTCTGGCATCAAAATTTTTGTATTTGGGGCTGTTGCTCCATTGAGTTTCGACCCTTACCTGCACCGTGTTAGGTGTGCACCTCGCTTGGTGCCCATTTGGCCAAATGCGCACCCTGTTGAGTGCACATTCTGCCAAGTATGCATCGGCCCAGGTGCGCATCTCGTTGTGAGTGCACCTCCCTAAGTGCACAACTCTTTGGACTTTTTGGCTCATTTAGGACCCTTCGGCCCCTAACTCTCGCATCCCAATAGGTGCGTACCTCCCTCAGTGCACACTTCACTGGTCCTTTTGGCCATTTGGGACCCTTTGGCCCCTAATTTTCACTCCTCGCAAGGTGCACACCTTGTCGCGTGCGCACTTAGCAGAATATGTAGCGTGTTTTTCATCACCCTATTGAGATTGAAATACGTGTCGCTTGTCAGACGTATTACAGATTCCCCCTACTTGGGGTAGGCAGGGGTTTATTGATCGTAGGGATCCCAAATTCCAGCAGTCTCGGACTAAACTGCCATTAACTATCCCTCTCTTTTAGAGCAAGAGAATCTCCGAATAACAGCTCAAACAGATCATACGAGCTCAATGTGCAGTATGCGTATGTGTCTTGAGGGCGTTTTGGGCATATTGGGGGTCTCGCAGAGTTTACGGGAGTCCCGCTACCCAGATAACGGGCTGTGAGTCAAGGGGGATAGTAGCTCCCTTACGGGGTGCGGAGCAACGCCCCGTTAGAAAATTTTTCTAAGGGAAAAAGGCTTTTGAGTGTAGCGCGTCTTCATTTTTTTTTATTTTGTAGAATATTTATAAGAAAGACAGAAGTGAGGGATGCGCGTGCGCCACGTGCGCATATTTCTCTTCTCTGATAAATTCGGCATCGATGAGTTCTTGGTTTCCTCTGTGACCTTTTCTTCCAACTCACTTCTCATTCTTCGAGCAGCTTGTTTGACTGGCTTGGCATCAGAGGATATACCCAGCTTATGCATGACCACTTCAGAGGAGAGGCTAGACATTTCTTTGTACGTCCACGTGAAGCAGTCGACGAATTCATGCAGCAGGGCGATTATCTGCTCTTTTATTTATTCTGATAAGAGTGAGCTGAAGTAGGTTGGCCTTGGATTATCGGGAGTTCCCAAATCAATTTTGGTTAGCTTGTCGAAATTTGCTTGTCCGCAATCTTCGAGCTCTCGAAGGGCTTCTTCTGGCTCGGCTAGCTCGTCCTCATCAATTGATTTTTCGCTAGCTTCACCAACATAGATCATGCAGCATGTCTTGACGCCAGGTTGAATGAAACTTATGCCCCGTTTATTTGGGATTCGTCCATCGATGAGTGCTCGGACTTGAGGCGGATGCCACATCCCCTCATAAAACTTTGTTTCGGAGTCCGTTTGATATAACTGACATCCGCACTTTATAAAATATTCCCGCATCTTGGACGCATAATATCTGGGGTTTAGCAAGGCTCTTATACCTCTTTCATAAGGAAGACACATGACAGACAAATCGTTCGGGTGCACGACGTGATTTGACCCATAAAATAGGATGCCCTTTTGTCCACTTCTTCTTCTAGGTACGTAGAAGGTTTTCAACTGGTTCACGGTGGAAACTGACAATGCATCGAGCTCTTTGCACATCTGCTCTAGCACTCTTGTGATGGCTAGGGAACTTTCTGTAACTTTGAAGGTTTTTCTTAGTTTCGTTTTTTGCATGAGAGCCCAATCTGCACAGCTGTAGCAAGACGGGTCTTCTTCTTTTGATTCTTCAGTGTCGCTGTCTGAACGAGAGCGAATTTTGCTGCCGGATAGGCTTCAATATCAGACTCGTCTATATCGCTAACAAGATGAGGGTAGTTTTTTCGGAAGGGCAAACTTCCAGCGTCGGATTCATCAGTGTCACTGCCGAAACGCGGATGCACTTTGGGGTTGTTATTTTTGAAAGTGACAGCTGACCCGGATTTACTTTTGAGTCTCAAAATCATTCTTCCTTTGGTCAGCTGTGGCTTGGCACTTTGGGGGTTCACAAAGTACCGAGAATCTTCATATCGGACTTCATGCACACCGAACAGCTGGATGTCTCCATCAATACGTCTTTCTTCGCCATTTTTGGTATACTTCATGCACTGATAGAGAATTGATGGAATGATGCCGTAATCGTAGGGCCACGGCCATCCCAGAAGAATCTTATAAGACGTATTGGCGTCGACCACGTATATTTTAGTTTCGGTTTGCATATCCCCAAATTTAATTGGCAGAGCAATAGACCCCAAAACTTGCCAGCAGTTTTGATTGAAACCTTGGATGACTATCTTTTCTCTTGACAGGTGCCGGACATCCATTGACAAACTCTTCACAGTCCGCAAGTTCATGATGTTCACTGAGGACTCCGGATCAATCAATATGCGATTAATCCGGTCTCCGTTGTTGTACCCTGTCACACAAAGCGGTCGGTTGTGCTCAGCTGTTTTCAGTAACAAGTCTTCATCCTTAAATGTGACCGCAGCCGTATGCAAAGTAGTGAGCCATGCGATCGAAGATTGTTATATTTTCAATGACTGGGTCGAGAAGCAATACAAGACCGGAGAGATCGAGCAGTTCAAGAGTGTGTTGGTGAACAATCAAGCTGAAACCACCAACTTTATATAAACAGAAGCTAAAGCCTTCTGGGAGCGGATGGCTAAATTCGCTGCCCTGAGAAATGAATCCAACTCGCCGCAGCCTCCGTGGAGCATGCACATATCTAATAAGACGAAGAAGATACTAAAGCTACTTCAGAAAGTGCCTAGAATAGAGTGGGAGGGGCAGAAGGAGCCCACTATTCTAGCTACCAACTCGGCTCAATCAGGCATAAAATCCAAAAGGATAAAGAAGAAGAAAAGGAATGGTGCGACTCGAGGCGAAAAGGAGTCGGTAGGGAAATCGACCATTCAAAGGCATATCGATTCTCTCAAAAACTATGAGCAAAAGGAAATGACTCTAATTTAATTGAAGGCGTTTTTCCCCGTAGAAGCGGCTGAGATTCTGGAGGATCTAGAAGAAGACTTCGATGATGAGATCCCTATTTTGACCTGCTATATCGTCCACCTCGGTAGCGACTCTAAAGAAGAGCTCTGTTTTCCCGAAGAGAATGGGAAGCTCGCCACAAAAACCAACCAAATCCAGCTCAGAAGCGACAAGGCGTTACCGCCCAAGCAAGGCAAGGCCCCGAAAGAGAAGGAAAAACATGTCGCTAATGAAGAAAACGGCGGAGAGTCGGCTCATGAGGACCCGATTTCTACTCCGGTAGATTACAATGTCTTGGCTCATCTCCAAAAGCTTTCGTCTCTCTTAAGCATCTATGATACTCTGGTCCTATCCAAGGAGCTTAGAGATGTTCTCATTTATGCTCAACAAAACCCGAGCGGTATCAGGCTCGCTTCGTAGAAATTAATATGAAAAAGGCCCTGTAAACTCTGCGAGGCCCCCGATAAGCCCAAAAAACCTTCAAGACACACGCACATACGCATACTACACATTAAGTTCGCATGATCTGTTTGACCTATTAATCAGAGATTCTCTCGCTCCAAAAGTGAAGGGTAATTAACGAAAGCTAAGTTCGCGACTGCCAGAGATTTGAGATCCCCACGATCAATAAACCCCTACTTACCCCAGGCAGGAGGAATCTATAATACGCCTGAGCGACGTGTATTCTTATCTCAATAGGGTGATGAAAAACACAATACAACAACATATCGCTTAATTTAATCGACTTGTCTGAAGTGAATTTTAAATTGATTGTTCATATGTCATTGTTTGTTGCAATCGATTCGTTTCCCATGAAGTGTTGTTTGCCATCTGTTCTTCTTTAAAAGTTGCAAATATAGATCTATTATTCGATACATGCCTAGTGGCACCCAAATCCAAGTATCATCTATGTCACTTCCAACTGTATTGATTTCAGAAATCATTGCGACTAATCCACTTTCAGCCATGTTTGCTTCTAATTTCTTCTCCTTTTTGAGGAGTCAACAATTCTTCTTGAAATGACCGGGCCTTTTATAGTGGAAATATTTTAGATATTTCTTTTAACCTTTCTTCTTGAATTCGATAGTCTTTTGAGTCTTCATTTTCTTTTGATCGTTACATTCCACCATATGAGCCCTGAAAGTTATTTTCTTTTGCTCATTTTTCTTGTCACGAAAACACTATTCCTTTTCTACTTAAAGATGGTGGCATAATGACTCAAAAGAAAATTCTTTAGTATTATATTTAAGACTTTTTCTGTAATCTTTCCAAGAGTTATGTAGGTTCTGAATAATAGCATGAATATGTAATGTTTCAAGAAAAAGACCAAGTTTACAAATTTCAGTAAGATAATTATGTAATACGTAAACTTGATCAAGAATGGGCTTATTAACGATAAATTTAAAATCTAGATACTTGTTTACCAGAAAGTTCTTCTCTCCCGAATCTTCGGTCTTATATTTATTTTACGTCCCTTCCATAATTCCTTTGTCATTTCTATGTGTTGGTACACATCGAATAAAGTGTCCGCCATTGAATTTAGGATGTGTCCCTTACAAAGATAATCTTCTTGTTCTCATTTCTGCTGCTTCCTGCTTTGTGCGAGCGTTTTATTCTCTTCATTTTCCGGTGCAGTAGGATTCGGAGTAGTGAGTACATAGACAATGTTAATAGAGTTTTTAGAAGAAAATGAACCTTCTTCTACCAACGCTTGAAGTTGATTGTTGGATATAGTGCCATCAAGACAATTATTTTAATTGCAGGTAGACGGTTATGATGATTGAAGGAGGACCTATACAGGAAGAACAGTCTTACTTCGAGATGATAGTATGCTGTCTGATTTGTCTTTATCATTGATGTGAATACGTTTTACTTTCTATTACGTGTCGCTAATATATAATGATAAAGCTCATATGGTTCTTGCTTGACTACCAGTATTATGATGGCGATTATATACGTGAAAGCTGGGTAGTCCAAAAGCACATCCTTAAATGTCCTTAATCGTGGGAGTATCGAGACTGGGCATCGATATTTCGAAGTAGACTGGCGTATACGTTTCTAGATCCCGACGAGAGACGGTGGCCGATCTCACAAGCCATTAGTATTGTGTCACCAATGATAGTATACAAGTGCTCACTGGAGGTGAGTGTTGGGGTAAAAATTTACACCCCGGTTGACCAAGTCAAAATCAAAGTCAACCCCAAGCCAAGTGGGCCCAAGCCCAGATCCAGTGGGCCCATGCCCGGGTCGAGCCCGAACATGAAGCGGCCGGCCTCCCCTACGCCAAGATAAAATTTTTGTAATAAATAATTTTGTTGCATTTTCTTTTATTTTATTTTCGGATAAATGTAAGAAAAATAGGCATAAAGCCAAATTTTTGTAAAGCCCATGGCTTATGTGCAAAAAGAAATGGCACATGAGCCATGGGATAGGCAAAATGCCATTTTGTGAAGCCCAAGGGGCTATGTGTAAAGTGTATAGCCTATAAAGGCAAAAGATAATGAAAATATCTCATAACTTTTCTCTCTCCAGAAATTTCTAGATCTGAGATCTCTTTCTCCTTCTTCAAGGTTCCAAAACCTTCTTCTTTCTTTTGAATTAAATCAAGAGTTTTACTCTTCCCTTTAAAAAAACAAATTAGTTTTTCACCACAAAAC
This sequence comes from Agapanthus africanus, assembly GCA_030015575.1. Classification (NCBI taxonomy): domain Eukaryota; kingdom Viridiplantae; phylum Streptophyta; class Magnoliopsida; order Asparagales; family Amaryllidaceae; genus Agapanthus; species Agapanthus africanus. The sequence goes on along the minus strand of CM057347.1, from coordinate 446,101,956 downwards.
CCACATAGGGGAACTTGGATCTGTCATCAGATCTTAAAAAGGAGAGATTTTGAGATTTCACATCTCTTGATCTTCAAGATCCAGCAAGCAACAGGAGGAAGAAGAAGAACATCTTTCACTAAACCCCCCCCCCCCAAAAAAAAAAGAAGAAGAAAAACACATTCAGGAGTCCAACTCCTCTCTGATTTCACTTCTGAGAAATTTTTTCAGGCTAAAAGCTTGTTGTGCCTCACCTGCGCGCTTGCGCAAGTGCGCAAGGCGCCCGCGTGCCGACACGTGGCGTGCGCGCTTGCGCACCTGCGCAAGGCGCCCGCGTGCCGACACGTGGCGCGCGCGCCTGCGAAAGTGCGCAAGTGCGCAAGTCGCCCGCGTGCCGACACGTGGCGCGAGCGCCTGCGCAAGTGCGCAAGTGCGCAAGTCGCCCGCGTGCCGACACGTGGCGTGCGCGCTTGCGCACCTGCGCAAGTGCGCAAGGCGCCCGCGTGCCGACACGTGGCGCGCGCGCTTGCGCACCTGCGCATCCCTGGGATGTCTTTTCCCCTTCTTTTTGTGTACATACATACATATATACATATGTATACAAATTTATACATACACGTACTCCACGACACTGTCCCTGTTAGAAAAAAAATTTCTAACGGGGCGCTGCCCCGTACCCCGCAAGGGGGCTGCTAGCCCCCTTGACCCCCAGCCCGCTATCCGGGTAGCGGGACCCCCGTAAAAACTCTGCGTGGCTCCCGATATATCCAAAACCCCCTTTCAAAACAAAACACACGCACACTGCACATTGAGTTCGCATGACCAATTTAACCCGTTAATCGGAGGTTCCCTCGCCCCAAAGGCGGGGGGGTAATTAACGGCAGCTTAGTCCGCGGCTGCCGGAGATTCGGATCCCCACAATCATTAAACCCCGGCCTACCCTAGGCAGGAGGAATCTGTAGTACGCCTGACAAGCGCTCGCGTATTCCCATCTCACTGGGGTGACGAAAAACACCCTACAGATTCTGGCACGCCCGGTGGGACCAATCTCTCCTCCCATATTTTGGGTTAAACGTTCATACGAACTCAATCAATATACATATCGATTGCCTATACTGAAATGATGTTCTTTTTTTTCCATGCAGCAATCAACCTTCGATTACAATGTCTCCCCAGACGAATTCAGCTTCCAACATGACCCCGATTCCGTACGTGGTCAAGATCAATGCTCGTGTGGTTCTCCCCGCAAGCCTCATTCGACAGTGGGAAGAACCGCCCCGCCAGTTTGGCTCCGTCATCATCTACCCTGCCGGAAGCGCTCATCTGGCGGAAATCCCGGCGAAACAGGCAGCCAAGCCGGTCTCGAGGGGCAAGAGGCCGAATGTCGTGATCGCCAAGGCACCACAACCGAAACTCAGGACGGTGTGTGAACGATTCTCTGGTGCTCCAGCGGGGGGCAAGAACTCCGGTACAAAGGGCAACATCCAATGTTGCGGACGAGCTCACGCGATTACTCCAACAAATGCACAATCGAGCGTATCTCCAAGGCCTTCCATCGCCCGGTCTGCGACGTCTTCCCAAAGAGTTGAAGTCTGCCAGGTGCTTAGAACAGAAAAGTTAAGGCAGAAGCGGTTCAGGTATCGAGCCAACAAGAGGGCCAAGGCTTCGGCCAAATGGAACCATGTGAAGTTCCAAGTGCAGGGTTTCCCCGCGACGACGGCTGAGTCGGACGTAAGAATTAGCAATTCCTTCGAGCCTCTGAAGTGGGTTCAGAAAAACGCCATGACCGCCAGAATCAAGAAGACAGCGGTCCGAACAGTGCCACAAAGAGACGTGTCCCCGCCCCAACAGAAAACGTACGACACTATCTCTTCAAGAGTCTATCAAGCGCTCTGTGCCGCACGAAAGCAGCGGGGCAAACCCAGAAAAGATGCGCCAGCACCATTTAAGAACCTGGTTAGGCCAGCCGCCTTCAATCGACTACCAGCTACCGAAACAAGGGGGTCAAGACAGCGATCCACGAAATCAACTGCCAATGATAGAAAGACGGCCGGATATATCATCCATACGGTCTATATGGCGGGCGGGCGCCCCAGCGACAACCTTCGCAGCAAAAGCAAGGATGGGGCCACCACATCCCAAGCCCAATCTAGCCTGAATGTGGTTGCCGCCGCCCAAGAACAGCCGCCCCTGCTGGATGAAGAAAACCCTCTCGATGAGGATGATAGGCAGAAAGACCCCTCGGTCCATGCAGAGTCAAGCTCGGACAGCGAGGAAGAGCCGACTTTCCGCCCCAGGACTGCGGAGCAAGAGCTGCTTCAAGAGCTTCGAAAACAGCTCAGGAGCAAAGATAAAGAGATGGCCAAGCTCTATTCGAAGATTGACGACTTAACGAATGTGGTGATGCAGCTTACGGCTCAAATTGCTCGAGCGCCTCCTAATCAAGCGCAAGCCGCTACTAATCAGCCGGGTGAGGACAATCCGAGGCAGCCAATGCCTGTTCCTTTGGGACCAAGACTGGTCGAGCCAAATGAAAGCCGGCTACATTCCGCTTCTGGGGACGCCTTGGCCCCAGATAGCACCATCCCGCTAACACAGGATCGGATAATGGATTTGGTCACCAGCAAGGTTAAAACATTGGTGGCCGAAGCTGAAGCTCAGAAAGAAATCGGCAGTAGTGGGCGGCCATATCCCGCGCAGTACGATCTGATTGAGTTCCCAAGCGGCTACGTCATTCCTAAGTTCGGAAGATTTGATGGAACGGGGAATGCAAACCAGCACGTCGCCCACTTCAAAGCATCGTGCGGAAATACAGGGGGCAATAACGCGCTCCTTCTTCGTCAGTTTGTCAACAGCCTGACCGGCATCGCCTTCGACTGGTATGCGAGTATACCGGACGGGTCCGTCATTACCTTTGCCCAAATGGAGTCCCTGTTTCGGCAAAGGTTCATGAGTGTCAGTGATAAAATCTCCATTGCCGACCTTGTGAGGACTAAGCCGGGGAAGAATGAAAGCAACACCGACTTTATCGCCCGATGGCGTAATCTCACAGTCAAATGCGAACCGCCGCTGGAGCAGGACCAGTCCGTCAGCCTTCTCATTGGGAACCTCAGCAATTGGATGGTCCCATTCTTGTGTACAGCGGGCCTCAAGACATTTCAGGAGCTAACCAAGAAAGTTCAAATGCTAGAACGCTCGAAGCAAGAGTCCCCGCCGGACTCTCAGAGAGACAAAACCTGGAAAAGCAAGCGGGACGACAACCGTAGAAGCGGGAGTTCCAGCAGTACCAATGTCTTCAATGCGTCCGACAATGAAGAAAAGCGAAGGGCGGGCGAATCCAAAACCAACCGGTCGCGAAAGCCATTGCTGGGAGGAGATGGGCCTTCCCTAGAGGAGAAAAAGAACAAGGTTTACTCTTTCAGGAGGGACAAAGTCCGCAAGATATTTAAAGATGCCTTGAACAACGGCCTCCAATTGCCGGAGTCGAAAAGACCCCAAGAAGCAAAAATGACCGACAATCCTCTGTATTGCCCGTACCACCGAGTAGTGAGCCATGCGATCGAGGATTGCTATATCTTCAAAGACTGGGTCGAGAAGCAGTACAAGGCTGGAGAGATCGAGCTGTCCAAAAGCGTGTTGGTGAACAATCAAGTTGCGACCGCCAACTTTATACAGACAGAAGTTGAAGCCTTCTGGGAACAGACAGCTGAACCCGCTGCCCCGACAAACGAAACCGACTCATCGCAGCCTCCGTGGAGTACGCACATATCTAATAAGACGAAGAAGCTGCTAAAGCTACTTCAGAAAGAACCCAAGACGGAATGGGAAGGGCAAAAGAAGCCTACCAGTCCAGCTGCCAATGCAGCTCCATCAGGCTCAAAATCCAAGAAGCTCAAGAAGAAGAAAAGTGCAGCTCGGCGCGAAAAAGAGTCTGCAGGGAGATCGACCATTCAAAAGTATATCGATTCCCTCGAAGAATATGAGCAAAAGGAAAGAACATTGATTCAATTGAAGGAGTTCTTCCCTGTACAAGCGGCTGAAATTCTGGAGGAGTTAGAAGAAGACTCCAATGAAGAAATTCCAGTAGTGACCTGCTACGCCATCCATCTTGGCAGCGACTCTGAGGATGATCTCTGTTTTCCGGAAGAGGACGAGGAGCTCACCACAAAGGCCAATCAAATCCAGCTCAGAAGCGGCAGGGCTCTACCGCAAAATCAGGGCAACGCCCCAAAAGGGAAGGAAAAACAAGTCGCTAATGAAGAAGATGGCAGAGAACCGGCTGATGAAAACATAAGTCCTTCCTCGGTGGACTATAATGTCTTGGCGCATCTCCGGAAGCTTCCGTCTCTCCTGAGCATCTACGACGCCTTGGTCCTATCTAAGGAGCTTAGAGATGTTCTCATCCACGCTCTGCAAAACCCCGAGCGGTATCAGGCTCACTTTGCGGAAATTAACATGAAAGAAGCCCAGCATGCTTTGTATGCCGCCGCAGTCACATTTAAGGATGAAGACTTGCTACTGGGAACGGCTGAGCATAATCGGCCGCTTTACGTGACCGGGTACAGCGACGGAGATCGAATTAATCGCATATTGATTGATCCGGGGTCCTCAGTGAACATCATGAACTTGCGAACTCTGAAGAGTTTGTCAATGGACGTCCGACACCTGTCAAGGGAAAGGATTGTCATTCAAGGCTTCAACCAAAATTGCCAGCAAGTTCTGGGGTCTATAGCTCTGCCAATCAAATTTGGGGATCTGCAAACTGAAGCTAAGATATACGTGATCGACGCCGACACGTCTTATAAGATTCTCTTGGGGCGGCCGTGGCTCCACGATTACGGCATCATTCCGTCAACTCTCCATCAATGCATGAAGTACATTAAAAATGGCGAAGAAAGACGCATTGACGGAGACATCCAGCCGTTCGGTGTGCATGAAGTCCGATATGAAGATTCTCGGTACTTTACGAACCACCAAAATGCTAAGCCACAACTGACTGAGGATAGAACTGCCCCAAGACTCAAAAGCAAATCTGCGCCGGCTATCACTTTCAAAAGAAAAAATACCCAAGTGCGCCCGCATTTCGGCAGCGACTCTGATGAGTCCGACGCTGGAAGCCCGTCCTTCCGCAAAACTCGCCCTCATTTCGGCAGCGATACGGACGAATCTGTTACTGAAGGCCCATCTAGCAGCAAAGTCCGCCCTCATCTTGGCAGTGACACTGAAGAGTCAGAGGAGGAGGACCTGTCGTGCAACAGCGGTGCAGATTGGACCCCCACGCAACAAGCGAAACTACGAGAGACCTTCGAAGTTGCAGAAGGGTCCCTAGCCGTTACAAGGGTACCAGAGCAAATGTGCAAAGAGCTCGATGCATTATCAATCTCCACCGTGGACCAGCTGAAAACTTTCTACGTTCCTGGGAGGAAAAGTGGACAGAAGGGCATCTTGTTTTATGGGTCAAACCCCGTTGTGCACCCGGACGACCTTTCTGTCGCATGCCTTCCCTATGAGAGGGGCATAAGAGCCGTCCTCAATCCCAGATACTATGCGCCCGAGATGCGGGAATACTTTAAGAAGTGCGGATGCCGGTTATATCAAACGGAGTCCGAAGCAAAGTTTTACGAAGGGCTATGGTATCCGCCCCAGGTCCGAGCACTCATCGATGGACGAATTCCAGATAGACGAGGCATAGGCTACATTCAACCTGATTCCAAAGCGTGCTACATGATCCATGTTGGTGAGACCAGCGAAAGATCAAATGATGATGACGAGATAGCCGAGCCAGAAGAAGCTCCTCAAGAGCTCGAAGATGGCGGACAAGCAACCTTTGATGAGCTAACCGAGATTGACTTAGGAACGCCCGATAATCCAAGGCCGACCTACATCAGCTCACTCTTGTCGGAGGAAATGAAAGAGCAGATAATTGCCCTGCTGCGTGAGTTCGTCGACTGCTTCGCGTGGACGTACAAAGAAATGCCTGGCCTTTCCCCCGAGGTAGCCGTGCATAAGCTGGCTATATCTCCTGATGCTAAGCCAGTCAAACAAGCTCCTCGAAGAATGAGAAGGGAGTTGGAAGAAAAGGTCATCGAGGAAACCAAGAAGCTCATCGATGCCGGCTTCATCAGGGAAGAGAAATATGCAGACTGGATCGCATGCATAGTCCCAGTGAAGAAGAAAAATGGGCAGATCCGAGTTTGTGTCGATTTCAGGGACCTCAATAAGGCATGTCCTAAAGACGACTTCCCGCTACCGGTCATGGAAATGATGGTCGATGACACCTCAAATTACGAACTGTTCACCTTTATGGACGGCTCATCTGGATACAATCAGATCAAGATGTCGCCTGAGGATGAGAAGCACACAGCATTTCGAACCCCGATCGGAATATATTGCTACAAGGTAATGCCATTCGGACTGAAGAACGCAGGTGCTACATATCAAAGGGCGATGACTAATATCTTTGATGATCTAATCCATAAATTCGTTGAATGCTATGTTGATGATCTGGTCATCAAGACTAAAGCCAAGGCCGATCATATCCAAGATCTCAGGACCGTTCTCACCAGACTGAGGGAATACGATCTGAAGATGAATCCTCTGAAGTGCGCTTTTGGCGTGTCATCGGGAAAATTCCTGGGCTTCATAGTCCGACATCGGGGGATCGAAGTTGACCCATCAAAGATAAAGGCTATCATGGAGATGCCCCCTCCGAAGAGTCTGACGCAGCTAAGATCTTTTCAAGGCAAGCTTGCTTATATACGGAGATTTATCTCAAATTTATCAGGGAGATGTAGGCCCTTCTCAAAGCTCATGAAGAAAGGAGCTCCTTTTATCTGGGATGCCGAATGTCGAGCAGCGTTCGAAAGCATTAAACAATACTTGTTGCACCCTCCAGTGCTGGCCGCTCCCATTCCGAATAAACCGCTGATTCTCTACACTGCCGCGCTGGACGAGTCTTTCGGTGCGCTCCTTGCCCAGAATAATGAGGAAGGAAAGGAAAATGCCCTCTACTACCTCAGTCGAACTCTAGTCGGGGCGGAACACAACTACTCCCCAATCGAAAAGCAATGCCTGGCTCTGATATTTGCTGTGAAGAAGCTGAGGCACTATCTGCTCGCTCATCGGGTTATGCTGATCTCCAAGGTCGACCCGCTCAAACACTTGATGACCAAAGCAAGCCTAGCCGGCAGAATGGCAAGATGGGCTGTCATGCTACTTGAGTTTGACATAGTTTACACTCCTCAGAAAGCAGTAAAAGGGCAAGCTCTTGCAGACTTTCTCGCTGCTCATCCCATACCAGAAGGGTCGCCACTAAATTGTGAATTACCCGACGAACAAGTGCTGCATCTCGAGAATGACGAGCCATGTTGGGAGCTCTACTTCGATGGGGCCTCATCGATAAGAACCTCCAGTAAATCAAGCGTCCCGGAGATAAAAGCAGGGATAGGATTGGTGTTCATCACACCATCAATGGGAACCCTACGGCGTTCTTTTGCTCTCACCGAGCCTCGGACAAACAATGAAGCTGAGTATGAAGCTCTGATAGCTGGTTTGGAGCTCGCCATAGAAATGGAAATCCGTCGGCTACGAGTTTACGGTGACTCCCAGCTCGTCGTCAACCAAGTAAGCGGCGACTATAAGATATACAAACCCGAGTTAGCTCGGTACAGAGGTCGAGTGGTGGAACTCATGAAACGGTTCACTCATATTGAACTAACGAGAGTCCCTAGAGCGTTGAACGGAAAGGCTGATGTACTCGCTCGCTTGGCCAAGGAACTGGCTGATCCTGAAATGGACGAAATTCTGATCACAGTCAGGAGCCGGCAAATTCTACCCCCAGTCTCTCTACGAGAAGAGGAAAGCGCGGAACAGAAGAGCAGTCCTGCGGAAGAAGCTTCGATCATCCAAGACGAGCCCGATTGGAGAGAACCCTTCATAGAGTACCTCCGATACGACAAGCTGCCCGAAGAAAAATCTGCGAGGATTCAGCTGAAGAAAAGAGCTCTCCGATACGTGTTTGTAAATGACACGTTATACCGCAGGTCATATGACCAACTCTGGCTCAGGTGTCTGTCATTGGCCGAAGCCCAAAAGGTCATGAAAGATGTCCACTCGGGCGTTTGCGGTGCTCACCAATCTGGTCCCAAGATGCGACTTCAAATCAAACGGCTTGGGTATTACTGGCCCACCATGATACGGGATTGCGGAGAGCATGCAAAGAAATGTTATATCTGCCAAATTCACGGTGATTTTATTCACAAGCATCCCAACCCATTGCATCCTACAGTGGCGTCGTGGCCCTTCGAAGTTTGGGGCACCGACATTGTTGGCCCAATTGATCCTCCGTCATCTAAAGGCCACCGGTTCATACTGGCCGCGACAGACTACTTCTTCAGGTGGGCTGAAGCTGTCCCGCTAAAAGAAGTCAAGACAAAGGATATTCTGATATTCTTCCAGCATAATATTCTATACCGCTTCGGTACACCAAGAAGAATCATTTCTGACAACGGGCCTTCTTTCAAGAGCTTCAATGTATCAAGATTCGCTACTCAGCACAAGATAGACTGGAGGTATTCCTCCATCTATAATCCAAGAGCCAATGGGCTAGCCGAAGCCTTCAATAAGACTCTATGCAAGCTCCTGAGGAAAAATGCTTCAGCCAACAAGAGAGACTGGAATCTCAAGCTTCACGAGGCATTGTGGGCATATCGCACCACGCACCGTACTCCAACTCAGTCCACTCCATACTCATTGCTCTTCGGAGTGGAGGCGGTCCTCCCCCTCGAAGTTGAAGTTCCGAGCTTAAGAATGGCCGTCCAACATGAGTTGACGGAGGAAGAAAACGTGCTCCTTCGACTTGAAGAACTCGATGCCCTCGAAGAAAAGAGGCTCGCGGTGCAACAAAATCTGGAGCTATACCGAGCCCAAATGTCACGGGCTTATGACAAGATAACCCGTCTCCGCGCCTTCAAGAAAGGTGAATTGGTGTTGGTCCTCAAAAGACCGATTATCCCCAATCGACATGCCAAGGGAAAATTCGAGCCAAACTGGGAAGGACCATACGTCATCGAGAAAGTGTTTGACGGAGGATCCTACCAACTAATAAGTGCCGAGGGAGAAAGGCCCATGCCACCCATCAATGGCCGATATCTCAAGAAATACTACACGTGAATGCTCCAAGTCGCAGGCGAATTGAGCACATCAGCCCTACGGTCTGGATCAGACATCCTGCAAAACCGTATACAATCCACGGGCGTAAATGACCCCTGTTTCTCCCAAATCCTGCCGGTGAGACTACTCTAAAGTCCCACCAGCGGCCGAAAAAAAAAAAAAAACGGTATGTCCACAAGCAAAACGGGCACGGATGAAAACCCGAAAGGGCTCCGTGAGTAAAAACAGCAGGACTACCGGCGCGTCTGTGAAAACCCGAAAGGGCGCAAACTCGTAAAAAGGAAAGTAGATGAAATACACTCACAAAGTCCTCTCGACCTTGTGAGGAGAAAACCCCTGCGTGAGATCCTTACGACTCATAATGGAGCAACACACTTAGGAATCCTCACGATTCCTAAGGAGAAAATACACCTACGAGATCCTTTCGACTCGTAGGGAGAAAATGCTTTTATGGGACCCTCACGGCCCATAAAATTGAAAAGCCTTAGGTGGTAGGGACCCAAACCTAACTCTTAAGCCATCGTTCCCCAACGGGCAACGGCAAATGATGATTCGCTCCTGGCATCTCGCTTCAGTGTTAGCGGTGCTGATGCCGACCAAAAACCCAAATCCCAAGTCCTCCCAAGGCAAATGATGAGTTGCTCCTGGCATTATTCCAGTGCAGCAATGCTGATGCCAAACAAGATCCAAATTCCAAGTCCCCAAACGGCGAATGATGAGTCGCTCCTGGTACCATATTCCAGTGCAGCGATGCAGACGCCGACAAAATCCCGAAATTTTTCCGGCCCTACGGTTAGTCCCCAAATTGACTACCGTATACAATCCACGGGCTCAAATAATTCTCATCATACCCATGCCCCACCGTAATCACCAGTTACGCGGCCGGTCTCCGCTTTGGGAATGATGCTCCATTGATAAGACCCACTCATGTGTCCTCACGATATATGAGGAGAACAAACCTTTGTGGGATCCTTACGACTCATAAAGGAAAAACACACTTAGGAGTCCTCACGACTCCTAAGGAGAAAATACACCTGTGGGATCCTTACGACCCGTAGGGAGAAAAATGCTTTTATGGGACCCTCACGGCCCATAAAATTGAAAAGTCTTAGGCGATAGGGATCTAAACCTGTCTCCTAAGCCATCGCTCCCCAATCCCCAAATGGCGAATGATGAGTCGCTCCTGGTACCATATTCCAGTGCAGCGATGCAGACGCCAACCAAATTCCAAATCCCATACCCCAACGGCGAATGATGAGTCGCTCCTGGTACCATATTCCAGTGCAGCGATGCAGACGCCGACAAAATCCCGAAATTTTTCCGGCCCTACGGTCTGGATCATACATCCTGCAAAACCGTATACAATCCACATGGCGTAAAACAACCCCAATTTATCCCAAATCCTCTCAGGGCAAATGATGAGTTGCTCCTGGCATTATTCCAGTGCAGCAATGCAGATGCCAAACGAAAACCAAAATCCCAAAATCCTCTCCATGACAGATGATGATTCGCTCCTGGTACCATATTCCAGTATAGCGATGCTGATGTCAACCCAAATCAAAATCAACAAGTCAACTTCCACTCCGACACCGCAAGAAGCGGAGCAAGTCAAGTCTACCCCTGACATTGCAAGAAGCAGAGCAAGTCAAACCAAGCACCGACCGTCCAAGTCGCTAAAATGGCAGCAACGACCGTCCACGTCGCTAAAAGGGCAGCACCGACCGTCCAAGTCGCAAAAAGGGCAGAACCGACCGTCCACGTCGCTAAAAGGGCAGCACCGACCGTCCACGTCGCTAAAAGGGCAGCACCGACCGTCCAAGTCGCAAAAAGGGCAGAACCGACCGTCCAAGTCGCTAAAATGGCAGCAACGACCGTCCACATCGCTAAAAGGGCAGCACCGACTGTCCAAGTCGCAAAAAGGGCAGAACCGACCGTCCACGTCGCTAAAAGGGCAGCACCGACCGTCCACGTCGCTAAAAGGGCAGCACCGACCGTCCAAGTCGCAAAAAGGGCAGAACCGACCGTCCACGTCGCTAAAAGGGCAGCACCGACCGTCCACGTCGCTAAAAGGGCAGCACCGACCGTCCAAGTCGCAAAAAGGGCAGCACCGACCGTCCAAGTCGCTAAAAAGGCAGCACCGACCGTCCAAGTCGCAAAAAGGGCAGCGCAGGATTCCTACAAAGCGGGAACCAGATCACTCCGGCCAGGGAAAACGTCTATCACAGACACTCTGTCTCGGATACATGTCAAGCAACGACCGTCCATGTCGTAAAAAGGGCAGTGCCAGCTTCCCAAAAAGCGGGAACCAAATCAAGTCGCCTCCACGTGAAAGAAGATCCATCAATTTCATGCACACGACCCATATATGTGGTGTGCATTTATTGATGGGGGGCAATTTGTTGGGGTAAAAATTTACACCCCGGTTGACCAAGTCAAAATCAAAGTCAACCCCAAGCCAAGTGGGCCCAAGCCCAGATCCAGTGGGCCCATGCCCGGGTTGAGCCCGAACATGAAGCGGCCGGCCTCCCCTACGCCAAGATAAAATTTTTGTAATAAATAATTTTGTTGCATTTTCTTTTATTTTATTTTCGGATAAATGTAAGAAAAATAGGCATAAAGCCAAATTTTTGTAAAGCCCATGGCTTATGTGCAAAAAGAAATGGCACATGAGCCATGGGATAGGCAAAATGCCATTTTGTGAAGCCCAAGGGGCTATGTGTAAAGTGTATAGCCTATAAAGGCAAAAGATAATGAAAATATCTCATAACTTTTCTCTCTCCAGAAATTTCTAGATCTGAGATCTCTTTCTCCTTCTTCAAGGTTCCAAAACCTTCTTCTTTCTTTTGAATTAAATCAAGAGTTTTGCTCTTCCCTTTAAAAAAACAAATTAGTTTTTCACCACAAAACCCACATAGGGGAACTTGGATCTGTCATCAGATCTTAAAAAGGAGAGATTTTGAGATTTCACATCTCTTGATCTTCAAGATCCAGCAAGCAACAGGAGGAAGAAGAAGAACATCTTTCACTAAACCCCCCCTAAAAAAAAAAAAAAAAAGAAGAAGAAAAACACATTCAGGAGTCCAACTCCTCTCTGATTTCACTTCTGAGAAATTTTTTCAGGCTAAAAGCCTGTTGTGCCTCACCTGCGCGCTTGCGCAAGTGCGCAAGGCGCCCGCGTGCCGACACGTGGCGTGCGCGCTTGCGCACCTGCGCAAGTCGCCCGCGTGCCGACACGTGGCGCGCGCGCCTGCGCACCTGCGCAAGTGCGCAAGGCGCCCGCGTGCCGACACGTGGCGCGCGCGCCTGCGCACCTGCGCATCCCTGGGATGTCTTTTCCCCCTCTTTTTGTGTACATACATACATATATACATATGTATACAAATTTATACATACACGTACTCCACGACACTGTCCCTGTTAGAAAAAAATTTTCTAACGGGGCGCTGCCCCGCACCCCGCAAGGGGGCTGCTAGCCCCCTTGACCCCCAGCCCGCTATCCGGGTAGCGGGACCCCCGTAAAAACTCTGCGTGGCTCCCGATATATCCAAAACCCCCTTTCAAAACAAAACACACGCACACTGCACATTGAGTTCGCATGACCAATTTAACCCGTTAATCGGAGGTTCCCTCGCCCCAAAGGCGGGGGGGTAATTAACGGCAGCTTAGTCCGCGGCTGCCGGAGATTCGGATCCCCACAATCATTAAACCCCGGCCTACCCTAGGCAGGGGGAATCTGTAGTACGCCTGACAAGCGCTCGCGTATTCCCATCTCACTGGGGTGACGAAAAACACCCTACAGTGAGTCCACCGGACGGACTTGCCGAAAACTTCTAAATGGTATTATATCTATTGTCAGATGGAAGTTCTCTAGTGGCATGAATACAGATTAGTCTTTTGATCTAAGATCGTCATTTGTCTCGTGTGAGTTCCCACTGTACTTAGATTACTATCCTACCACGGTTCAAGAGGAGTCATATAAACAGGTTTTAGTTGGGTACAGTCCCAAGCCATATGGAGGCAATGAGCGATTGTCGGGGATTTGTCTCTACTGGTATTAGTAGTTGATGTTGTGCTGTGTTCGGTTGGCCATCACCCTAAATCTGTGGCCACGGTGTATGAGATTTACTGATATGAATTCAGTAGTTTCTTGGTTGGTGATGAGCTTGACTCCGACATGACTAATCGGGTTATTAGGGGTCTGGCGTTATCTACCCCCTAGACCCGGTATGCGATACTCTTAGACGAAGAGACCAGACTGTATGGAAATTGTCATATTCATGCTCAGTAGGGTACGGACGGACTTAATTTTCGGCCTCTCTTTCGACATATACCTGGATAGCCGTTACGTACAGCTAGTACCACTGACGTTCTTGTGGTTATACATTTATCCAGTAATCACCGCCAGCGTATTGTCGAATTTTTAGAGTCCCACACAGAGAGTTTTTCCGGTTCAGGTAATATAATGTAGATGACGTATGTTGGTACATACAGGGGTTCGATTAAATACATGTACAGGCTACACGGATTTTAATCAAACGGGGTTTTTTCAGTTCAGGCAATATAATATAGATGACGTATGTTGGTACATACATGGGTCCAATTAAATACGTGTACAGATTACACGGACTTTAATCAAACGGTTGATAATGCTAGCGGTTTAGGATTAAACCGGATTATTAAATCAAGTTTTGATTTAATAATTTATATATTTTTTAATATAAGTATTCTAGTATTATTGTTCACTATTCATTTTCTCTCTCTTGGCTATTCATATTTTTATATGGATACACGTATATTATTTCGATACGTATACCGAGTTGTATTCCATATTTCTATGGAATATCTTTTAGAAGGAGAACACCTCATTTATGAATATTCATGGAATAAGGTGGAGGGTGAGACGGCATTGAGCATGTTTGAAGACATGTAGAGAGGAATGGGCTTCATTAGTTTATTCAAAATGTGTGAGATTTTTTATTTGCATGATTGTAAAGAAGTTATGAAGCCACTCCTTCATTCTATTCTTTCATTTTCATTCAGGCTAACACTTAGTTATTTTTTCTTATCATGGCCACTTCTTCACCTCTACCTTCTCATTCTTCCCTTGTTCTCTTGAGTTTTGGAGTTGAGAGAAAATTATAGTGGAAAATTTCTACATCCCCGCTCTACATTTCTAGCGAGCTTGGAGTATCGGTTGCTTCACTAGGTGAAGCTGAACCTTGAAACAGTTCCCTCGGATGGATCATCTTCGGTAAGGGCGGTCGCCATTCAAGCTTGTTCTCAGCGGCCTACAAGGACCTTGGAGGGGGCTTTTACGTTTGGGTGGACACGCGTCAAAGGTTGTATTCCCTAAAACATGTATGCAAGTTTGCTAGTTTAGTTGTATGGTTTGATTTCTTGAGGATATGTGTTTTTTGCTTGCTAAAAATCATGGTTTTCGCTTCCGTCTTGGCCACGGCTTCCACGGCGTGAGCACAACACATTTTCAGTTGGTACCATTAAAGCAGTCGAGTTTGACAAGTTTATGACTTGTCATCTTCATCGTAGATGTTTTCGGTGTCATTGATAAACACAAGAAATTGATTTAAATTGTTATTGCACTAGTTGAATACAATGGCTAAAAAACACAATAAATTGAACTAAGACATGAAATCGCTAATTTTAAAGCAATTTCCGTTCCCTACAATGCGACAGGGGTTTGTGCGAATTGCTTCCAAGATAAAACAACCCAATCTTGTGTTTCAATCCTCCGTGTTGCATTCGCAGAGAATTGCTCCGAAAAATTGATCTTTTGAGTACCAAAAACCAAAAAAATAAGAAAATAATTGTTATTGTGTCCATGGAACAAAGAAAACAAGCTGTTATAAATAAGAGTTGAAAGAATGTGAAAGGAATTCTTTCACCATTTGAATTCAAAATTTAAATCCCTATAATTATCTATAACTTTCATAATTACTCTCTCCAACAAATTGGGAGGGAAATATGGCTCCAATGAGAGAAAGATTTGAATTCAAATGCATTTTACCACGGTCAACTATAAAAATTCCAAAATAGAAAATTTAATTTATTGAAATTACTTATATTATACAAATAATATAACACATATTGTATGGATTATGCATTTACGTGCAGCGAAAATCCAAGCCTTTTGTTTTAGGGTATTTTAAAAAAGACTATCCGATAGATACCAAATTACAACAAAAAACACACCAACAAAAATGCACAAGATTTACCCAAGTTCAGCGCAAACTTGCAGCTAATCCTGTAATCGCGATGAGAAAAAATTACAAGAGATTATAACGACTTCTCATCCTCTTTTACAAAGTAATATGCTCTCTCACAAAACCTCTTTCCATCCATGACCGCGCTTGGCTATCTCTCCCACTCTAATCAAAACCTAGGTTATTAGAGAATTATAGAAGCAGAAATTCAAGACCTTTGTTTTAGAATAGTTTAAAAATGACTATCCGACGGATACCAAATTACATGAAAAAACACATCAATAAAATGGTATAAGAGCGTCACGTTTCTGTGTGAGAGAAGATCGAGGTACAACGTTTCAAGCTATCAATGAAACACAATTTGTCTGTTAATAACTTTCACGTTCCTTGATATTCTTGCTAAATTGGAAATTCTTTATTTTGTTGATCTTTGCGTTTGATTTTGTTATCAAAATACAATTGGAATTATAACTTCAAAGGGCAATTGAAAGAGAATATAGAGGAGAAAATATACTTTGTATTGATTTTATATTTTTGGCACACTTCGCAACTCAAATGACATCACATATATATAGAAATTACATGACTCTTCATACTCCACAACTCATAACCTACACATTTATTATAATAATATATGACTCTTATTACTCCATAACTCATAAGCTACACAATAACTTCTAAAACATAATACTCTTCATATTTTTAATTACTAGGGCTAATAATGCATCAATTAACTCATCATGAATAAAATAATTCATGACCTTTCATATCCCCAAATTAAAATCAAGTTTAATTTTAACATTCCCTCTTAAAATTGTTATTTCATGTCAAGTCTGCTCCGCAACAAAGAAAATATATCAAATTTCAGTGGTTTTGTGAATATGTCAGCAATTTGGTCTTGAAACTTAACAAATTCAAGCTCGATCTCCTTGTTCTTGATACACTCGCGGATGAAATGATAACGAGTGTCAATATGCTTGCTCCTTTCGTGGTACACTAGATTTTTGGCGAGTGTAATGACGGATTTGTTGTCCAAATAGATCTTTGTTGGTTCATCTTGGACGAATTGAAGATATTTGAGCAAGCTTCTTAGCCAAATAGCGTGACAGACTCCAGTCGATGCGGCAACGTATTCGGCTTCACATGTAGAAAGAGTAACAATCAGTTACTTTTTAGAAGACCATGTAAATGCAGTATTTCCCATGAAGAAACTATAACCGGTTGTTCTATTTCAATCATCTATATCTCCGACCCAATCACTATCGGTGTATGCAAAAAGCTCAAAATTGTTAGAACTTGAATAAAACAAACCATAAGCTGTTGTATCTTTAATGTACCGAAGAATCCTCTTTGTCGCCAACAAATGAGAAGAATTTGGCTCCTCCATATATTTATTAACAAACCCAACTGCATAAAGAATATCGGGCCTTGCACATGTCAAATACCGTAGACTCCTAGCCAAGCTTTTGAAGTAAATAGGATCGATTTTGGTTTCGCCATCATATTTTGACAACTTGATTCTGCATTCTATGGGTGTGCACGCCGGATTGCATTTCTCCATGTTTTATTTTTTAAGTATAAACTTTGCATAACCTTCTTGAGAGATAAAAATCCCATCTTTTTCTTGTTTAACCTCAATACCGAGGTAATAAGAGCTGAGTCCAATATCCGTCATTTCAAATTCTCGAATCATGGAGTCTTTGAACTCCTTGAACAAAGCAGGATTTTTTCCTGCAAATGTAAATATGAGATCATCCACATACAAGAAAACAACTAAAAAATCACCATTTTGAAAAAAAATTGTGTATAAAGCATGCTCATAAGGACATTGGATAAAATTGTTTGTTTTAAAATATGTATCGATCCTGCTATTTCATGCCCTTGGTGCTTGCTTCAAGTCATAAAGCGCCTTCTTCAATTTCAAAACTTTTGATTCGTGTCTCTTTTTAATATAACCAAGAGCTTGTTCAACATAAACCTCCTCTTCAAGAAAACCATTTAGAAATGCTGACTTTACATTCAATTGAAAATTTTGCCATTTGTTTTGTGCATCCAAAGAAATAATTAATCTTATAGTTTCAAAGAGAGCAACTGGAGAAAATACCTCATCATAATCAATCTGGCTTGTTACTTGTAGTCTTTGGTCACTAATCTTTGCTTTGTACCTTTCAACTTCTCCTTGAGCATTTTTCTTTTCCTTGTATACACACTTTACTCCGATTGCCTTTTTACCTTCAGGAAGAGAGGTTAGCTCCCATGTGTCATTTTTCTCGATCGCTTTGATCACTTCATTCATTGCTTCTTTCCATCTTTTGTTTTGAATTGCTTCTTCGAAATCTAAAAGCTCATAATTAGCAAATAAACAAAAAAAATGAGATCATTTTGATTTTCTGTTATCTCGTATAACTCAGCTACGAAATTGGAGAGTCACCAGACGACAGAGTGGATGATGGTGATGGAGTATTTGCTTCTTTTAGAATATCATTTTCTTCGTCGATTAAAGTGGTTGAATTGATACATTCTTCATGCTCGTTCCATTCCCAAAATTTTTCTTCATCGAATATGACATCTCAGTTAACAATAACCTTCTTTGCTGCAAGGATCGTATAGCTTATATCTTTTGATTCTTGAAACGTAGCTAACAAATATAAAGAGACCGCTGCGATCATCTAACTTGTTTCTCTTTTTCTTAGGAACATGAGCATATGCAATACTGCCGAATACTTTAAAGTGGCTGACATTGGGCTTGTAACCGCTTTATGCTTCTTGCAGGGTGATGTTTTGTAAAATTTGAGTGGGACACCGATTAAGAATATACGTAGCACAAGCAACAGCTTCAACCCAAAATGTTTTAGATATTTTCTTACTTTTCAACATGCTTCTCACCATGTTTAGAATCGTGCGATTCTTTCTCTCGGCCACTCCATTTTGCTAAGGTGAATAAGAAGCCATAAGAAAATGACTGATCCCATGCTTTTTACAATATGGTTCAAAAATTTTTGGAGTGAACTCGCCGCCGTGATCTTATCTGATAGCTTTCAAATAACAACCATTTTCTTTTTCCACATTAACTTTAAATAATTTAAATACAGAAAATATCTCGGATTTATTTTTCAAAAAATAAACCCAAGATTTTCAAGAAAAATCATCGATGAAAGTGATAAAATATTTATGCTCACCAAAAGAAGTGGGAGGTGTTGGACCTCAAATATCCGTGTGGACGAGTTGAAGGGGTTTTGGCGCATGGAATGAAACTTCTTTTGGAAAGCTGACCCTATGATGCTTTCCGAAAATACATCCTTCGCAAAGTTGCTCCGGATGATTAATTAAGGGCAATTTTTCATCATATGTTGTCCTTTCACGATATGTTGTCTCACCAATATGCTAAGACCATCAAAATTAAGACGACCAAATTTCAAGGTTCATATCCTTGACGGGTCTTCCATGAAAGCATTCAAATATTTCGCATTTCCCTTTTGAATATTGAGCATGAACATCCGATTTTTTGACATTTCCACATTTTCTATCAATCTCATTTCATTATCTTTTAAGAGAAAATTATGATTTTTCGTATGAATATCATAACCCTTCTTTAAGAGTTGTCCCAAATTTAAAATGCTACTCTTCATATTAGGAACATATTAAACATTTAAGATAATTCGACTTGCAGCATTTTTAAGTGGAATGAGAATTTTACCTTTTCCGTTTGCCAAAAATAAATGTTCACATCAAAACGGAGAACTATTTTCACTTTGTCCCCCCCTCCCCCCCCCCCCCACCCCCAAAGTTTATTTCCAACTAATTAGGTTATGCTTGCAGAATTTCATCAAACAAAGCAATAGCCGTCAAGCAAATTAACTCCAAATAAGGATCAACCAGGGAAACATAACAAGTAAATATTATTTATATCAGCACACATCTAAAATCCGACTGATAAGGCTCATGAACGGGGATTCTTCAGATTACGACACGTAGCAGATGACGTGTCGTCCACGTAAACCCACTAGGCTCCTGGTGGCTGCGGAGGTAGAATCAATGTGGTGCATTGGGGACTTTGCTCGGGGTCTCGTCTCCGAGCTTACATCCCCATTCCTCGGTCCCGAGCCATTCAGCAGCTGAACTTACACCCCCTTTGCTCGTCTCCGAGCTGTTGCAGGACTGAGCTTCCTCGGCCTCCCGGTTCGTCTCCGCGCCATCCATCGAGCTGAGCTTCCTCAGCCTCTCGGCTCGCCTTCGAGCCATCCATCGAGCTGAGCTTTCTCGGGTTCCCCGAGAGCGTGGAGCCCAAGCGTCCCCACAACGGCTCCGTGTATCTCGCCAAAGCGAGATATCCGCCGCCCCACGTTCCGCGTCCCTCCAATAATAAGCGTATCCCGCCATTGACGCGGGCGTGACGTACGGGCGTAACTAACGGCGAGGATCCCATGCCGGCTCGTTCCATGTGACCGTTGTATAAACCCTTCTTTCAGACGACTCAAATAACTCGAACTCATTCTAATACGCCGCTATCCTGCTCTTATTCCACAGTACTAAGTTGATCGTTGGAGGGTTCTACGGTGGTTTTTCATCCCGGGACTTCCCTTGCAGGTAACTCGACGTCAATAACATCCAACAACCCATTGAGATCCACACAACAATTCTCATACCCAATCTCAACCATTCAAAACCGTTCACAGAAAGATCGACGGGGGACAACATCTGAGGGAGATACCGACATCCATCACCGACCTTTACAAAGAATTATTTTGTGAGCGACTACATCATATTAGATTACATATTAATTACATGTAAACCATGACCTCAAGGTACACAGACAACATGAATACATCAACTAAAGGTCGATTTAGCCATTACGGCACAACGCAGAACGAACATCGACGTAATGAAAGATTTGGTCAAGTGGGTAAGGAGCGGGAAGTTATACAACAGATTTGGTGTCAGCCAAGACTTGTTTTAAAGTCCTTCTATAAGGATTTTGTAGGCATCTGCATCCTCATCGTATCCTCATCGTATCCTAAGGGATTTGCATTGTACACACAAAATATTATTTTATAAAGACCTTGAATACATCGGGCTGAAATCAAAGCTCCGCCGGCGATGAATCCATACTCTACTCTAACAAGAACTCTATTCTCCGTAGACGCCATCATCATTGGTGCGGATAGAGTATTGTTTAGTCCTCGATGATCGTAGGAGCTACGTAACAGCGAGAAATCTGCACTCTCCCCCGGAGGGGCTTCCAATAACATGGTTTTAATTCTACGTTACTCTTAGTAAGTCAAGGCATAAAACTAGTACAGTTTTGGTTATTCAAAAAAGTGGTCATAAGTTCTCGAGCATATCACTGTTGGTAGGCCTATTGAAGCAACAATTGAGCATGGTTCTTTGCATTCTTCTTAATATTGGCCACGTTACACAGTTGTTTTGATCCACGTTTTTGTGCACGTACATTTATTAGGGTTGTCTCATTCGGACATGACATCGGTCCATGACTAACTGATGGTAAAATCTTTTATACACTATCAACATTAATCCCAAATCCACGAACCTTTTAACGGAAACAAGATGAAAGCTGAAGTTTTTTACTCTTTTTTCATGAGTAATGCTTTCCCTGCTGGTGCGGTGAAATCCATATAGGCTGCATGAATTCCCATTGGATAAAAGGTGAGTCATGTTATTCACCATCTTGGTTCTTGTATTCTATACTCTATTTTGTATCTGATGGAATCCATATAGGTTATGTGGATACCACCAAACCGGTGGGAAAAGTATTTAGGAGGTGAATAGAGTCATCTCCAGGGTGGGCCTCATGAGAACAAATACATGTGAGAGGTCTCGTGACTTGTGAGGCGCGTGCTTTGATCCCTAGCCTGGCATTTCCAAGCATTGTCTCCATTGGATGTTGACATTTTAAAAAGAAACAAGCCTGGACCAATGCCGATCTATCTCCCTTACCTAAAGAGGCTCCCTTACTTAAAGAGGGAAGTCACAAGGATGGATTAAAATGAACCAGTTTTATCGATGATCATTAGCTCAATTGGTATGGCCACTTCCCTTATTGGGGAGAGTGCAGCATATTCATGTGGGTCACTTGGGGGCGTATGTGTGTTGTGTGGTGTGTGTGTGTGGATGCGTTATGTGTGTTGTGTGCTTATGTTAGGGTTTTAGGCTAGTGCAAAAAATAAATAAATGAATTGATGAACCAGTTTAAGAATTTTTAATTCTATTTTAAGAATGTTTGGGGGCAAATCAATGCCTCTTTCTAATGCTTGAATAAGTGAAAAAATCAATTTAATTTGCTAATCTCATGTTAGAGTTTTTCATATTATATTGTTGATACAGTTGAGACATCCTAACAGACCAAGAGATTTGAAACTTATTCATACATGATCTGATAAATTCAATCAGACACTCGCTTGAAATTTCGTTTTATAATAAAGAGATCTGTGCTTTTGGCTCTTCATGTTTTCTTGGATTTTCTTTAAGATTGATTGGGTGGGTGTTTAGGTCACTCATGAAAGAACCGATCAATCACATTTTGCTTTTGCTGAAAAAACCTGTCTACGTTTTTTAGACTGAAAGATGTTGACGAATATCTTGTTGGTCTCCACTGAAAAGACTTGAATTTATTCTTAAGTGAAGGTAGAGAGGTTATATAGTTTGCAAGTCCCTAACTCGACTTAGATACAAAGCCTGGTTAAGAGGCTTACAGGACAATGCCAAAAAAAAATGTTAAAGATAATTGTTGAGAAAAGAGAAGTTTGGGGGAAAAATTGAAAAGGTGATTTAAGGGATTATAAGGCTATGTTTGGACATGAAGTTAAAATAACTTTTTTTTATTTTTAAATGGAGGTAGAGGATGCTGACTATGGTTTGCAGGCGCCAAACTCTAAAAGTAAAGTTTACAAAACTTTGATCAAATTGGAGTTAAGAAAACTGTAGTTATCTCAACTTTTGAACTAGGATAATTGCAATTATCTCAACCCTAAAATAGTTGCGGCTAAAGTTAGGATTTTAAAGTTTAGTTTCATAAAACTACAGTTTAGAAAACTTCGGCCCAGGGTGTGGTAAAACTATCTGAAAGGCGCAAGTATTATGGGCCAAGCCTCTATACTCGTGAACAATTTTCAATTATCAAATTTAATTTATTTTGGCCCTAACTATTGTTAGTTCAGGCCCATTGAAAAAGCTTTATATTGGGTCCCTTCCTAGCACTTGTGTTTTGGATGATATATATGCAGAAGAATTTGTAGTCCTTCAGTGGTTCAGCGTTAAACTGAACCCATGTGTGCAATTGTTTCCTTGATGAAAACTCGAGTCATAACCCATCTCATAAATATATGGGTTTTTTTTCCTATATTGAACCCCTAAAATTTAGCTAATTCTAAATACAACCCATAAAACTTACTATTAATTTCTAAATTCAACCCTTAAAACTTCATGATTGATCAAATAAGACTTTCTGTAATGTTAGAGGTTATGTTTGGGTTAGGGTTTAAAACATCTTAGTGAAAAACCAGACTACAATTCTTTTGAAATCAAAATCATTGGATCAATTGATTTGTGGCTCTGAGTGAAATGCATAGGATAATTCTAATCCCCAAGCTAAGCAAAGGACACATGATGAAACCTATCCACAAATACCCAGGTGGCACTCTTTTATTAGCCCATGCCAACAGAGACACAATCTATGCAATCTATGAGAAATAATCTACATCACAAACTTAGCCTAAAAAATTTCACTTGTGCATCCTCTAATAAATCCAAGAACATTTCTTTTGCCACCTCTATCCTTTGAAAGAGCTAAGCTAGTGCAAAAGTGGAAACAGAGGAAAATGGCCTCCATTGCAGGCTTAGGGGGATCTCCTCTCTGCTCAAGTACTTAAGCCTTACATTATAGGCCAAAAATAAAAGTATCTATTTGTTGATTCCATACTTGGACTTTTTCATAATTTGACCTATTCTATTTTATTTTATTTTTTAGGTTTCTTAAGGTCTCATGTGGTTAAAAGGAATCCTCTGCAGCAGAAGTTGGCCGCAGGTGGAAAGTTTACATGGTAAGAAACTTCTTTTAGGTGCATATATATATATATATATATATATATATATATATATATAATTATTTGGAGTAATTTCAGAATCTAGAAAATTAAATGGTTGTCATTTGATTAATAAGTTTTTTTCACATTTATTATTAATGAGCTTTAATTAGCTTACAGTTTTCAGAGTGAGGATTTGCACTCCTAATGATTAATTAAGCCTCCTCTTACTATAGTTATGATCCTAGTTATAGTTTGCCATGAAGGGGCAACCCACACAACATATCCTGTGAACAATGAGCAATAGCTTAGGGAGTATAGCTGGGTTCGATCCTCAGGAAGAGAAGTGTCCATCATTTAATGCTTTTGGGGCGAACTTGTGGGTCTCCTAGATGCATGAGTGTGTTATGTGTATGGATGTGCTGTGTGCATGGATTAGACTTGCAGCCTAGTTCCCCTAAAAAAACACGTATCTGTGAAAAATGATTTAGACTATCCTTTTAATTAAGGAAACTAAGTGTCAAGAAGGTTTTTACTGACTGACATATGCAAATTTCACAAAATCCTTTTCAAATTGATTAATGTAATTGTCTAGTGATACTTAGTAGGATTTGAACCCGTATGGCTCCAATACCACTTTTAACTAAATGTTCAATTTTTTTTATTATTGTTACTATTTAGCATCATTGAATATACACTAATTGCCTAAATTTGGAGATTTAATTCAAAACTTAACTATTTTTCCGGATTCTCTTACTGAAACAGCTTTGAGAGGAACTGGCTCCGTAGGGACCTTAATGTTATTGGGTTCGGGTTGATAGGATGGCTCGCACCATCGAGCATTCCAGCAATTAATGGCAAAAGCCTAACCGGTCTATTCTTCGAAAGTATTGGGACCGAGCTCGCTCATTGGCCCTCAGGCCCCGCGCTCACTTCTCAATTCTGGTAATGTGAAAATTTTCCGTGCTTACATAACACTTGTCATATATGTAATTACATTCATTGCTTAGAACTTTCTCAACTATTTTATAGCATATAATCTCTCAATTAAAGAATAGTCCATGATCAAATCGTTGCATTAAACTTGAGGTTTGTTGGTTAATTTTGTAGGTTGTGGTTGATTACATGGCACCTTGGGCTATTCATTTGCCTCACATTTGGCCAGATTGGATTCAAGGGAAGGACTGAGGAGTACTTTTGAGAACTTATGTTTTACATTGTGTTCTATTATTCTCTCTTTCTTGAGACTCCTGAATTGTACTCTGTGTATAGTTGGAGATGTTAAACTAATGCATCACTTCTTTTATTTAATCTCAATGCAAGTCCAAATAATTTTCTTCAATTTGTGTTTTGTTGCATTCAAATATTATCTTGCAGCTTGATTTTAATTTTTAATGTTTAATAAGGAGCATGGGCAATGAAAAATGTAAACTAACTTACAAAATGCAACTGAGTTTTACCGTACTATCATAATGAATTTGGCTTTGACCATATGTTGGATTATCTGACAGAGTGCAGACCAGAGCTACGGTGCATATTCAGGAGGCGACCAGAGATACGGTGTACACACCCTAAGGTGGTCCAGGGATGGGAGAGTAACGGGACTGATGATGCTCACAAGTAGGAATTTCTCAGATTACGACACATGGCGGATGACGTGTCCCGGGGCTACGGAGGTGGAATAAATAAAATGCATTGGGGATGTTCCTCGGGACTTTGTTTCCGAGAATGCATCCGACCTTTCGGAGACCTCCCTGAATACCTTCCATATTCACCTAGAAAACAGCCAACAACTCACCTTCGAACAATGCTACAACCGAGCTTCCTCGGCCATCTGACAGGCCGAGCTTTCTCGGCCTCCCTGCCCGTCTCCGAGCCTCCTGACAGGCCGAGCTTCCTCGGCTTCTCCGATCAGCCGAGAGCGCGGAGCCCAAGCGCCCCCGCAACGGCTCTGCATATCTCGCCAGGACGAGATATCCTCTGCCCCACGTTCCACGTCCCACGCTGGCGCGTCCCCCCATTAATGGACGTATTCCGCCATTAATGCGGGGATAACGCAGGGGCGCTACTAACGGCGAGGATCTCGCGCCGACTCGCTCTACGCGACCACTATATAAACCTCTCTTTCAGACGACTCAGGTGACTCGAACTCATTCCAGTAGGCCGCTACGCTGTTCTAATTCCTTGATACTAACTTGATCGTCGGAGGGTCCTACGGTGGTTTCCCACCCCGGGACTTCCCTTGCAGTTGGATCGGCCTCAGCAACTTCCAATAACCCATTGAGATCCACACGCTCAACAACCCCCAAGCCGCTCAAAACTGCTCGCTACCAGATCGACGGAGGACAACATCTGACGGAGATCACAACCTCCATCAGTTGGCGCCGTCTGTGGGAAATTTCAGAAGCTTCTCCACCCATAAAGTTGATCTTCCGTCCTCGACCCGATAGCGAGCGACAACCGCGACGATCCTAATACGAGATGTCCCACCATCCATAACAGAGGCAGGAGCGGTTCTCCTCCCCCGCCTAACATCATCGGTGCTTTATCCGCCCGAATCGACAAACTCACAGCTATGGTGAATGCGCTCGTCCGCGTTCAAACGGCGGACCCTACCCATCAAGCCACAATTCCCCGTCCCCGGGATAACGACGTCCGCAGAAGGACAGATGGGCAAGCTCAGAACCTTGATCTCGCTCATGCTCATCTCAACGTCACTGAGCGCCGGCGTGCCGACTCCGGCAACCATGACCCGCATGCGGTGAATGATTCCATGACCCACTGGGCGCCGGACATCTCCACACCCTGATCTCAGGGGAGATTACGCCGTCGCTCCAACTCCCGCCGTGCGCTCTCACCCACTGAGGAGATGTTGGTCAGTTCTCCTGCTTCCAGGCATGACCGACGCCCCCACTCCTGTCGAAGCCGCGCAAACGACGAACGTCGGGATTACTCAAGAAGGGCCTTTCCCGAAGATTTAGGAAATTTTGATAGAGCGGAATTGAAGCTACACCACCGCGTAGACCCGGAGCGGGGGTGGCCACCACTCTGACTGTGCAGAATTTTCGGGGTACCACCACCGGCTTGAAGCCCTCGAAAAGAAAATCGAAGGCATACGACGAGATGGACACATGTCCGACGAAGGAGCCAGATATTCCGCTGATTCGCTCACAAAGCCCTTTACAGAAGAGCTGCTAGCCGAGCACGTCTCGTCCAAGAACAAGCCGCCCAAAGTGGCCCTCTTCGATGGGAAGTCTGACCCAAAGGGCCGCTTGGATGCATTCACGATGGGCATGAGCTTCCAAGATAACTCGGACGCGGCTCAATGCCGAGCTTTCCTCACTACCCTAATTTAGGCTGACCGGGACTGGTTCCGAGAGCTCGCGCAACACTCCATCTCGACCTTCGACGAGCTGGCTACCTAATTTCTCGGTTATTTCGTTGGAAACTGACGACAGAAAAGGACGGCCGACTACCTATTCACTGTCAAGAGCGGAGACAAGGAATCCTTCAAAAGATATGTCACTCGCTTCTACAACGCCCTCCTGAAGGTTCCCGAGCACCGCGATGAAACAGTTATCACCGCGCTGAGGTCGGATTTTAGGCACAAAGGGTGGCTCCGCTCTTTTGCATTAGCGCAACCTAAGACCATGGTCGAAGTGAAAGCCTGGACCGAGCGAGAGATCCAACTCAAGTCGGAGGTGAACTCAAATCTACCCCGAGCCGACCAAAAGGACCGAAAGAAAAGGGACAGGGATGAGAAAAAGAAAGTCGAACGTCCGAAACCTTACTCCCTGAGGTTCCAAGAGTACACTCCTCTAAACATTTCCCAGACCGAGCCGCTAGAGGAAGCTAAGGGCGAAAGGTTCTTTAAGCTCCCGCCAGTTACCCAAAGAGTGGGCAAGCGTCTCTGCGGCCCATACTGCGCCTTTCACAGGTCGCAGGGTCACCCGAATGAGAACTGCAAACAACTCTGTGACTACATCAAGGAGTTGATCCGCTCCGGCCACTTGGAGAAATACTTACGAGACAAGCGGCAGGCGGAGCGGGAGAAAAAGGACCAAACTCCTCCCGAGGAATTAACGATTGGGCAGATCATGTTCGTTACCTCGGATCAAGCTCGGGAAAACGGGGAGAAACATCACCTCCTCCCAGTCGAAGGTGTAAGCGATCCACCTCGTAAGAGGTGCAGGAAGGACGAACCGATCATCTTCACTGATGAAGACGTCCACGGCTTATCACTTCCTCACAATGACCCTCTCATGATAACGGCCCGAGTCCACTGTTACGAGGTCCAAAGAATTTTGGTCGATTCCGGGAACTCGGCAGATATCCTGTTCCACGACTGTTTCCAGCGTATGGGACTAGGACCATCCGACCTTTGGCCGACCTCCCATGTCCTCTCTTGGTTCACAAACCACTCTGTCCTGGCCGAGGGGTTGGTCACCCTCTTCCTCAACATTGGGGAAGCGGGCAATACGCGAACCATACCGGTGAATTTCCTCATCGCTAAGATCCCTTCATCTTATAACATTCTCCTGGGATGCCTTACCTTGAACGCCCTCCGGGCTTAAATTTCGACTTATCACCTTGCGATCAAATTCCCTTTGGATCAAGGGGGATAGGCCGGGCTTACGGGAACCAGCAAATCGCCTAGATTTGCCTCGCCTCGACATCCCCCGCCGGAGAGTAAGGCAACGATTTTGAGGACGTGCATGATTTCCAGGGATCTTTAGATACACGCGACGACCAAAGAAAAATTCGAGGCGCCCCGGTAGAAGCATTGACGGAAGTCCTCCTCGCAGAAGGAGTCGATGGATGTTTCCCTAATAAAAGAGCAAAACTTTGTTCAAAATTTGAAAGGCAGCGCCTCACGTGCCTTGCACGAAGGCACCAGCGCCAAGAGTTAAAAACTCTGAGGCAGCGCCTCACGTGCCTCGCACGAGGGCGCCAGCGCTAGAACCAAATCTCTCTGTTAAATAGAGCTGTTGGATCAAAGATCCAACGGAGATGATAAATCATCAGAATATAGAATTAAATTCTGTTAAGGAAATATTCCTCAAATCTTTATAAATAAGAAAGATTACTCTCTGAAAAACAGAGCACCGTTGGATTAAAAATCCGATGGTGATTAAAAAATCACTAAGCTACAGAATAAGCTCTGTACGGGAAAATATTTCCCAATCTTGTTAACAAACAAGAAAGATATTTTCTGTAAAACAGAAGCCCTTGGATCAAAGATCCGACGGTGGATAAAATCCCCAAATCAATTAAAAATCTCTCAATGAGAGATTTCTTTAACCAAATCAACAAATCTGCCTCTACTATATAAAGGACCTAAGACTTCAAGTCTTGTACAGAGGAGAACTCCCCTCGTAAGCTTTGAGAAACAAAAGAAAAAGAGAAAAAAAGAGAATTTAATTCTCCAACAAAAAAGAAGAAGATCTCTCTGTTAGAAAAAGAAACCCTAGGTAAGAAGAAAGACATAGAAATTATTTTATCTCTTTTTCGCCACTCCAAGAGTTTAACTCTTCTAAAAAGAACTTAGTTCTTCCTCTGGTTGATGTCTGCAGAAGCAGATCTCCCCACAAATTGAGAATTTAATTCTCATCGGGGAGATTCTGTGATGCAGATTCAAAACTTAGGGAAAAGAACTAAGTTCAAAGAATTTAATTCTTACAAAAAGATATAGGAATTTAATTTCTCCGATAAAACTAGGGTTTAACCCTATAAAAGAATTTAATTCTTATAAAAATAAGGAACCTGAAATTCTCAAAACTCAGATCAAGATCTTCGTGCATATAAAAAAAACGATCAGTGTTCAACACTATAATGACAGATCACGTGTTCCCACGTGAGCACCTCTGATGAACAAAAAGGAACGACTGAGATCGAGTCACGTGATCCCACGTGACCCCCCTAATAGTGCTTAGCACTTATAAAAGAAAAAAAGGGAATAAATCAAAGATAGTTCCCATTTCTGGGGTGCCTCACATGATCCCACGTGACCCCCAATAGTACTTAGTACTTATAAAAGAACAAAAGAATAAACCCAAAGAAGCAGTGCATAATTCTCAGGCGTCTCACGTGCCACACGTGAGCGTTCCAAATTTTAGTGTTTAACACTGCTTTAGAGCTTCACATGGGAGCACGTGAGCACCGAGCAAATATTAGTGTTTAACACCATGAGAGGCCAACCTTAGCCCAAATTAGCCAAGTCTCCCGAGACCAAAACCCTTTTGATCACCAATCAACCGAGCCCTCCTATGCCCAGCTCTCCCCAAATCGATCTTAGTTCCAAAGATGACTAATGATATCCTAACAGATGGTATCTAAAATGATGTTCATTTCACCATGATCTCTCTCTTCAATCTGGAATTCGGTTAAAGGATACATTTCTCCATGCCTCTGATACATGTCGTTGTAATTCTTCAACGTCTTCGGAGAGGTGGAAGGTCCCGGCAACCAACAGCTCTTTGGTGCACTCCCAAACCCATGAGCACATCTGTGGACCGCAACGTCCTTAAACTAGCTGTGGACCGCAACGTCCTTAAACTAAACCCTCACCCCAAAAATGGTGATCTACGGACCGTAACGTCCCTAAACTAAAACGATAGAGCCCAAATGCTCTTTTATTGGATCAAAAATGATTTTAAACCCCCGTTAAGTAGATCTTAGTCCAAAATCGGACTAACGTATCATTAACAAACATTTAAGTTGATCTTAATCTCAAACGAGATTAACAATCCTTAAATCAACCCAAACCCAAATCTAAGAATATACGGATTTGGAATAATCCATGCCTTACGGGTGATAACATAAATTAGTCTCCGTATATAATCCACGGGCAACCAAAAATAAAACAAACACACACGACACAAAGTGAACCTCTGGAGCAGGAGAAAATGGTTATCGCTACGTGGTAACGTAATTAACTACAGAGGCTTGCACCTGCAGAGAAGAGTGTCCCCACAATCAAAAACCCCTCACAAACGAGGGGTATCTGACGAAGTCTGCTACAACGGCCGCATCCGTCCAAACCTCCGATGCACGGTGCCATAAATCAACTTGGCATCTTCGGAGAGGTGGACGGATAAAACCAAGTAGTATCTGCCCCCAAATTCAAGCAAGACGATCCATCCCGGATCTATCTTCCGTTTTCGGAGGTAAACAATGGCCGGACAGTCCAGATCGGCTCTCTCTTGACCGGGGACCACCGCGAAGACTCGATTCGTTTCCTCTGGGGAAACTCAGACGTATTCTCTTGGATGCTAGCGGACATGCCCGGGATCGATCCCAAAGTGATCTCCCACAAGTTCGGGGTCGACCCGAAAGCCCGACCCGTCCGACAAAAGAAGAGAAGCTTTGCGCCGGTTAAACAAAAGGCGATAGAAGACGAGGTAGATCGATTGCTCGCACCCAACTTCATCAGAAACCTGTACTACTCGGATTGGCTAGCGAACGTGGTCATGGTCAAGAAGAAAAACGGGAAATGGCGCATGTGCATCGATTTCATGGACTTGAACAAAGCTTGCCCTAAAGACAACTATCCACTTCCTTGGATAGACCAGCTAGTGGACAGTTCGGCTGGCCACAAACTACTGAGCTTTATGGACGTTTTCTCCGGTTACAATCAGATCTGGATTAACCTGGCCAACAAAGAACTTACCGCCTTTACCACGGATCGGGTGGTATACTGCTACAAAGTGATGCCCTTCGAACTCAAGAACGCTGGGGCCACGTATCAACGCCTGGTCAACAAACTATTCAAACCACAGATTGGGAGAAATATGGAAGTCTACGTTGACGACATTCTCGTAAAATCCGTCTCCTTAGCCGGGCACACTAAAGACCTCGGCAAGACATTCGACGTCCTGCACAAGAACAAAATGAAGTTGAACCTAACTAAGTGTGCGTTCGGATTCACCAGTGGGAAGTTCCTCGGGTTCATGGTTACCCATCGAGGAATCGAAGCGAACTCAGAAAAGATCAGCACCATTCTCAACATGGCTACGCCTAAGAGCAATGTCGACATCATGCGCCTCATGGGGAGGGTGGCTGCCCTGAGTTGCTTTATGTCCAGATCCAGGGAGAAGTGCATCCCGTTCTTTAAGGCCCTAAGGAAAATTCCTAATTTTGAATGGTCTGAGGAATGCCAGAACGCTTTCGAACAACTCAAGGCGCACATAGCGACTCCCCCGCTACTCACCCGACCGGTAGAGGGTGATGAGCTATTATTATATCTAGCCGTCTCTGACCAAGCTGCAAGCTCGGTGCTTGTCAGAGAATGCGAAGGCATACAGAGCCCGGTCTACTATGTGAGCCATGTTTTCAAGGATGCAGAAATAAGATACCCGGCCATAGAGAAAATAGTCCTGGCACTTGTCGTCGCCTCCAGAAAACTTTGACACTATTTCCAAGCGCACACAATTCTCGTCCTCACCGAGCGACCTTTAGGGTCAATTCTCGCCTCCCCCGAGTCGTCAGGCCGTCTGGAGAAATGGAGGTAGAAATTGTCCCAATTCGATATCAAATACCGCTCCAAACAAGCCATCAAAGCACAGGTCTTAGCATATTTTGTTGTCGAATGCACTATTCCCGCTAAAGAAGGAACGACGGCGCAGAGCCCCGAACCACGTCCTTCGGTCGAAGAGGTGCCGACCCCATCCCGGACTGGGTACTCTACATGGACGGATCCTCTACTGAGGAAGGGAGCGGGGCTGGCCTAATCATCCACGACCCGGACGAAGCGGAAATGGAATACTCTTTAAAGCTCGGGTTAATAGCATCGAACAATGCTGTAGATACAGGGCTTTGTTGGCAGGACTGCGAATCGCCTCCGGGGTAGGGCTGACGACCATCAGAGTTCGCAGAAACTTCGCACTGGTCGTCGGTCAAGTAACCGGGTGTTTCGAAGCCCGGGAGCCACTCATGATAAAATACCTTTCCGAAGTAAAAAGGCTTTGAAAAAATTTCGACGAAGTCTAAGTGGAGCAGATTCCCAGGAACTTGAACACCCAAGACGACGCCTTGACCAAGCTCGCTTTTTCCTATTTGGCCAACCATAAAAGAAATATCCTCTTCGAAGTCTTGCTACGGCCCAGCATAGAAGACGGAGAGGTAACACTCCAGATCTACACAACTCAAGAAGAAGGCCGGGATTGGAGAAAGCCCCTCGTGGAGTTTCTAATGGACGGTGTACTTCCTGAAGACCGAGGAGAAGCTTACCGGCTTCGGGCCAAAGCACGACATTGCATCTGGAGCAACAGAAACCTGTACAAGAAATCATATACTCAGCCTCTGCTCCGGTGCATCGACCCCCACGAGGCTGACTAAGTTTTGCGAGAGATATATGAAGAGGTCGGGGATCACATCAAGGGGCCCGAACCCTGGTCCAAAAGGCACTACTGCAAGGGTACTATTGGCCGAGAATACACTATGATGCCAAGAAGCTGGTCAGAAGATGCAAGAATTGCTAACTCTTCGGCAGCATATCTCGTCTCCCCCCATTGAACTAACTCCATTCAGTTCCCCTTAGCCGTTTGCACAATGGGGGTGGATATGGTGGGCCAACTTTCCATTGGCACGGGCGGGCACAGATATATCCTTGTCGCTGTGGATTACTTCACGAAATGGATAGAGGTCGTACCCATCAGGAAACCGGACACCACTGCTACGATAAAGTTCCTACAGAACAACATAATTTCTGGATTTGGAATTCCGAGGTGCATAATTACCGACCATGGGACCAACTTCGAAAACGATAAAGTCAAAGAGTTTTGCAGCGACTACCACATATTGATGAAGTTTTCCACGGTCACATATCCTCAATGCAACGGGCAGGCCGAGGTAGCGAACCGAGGTGTCATCCGTGGTCTAAGATCCTGCTTGGAAGGAAGGAAAGGCGGCCGGGTCGAAGAACTTCCACGGGTGTTATAGGCATTACGGACATCGAAGAAAACACCTACGGGAGAAACACCATTCAGCTTCTGCTACAGTATCGAGGCGATGGTCCCCGCGGAGATTGGACTGCCCAGTTATAGGGTCGAACACTTCGACGACGAAGTTAACACCTCGGCGCTCCGAAGCAACTTGGACGTCCTACTGGAAAAGTGGGATCGAGCGCAAATCAGAGCGGCCACCTATCAGCAGCAAACCGCTAGCTACTAGAATGCCTGAGTTAAATATCGGGCCTTCAAGATGGAAGATCCGGTCTTACGAAGAAACGAGTTCATAGACCAAGTGTAACAACCTTAAAATTTCTGTATAATTTTTTTTCAAAAATACAGAAAGTGATAATTTTGCCTGAGCACAAGTTATAAGTTTGTTTTGCTTTTGAACAGCAAGAAAGTGCTTGTAGCTCATTGGTAAGACCTCGCACTGCTGAACCAAAGCACCAAAGTTCAAATCCCATCAGCCACATTATTTTTTAATTAGTTTTCTTTTAATCTTTTTAGAAGCCCAAGAGTCTACACGTGCACAACCCGTAAAAACCAAGAGTCACACATAAAACAAACGGGTCCACGAGATAGACCAAGCGACAGGGGACACGTGGCGACGAGTCGAGGCTCGACTCGGCCGACTCGGGCCGGCGGGAAGGGTGAATCGGCCGGCGCCACCGGCCGACTCAGCTCCAAACCCCGATTTTCTTTTTGTGTTGCGACCCCTGAACTCCCCCATAACCCCTGTATTGTTTAATTTCCCTGCATAATTACAGAGCAATTTAAATCACACATTTAATCCATTTTAATACAATTTTTATCACACCCTTTCACTACCCTACCCTATATTTTTTCTATAAATAACACACCTCAAATCACCCTCCTCACTCACAAATCCCTTCCCAAACTCTTAAGAAAATTTCCAAGACTTTTTGTGTACAAGTGGAGTTAGCAAAGGGCGAAACTCCGATAAACTTTGGACGACGATACGAGGAGTTTCCGACGACGAAAAGACGCACCGGTGCTTCCCCAATCTTCTTCTTCCTCCTCTCTTGACTCTAATCTCGTAAGTCCCCCTTCTCTCTCTCTTTCACTATTCTCAAATTCTTAACTCTTAAAATGTGTCGGAAGCGGAGTTATCCGGCTTCCGATTATCTTTTCTTTTAAAAATACAACATTTTCTTAATAACAAACCTATAACTTTTGATATATTGTTTAGTAATTATTAACGAAGATAATACAATAAGTTTAACATCAAAATAATAATCGTAGCAAGTTTTATTCCATTTTTACATTAAAATACCTTTATGTTTCATATCGACATATTTATACCTTTTAACCATGCTAGCTTCAGAAAAATCATGAGGTAATGACCCATCTCCTCACAACACTCATATGTAATATAGCACAATGATATTTGGGAACATAGTTTTGGGAAAAATACGATTTTACACATAACTACCTCCGACTTATAAAAACCTTTTTCTACAAGATGTGTATTTTTAACAAATCTTTGCAATGTGCCGCTACAACCCATTTCGGGAAATCCGTTCGGGATGGTGCGGATTATCGCACATCCTCGGGCTTAGTAGTGCGAGATGCAGACATCCGCAAGGATCATACGGTCTCGAAAGATTTAAAATAGATTTTTTAAAGAAAAATGTGATTTCTATTATAAATAAAACTTATATTTTTAATATTTATAATACTTCACATTTCCAAAATTCAAGAAAAACATTCCATTTACAAGAAAATACCAAACAATTCCAATATTACAAATAAATACCATATATTATGAAATTAGATTTTATTCACTAGAAATGTCACAATAATAAAATATACATCAATGAAAACTCTAAAGACGATAATAAAATACTTGAGATGTATTTTGAAAATTATACAAAATTATTTTTATATTAAACCCCTCAAATTATACTAAATTACAATAAGGACCCTAGTAAACATAGGTTTAAGCGGGACTAGTCTCTTGAGCCTCAGGAAGCCGGAGATATAGGTGCTTACCTATTTAAGTTAGACAACTTAACAAACGGTGTTATCAACACGGTAATCGTCTTTGAAAAAGACACAAATCCTGTCGTCCATGTGCAGCGGTTACCGATAATACCAAAACCTAGTTCATGATTCAGTTTCTTTTCTAATTGTCTGACTCAGACCGAGTCTCAATATAATTAATCTGACTTGAATATGATTCAAGTATCAAAACTACAATACAACAAGGATCTATGAATTTGTCTATTCAATCTATATCAACTACATTGACTGAACCGAACCATGTATATATTCCATCTACATGATCATCCATTATATCCGTTCCAATACTGATATCATGGTTTTGGCAAGTCATCCATCTATATAAAATATACAATTCAAACAATACAACAACACAATCAAGACATCGCGGGATTTATAAGGGGTAGATTGGTACGGAAGGTGTTAGAAGTGGCACGAGACTGCAACTATTAAGACACCTAATCTGAATTCAATTGTCGTTGTACCGTGGCTGAACGGTTCCTTGTATTCCGTCCACCATAGTCTCTGGTCTATTGAGACTCCTCTCGTATACACTGGCCTCTTCTGTACCAAGCTACAAACAACAGCGTTAACACAAAATATAACATTATAACAATATACTCTATATTCTGTCTATTCCATTCTTGTCTATTTACGGGACTTACCGAGCGATTTGTTCGCTGACGACATTCTCTTTCTTCTTCTTTGGAATGTCGTTAGGTGATTCGTACCTTCAGGAGATCGAGCCCACCAGCGAGGACTTGGATCAGCTAGCCTTCGACCTGGAGCTCTAGTTACTTGTATATTTCATTTCAGTACTTTCCATTTCTGTTATGCCACTGTTTAGACATTGCTTTTCATTCCATGTATTTACTTTTCAGATGTATTGTAAAAAGAATATTAATAAATAAAGTTGCTGTTCAATATATATCTATTATCGTGGTCTCTTATGCATTTTACTTATATTGCTTAGATACGCTTAGCGTATTTACTTCAGGGTAAATACGTAGCAGCCTGGTTGCGTCCGCTTCCTATACAATGGGAAGCGGGGCGTGACACCAAGGGAGACTACATAAGTTCTTCCCGAAGTGGGAAGGACCATTCCTCGTAACAGAAGCTTTACTCGGTGGAGTATACCGCCTACAGGATGCCGGGGGCGTAATTTTCTTCGGCCTTATAACGCCGAGAAACTTAAGTTGTATAAATAAACATATACTCTCTTTTGAAATAATGTAATTCCTATTGGCATTTAATTAAGTCTCCTGAGCTAGGTCCTCTCATAGAAGAGACCTTTTACACCGCCATGGGGCTCCAGCCCTTTGTTTCTTTTCTCGGTTCCAAGACTCCAAAGTTTTTTAAGAAAAAGTATAAAATGCACCGAGGAGATAAAAAGAGACAATGCACCTCAACAAAGGAGAAATTTATTTATTAAGGGGTATTATGGGCTCTCCAGCCTTACAAAAATTACAACAAAGGAGGGCAAGGATTAAGGAAACATTGTCGGTGATACACCGAAGAAAGCTCCTCCAGCCGAGCCCAAGCAGCCTCGACCCGCTCCCTCCGACGGTACTCACAGAACCTAGAAGCCATGGACTCCCCGGGATCCCCATCCTCCAAGCAAGATGCGACGACTAATTTTTATTGGAAACTCTCAAGAAGGAGGTCCACCGAGTGATCCCGCCTACTCTTTGAGATCAAACCAAGCCCGTGGACAGTGTGCATTTTTCGAACGCCTCATTCATCAACTGCATAGATAGGGTGTTGTAGAGACCCGGGGAAGTCCTCCATACCGCATAAATTAGCACCTGAAGGAGAGGAGATCTCCAGGAAAGCAGGCGCCTACAATGGCCCTCTAGACGGCCTATCACTACCTAGTACGTCTTCTCGGAACGATCGAGATTATAAAGGTATACATCATCATGAGAAATGATCTCCCTAATAGTGTACACGCGACTGATCATCTTTAGGGAATGCAATACTAGGAAGAAACCAACATGCCTTCGGTATTTCTAGTCTCAACAAAAATCTTCTAATGGCCGAGATTTACTCGCACAACGACGCAAATCGCGGAATATCGCACTTTCCCGATATGGTGCTGCCACGTATCATCCGCGACGGTCGCCATTCCTACCTATATGGATCACGGAAGGTTGAACAACGCCCCAAGGAGATACTAAGGAGATAATAAAACCCTCATCGCGAGGCCGCTGAGTAGATTCCCGCTCGGTCCATCCACAGCGGGTAGCTTCCGCCCAACAACGATGTGGATCTAAATGCTTCATCGCGAGGCTACCGAGTAGATTCCTGCTCGATCCATCCACAGCGGGTAGCTTCCTACCCAACAACATTGTGGATCCAAAGCCCTACTCATGAGGCCGCCGAGCAGATTCCTGCTCGGCTCATCCACAGAGAGTAGCTTCTTGCCCAACAAACGTTGTAGATCCAAAACCCTCACCACGAGGCCGCCGAGCAGATTCCTGCTCTGCCCATTCATAGTGGGTAGCTTCCTGTCCTACAAAGAAGTGGATCTAAAGCCCTCCTCACGAGGCACCGAGCAGATTCCTGCTCTGCCCATCCGCAGTAGGTAGCTTCCTGCCCAACAACGCTGTGGATCCAAAACCCTCATCGCGAGGCCACCGAGTAGATTCTTGCTCAGTCCATCCACAGCGGGTAGCTTCTTGCCCAACAACGCTGTGGATCCAAAGCCCTCTTCAAGAGACCGCTGAGCAGATTCCTGCTCGGCACATCCGCAGCGCGTAGCTTCCTGCCCAACAAACGCTATAGATCCAAAACCCTCACTGCGAGGCGGCTGGGTAGCTTTCTGCTCAGCTCATCCACAAGGGGTAGATTCATGCCATACAAAGAAGTGGATCTAAAGCCTTCCTCATGAGGCCGCCGAGCAGATTCCTGCTCTGCCCATCCACAGCGGGTAGCTTCTTGCGCAACAACGCTGTGGATCCAAAGCCCTCATCGCAAGGCCACCGAGTAGATTCCTGCTCGGTCCATTCACAGTGGGTAGCTTCCTGCCTAACAATGCTGTGGATCCAAAGCCTTCCTTATGCGGCCGCCGAGCAGATTCCTGCTTAGCCCATCCATAGCGAGTAGTTTCCTTCCCAACAAACGCTGTGGATCCAAAGCCCTCACCGTGAGGCGACCGGTACCTTCCTGCCCGGCTCATCCACAAGGGGTATATTCCTGCCCTACAAAGAAGTGGATCTAAAGCCCTCCTCATGAGACTGTCGAGCAGATTCCTGCTCTGCCCATCTGCAACGGGTAGCTTCCTTCCTAACAAACGTTGTGGATCCAAAGCCCTCATCGTGAGGCGGCCGGGTAGAATTGAGTGATGCCGCCCTATTCAAAACTTAGTTATCGTTCGATTCATACTCAATGCGCGTGTAGGGTGTTTCTCATCACCCCATCGAGATAGGAATGAGTGTGCGCTTGTCAGGCGCATTACCGATTCCCCCTGCCTAAGGTAGGCTGGGGTTTATTGATTGTACGGATCCGAATCTCCGGCAGCCGCGGACTAAGCTGCCGTTAATTACCCCTCGCCTTTGGAGCGAGAGAACCTCTGATTGACGGGTCAAATAGTTCATGCGAACTCAATGTGAAGTGTTGTGCTTTGAAGGGTTTTTGGATATATCGGGGGTCCCGCAGAGTTTTTACGGGGGTCCCGCTATCCGGATAGCGGGCTGGGGGTCAAGAGGGCTAGCAGCCCCCTTACGGGGTGCGGGGCAGCGTCCCATTAGAAATTTGTTCTTACAGGGGAGGTATTTTTAGTGTGGAGTACATGTAAAATGAGGGGGAAATGGTGTCCAAAGGACGCGTGAGCGCCAGTGCCTCACGTGCCTAGCAAGCTGGCATTGGGCGCAGGCGCTAGCGCTTGGGCTAGCGCTAGCGCCTCACGTACCTGGCACGTGGGCGCTCGGGCGCTGGTGCTAGTGCTTTGGACGCTAGCGCCCCACGTGTCCGGCACGTGGGCGCTCGGGAGCTGGCGCTGGCGCTCGGGAGCTGGCGCTGGCGCTCGGGAGCTGGCGCTGGCACGTGGGCGCTCGGGCGCTGGCGCTTTGGGCGCGAGTGCCCCATGTGCCCGGCACGTGGACGCTCGGGCGCTGGCGTTTTGAGTGCTAGCGCCTCACGTGCCCGGCACGTGAGCGCTCGGGCGCTGGGCGCTAGCGAAAGGAAGGTTTTTTTTATCCCAATAGGAGTTAAATTTCAAAAGAGAATTTTGATTGGAGTTAAACTCCAAAAGATCTGGATTAGGAATTAAGCTCCTTTGAGAATTTGGGTCTTGGAGTTGGACTCCCTAAAAATCTTCAGAGGTTCTTCTCTCTTAAACTTTGGATCTTCTCTTGAGCCTTGGATCTTTTCCAAAGTGGGATTTTCGGAGATGGGTCTCCTCTTTCCTCCTCTTTGTTGGCCGAATCGTGGAGGGAAAAAGGGGGATGAGATTCCAGATCTCCCCCTTTTGAGATCTAATGGAAGATCTGAGCTCCCCTTTATGGGTTTTGTGGTGCAAAACTATTTAGTTTTAGAAAAGAAAGAGTAAAACTCTTGATTTAATTCAAAAGAAAGAAGAAGGTTTAGATCCTTGAGGAAGGAGAAGAAGGCACAGACCTTAATTTTTTTTAGAGAGAGAAAAAGATCTTCAAATATTTTAATTATCTTTACCTTTATACGCTATACACTTTACATATAGTCCCTTGGGCTTTACAAAATGGCATTTTGCCCATCCCATGCTTCATATGCTATTTCTTTTTGCACATAAGCCATGGACTTTACAAAAATTTGGCTTTACACCCATTTTCATTACATTTATTCATAGAAATAAAAAAAAGGAAATACACCAAAAATTATTTATTACAAAAAATTTTATTTTGGCATGGGGGGAGGCCGGACGCTTCATGTTCGGGCTCGACCCGGGCATTGGCCCACTTGACCTGGGTTTGGGCCGACTTGGTTTGGGGTTGACTTTGATTTTGACTTGGTCAACCGGGGTGTAAATTTTTATCCCAACAGATTGCCCCCCATCAATAAATGCACATCACATATGTGGGGTGTGTGCATGAAATTGATGGATCTTCTTTCGCGTGGAGGTCGACTCCGTTTTGACGACGTGGAGGTCGATGCTGCCATTTTTGCGACGTGGACGGTCGGTGCTGCCATTTTAGCGACTTGGACGGTCGGTGCTGCCTTTTTAACGACTTGGACGGTCGGTGCTGCCCTTTTAGTGACGTGGACGGTCGGTGCTGCCCTTTTAGCGACGTGGACGGTCGGTGCTGCCCTTTTTGCGACTTGGACGGTCGGTGCTGCCCTTTTTGCGACTTGGACGGTCGGTGCTGCCCTTTTTGCGACTTGGACGGTCGGTGCTGCCCTTTTAGCGACTTGGACGGTCGGTGCTGCCCTTTTAGCGACTTGGACGGTCGGTGCTGCCCTTTTAGCGACTTGGACGGTCGGTGCTGCCTTTTTAGCGACTTGGACGGTCGGTGCTGCCCTTTTAGCGACTTGGACGGTCGGTGCTGCCCTTTTAGCGACGTGGACGGTCGGTGCTGCCCAGTCGGTGCTGCCCTTTTTGCGACTTGGACGGTCGGTGCTGCCCTTTTTGCGACTTGGACGGTCAGTGCTACCTTTTTAGCTATGTGGACGGTCGGTGCTGCCCTTTTAGCGATGTGGACGGTCGGTGCTGCCCTTTTAGTGACGTGGACGGTCGGTGCTGCCCTTTTTGCGACTTGGACGGTCGGTTACTTGCTCTGCTTCTTACGGTGTCGGGATTTGATTTGACTTGCTCCGCTTCTTACGGTGTCGGGATTTGATTTGACTTGCTCCGCTTTCCGCGGTGTCGGGATTGAAGTTGACTTGCTCCTCCTCTTACGGTGTCGGGGTTGATTTGTTTGATTTGATTTATTTTGGAAGTTCTCTACATATCCAGTGGGACTTTCGAGCTTAGAAGTGCTGCCGGGTGGGACTTTGAATTTGGTTTTTGGGTCGGCATCGGCATTGCTGCACTGGAATAATGCCAGGAGCAACTCATCATTTGCCGTGAAGGGGTTTCCCTCGTTCCAAGTTTAACGACTTAGAGGTCATCTGTTCCCAGTTTAACGACTTAGAGTTCATCTATTCCCAGTTTAAAGACTTAGGGGTCTATTGGATTGGAGTTTGGAATTCTGGGGTTAGAGTAGGCATCAGCGTTGCTAACACTGAAGCACATGTGCCAGGAGCAATTCATCATTTTGCCTTTTCCTATTGGGGAGCGATGACTTAAGAGACAAGTTTAGATCCCTATCACCTAAGGCTTTTCAATTTTATAAGTCGTAAGGGTCCCATAAAAGCATTGTCTCCCTACAAGTCGAAAGGATCTCGTAGGTGTACTTTCTCCTTAGAAGTTGTGGAGACTCCCAAGTGTGTTTTTCCCCTGTGAGTCGTAAGGATCCCACGAAGGCATTTTCTTACGAGTCGTAAGGATCCCGTAAGTTTTTTCTCCTCATGTATCGTGAGGAGACATGAGTGGGTCTTCCCAAATGGAGCATAATTCCAAAGGGGGAGACCAGCCGCATAACTGATGATTATGGTGGGGTATGGGTATGATGAGAATTATTTGAGCCCGTGGATTATATACGATAGTCAACTTGGGGACCAACCGTAGGGCTGGGAGAATTTTAGGAAATTGGATTTTGGTTGGCGTCTGCATCGCTGCACTGGAATATGGTGCCAGGAGCGACTCATCATTCGCCATTGGGACATCCAGGGATTTGAAATTTTGGTTGGCGTCTGCATCGCTGCACTGGAATATGGTACCAGGAGCGACTCATCATTCGCCGTTTGGGAATTTGGGGTTTGAGTTTTGGTTCGGCATCAGCACCGCTAACACTGAAGCGTAATGCCAGGAGCGACTCATCATTTGCCTTTGCCCATTGGGAGGCGATGGCTCATGAGACAGGTTTAGATCCCTATCACCTAAGGCTTTTCAATTTTATGAGCTGTAAGGGTCTCATAAAAGCATTTTCTCTCCACGAGTCGAGAGGATCTCGCAGGTGTATATTCTCCTTAGGAATCATAGGGATTCCTAAGTGTGTTGCTCCTTTGTGAGTCGTAAGGATCTCACGCAAGGATTTTCTCCTCACAATGTTGAGAGGACTTTGCGAGTGTTTTTTTTATCTCTTTTCACGAGTTTGCGTCCTTTCGGGTTTTCACAAACTCGCCGGCAGTCCTGCTGTTTTTACTCACGGAGCCCTTTCGGGTTTTCATCCATGCCCGTTTTGCTTGTGGACATACCGCCTTTTTTTACCGCTGGTGGGACTTTAAAAGTAGTCTCACCGGCAGGACTTGGGAGTGATAGGGGTCGTTTACGCCCGTATATTGTATACGGTTTTGCAGGATGTATGATCTAGACCGTAGGGCCGTGTGCTCAATTCGCCTGCGACTTGAAGCATTCACGTGTAATATTTCTTGAGGTATCGGCCATTGATAGGTGGCATGGGCCATTCTCCCTCGGCATTTATCAGCTGGTAGGATCTTCCATCAAACACTTTCTCGATGACGTATGGTCCTTCCCAGTTTGGCTCGAATTTTTCCTTGGCATGTCGATTGGGGATGATCGGTCTTTTGAGGACCAACACCAATTCACCTTTCTTGAAAGCGCGGAGACGGGTCATCTTGTTATAGGCCCGTGACATTTGGGCTCGGTATAGCTCCAGATTTTTCTGCACCGCGAGCCTCTTTTCTTCGAGGGCGTCAAGCTTTTCCAGCCGAAGGAGCACGTTTTCCTCCTCCGTCAATATGTGCTGAACGGCCATTCTTAAACTTGGAACTTCGACTTCGAGGGGGAGGACCGCTTCCACTCCGAAAAGCAATGAGTACGGAGTGAATTGAGTTGGAGTACGGCTAGCCCATTGGCTCTTGGAGCTTGCATAGAGTCTTATTGAAGGTTTCGGCTAGCCCATTGGCTCTTGGATTATAGATGGAGAAATATCTCCAGTCTATCTTGTGTTGAGTAGCGAATCTTGAGACTTTGAAGCTCTTGAAAGAAGGCCCGTTGTGAGAAATGATTCTTCTTGGTGTACTGAAGCGGTTATAAAACATTATGCTGGAAGAACGTCAGAATATTTTCTGTCTTGACTTCTTTTAGCGGGACAACTTCAGCCCATCTGGAGAAATAGTCAGTTGCGGCCAATATGAACCGGTGGCTTCTGGATGACGGAGGATCAATTGGGCCAACTATGTCGGTACCCCAAACTTCGAAGGGCCATGACGCTACCGTAGGATGCAACGGATTGGGATGCTTTTGAATGAAATCACGATGGATTTGGCAGAGATGGCATTTGTTTACATGCTCTTTGCAATCCCTTATCATGGTGGGCCAGTAATATCCAAGCCGTTTGATCTGAAGCCGCATTTTGGGGCCGGACTGGTGAGCCCTGCAGACGCCTGAGTGAACTTCTTTCATAACTTTTTGGGCTTCGGCCGATGACAGGCACCTGAGCCAGGGTTGGTCATATGACCTGCGGTATAGCGTTTCATTTACAAACACGTATCGGAGAGCTCTCTTCTTCAGCTGAATCCTTGCAGATTTTCCTTCGGGCAGCTTGTCGTATCGGAGGTACTCTATGAAGGGTTCTCTCCAATCGGGCTCGTCTTGGATGATCGAAGCTTCTTCGGCAGGACTGCTCTTCTGTTCCGCACTTTCCTCCTCTCATAGAGAGACTGGGGGTAGAATTTGCCGGCTCCTGACTGTGATCAGAATTTCGTCCATGTCAAGATCAGCCAGCTCCTTGGTTAAGCGAGCGAGTACGTTGGCCTTTCCATTCAACGCTCTAGGGACCCTCATTAGTTCAATGAGAGTGAACAGTTTCATGAGTTCCACCACTCGGCTTCTGTACCGAGCTAACTCGGGTTTATATATCTTATAGTCGCCGCTTACTTGGTTGACGACAAGCTGGGAATCACCGTAGACTCGTAGCTAAAGGATTTCCATTTC
This sequence comes from Agapanthus africanus, assembly GCA_030015575.1. Taxonomy (NCBI): domain Eukaryota; kingdom Viridiplantae; phylum Streptophyta; class Magnoliopsida; order Asparagales; family Amaryllidaceae; genus Agapanthus; species Agapanthus africanus. The sequence goes on along the minus strand of CM057347.1, from coordinate 446,057,600 downwards.
TGTAGCGAGCTCCAGACCAGCTATTAGAGCCTTATACTCAGCCTCGTTGTTTGTGCGGGGCTCAGTGAGAGCAAAAGAACGCCGTAGGGTCCCCATCGATGGCGTGATGAACACCAATCCTATCTCTGCTTTTATCTCCGGGACACTTGATTTACTGGAGGTCCTTATTGATGAGACTCCATTGAAGTAGAGCTCCCAATATGGCTCGCTATCCTCGAGGTGCAATATTTGTTCATCGGGTAATTCACAATTTAGCGGCGACCCTTCTGGTATAGGATGAGCATCGAGGAAATCTGCAAGTGCTTGCCCTTTTACTGCTTTCTAAGGAGTATAAACTATGTAAAACTTAAGCAGCATGACAGCCCATCTTGACATTCTACCGGCCAGGCTTGCTTTGGTCATTAAGTGTTTGAGCGGGTCGACCCTAGAGATCAGCTTAACCCGATGAGCGAGCAGATAGTGCCTCAGCTTCTTCACAGCGGACATCAGAGCCAGAAATTGCTTTTCGATCGGGGAATAGTTGTGTTCTGCCCCGACTAGAGTTCGACTGAGGTAGTAGAGGGAATTTACTTTTCCCTCCTCGTTGTTCTGGACGAGGAGTGCACCGAGTGTTTCATCTAGTGCGGCAGTGTAAAGAATCAGCGGTTTATTTGGAATGGGAGCGGCCAGCACTGGAGGGTGCAACAAGTACTGTTTGATGCTTTCGAATGCTTCTTGACATTCGGCATCCCAGACAAAAGGAGCTCCTTTCTTCATGAGCTTTGAGAAGGGCCTACATCTCCCCGATAAATTTGAGATAAATCTTCGTATATAAGCAAGCTTGCCTTGAAAAGATCTTAGCTGCGTCAGACTCTTTGGAGGGGGCATCTCCATGACGGCCTTTATCTTTGATGGGTCAACTTTGATCCCTCGATGTCGGACTATAAAGCCCAGGAATTTTCCTGATGACACGCCAAAAGCGCACTTCAGAGGATTCATCTTCAGATCGTATTCCTTCAGTCTAGTGAGAACGGTCTGAGATCTTGGATGTGATCGGCCTTGGCTTTAGTCTTGATGACCAGATCATCAACATAGCATTCAACGAATTTATGGATTAGGTCATCAAAGATATTGGTCATTGCCCATTGATATGTAGCATCTGCGTTCTTTAGTCCGAACGACATCACCTTGAAACAGTATATTCCGATCGGGGTTCGAAATGCTGTGTGTTTCTCATCTTCAGGTGACATCTTGATCTGATTATATCTAGACGAGTCATCCATGAAGGTGAACAGCTTATAATTTGAGGTGTCATTGACCATCATTTCCATGACCGGAAGCGGGAAATCGTCTTTAGGGCATGCCTTGTTAAGGTCCCTGAAATCGACACAAACCCGGATCTGCCCATTTTTCTTCTTTACTGGGAAAATGCATGCGATCCAGTCTGCATATTTCTCTTCTCTGATGAAGCCGGCATTGATGAGTTTCTTGGTTTCCTCGATGACCTTTTCTTCCAGTTCCCTTCTCATTCTTCGAGGAGCTTGTTTGACTGGCTTAGCATCAGAGCTTATGCACGACCGCTTCAGGGGAGAGGCCAGGCATTTCATTGTACGTCCACGCGAAGCAGTCGACGAACTCATGCAGCAGGGCAATTATCCACTCCTTCATTTCTTCTGACAGGAGTGAGCTGATGTAGGTCGGCCTTGGATTATTAGGCGTTCCCAAATCGATCTCGGTTATCTCTTCGAAGGTTGCTTGTCCTCCATCTTCGAGCTCTTGAGGAGCTTCTTCTGGCTCGGCTATTTCGTCATCATCATTTGATCTTTCGCTGGCTTCACTAACATGGATCATGTAGCATACTTTGGAATCAGGTTGAATGAAGCCGATGCCCCGTCTATCTGGAATTCGTCTATCGATGAGTGCTCGGACCTGAGGTGGATGCCATAGCCCTTCATAAAACATTGCTTCGGACTCTGTTTGATATAGCCAGCATCCGCACCTTTTGAAATATTCTCGCATCTCGGGCGCATAGTATCTAAGATTGAGGACGACCCTTATGCCTCTCTCATAGGGAAGGCACGCGACAGACAAATCGTCCGGATGCACAACAGGATTTGACCCATAAAACAGGATGCGCTTCTGTCCACTTTTTCTCCCGGGAACGTAGAAAGTTTTCAGCTGGTCCACGATAGAGACTAACAATGCATCGAGCTCTTTGCATATTCGCTCCGGCACCCTTGTGATGGCTAGGTACCCTTATGCAACTTCGAAGGTCTCTCGTAGCTTCGCTGTTCGCACGATAGCCCGATTTGCACAGCTGTTGCAAGACGGATCCTTTTCTTCTGATTCTTCAGTGTCGCTGCCTAAACGAGGGCAGATTTTGCTGTCGGATGGGCCTTCAGTATCAGATTCGTCCGTATCGCTACCGAAATAGGGGCAGGTTTTATAGAAGGACGGACTTCTAGTGTCGAACTCATTAGTGTCACTGCCGAAACGCGGACGCACATGGGGGTTTCTGCTTTTGAAAGTGACAGCCGGCTCAGACTTGCTTTTGAGTTTCGGGGCTGTTCTGTCTTTGATCAGCTATGGCTCAGCACTTTGGAGGTTCACAAAGTACCGAGAATCTTCATATCGGACTTCATGCATACCGAACGGCTCGATGTCTCCGTCAATGCGTCTTTCTTCGTCATTTTTAGTATACTTCATGCATTGATGGAGAGTTGACAGAACGATGCCGTAATCGTGGTGCCACGACCGTCCTAAGAGAATTTTATAAGACGTGTCAGCGTCGATCACGTATATCTTAGCTGCAGTTTGCAGATCCCCAAATTTGATTGGCAAAGCTATAGACCCCAGAACTTACTGGCAGTTTTGATAGAAGCCTTGAATGACAATCCTTTTCCTTGACAGGTGTCGGACGTCCATTGACAAACTCTTCAGAGCTCGCAAGTTCATGATGTTCACTGAGGACCCCGGATCAATCAATATGCGATTAATCCGATCTCCGTCGCTGGACTCGGTCACATAAAGCGGACGATTATGCTTAGCCGTTCCCAGTAGCAAGTCTTCGTCCTCAAACGTGACTGCGGCGGCATACAAAGCGTATTGGGCTTCTTTCATATTAATTTCCGTAAAGCGAGCCTGATACCGCCCAGGGTTTTGTAGAGCGTGAATGAGAACATCTATAAGCTCTTTAGATAGGACCAAGGCATCGTAGATGCTCAGGAGAGACGAAAGCTTCCGGAGAAGAGCCAAGACATTATAGTCCACCGAGGAAAGACTTGAGTTTTCATTAGCCGGTTCTCTGCCATCTTCCTCATTAGCCACCTGTTTTTCCTTTCCTTTTGAGGCGTTGCCCTGATTTGGCGGCAGAGCCCTGCCGCTTCTGAGCTGGATTTGGTTGGCCCTTGTGGCGAGCTCCTCGTCCTCTTCGGGAAAACAGAGCTCCTCCTCAGAGTCGCTGCCAAGATGGATGGCGTAGCAGGTCACTATAGGGATCTCTTCATTGGAGTCTTCCTCTAACTCCTCCAGAATTTCAGCCGCTTCTATAGGGAGGAACTCCTTCAATTGAATCAGAGTTCTTTCCTTCTGTTCATAGTCTTCGAGGGAATCGATATATTTTTGAATGGTCGATCTCCTTGCAAACTCTTTTTCGCGCCGAACTACACTTTTCTTCTTCTTGAGCTTTTTGGATTTTGAGCCTGATGGAGCCGTATTGGCAGCTGGAATGGTAGGCTTCTTCTGCCCTTCTCAGTCCGTCTTGGGCTCTTTCCGAAGTAACTTTCACATCTTCTTCGTCTTATTAGATATGTGCATACTCCATGGAGGCTGCGATGAGTCAGTTTCATTTCTCACGGCAGCGGGTTCAGCTGTCTTTGTTAGTTATGTATATGCCCTAGAGGCCATTGTTGTACATATGATGTATATTATAATGGATGCTTGGTTATATATAGAGATGACTTTCTTGCTCGTCATGATAGTATGCTATTTGGTTTCACTTTATCTTAACATGTTGACTTGTATTGGTTTGCTGTTTTTCTCTCACATGTTGATAAAGCCCTTAGGATCTGTACTCGACTACTGGGACTATGATGAGATCATACTAGTGGGGCCTTGGTAGTCGATGAGTACATCCTATAACTTTCCTAGTCGAGGGTATATCGAGACAGGGCATCGATACACCAGAGTAGACTAGCGTATACGCATCTTGACCCATATGATGGGCGATGGATGATCCCATATCCATCGGTGTTAGACATCAAGGATGGTATACGGGTGCTCAGTGGAGACTGGGTACACTGAACGGACTCGCCGAGAACTCCCAGATGGTGCTATACCACACGTCAGATGGCAGTTCTCCGGTGACACAGGTACAGGGTAGTCTGAAGACCCGAGATCGTCATAGAGTCTTGTGTGATTCCCACTGTGCTTTGATTTCCACCTTACCACGTCCAAGAGGGCGTGCAAAACGGTGGCTTTTGGGTACAGTCCCGAATCACATGGAGGCAATGAGCGATAGGAGGGGATTCGTCTCTCCCGGTATAGGGAGTTGATGTTGTGCTGTGTTCGATTGGTTATAACTGGAAGTCCCTAGCCAGGGCTGATATGGAGATTTACTGGTAAGTGTTACTAGTAGTTTCTCGACCCGTTATGAGCCATACATCGACACGACTTATCGGTTACTGGGGTCTGACGTATACCACCCCTAGACTTGATATGCGACATATCAGACGAACAGACCGGACTGTACGGGAGTGTTACTGGTTGGATTCACAGGAGAACGCACAGGCTAGCTTGTTGATCTTCTGATCGCTCAATACCTGGGTGGCTGTTACGTTTAGCTGACCGCTTGCAGCTTGTGGGTGTTTGATATGATCATCACCTGCTACCGGCGTATTGACGATTCTTTAGAGTCCTACACAGAGGTTTCTTGGCTCAGGCGAAACGGAGTAGTGGCGCATATGTGATATGCGCAGGAGCGTGAATAATGCGATATGGGATACCGTATTATATTCTCGCGATATATGGAAATGAACCGGGTCATCGGATCAAGTGTTGATTCGATGAATCGGTACATGATATATTAGTCGGTAATATTCGATATAGCCGGATCATCGATTCAAGTGTTGATTCGATGATTTAATGTATAATAATATATATGATATATTGTATTACATTATCTAATATTGGCTCGCTTTATTATTTCATTTTCTCAGTGGATGATACATTGATATATATGCGATATATGTTAATTGTATTATTTTCTTTTGTTACAAATATATAATATATATGTGATATATATTATTATGACATGATATGATTAATTGTTAAACATGTTTAAGGATGATTAATTGAGGTTAGGGTTTGATTAGGGTTAGATGCTTCAAGTTCCTTCTAGAAGCATTTTTTCTTTTGTCATTGCAAAGATATTTTGGATGACACATTTTTAACTTAACCAAACCCTAACTCTAGTTGTTTCTCTACACATTCTCATCCATTCATCCTTGACCATGGTTATATATCAATCATATGTTTTATTTCTATTCATCACAAAAGGATTTGAGATTATCATTATCATAGTTTTTTCCATGATCTTCTTCTTCTTCTCTCTTGAAGAAGCTCTCTTGAAAATCCTAAAGTGATGATAAAATATGAGAAAATGATATTAAAAAGAAAGCAAAATTACTACTCTCTCATCCTCATCTCATCTAGCCCATGGGATTAGTGTGTTCACTTCTAAAGAGTGAGATAGCTTGAGTTCTTTGAAACCTCGACGTAGATCATCGGAGATTTGGAATACGACAAGCTAGAATGGATCGTTCGAGTCGTGGAGCCTCTCATGAGTCCGGGAGATCGTGGATCGCGGCAAAGGGACTTCTACTCGGAGCTTGTGAAGTGAAGGAGCAGACTACAAAGGTTGTGATCCCTCACATTTAGATAAAAGTTATCTTCTTGCATATTAAACCCTAATAATCTAGCAAAGATCCCGGCTTTGGGTTGTTCGGCACGTCTAAAATTTAATCCGGGCATGTTTGATGCCTTATGAACCTTCACAAGAGTGCCTAGGAACCCTACAGTGGTATCAGAGCCTAGCTAGAGCATTAGGCGATGCGTTTACGAAGTTAAAATTCCGATCGAACCCGAAACGACGCAAAAAGACCCCTCTCTGGAAATTTTTTAAATTTTGGGATTTTTCTGAATTAAAAATATGTAAAAAAATCAGCAGGGAATTCTAAGAATTACCATAAAACCCGAGCCCCTAATTCCACTAAACGGCGGCGGAACCGCGGCGCAAGCATGGCTTGCGCGGCAGTTCCGCGGCTGATTGATGAGATCATGACACGTGGATTTTATGGTAATGTCCGTTGGTACTTGTTGATGTTTCTGGATATTTTTAACAGTGATTCCAGTATTTTTTAAATCTGGGGTTTATTTGGTAATAGTAGATTCGATCGGAATATTTAAGTTCGTATTTCTTTCCGGATATTTAGAAATTGTTAAAAAGTTTGAACGAATATCATTAACCCACTTTATCCCGGCACGGCAAACTTTCAAGTGTTGAATTTTTATTGGGTTTAAATCTTTCGGAAAAATTGTACAAGTTAAGCGGTGGACCCTCTAGAAGACAACAAACCTTAACTCGATTATGTGACCGTCTTGAACTGCCTTTTGAACCTTCGGGTTTGGGGCAGTACGGCGTGCCACATGTGAGGCGTTGGCTTGACCCTTCTACGGCTGGATCACTGGTACTTTGACATATTCTGGGATTATTTGAACTCCGCTCAAGAGTTGAGCACTTTGGGAAATTTTGGGTGTTTGATTATCTGTTCGAAAAGTTTAATACTGTCTATTTATCTGGAATGTGATACAATATGTGGAATTCATAGAGTTAGGCATGAAATGCGAAGTATGTGATATTTCGGATTTACGATGTCTAAAGTGATTGTGGATTCCAAATATTGTAGTTTTACACTTTCTTTTCTGTGACCGTAAGTGTAATATGTGATATCGCCGGTTTCGTTGCTATACGATTCAACGACAATTGGGATGCGCATATTTACTTACGTTGATGATATGAGATATTATGTGTTGCTGTGATATGTTATATTGGATCGTCGCGATCAGAATAGCCGGGGGTTTTATGTGAGATGAGGGTTTTTATTTTCATTCATGTAAAATTCATTTGTAATGTAATATTCTTTTATTTGGGGCACTTCCAGGTTGCGGTTGATGTCACCAGTGTATATTATTTACTTTTCCGCATTAGGTAGACCCAAGGAGGGGAGCACAAGTAACCGGGTTCTAGGGTCCAGTGGGAGGCCATCTCGAGGAGTCGAGACCGGGTCTTCTAACCCTAGAATTGGCAGTGTTACTTGCCGCTCTCGTAGGGGTCTTGGGATGTGGGTTTGGCTATTCGTCGCGACCGTGGAATCCGTGTTTTATACAGGCTCGTATTGAAAACACGGACGTCCTAGTATATCCAATATTTCATATATGTTCTTCTGCTGCAATGTTCTGTGATGAGATCATATTACTGCCTAAGACGAATGCTTATACTATATATATATGCTGATATATAAATATTACTGCTTTCGTTTCTTCTGTGATGCTTAGGAAGCATAAGCTGATGGGATTTTTATTAATGAGATTAATAACCTAAAGATGTTGTAGAATCAAAACTTTATAAAAAGGGTAGCTAGAGTTTTGCTTTGCACAGTGATATATACGATATATCCTGCACCTTATTCGATGAGGAAAGGACCGAGGTCCCTTCACCGGGAGTGACTCCTTTAGCAAAACTGGCAGATGCTACAAAACGCGGTTTGTCTTTTGATTACTTTAAATGTTTTGCTTTGCACAGCGGTATATATGATATATCCTGCACCTTATTCGATGAGGAAAGGGCCGACGATCCCTTCACCGGGAGTGACCCCTTTAGCGAAACTAAGAAAAGCCTCAAAAACACTCCTTTTCAAAACTTCACTCGATTCTACAACGATATCAAGTTCATTACGCTCGGGGTTTTCTGAAAAACCTGCGTAGCCCTCCGTCATTTCAGATAGATATTATTTAGTATTCGTGCTACGTTTGTTGGCCTGCGTCAAGACGTGGTGTGCGGTAGCTAACTAGTATTTATCTGTTTATGCATATGATGCAGATTGGATTAGGGTAGTCGTGCGACTTTGTTGGCCTGCGTCAAGGGTCGTGCTGGTGGGTTTAATTCAATCAAGAAATGACAGGTTGAACTTGACTAGCGCGCTATGGTTTGTTGGCCTGCGTCAAGGTCATAGAATGCTAGGGGCAAAATATTATCGGGAATTTCAAGTGTTGAAATTTGCAATGAGATTGCATACCTCCTATGAGATAGTTGGATCCCGATACCCACTGCGAGTAAGTGTTACTCCTGGGAGAGTTTTACACAGGACAATTAGCCGATCAAGTAGGTGTCTAGAAAAGTGTTAACGAGGTTACGCCTCTGGGAAAATGAGGTTTACTAATTAGGTCCGTGCGAGAGCACGGGGAACCTCCCTCAAAGTACCGACACTGATCTGGCTGAAAGATTGACGAAATTATAATGTGTAATTAATCCCGGCTAATCTTACCTTTTAGGGTTTTAAGGTAGATTTGATAAAAACAGTGGGAGACATCCTGATTAGATAAGATAATAACCAATCTAATCTTGCAAGAGCATACGCTAAAGTGTTTTCTTCTCTCTCTCTCCAGGTAGCGACCATTTCAGGCCTTAATCAAAATAATAATATTGATGTATTGACTGAACCCGCTTATTATACTGAGCAGGGGAACGTTGGACCCGTTCTTTCTTATAAGAGTTATAAGACTGAACAGGAAACAGGAGAATATCTAGATTCTCACGCCGCCCAAAAGAACATGCATGTTGATGCATCTTCATCGGGTGTGTTAGTTATTGAGAACTGTTTCTCAGTTCACCCTACGTCCTGGGTATTAGATACCGGATCAGGATCCCACATATGTAAACAGTTACATGGGCTACGGAAAGGTAGAGAACTGGGAAAAGGTGATCATTCCATTCAAGTAGGGAACGGTGCAAGTATTGTAGCCAAAGCAGTTGGCGAGTATCACCTTGTATTACCAAGTCGTAATACACTGATTCTAAATGAGTGTTATTATATACCGAACATGATGTGCAACATTATATCAGTTTCTTTATTGAGTAAAGAGGGATATAATTTTGTAGTACAGGATAATGTTATGAACATATTCCTAAATCAAAAGTTGATTGCATCAGGCTCGTTACATAATGGCATATTCATTCTAAATCAGAATACAGTCATGAATATACAAAACACACACAAGAGGAAAAGTTCGGATATGAACGAATCCTACTTGTGGCATTGTAGACTTGGTCATATCAATGCGACACGACTGGCTAAGTTACATAAGGATGGTTATTTGAATCCGTTCGAATTATCATCTTATGATACTTGCCATTCATGTCTCAAAGGAAAAATGACCAAAGCTCCGTTTAGTGGACACGGAGAGAGAGTTACTGAACTCTTAGGACTGATACATAGTGATGTATGCGGTCCAATGTCTACGCATGCCAGGAACGGTTCTTCCTACTTCATTACATTCACTGACGATCTCTCTAGATACGGACATGTGTTCCTGTTGAAACACAAGTCTGAAGCTTTTGAGAAATTCAGAGAATATAAGCACGAAGTAGAGAACCAAACGGGCAAAAGTATTAAGATCCTTCGATCTGATCGAGGAGGAGAATACTTGAGCAATGAATTCCTAGATTATCTAAAAGAGAATGGGATTCTCTCTCAGCTTACTCCACCTTATACACCACAGCACAACGGTGTATCGGAACGAAGGAATCGCACCCTATTAGATATGGTGCGTTCAATGATGAGTACAGCTGAGTTACCTATTTCCTTCTGGGGGTATGCACTGGAGACAGCTGCAGACCTATTGAATATGGTTCCCACCAAATCTGTGCCAACCACTCCATATGAGATATGGAAAGGAAAGAGACCATATCTTAATTATGTTAGGATATGGGGTTGTCCGACATATGTGAAAACACAAAATCCGGACAAACTCGGCGCAAGGTCTATTCTGTGCAAGTTTATTGGATATCCCAAACATTCGCGCGGGTATATCTTCTACCACACCGAAGAACAAAAGGTGTTTGTTTCTCGGCACGCCACCTTTTTAGAAAAGGAATTTCTTGCTAAAGAGATTGATGGCAAAGAGGTAGAACTGGAAGAAGTTCCAGCAGAACAAACTACAACAGATGATTTAGTGGAACTAGAGGATTCAGTAGTACCCGACGAACCCCAGCCTCTCCGCCGATCTAGTAGGGTTTCTCGTCCACCTGAGAGATACTACGGTTTTCTCATTGATGGTGGAAGCGCAGATTGCATCATGGATGATGATGACCCGACTAGTTTCGAGCAGGCCATCACGAGTGGTGACTCTGTGAAATGGCTGGATGCAATGCGATCTGAGATGGAATCCATGTACACCAACAAAGTATGGACTTTGGAAAATGCTCCTGAAGAGGTAAAACCCATTGGGAGCAAGTGGATCTTTAAAAAGAAATTTGGTGTAGATGGAAAAGTTGAGACTTTCAAAGCTAGACTTGTAGCAAAAGGTTTTCGTCAAAGACCAGGTGTGGACTATGACGAAACCTTTTCTCCAGTGGCTATGCTTAAGTCCATCCGGATCTTACTTGCCATTGCTGCATACCATGACTACGAAATCTGGCAAATGGATGTTAAGACCGCCTTTCTAAACGGTGATTTAGAAGAGAGCGTGTACATGACTCAGCCAGAGGGCTTCGTAGATAGTGGGAGCAGCGGAAAGGTATGCAAGCTGCTTAAATCCATTTATGGGTTAAAGCAAGTATCGCGGAGTTGGAACATCTGTTTTGATGTTGTAGTCAAAGAGTTTGACTTCATCAAAAATATAGATGAACCTTGTATCTATAAGAAGGTAGAAGAGGGTAAGGTTGTCTTCCTCGTATTGTACATGGATGACATACTCTTGATAGGAAATGATATTCCTATGCTCCAATCAGTCAAGCTCTTCTTATCACAGAGATTCTCAATGAAAGATCTAGGTGATGCCTCCTGCATATTGGGAATCATGATCTATAGAGATAGATCTAAACGGATACTGGGATTGTCCCAATCCAGGTACATTGACACCATACTAAAGAGGTTTAGTATGGAAGAATCCAAACGTGGGAATCAGCCCACGATCTCTGGACTCACTCTCTCCAAAGAGATGTCTCCCAAGACTGATTTGGAGAGAGCTCGCATGCAAGGGATACCCTATGCTTCGGCAGTAGGCTCTATCATGTATGCGATACTATGTACCAGACCCGATGTAGCATACTCACTAAGTGTAGTGAGTCGGTATCAAGCAGATCCTGGAGAGAGTCACTGGACAGCTGTGAAGAACATTCTCAAGTACTTGCGAAGGACTAAGGAGATGTTCTTGGTGTATGGTAACGGAGAACTCCAGGTGGAGTCCTTTACCGATTCCAGCTTCCAAAGTGATAAGGACGACTCTAAGTCGCATTCGGGTTTTGTCTTTACCCTCAATGGAGGGGCGGTATGTTGGAAGAGTTCCAAACAGGATACCGTTGCAGACTCAACGATGGAGGCTGAATACATCGCTGCCAACGATGCTGCCAAAGAGGTTGTCTGGATCAAGAAGTTCATTAGTGAACTTGGTGTGGTTCCATCCATTGAGCATCCAATACCTCTGTATTGCGATAACAATGGAGCTGTGGCTTTGGCCAAGGAACCCAGGTCCCATCAGAAGTCCAGACATATTCTGAGGCGGTATCACCTGATCAGGGAGATAGTTGATCGCCGGGAGATCGAGGTCAGGAGAGTAGATACGAAGGACAACACTGCGGATCCATTCACGAAGGCTATTCCCCAGATACAGTTTGAGAGATTATTCGGGATGCTAGGTATGAGATACTACAGCAGCTGGCCTTAGTGCAAGTGGGAGATTGTTAGTTATGTATATGCCCTAGAGGCCATTGTTGTACATATGATGTATATTATAATGGATGCTTGGTTATATATAGAAATGACTTTCTTGCTCGTCATGATAGTATGCTATTTGGTTTCACTTTATCTTAACATGTTGACTTGTATTGGTTTACTGTTTTTCTCTCACATGTTGATAAAGCCCTTAGGATCTGTACTCGACTACTGGGACTATGATGAGATCATACTAGTGGGGCCTTGGTAGTCGATGAGTACATCCTATAACTGTTTCTAGTCGAGGGTATATCGAGACAGGGCATCGATACACCAGAGTAGACTAGCGTATACGCATCTTGACCCATATGATGGGCGATGGATGATCCCATATCCATCGGTGTTAGACATCAAGGATGGTATACGGGTGCTCAGTGGAGACTGGGTACACTAAACGGACTCGCCGAGAACTCCCAGATGGTGCTATACCACACGTCAGATAGCAGTTCTCCGGTGACACAGGTACAGGGTAGTCTGAAGACCCGAGATCGTCATAGAGTCTTGTGTGATTCCCACTGTGCTTTGATTTCCACCTTACCACGTCCAAGAGGGCGTGCAAAACCGTGGCTTTTGGGTACAGTCCCGAATCACATGGAGGCAATGAGCGATAGGAGGGGATTCGTCTCTCCCGGTATAGGGAGTTGATGTTGTGCTGTGTTCGATTGGCTATAACTGGAAGTCCCTGGCCAGGGCTGATATGGAGATTTACTGGTAAGTGTTACTAGTAGTTTCTCGACCCGTTATGAGCCATACATCGACACGACTTATCGGTTACTGGGGTCTGACGTATACCACCCCTAGACTTGATATGCGACATATCAGACGAACAGACCGGACTGTACGGGAGTGTTACTGGTTGGATTCACAGGAGAACGCACAGGCTAGCTTGTTGATCTTCTGATCGCTCAATACCTGGGTGGCTGTTACGTTTAGCTGACCGCTTGCAGCTTGTGGGTGTTTGATATGATCATCACCTGCTACCGGCGTATTGACGATTCTTTAGAGTCCTACACAGAGGTTTCTTGGCTCAGGCGAAACGGAGTAGTGGCGCATATGTGATATGCGCAGGAGCATGAATAATGCGATATGGGATACCATATTATATTCTCGCGATATATGGAAATGAACCGGGTCATCGGATCAAGTGTTGATTCGATGAATCGGTACATGATATATTAGTCGGTAATATTCGATATAGCCGGATCATCGATTCAAGTGTTGATTCGATGATTTAATGTATAATAATATATATGATATATTGTATTACATTATCTAATATTGGCTCGCTTTATTATTTCATTTTCTCAGTGGATGATACATTGATATATATGCGATATATGTTAATTGTATTATTTTCTTTTGTTGCAAATATATAATATATATGTGATATATATTATTGTGACATGATATGATTAATTGTTAAACATGTTTAAGGATGATTAATTGAGGTTAGGGTTTGATTAGGGTTAGATGCTTCAAGTTCCTTCTAGAAGCATTTTTTCTTTTGTCATTGCAAAGATATTTTGGATGACACATTTTTAACTTAACCAAACCCTAACTCTAGTTGTTTCTCTACACATTCTCATCCATTCATCCTTGACCATGGTTATATATCAATCATATGTTTTATTTCTATTCATCACAAAAGGATTTGAGATTATCATTATCATAGTTTTTTCCATGATCTTCTTCTTCTTCTCTCTTGAAGAAGCTCTCTTGAAAATCCTAAAGTGATGATAAAATATGAGAAAATGATATTAAAAAGAAAGCAAAATTACTACTCTCTCATCCTCATCTCATCTAGCCCATGGGATTAGTGTGTTCACTTCTAAAGAGTGAGATAGCTTGAGTTCTTTGAAACCTCGACGTAGATCATCGGAGATTTGGAATACGACAAGCTAGAATGGATCGTTCGAGTCGTGGAGCCTCTCATGAGTCCGGGAGATCGTGGATCGCGGCAAAGGGACTTCTACTCGGAGCTTGTGAAGTGAAGGAGCGGACTACAAAGGTTGTGATCCCTCACACTTAGATAAAAGTTATCTTCTTGCATATTAAACCCTAATGATCTAGCAAAGATCCCGGCTTTGGGTTGTTCGGCACGTCTAAAATTTAATCCGGGCATGTTTGATGCCTTATGAACCTTCACAAGAGTGCCTAGGAACCCTACAGTCTTCTCCCAAAAGGCTTCAGCTTCTGTCTGTATAAAGTTGGTGGTTGCAACTTGATTGTTCACCAACACACTTTTGGACAGCTCGATCTCTTCAGCCTTGTACTACTTCTCGACCCAGTCATTGAAGATATAGCAATCCTCGATCACATGGCTCACTACTCTGTGGTATGGGCAATACAGGGGATTGTTGGTCATTTTTGCTTCGTGGGGTCTCTTCGACTCCGGCAATTGTAGACCATTGTTCAAGGCATCTTTGAATATCTTGCGGATCTTATCCCTTCCGAAAGAGTAAACCTTGTTCTTTTTCTCCCCCAGGGAAAGCCCTTCTCCTCCCAGCAATGGCTTTCGAGGCCAGTTGGTTTTGGAATCACCTACCTTTTGTTTGTCTTCATTGTCGGACACATTGAAGACATTGGTACTGCTGGAACTCCCACTTCTACGGTTGTCGTCCCGCTTTCTTTTCCAAGTCTTGTCTCTCTGAGAGTCCGGGGTAGACTCTTGCTTTAAGCGTTCCAGCATTTGGACTTTCTTGGATAGCTCCTGAAACGTCTTAAGGCCTGCTGTACACAAGAATGAGACCATCCAATTGCTGAGGTTCCTAATGAGGAGGCTGACAGACTGGTCCTGCTCTAGCGGCGGTTCGCACTTGACAGCAAGGTTGCGCCACCAAGCAATAAAGTCCGTGTTGCTTTCATTCTTTCCCGGATTGGTCCTCACAAGGTCAGCAATAAAGATTTTGTCACTAACACTCATGAATCTTTGCCAAAACAGAGACTCCATTTGGGCAAAGGTAGTGACGGACCCGTCCGGTATACTCGCATACCAGTCAAAAGCGATACCGGTCAGGCTGTTGACAAACTGACGAAGAAGAAGTGCGTCATTGCCCCCTGTATTTCCGCACGATACTTTAAAGTGGGCGACGTGCTGGTTTGCATTTCCCGTCCCGTCAAATCTTCCGAACTTAGGAATGACGTAGCCGCTCGGGAACTTGATCAGATCGTACTGTGCGGGATATGGCCGCCCACTACTGCCAATTTCTTTCTGAGGTTCAGCTTTGGCCACCAGTGTTTTAACCTTGCTGGTGACCAAATCCATTATCCGATCTTATGTTAGCGGGATAGTGCTATCTGGGGCCAAGGGGTCCCCAGAAGCGGAATGTAGCCGGCTTTCGTGCGGCTCGACCAATCTTGGACCCAAAAGGACAGGCATCGGCCGCTTCAGATTGTCATCATCCGGCTCATGAGTAGCAACTTGTGCTTGATTGGAAGGCGCTCGAGCAATTTGAGCCGTAAGCTGCATCACAACGTTAGGTCGTCAATTTTCGAATAGAGCTTGGCCGTCTCTTTATCTTTGCTCCTGAGCTGTTTTCGGAGTTCTTGAAGCAGCTCTTGCTCTGCGGTCCTGGGGCGGAAAGTCGGCTCTTGCTCGCTGTCTACATATATCGAGGGGTCTTTCTGCTTATCATCCTTATCGAAAGGGTTTTCATCATCCAGCGGAGGCGGCTGTTCTTGGGAAGCGGCAACCACATTCAAGCCAGATTGGGCTTGGGATCTGGTGGCCCCATCCTTACTTTTGCTGTGAAGGTTGTCGCTGGGGCGCCCACCCACCATATAGACCGTATTGATAACATATCCAGCCGTCTTTTTATTATCGGCGGCTGATTTCACAGATCGCTGTCGTGGCCCTCCTGTTTCGGTAACGGGCAATCGACTGAAAGCGGCTGGCCTGGCCTGATTCTTGAATGGTGCTGACGCTTCCTTTTTGGTTTTGCCCCGCTGTTTTCGCACGACACAGAGCGCCTAGTAGACTCTTGAAGAGATAGTGTCATACTTTTTCTATTGGGGCCGGGACACGTCTCTTTGTAGCAACGTTCGGACCGCTGTCTTCTTAATTCTGGCGGTCATGGCATTTTTCTGAACCCACTTCAAAGGTTCGAATGAATTGCTGATTTTTACGGCCGAATCAGCCGTCGTTGCAGGATGACTCTGCTCTTGGAATCTCACAAGATTCCACTTGGCCGGAGTCCTGGTCCTCTTATTGGCTCGATACCTGAGACGCTTCTGTCTCAGCCTTTTTGTTTTGAGCACTTGGCTGGTTATGGCTCTTCGAGAAGCCGCCGTAGACCGGGCGATGGAGGGCTTTGGAGATACGCCTGATTGTGTATTTGTTGGAGTCATCGCCTGAGCTCGTCCGCAATGTTTGATGTTGCCCTTTGTACCGGAAGTCTTGCCCCCAGCTGGAGCACCAGAGAGTCGTTCAGACACCGTCTTAAGTTTCAGTTGTGGTGCCTTAGCGATCACAACATTCGGTCTCTTGCCCCTTGAGACCGGCTTGGCCATCTGTTTTGCCGGGATTTCTGCCAGATGAGCGCTTCCGGCAGGGTAGATGATGATGGAACCAAACTGGCGGGGCAGTTCCTCCCACTGTCGACTGAGGCTTGTGGGGAGAACCATACGAGCATTGATCTTGACCACGTACGAGATCGGGGTTGCATTGGAAGCTGAATTCATCTTGGGAGACATTGTCGTCGAAAGTTGATTGCTGCACGGGAAAAAACATTATTTCAGTATAAACATCGGCATATATGTTAAATGAGTTCGCACGAACACTTGACCCGAGATATGGGAGGAGAGAAAGGTCCCACCGGGCGTGCCAGAATCTCTAGGGTGTTTTTCGTCACCCCATCGAGATGGGAATGCGCGCGCGCTTGTCAGGCGCATTACAGATTCCCCCTGCCTAGGGTAGTTTAGGGTTTATTGATTGTGCGGATCCGAATCTCCGGCAGCCGCGGACTAAGCTGCCGTTAATTACCCCTCGCCTTTGGAGCGAGAGAACCTCTGATTGACGAGTCAAATAGGTCATGCGAACTCAATGTGCAGTGTTGTGTTTCGAAGGGGTTTTGGATATATCGGGGGCTCCACAGAGGTTTTACGGGGGTCCCGCTACCAAGATAGTGGGCTGGGGGTCAAGGGGGCTAGCGGCCCCCTTACGGGGTGCGGGACAGCATCCCATTAGAAATTTTTTCTAACGGTGGAGGTAATTTTAGCGAGGAGTACATTTAAAATGAGGGGAAAATGGTGTCCAAAGGACGCGTGAGCGCCAGCGCCTCACGTGCCTAGCACGCTGGTGCTGGGCGCTGGCGCGAGCGCTTGGGTGCTTGGGCTAGCGTTAGGCGCTGGCGCGAGCGCTTGGGTGCTTGGGCTAGCGTTAGGCGCTGGCGCTAGCGCGAGCGCTTTGGACGCGAGCGCCCCACGTGCCCGGCATGTGGGCGCTCGGGAACTAGAGCTAGCGCTCCACATGACCGGCACGTGGACGCTCGGGTGCTGGCGCTAGCGCTTTTGGCGCTAGCGCCCCACGTGCCCGACATGTGGGCGTTTGGGCGCTGGCGCTTTGGGCGCGAGCGCCCTACATGCCCGGCATGTGAGCGCTTGGGCACTGGACGCTAGCGAAAGGAAGGGGGTTTTACCCTCAAAAATAGGAGTTAAATTCCAAAAGAGGATTTTGTGTGGAGTTAAACTCCAAAAGATTTGGATTAGGAGTTAAACTCCTTTGAGGATTTGGGTCTTGGAGTTGAACTCCCTAAAAATCTTTAGAGGTTCTTCTCTCTTAAGCTTTGGATCTTCTCTTGAGCCTTGGATATTTTCCAAAGTGGGATTTTCGGAGATGGGCCACCTCCTTCTTCCTCTTTGTTGGCCGGATCGTGGAGGAAAAGGGGGGGATGAGATTCAAGATCTCCCCTTTTTGAGATCTAATGGAAGATTTGAGCTCCCCTTTATGGGTTTTGTGGTGGAAAACTATTTAGTTTTAGAAAAAAAGAGTAAAACTCTTGATTTAATTCAAAAGAAAGAAGAAGGTTTAGAACCTTGAGGAAGAAGAAGAAGGCACAGACCTTGATTTTTTTTAGAGAGAGAAAAAGATCTTCAGATATTTTCATTATCTTTGCCTTTATAAGCCATACACTTTACATATAGCCCCTTGGGCTTTACAAAATGGCATTTTGCCCATCCCATGCCTCATATGCTATTTTTTTTTTTGCACATAAGCCAAGGGCTTTACAAAAATTTGGCTTTACGCCCATTTTCCTTACATTTATTCATATAAATAAAAAAGGAAATACACCAAAAATTATTTATTATAAATTTTTTTATTTTGGCATAGGGGGAGGCCGGCCGCTTCATGTTCGGGCTCGACCCGGGCATTGGCCCACTTGACCTGGGCTTGGACCCACTTGGCTTGGGGTTGACTTTGATTTTGACTTGGTCAACCGGGGTGTAAATTTTTACCCCAACAACGCGATCGCCACATCGACTCCGGAGAAAGGGAGGATGCCGACCTTGCTACACTTGGCTATCGTTCGATTCATACTCGATGCGCAACCGCCACCTCGACTCCGGAAAAAGGGAGGATAACGACCTTCCTACACTTGGCTATCATTCGATTCATGCTCGATGCACGATCGCCCCTCGACTCCGGGGAAATGGAGGATACCGACCTTTCTACACTTGGTTATCGTTCGATTCATGCTCGGTGTGTGCTCGCCCCTCGACTCCGGGGAAAGGGAGGGTACCGACCTTCCTATACTTAGTGTAATAACTCCAATTTCAATGTATTGAAAATTGTTTAAAAGTTAATGTACAAATGGAGAATTTGCAATCCTGTGTACACTATAAGTATTTGATTTTCTTTTGAACAGCAACAAACAACTTGTAGCTCATTGGTAAAACCTTGCACTGCTGTGACATAGCCCCTGTCATCGAATCCCCCCAGCCATATTATCTTTTTATTAATTTTCTTTTAATCTTTTAGAAGCCCAAGGGTTTACACGTGCACTACACGTAAGATGAAGAGTTACAGAATAATCAAACACGTGCGCTGGGGTATATGAAGCAACAGAGACATGTGGCCCCAATCCAAAGCCCATCTCACCGGATCAGACCGGCGAGATTCATTGAAGAGACCGGCACCGCCGGCCCCCCCATAGGGGTTCTCCCCAAAAAAATTTCCCTGGCACCCCTTGGCCTACCCCACTTCTCTCATATTGTTTATTTTCTCTGCACATTTTCCAGAGAATTAAAATTGAGCATTACTCCATGATTGAATGCATTTTAATTCTCAAATTCATACCCTAAACCCTAATCCTACCCTATAAATACAACCCTACCATTTGGCACTCCTCATTCTGAAATCAAGTGCCAAAACTCTCCAAAATTCTGAAGTCCATATAGTTGTGCAAGTGGAGTTAGCAAAGGGCAAGATTCCGACGACGTTTCGTGGAGTTTCCGGCGACGAAATGACGCCCCGATACTTTCCTAAGCTTCCCTCTTCTCCTCTCTATCTTGATAGCTTGTAAGTC
This sequence comes from Agapanthus africanus, assembly GCA_030015575.1. Classification (NCBI taxonomy): domain Eukaryota; kingdom Viridiplantae; phylum Streptophyta; class Magnoliopsida; order Asparagales; family Amaryllidaceae; genus Agapanthus; species Agapanthus africanus. Next base: position 446,038,048 of record CM057347.1, on the reverse strand, counting down.
CCCTCTTCTCCTCCCTTTTACTATTCTCAAACTCTTCATTCTCAAAACTCGTCGGAAGCGGAGTTAATCCGACTTCTGATTCGCTTTTCTTTAAAAATCCAATTCTTTTCTTAATAACAAACCTACAAATTTCAATGTATTGTTTTATAACCATTAACAAACACATTAGAATAAGTCCTATATCAAAATAATAATCATATTAAGTTCCATTTCACCTTTACATTAAAATACTCTCATTTTTAAATTCGACATTGTTTATTTCTTTTAACCCTATTACCTTTAAAAACTCACGAGGTAAGGACCTATCTCATCACAATACACATATTGGATATAGCACGATTAACTTTTGGACAATATTTGTGGGAACATTACGAGTTACAATAAAATACCTTAAACTATTACAAAACCGTTTTCTTTAAAAAGAGTGTTCATTAATTCTTTGCAATTACGCCTCTATAACCCATTTTGGGGAACCCTGATCGGGATGGTATGAGTTATCGTACGTCCTCAGGTCTAGTAGAGAGAGATGCAGACCTCCGCAACGAGCATTCGATCTCGATGGAATTTTTAATGCTATTTTTAAGAAAATAGATTTCTAGAAAATAAATAAAACTTAATTTTATTAAATATATAGATATATATGAATATTATCAAAAGATCTATTTTAAATATATTATACAAATATTCTAAGTTTTCTAAATCAAAGAAATCACAATTATATGAAAGTACCATTTCAATATAATACAATTCCAATATTTCAATAAAATACCATATACAATGAAAATTAGGTTCTACTCACTAGAAATTTCACTTCTATAAAATATACATCTATGAAAATCCTAAAGATGATAATTAAATATTTAAGGTGTATTTTGAAAATATATCAAAACTATTTTTACATAAAACCCTCTCAAGTTATATTAAATTACAATAAGAACCCTAGTAAATATAGGTTTAAGCGACACCAGTTCTTTCAGCCTCTGAGAGCCGGAGAAAGTGGGTGCTTGCCTATCTAAGGTAGACAATCTAAAAACGGTGTTATCAACACGGTAATTGTCATGGAAAAAGACACAAATCCTGCCGTCCATGTGCAGCAGTTAACGACAACATCAAAACTAATTCAGGACTTCAATTTCTTTTCAAAGTGTCTGAATCAGACCGAGTCTCAATCTAATCAATCTGACTTGAATATGATTCAAGTATAAACTATAATTCAACATGAATCCGTCTATTCAATCTATATCAATCTATATTGACTAAACCGAACCATGGAATACTCCGTTTACATGACTATCCATTATATCTATTCCATTTATTTATATCATGGTTTCGGCAAGTCATCCATCTATTATACAAACAATACAATCAATACAAAAGACATTACGGGGTTTTAGAGGGGTAGATTGGTACGGAATGTGTTAGAAGTTGCACGGGATTGTAACCATAATACAACTAATCTGAATATCCATTGACGTTGTACCGTGGCTGAATGGTTCCTTGTGCTCCATATACCTTAGTCTATGGATAGTGGGACTCCTCTCGTATACACTGGTATATTCTGTACCAAATTACAAACAACTGCGTTAATATTATAATCAAACATTACTAGTTACACTCTTTCTGTCTATTCTATCTCTACTCATCTTTGGGAATTACCGAGTGATTGTTCGCCGACAACATTCATTTTCTTCTTCCTTTGGAATGTTGTCAGGTGATTCGGACTCACTGGAGATCGAGCCCAGTATTGAAGATTTGGAGCAGTTAGCTTTTGACCCCGAGCTTTAGATACTTGTACATACTTTTCATTTCAGTTCATGCCCTTGTTTAGGTATTGCTTTCCATTCATGTATTTACATTTCCAGTTGTACTTGTAAAGAATTGTTAATAAATAATTCAATTACATATATTGTCATTTTTCTTGTGTACATTTATTTTATATTGCTTAGATACGCTTAGCGTGTTTACTTCTGAGTAAATATGTAGAGGGCCTCGCCGCGTCCCCTCCCCGTACACCGGGAAGCGGGGCGTGACACTTAGGCTATCGGTCGACCCATACGATCATCATCTAGAAAGGGGTGAACACCAATCTAACACTTGCAAGATGAAAAGACTTACGAGCTAAAAGTACTTGCAAGATAAAAAGACTTATGAGCTAAAGTGCTTGCAAGATGTAAAGACTTACGAGCTAAAAATACTTGCAGGGTGATCAGACATTTGAGTAAAGGAAAATGTATACTTTATTTATAATCAAAATTATATACAAGGTATTGTGGGCTCCTCAGCCTTACAAAAATGCCCGGAGGCTTACAAAATTCTAATATATATATATATATACACACACACACAATAAAAATCGTGAAGGGGGGATTGCTCAGACAGCCCGATCGGCCGGGATCTCACCCTGCTCGACGCCACCATCGGGGGCCAAAACGGCGACCTTAGGGTCGGCGCTTTCGTCGACAGCCTCGCCTCCCACAGCCAGCTCAGCGCCTCTCCCCTGTGGTGCTTTCTCGGCGAAGGGGAACTTAGCGCGGAGCTCGCCGTCGGCGAGCTCCGGCATAGATTCCTTGACGGCGTCAAGGGCTTTGTGCCACCCGACGGCCGCGGATTTGGCGAGATCAAGGTATAATTGATCATACGCCTTGTATTCCTCCACAGCCTTCGCCGCCCGGCTCTCAGCAAACTTCGCCGTGTCAAAAGCCGCCCGAGCATCCTTCTTGATGGCGTCCCTCAACCTTTTCATAGCATTGTAGAGGACGTTCGTCTCATCCATCTTGGCCTGGATAGCCCGATTGTACTCGTTTAAAAGCCGATGAGACTCCTTCAGCTTTGAGATCGTCAGCCCCTCGGCGACCATCTCGAACCAAGGAAGGCCCTCTTCTCCTCCGCTTGTTGCAATTGAAGGCGAAGCTCTTCCTCCCGCGAGGAGGATTTGCCCGCCTTCTTCATCGCTGGGGATATTTCCTCAGACTCCATGGCGACGAGGAGAGCAGAGCGCTGAAGGACCTGAGGAAAACAGCAAGTGTGTTAAAAAGCTAAAACAGAGGAAATAAAACTTAAGCAATTTTCGAAGAAAGCAATATACCGACCTGAACCGTCTCCTGCGCTATTGCGGCCACCTGGGCTTTCATAGTGCCCCGGAGAATCTTAGTCCCGGTTGAATTCTCCATATCCGCTAGTAAGCTGTCGGCCACAGATAGTCCTGAGGGCACCTCAATGCAGAAGTCGCCCTCTAGCACTTGGATCCCGGTAGGGGGTGGCCGAGAGACCACCTGCTTTGGTCTCTTGAGGGGGACTTCATCGGCGTCGGCGGGGGGAGACTCCTCCTCCCTCGCCCGGGGTGCCGGGTCCTGTACGTGCTTCTGACCCCCCCTATGGGGCTCCCCCGGGATTGGGGTGCTGCGGAAGGCTTGGCCGGAGGAGTTTGCCTCGGGGCAGTGCTTGGATCGGATCGGAACGAGCTTGCTCTATTGGTCTTTCTTCCTTGGGCTTTGGCGGTCATGGTAGCCATGATTTTTGATCGGTCCATGAACTCTGCAAAAAAGAACACACAGGAGAAAAGATCAGCGAAGTGGAAACGGTGAAGAAAATTTAGCAAAGTCTAAACAGATCGTCAAAAACCCTAACTCATCCAAAAAACGCACAGGACTGAACCCATCCCAGCTCAGTACATGCTCGGAAAGCAGGACACCGCTGGATTGGTTCTTACTGGGACAACACCTTTGCCTCGGGGGAGGTCGACTGCTTCACCTTCGGGCAGCCGGTCTTGTGCCATTGTGTGGGCACAGGCTAATCCTCGTCCTCTGGTGGCCCGACGAATACGTATTTCTCCTTCCATTCATGGATGGAAGAGGGGACGACCACTACCCTCGACCCGACCGTCCCACCCTTACATTTTTTTAAACGAAAAGTACACCCAGCTCGGCTCTTCCTTACTGGTACCGGGGCGATTTTTATAACAAAGAAAAAACAAGAGAAGGGTCAAACTGAAGGGGATCCGAACAAATTTTAACCGAGCCAAGAACCCAAGGAAGATCCTACACGAGTTCGGCGCTAGCTGGCCCGGGGCAAAACGGAAGCAATGAAGTACCGCACGAACCTCGGGTGAGAAGGGCAGACGCATTCCTTCTTGGAATGCTTCCAGATACAAAACAATCTCCTTGCCCAGCATCTGGTCTGCCCGCTCACCCTCTCTGGCTAAACGGGGTGAATAGCTAGAGGGGATATGGAATCGAGTTCGGATGTTGGAAAGCTCGTCCAGACGATTCAAGACGGAGGGCGTATCGCGGGTGTTCCCGATACGCACCTTGGGAGCCCTTGTCGCCGCCCGACGGCGAGTGACAAGAACGGCTCCGACTCTAGGCGGCGAGCCCGACACAGAAGACACAGAAGAAGAAGAACCATCTCGTCTATCTGAAGCCGAAGAGGAGGAAGACCCACTGGGCTCGGCCCCAGCAACTAGAACCTCATCGTCTGACTCTACCCCTACTACATCTACAGACTCTTCGGAGGAAGACATCTAACCTGATTCAAAAAAAGGGACTCGCCGAGGAAAATTCCACAGAAGATCCGATTTAAGCGGAGGTGCGCCGAGTAATTTTCAAACAGCGAAAGAGAATTGAGGCAAAATGTTGGCCCTAGGATGGTCCCCTCCTATTTATACACCCTAAAAAGAACATCATACGGCCCATATCGATTCCCGCCAAAATGAAATATCACGCCTAGCGGCTGTAGAGGCTCCACGTGGCGGTCGACCATTTGGGACGTCTCTTCATTGCAGGAGTCAGAGATAGCCTGTCGCGCCCGCCTACCGACGTCGGACACATGGCCCGTACCCCAACTGACGATCGAGTGAAACGGCGCCCCCTCTTTAAAGCGCAATCATTTCACCGATCTGCTGACGTCATAAGGGATACGCGCGAAAACTTAGGCGTGCGGTGAGACGCCATGTGGACTCAAAGATCGAAACGACGCAACCGCCAAACGCCATGCCGTTCATGGGCAATCCACCATGAAGGATTCTCGGCACCAAGCTGAATAGAGAAAACCCAGCAGGCCACCCTCGACCCGACCCATAAATAGGTCGGAATGAGAGTGGGGGGCTAATGATGATGCTTACAAGTAGGAATTCCTTAGATTACGACACGTGGCGGATGATATGTTCCGGGGGCTATGGAGGTGGAATAAATAAGATGTATTGGGGACGTTCCTCGGGACTTCATCTCCGATGATGCATTCGACCTTTCGGAGACCTCCCTGAGTACCTTCCATATTTACCCAGCAAACAGCCAACGGCTCACCTTCGAGCAATGCTATAACCGAGTTTTCTCGGCCTCCCGGCTCGTCTCCGAGCCATCTGATAGGCCGAGCTTCCTCGGCCTCCCTGCTCGTCTCCGAGCCTCCTGACAGGCCGAGCTTTCTCGGCTTCTTCGATCAACTGAGAGCGCGGAGCCTAAGCGCCCTCGCAACGGCTCCGCGTATCTTGCCAGGGCGAGATATCCGCCGCCCCACGTTCCCCGTCCCATGCCGGCACGTCCCCCTATTAATGGGTGTATCCCGCCATTAATATGGGGATAATGCAGGGACGCAACTGACGGCGAGGATTTCGCGCCGGCCCGCTCTACGCGACCACTATATAAATCTCTCTTTCAGACGACTCAGATGACTCGAACTCATTCCAATAGGCCGCTACGCTGCTCTAATTCTCCGGTACTAACTTGATCGTCGGAGGGTCCTACGGTGGTTTCCCATCCCGGGACTTCCTTTGTAGGTAGCTCGGCCTCAGGAACTTCCAACAACCCATTGAGATCCACACGCTCAACAACCCCAAAAAAAATCTCAGCCGCTCAAAACTGCTCGCTACCAGATCGACGGAGTACAACATCTGAGGAAGATCACAACCTCCATCAGGGACCGTTAGATTAGCAAGGATTAGAATGCGGAGCAGACGACGATGAGTCGTTAGTGGTGCTTTATTTTGTTTTTTTATTTACCATGGCTCTGCATTAGACTTCAGGGGTGTATCCTGTTGATGGTTGTTTGTTTATGGGCTTTGTTACAGAAAGTAGTCTGATGTTATAACCAGGGACTTGTTTATTTTCTTTCGTTTTTTCTTTCATTCTTAAAGTTTCTTTAAATCATCTTTAATGAAACGGGGTCTAATATAATAAAAAATTAAACCTTAAAATATGATATGAGGTCGTTTTATATCACTTTGAAAAAGAATTGTGCTTCATGCTTAATTTCCTTTATTTTTCCTTCCATTCAATTGAAATATATGATTATGACAACCAAAAATAACTTCTAAGGCCAAAAAAAAGATCAATTATGGGGAAGGATTAGAGATTTTTGGAGTCATTGTAGTACTCTTGAAGCCACCTTGAGATTATCCTAACCTCTCTTTTTCTCACATGTTGAAGCCATTTTGGATCTTCTATTGTTGAGAATCTAAGATCAACATGATGGGCTCCTGCAAATTTTTAAGGGGGGGAAACTGAGAAGAAAATTTAAAAGATTTTTTTTTTGACAATATAGAAAATTTAAAAGAATAGAAACAAAAACTCAAGTACAAGGAGTTTTGTTAATTTAGACTTACCTTGTGGTGCAACTATAGCTATGAGGCTCTTAGATAGAGATTTCAACACACTGGAATATCGAAAATATTAGGAAACAATGTCAAAAACAGGTTTACATAAATATTGTTACAAAATAAAAGCACAAAACACCCCAATGGTTTACCATGTGTGGTGTAATATACTGGCACAGATGCCCTCTGTGCTCATCGATCAGAACCCTCATAACTACTCGTATTCAATTTTAAATAAGTCAAATGATTGTCTAATTTTGCTTTAGAAATTAAATTTTATTGTTCAGAGTTGAATTTGAGCATTTTAATTAGATTTCCATAATAAATAGAGGGATGGTTGTGCCAATAACTTATTTAAAGGGTCTAAGTGCTACTCGAGGTAAGCTATAGGGTTGTTATGTGCAACTAGAGATGGCAATTTTGTCCCGCCTCATGGGTACCGTTCCGCCCCGTTTAGGTCGGGACGGGGATTTTGACCTTTGACCGGGGAACAGGACGGCGATGGTATTAACTTCTCCCATCCCGTGTCTCGTCACATCCCGTCTCGCAATATAGATAATTGCTAAAATATTTACTTTTGTAATATAATTCCCCGTGGAGACAGGGTCCCCACGGGGAATTAGGTTCCCGGTGGGGGGAGGATGGGTATATTTTCCCCCGGAAGGGTATGGGGCGGGGACGGTATAGACGATCCCGGCCCCGCCCTGCGCCATTGCCATCCCTCTATGCGACTAACACGGAAAAATAAATAAATTTCTAAGAATAAAAAAAAGCAATTACCCTCCACCACTCCATGGATCCCTTAGCCCATTGAAAAAGATGATGTTACTGGCAAATCTCTTCAGCACTCTTTTTATATCCTATATCAAAGAGAAAGTCGTTAAATATTCAGACGTTGTCTGGCTTGCTTCAAGTAAAATCGCTAAGTTTTTAAGCACATATGATAGGATGTGCGTGAAAAATTAGAAGAGAGAGAAATTTTTATAATAAACTTTTTAAGTTAATATATGTTGAGCGGGTTATGTAAACTTTTTAGTTTCTATTTCCTAGATGAATACTTTATTTAAGCGGGAGGGGGTGGTGGGGATGACGTGGATAATTTTAGAATTTAAACTAAATTAAAGAAATATTAAATTTCTGAATATTTTTATAAGATAAACAAAATGTCACAGGTTTCTTTCGAGTTCTAGTTATTATAACTAGAATTTGTGCACATGGGATACACGTGAACAATAAGAAAGAATATAATAACTATAAGTTTATTCAAGTTCCAAGATGCATGTATGGCTTTGTTGTTGTGTGTTGTGTGTGTGTGTGAGAGAGAGAGAGAGAGGGTGGGAGGCCAAGAGAAAAAAATATAGAAATTTTAATAATTTTTTTAGTTTCTGAATCAAAATTGACAATATATATATCACACGACGCCTTTTAGTATGAAGTTATGATAGTAGTGATAAAGATTTGTAATATGTGTTGAAAATTGCATGTGCGGATATATCTATATACACGTTTGTTGGAGTGGGGACTATTCCACTAGAGATTCTTTTTGAGGGCAGGACACTCAAAGTCCAATTGTCCAGCGATTTTTTCACGACCGGCACCATCCACATATCCATAAAATACCTGATTTTGATACATCTTGAACCGAATGGCTGCACATATAATGATTTACCAACGGCGACTACATCAATTGTCAATTTTATCAAACTGGCAAGAAAATTGGTTTGCAATCGCTTTAGAACATCAGCATCAAGAATAGAAGAAACTTCAAACTATTTAATGTTAAAGATCTATCTCTGTATGAACTATTATTGGAAATTGGCATCAGCGACAACTCCAATTTATCTTATGGGTTCTGAAACGACATTTGATATTAGTTTATAAATTATAAGACGTTCGTCTTTTTTGATTTCAGCTAAATTAATTGGCTCAACTTTTGTCATCAAAATAAAAGAGTGTGCTTGAATGAGAATTTAGACTTGAGAGACTCACATGTCCACCAAACTCTGTAGTGATCCAATGGGGCCTTGGAACAATACCATAGTCAATTTCACAGTTCGCTGCATCATTAGTATTGTTGTCCCTTGAAACTGGAAATATGCTCTCATTGTTACTTGCTCCTGCTGTCATGATCATTTCTGTGCAAGTCTGCATCAAAACATGCATTTGAATTAACATGACATTTATAAATATAATATATGGTAGTCCCAGTGACCAATTTTCTTTTTGCTCTTCGTTAAATTTTTTATATGCTACCATGAACCGCTTAATTTTTCCTCAATAGTACCATAGACTTCTAAAGCGATGGATTGATGCCATGTATTTTGAGAGTATCAAAAGACTACACTAACAGCGTCAACTGAAAATTAAAAAGGACTATTATACCCCTCCCAAATAATACAAAAGACTATAATTACAAAAAAAGGCTAATTGGTATGGGAGGGGTATTATAGTCTTTTTGTATTGTCCATTAATGCCATCAGAGGTCTTTTGATACTCTGAAACTTCATGGTAGCAATCTATCGCTTCAAAAGTTTATGGTTCTATTAGGAGAAGAGCCTTAGTTCATAGTAGTAAACAGAAATTTAGCCTTTCTTTTTTACTTCCTAATTTAATGTCATGCATAAGAATATTAGTATGATAAATTGAATTTACCTGCACAAGCCATCCATCAAAGCCAAGAGAAGGGGTGCCTTGAGAATTAGGATCAAAGCATTTTTGTGACCCACTGTTGTTGTAATAAACATTCATAGCTCCATACAATCTATCAAATATATTTGTGCCTGTTGTAGGATTGTCAATTGCTTCACACATCTGCCATCAATATTTACAAGTTCAACAAGTTGATTAGGTGAGGGGGAAAGGGCTACATTGTAAAGTGAAATTTAACCAGAGTTTAAGGGTTGGGTTTTAAAAAAAGTAATAATTTGTCAATGTGTTGGTATTAATTTATAACCCTTGCAATGCAATTGAATTAATTGAAGGAAATTAATTAGATGTACCCAGAAATAAGAAAAGTGACTTCAACAAAATTCCAAATATTGTTAGGTGAAATTGTTGCTTGGGTTGGCCATAGACATGTTGCTTGCGGCTGCCACATAAAAAGAAGAAAATCGGGAGAGGTCCTGCACGCACATGGGGGCCTCCTGTTTTCTACATGTTTTCTGCGGCAGTCATAGACAACTTGCTTATGGCTAGTCTAGAACCATATGGTTCTTTTCTACAATTAATTTAGCTATAGAGAAATTGATATTCGTCTCGCCTTTTTAACAGGATAAGCAGGCAATGAACCAAGAAAATCCGAAGCTGTCGGATAATCTGTCATGGCAACATATACAAGTGCATAATCAATCCAACCTCCAATATCACTTGCTAAGTTCCTTGTTAATGGTATATCTCTGCAAAAGCAAGTTAATCAAGGGTGTTAAATGCAAAAAAGATTGTCATTCTGTGCAATTAACTGAGAGAATACGAGAGATTAGGATTCTTACTTGCATATCTTAAAAGATTTTGCGAGATTTTGAAGTGAACTCATGTTGTGTGCAGCCTCATCCAATGCATTCCATGAACTTTTTAACACCTTATAACAATTTTCACTCTCGCTCTATTAAAAAGAAAAGAAAAGGCAAAATTAGATAAATTAATTAATTGCAAATACTGCTCTCTTTTACCTGTATGATAGGTTCGCGTTTACCGTTCTATTTATTAAAAACCTGCACTTTATCTCCAACTTTATAATTATGAATATATTCAACTTATTACTTTCTTAAACATTAATTCTTATTAGTGAAGCTAAAAAATGACAAAAAAAACAACAACCAAAAGCGCGTACTTTAAAAAGGAAAAAATCCGGATAACTGTCAAAGTTGGAGCTAAATTGCAGCTTTTAAAACTTAAGATGGTACCTATTATACAGACAAATGTGAGAATATTTTGGCAAGTTAATAAATAAAAATATTATTAGTATCAAGAATGATGTTGCAAAAGAATATAAGTAGCTAATAAAATAAGAGAGAGAAGAAGAAAACCCTAAAATCGTTTGTGATAATGTTGTCGAAGGCGTATGGAGATGTAATGTCATCAAATTGGAGAATTGGAGCTGACGATGCCAAGGCTCCGATGGCAACATGAGGATACTTCAACCTAAACCATGCAGCCAACACTACCCAAGAAAAAAAAAATGGAAAAGTAAAATTTCAAGCACACAATTATTGAAACGAAAATAAGAAATTCTTTAATATTATCATGCTAAATTGCGCATAAAACCATCTTAGCGTTTGATCATATATACATATAAGAACAATTTACCATTATTTTGACAACATGCAGTTTAAAATTTGTTTAAACTGCTCTATTAATTAAGGTAAGCTGAGAGAAAATGGCAAAAATAAAATTTATCATGTTGTATTAAGAAAACGGAGATGGTTTTAAACTATTTGGGAAAAAAAATTTATAATGCATGCCATACTTCCTCCATAGGAACCTCCGAAGACGACCACGGGCGATTCTTCAGCTGTCAAATTTTTCTTCAGATCGATTATTAATGTAGCATAATCTGCAAGGGCCTGTGTTGTGCTTAAATACCCAAACGTACTTGAATTTGCATAAGCAATATTTTGGTCGCCACCAAAAGGAATTGATTTCCCATAATATCTATGCTGCAAATTAATAACATTAATTGGAATTATTAATGTTACCTATATAACTCTAATTAAAAAAAGTCTCACTTAATAACCCTAATCAAATGCCAAACACCACTGTACTTGTAGATTTTGAATTGATCAATAAAGAGTAAAAAAAAACTAGGCTTTATTAACAAAAGGAATAATTTAATAACCTAATCAAAAGGGTTTGGCACACTAAACTTCATATTCACATGGATTAGCTAGGCATATTAATCAATAGATCCACATGCAGGAGAATTATATTTTTCAGGAAGGATTTTGTTTTTCTACAGATTTTTTTCTTTGTGCAAAATAATAACCATATAAAATATTTTCTACTCGATCATTGATATAACTATTTGAAATTTGACAATATTGAAATTAAAAATTATTTTTTTACTTGTATACAATCAATTTGCCTTGACTTTCACTTTTCAATCATATCGTTTTATCATGGAGCTCTGCATGCCTATAGAAATAATAATGTAGCTTATGTTTTACTTATTCTCGTTTTTTCTTATTTTCTTATCAAATTACCCATTGATGGTAAATATGAAAGAGTAACATAAAAATACATTTACATAAACAAATCATTAAAATACATTTAATTATCTTTTTTTTCACTGCACTCCTTTAAGCTTTTTTTCTTTTAGTACAGCAAACTTTTTTAAACTTTTGGTTTTACGAGAATTTTTCGCTAACATACATTTAAAGTAACACTTTAAAATATCTTTATTGAAATAAAATTTTGAGGCAGTTCAGTGAAAAATAGTCTTGGGTAATTTAATGAAATCTATTTAATACGAAATGTCAACAGAAATTTGATAGAAAGCCCGAAAAGGCGTAGAAATAAAATTTCAATCTGCTAATAAAACTGGAGGTAAAAGGAAATTCGGTAAAACTTACGGCAAAGTAAACAGGATTTGATACAATTTAACCTAATCCAAACATTATCGTCTTTTATAAATTTTAATTGCCAATTAATGCTGTGAATCAAAACAGAAGAAACATGTTATTGGCTCAAGTCATCAATCCTATTCAATATATCATGTTACTAGAAAAAAGAAAATGAAAGAAACTATATATTACTCAAAATCATTTTAATTACGTCCATAAACATGCAAATTGTTGCACACAATTAATTTAAAAAGAAAAAACTCATTACCTCAATGAATACAACGAGAGCCTTGAAGTATGGAGCATTATCAAACATGAACCCAGTATTATTTGCGAATAATTCAATATCACCTTCATTTCCAGTATAAACAAAGATTGGAGATTGAGTTTTTGAACCACCCCAATGCCCATCATCAATCAAATATTTCTGCTGAAATGTTTGATAACTTTGAGGTACATAATCAAAATGATCTAAAAGTTGAGTGAAATATTTGGTTTTGTAGGAGATTTTCACAGATTTTTGGAGAGATTTGGATCCAATAAGCCCAGCAGGGAATCTAGTAATGGATGCCAAAGAGATTGAAGATAGAAGAAGAAAGAATAAAGAGAAAAGGATAGCTCTTAAGGAAGACATTTTTTTGAACAATGATTTTAGAGAAGGTGTATATATATGTTTAATTAAAACTTTGGTTTGGCCGTAATGCTTTTAGTCATTGTTTGTTAGGAAAAATAGGGATATTCTTGCTATAAAGACTACAAAGGTGACGAGCACAAGAAAACATCTTTCCTTGTTTGAAAATTTGTTCAAATATGATAAATAATGAATATAAAATGTTGTTTTTCTTATGGGCTCATATGAAAGATATGAGTGTGTGATTGAGTTACCAATATCAGTATCTTGAGAAACTTTGAGCAATGATTTTTTTTGAATAAACTAGATTAAACAATGTGTATAATTTGTTTTTTTTTAAAATGGCCTCATATGAAAGAAACAAATGTGTGATTGAATTATAAATGTCAATATTCTTGGGAACTTAAAGTAATGATTAAATCGAAATAAAATTAGATTTTATTCAAATTTACATTTTTAGTAAAAAGGTGCAGCTCTCCTGATTATTTGGGGACTTACAAGCTAGGAAAATATTTAATTGGATTATACAATTGATTGATAACTGTTTTATTTTTTGAAATAGAGATAATATAAGAAATTAGCAAAGTAACAAGATATATAAGATTCCCTGCTAGCCAATAGGCAGGAGAAGTATCTAATGTTTTGGATGCAATGTGATGATACTTGTAAGTGGAGATTCCTCCGATCATGACACGCAGCAGATGACCTGTCATCCACGTAAGCCCACTAAGTTTCTGAAAGCTACGGAACTAAAATAAGTATGATGCAAAGGGAATATTCCACGGGGCCTCGTCTCCGAGGCTCAATCCGAGGAATAGGCTCCGACCACCAGGGCCTCCACCTGGTGCATTCCTTTTTCGACCAACCGCCGGTCAATAGCTCGTTTCCGAGTAATCCTAATGCAGAGCTTTCTCAGCCTCCTAACCGCCGCGACGAACTCGAGACGAGTAGCTCAAAACTCAAGCTTCCTTGGATCGAGCCCCATCAACTTCCCCTTATCGAGCTTCCTCATAATGGCTCCACATCTCCCGCCACGACGAAGTCAACCATCCTATGTTCCGCATCTCATGCGAGCGTATCTCGCCATTAATGCGAACGTGGCGTGTGGACGAAATTGACGGTGAAGACCTCGCAACGGCTCGCTCCAATGTGACCCCTATATAAACCCCTCCTCTTGACGATTCACGTAACTCAAACTTAATCCAATACGCCGCTATTCTGTCCAATTATTCCACGGTCCTCGCTTGATCGTCGGATGATCCTATGGTGATTTCCCACACCGGAACTTCTTTGCAGGTAGCTCGGCGTCAACAGCAACCAACAACCCATTAAGATCCACTCTCTTCTTCCAAATCACAGCTCTTCAACTTGCTCACCACCAGATCGACGGAAGAAAATATCTAAGGGAGGTTCCGACCTCCATCAGTTGGCGCCGTCTATGGGAACTCCTCAAACTTTTCCATCAAAAAGTTTCTCTCCGCCTTCAACACAATGACGAGCGAGCACCACAACGAAGACCCTAGCACGAGCCACCGTCGATTGACTCTAATGACAGTGAAAGTATGTCTTAGCACCTCTACTAGTTTTCTATGAACATCAAGTATGCAATTTTAAAAATTCTAAAAGGCTAAGTATACTAAACAATAATCGAACTAGAGAATTAAGATTTCAAAGTTAGCAAACTAACTTCAAAACTAAGTAAAGAGAAACTACAACCTTTGTAGTCTAGTCCTTTACTTCAAATGCTCCGAGTAGTAGTCCTAGAACTCTTCTTCGACTCTATTTGAAGGATGGAACGAGCTTTCTCGAAGTCTTCGTTGTCGAAAATGATCCACCTTGAAATTTCTCACACTCAAGCTCACATCTCACTAATCTATGAATTAGTGAAGAGAACAACCTATTCTAATTTGTTAGAGTAGTGTAGGTTGATGAAGTAGGGATTTTGCTCATTAAAAATCTTTCTTTTCTTTTTCTCAAACTTTTTTTTTCCTCAAACTAGAAAAAAGGAGAGGAGATGAAGATGATGAACTTAGACGTGAGAGAATCAATCTTGACGATAAGATGAGCTCAAGAATAATGATGAATATGTATGAATAAAACAAAGAAGGAAGATGAGTCATGGCTTCTCAAGTCTTTTCCAAGCATCCAAAGAAAACGACTCATTATTCTTTTCTTTAATTCATATATCTAAATTATTATCTTCTCATCTTGATCTCTAATGTGATTCTCACACATCCATGTTCTATGATACAATAAATTTATATGTTGTTTATATCAAATATAAATAACATATAAAGAGTAGAAAATAATTTAAAGTGAGCATTATATATATATATATATATATATATATATATATATATATACATACATACATATATATATATATATATATATATAAAGAGTAGAAAATAATTTAAAGTGAGCATTATATATATATATATATATATATATATATATATATATATATCAAATATATAAATATATATCAAATTATTAAATCAATACTTGATTCAATAATCCAGTTATATCATATATAACCCGGCTGATATCATAAACGTTAGATTACAATACGGTATCATATACTTGTACTTAATCAAGCTCCCGCATATATCTCTATACGTGCCCTACTTCGTTTCGCTTGAGCTAGAAAATCTCTATGTGGGACACTAAAAACTCGTCAATACGCCAGCGGTAGGTAATGATCACATCAAATACCCACAAGCCGTCAGCGGTGCTAGCTGGACGTAACGGCTACCGAGGTATTGTACGAATAGAAAATCAACAAGAAAACTTATCCAAACTCCCGTAGAGCCTATAAGCAACACTTACCATACAGTCCGGTCTTTTCGTCTGATATATCGCATATCGAGTCTTGGGGATGGAATTGTCAGACTCCAATAATTCAATAAGTCATGCCGATGTGTGGCCTATAACCTTTCGAGAAACTACTGATAACACTTATCGGTAAATCTCATTAGTCATGGCTAAGGACTTGCTGTTATAGCCAATCGAGTATAGCACAACATCAACTCCGAATACGGGAGAGACGAAGCCCCTCCTATCGCTTACTGTCTCCATGTGACTCGGGACTGTACACAAAAACTACCTATTTGCACGACTCATTTGAGCCGTGGTAGGGAGGAAATCAAAGCACAGTGGGAACCACACAAGACACTAAGACAATCTTGGGTCTACAAACTAACATGTACAAGTGTCATCAGAGCACCTGTCACGCCCCACTTCCTAGTAGGCGGAAACGGTGACGTGGTAAGCCCGCAACGTATTATTATGAAAATACATTAAGCATAATTAAGCAATATAATAATGAGCAAGAATGACAAGAGTTATAAAATGAAACAACAACTTTATTTACGTTCAACTTTACAAACAATTGTTTGAAAATAAAAAATACAATGGCATACTAAAAATAAGTGCAGGCTTGAAGGAGCTAATAGTCAGGCTGAGCTGCAATCTGGTCCAAGTCCTCTTGGTTCGGTTCTATGTCTTCACAGTCCGGTCTTCCTGACGAACATTCCAGAGAGAGAAAACAGAGAGGAATGTCGCTAGCGAACTAGCGCTCGGTAAGTCCCAAAAAAAAGAAAGAGAAGATGGTATATAATGTGAAATGAACATGAAAAGTTGTATATGACCGTTCACAGGTATAAGATAGTTATGCTAACATGGTTATTTGTAATTCGATAAGGAAGGTATTTATGTATACGAAACGATTCCATCTTACCCCGTGGACTATGGTGACATGTGGTACAAGGTCGCGGCATAACCCACGGAACAACGGCACGTAAATTCATATGGGTGTCTTTTAAGTGACCTTTCGTACCACGATATACGTTCCGTACCAATCTACCCCTTTATCCCTGCGTATTGTATTTGTATAGATTAAGATTACAGGTCTTGGCCGAATCCATGGATATAAAATGTACAAGTTCATGTTTAACATGTAATCATGTGTTCATGTATTCATGTCAAGTTATAACCATGGTTCGTCAAGTTGAGTCAAGTATTCAACTTTGAGTTTGATATTTGAATTCGAGTGTTCAGATTCATGATCAAATATTCAAGCTTGTGTTTGATTTTGGATTCTGGTTTGAGTTTGGATTCTGATTTGAATTTGGATTCATGTTGGAGTTAGAATCTTATGAAAGGACTTTGTTCATGCAACATCTTAAGTTCAGGAGTAATCGGCAACTACTGCATATGGATGGCAGGATTTATGTTTTTTTCCAAGACAATTGCCATTGATAACTCCGTTAAGTTGTCTAACCTGAATAAACAAGCACTCACTTTCTCCGACTCGCTGGGGCTCAAGAAAATTGATCCCGCTTAAACCTATATTAAACTAGAGTTCTTAAAATATTGTTTTGCATATCGCAAGGGGTTTTTATGAAAAATACTTTAATATAGTTTAAAAATAAACCTTGAGGGTGATTTATAATATTTAGGGTTTTCATGAACATAGATTTTAATTTAAATGGTATTTTTGGTGATGAAACTTAGCCTTTTTAAAAGTTTGTGGTATTTTATTGAAAACTAGCTCTTTTGGAAATTTGATGGTATTTTATTAAAAATTTTAAATCTTCATTTTTAAAAATATAGTTTCATAACATGTTTTTATTGAAAATACGAATTCATAATTTTATATAATTTTCCAAAATTTAGTTTTTATTTAGAAAATTCGTATTTCTTAAAAACCGTATTTTTATTTCCTTTCGAGACCAAATACTCCGTGAGGAGTTTTGCATCTCGCTCTATTGTCCCAAGGCTGTGCGATAATCCGCATCATCCATTAGCGGGTTCCCTAACGAGGGTTGTATAGGCATATTTGCTAAGGATTACAAAATACCGATTAAAAGAAACCCGTTTTGAGAAGGTATGGTATTTTAATGAAAAGCTTATTCTTTAAAATAGCTATATGTTTAGAGTACCGTGCTATGGACCCATAGTGTGCATGTGGGATAGGTCGTTACCCCATAAAGTTTTTCCTAAAGGTATTTAACAATTATTGAAAATGAGGGTCATACTAAAGTTTATGGTATTTTAATGAAAAGTTCGTTATATGATAGTTTCACATGGAAATTTTGGTTAAATTCAAAACTAAAAGATTGTAATCAAAATTACAAATAGGGTGGTAAGTTTGACCTATGTATTAAGAAAAAGGAACATCCAAGTTTTAAAAAAATGTATCGGAGGCAACTTCATTTTACCGATATATTTTTAGGAGATGATTTGAAATGAAAAGAAGAAGAGATGAAGGGACTTACGGCTTTATAACTTCAAGGAGGGAGTAAGGAAAAGGGAGGGGGCTTCGTAGCATCGCGGAAGCACCGGAAACGGCTTCGATCTTCGATGGAAGGAGCTTGGTTGCTAACTCCACTTGCACTTAGAAATTTTTGGGATGATTTTGCAAGAAATTTTCAGAATAGAGGGAAGTTAGGGTATAGGGTGGTATTTATAGTGAAGAATTAGGATTTGGAATTAAAATTTTGGATTAAAATGCATTAAAAACGTGTTAAATGGTGAACTGAAGAGTTTTTGTTTGATTGCAGGAAAATCAAACAGTGCAGGGGAGTTAAGGGGAGTCGAAGAGATAAGTGTGCAAAGCACGAAGGCGATTGGGGTATTTTGGACCGTCGGCGCTGGCCATTTGGTGAGTTTGGGCGGTCGGATCTTGAGGCCTGCCTCGAGATCCATTCCACGTGTCAAGTTTGGTGTGTACACCTCATTGTGCCTGTTTGATTTTTCTGAAACTTTTCGTTTCTCATTGAATTGCACGTGCAACTCTTGGGATTCCGAAAAATTAAAAACAAAAATCTAAAACACTAATTGTGTCTGATGGGATTCAAATACACAGGCTATGTTACTACAGTGTAGAGGTTTTACCAGTGAGTTATAAATTGTTTCTTGCTTTTATTAAACAAATCTAAGTTATAACTCTTACACAGGCTGTAATACTCTTTTCTGTACACTAACAAGAAATTTCTGTAAAATGATTTCAGAGTCGTTACATTCTACCCTCCTTATAAAAATTTCGTCCTCGAAATTTACAATTACATAGAGACTAATTTTCAAAAAGGTAAAAGTATCGTGCACTCATATCTTCTTCTCTTTCCCAGGTTGATTCTCCTAGCGAATCCTTTCTCCACATCACTTGGACTAAGTTTACCTCCTTATTCCGTAATGTTTTCACCTTCGGTCCAGGATCTCAACTGATTGTTGCTCGCAGATTAGGTCGGTTTGTACCGTGAGCTTTGAGTGATTTAGTATGTTGCCGGGGTCTCTCACATATCGTCGTAGCTGGGATATATGGAATACGTTGTGCACTCCTTCCAATGAGGGTGGTAGTACTAAACGGTATGCCATTTCTTCAACTCGTTCCAGTATGTCGAACGGTCTTATGTACCTTAGACTTAATTTACCCCTTTTGCCAAAACGTATCACTCCTTTGTTTGGAGAGATCTTCAAGAATGCATGTTCTCCAGGTTGAAACTCCAAATGTCGGCGCTTTCCATCTGTCCAATGTTTCTATCGGTCTTGGGCTATGCGCATCTTTTTCCCGATCGTGTGAACTATATCTACAGTTGCCACGATCATCTCTGGTCCAATTTCACGATATCCAACATCGTCCCAACTCAGCGGGGCATGACATTTCCGTCTGTAGAGTGCTGCGAATGGTGTCATCCTAATACTTGCCTGATAGCTGTTGTTGTATGAAAACTCCACAAGGTGTAGATGATCTTCCCATGAACCTCCGAAATCTAGCATACAGGCTCTTAGCATGTATTCCAGAATCTGAATTGTTCGCTCGGGCTGTCCGTCTGTTTGTGGATGATATGCCGTGCTGAAATTCAGACTCGTTCCCTGGCTACGATCGGAGACGATGCAAACATGTACTTCATGTAATCTCACGATCTCTTGCATGAGTTTATGGGTATCAAATATGGTACATCTTGAAGGTTTAAATCTTACTTTAGATTTATACCCACCTCCATATATTTTTTTTGCTAACGTCTCAGTTAACTGGCCAACTCTGATTGGAATAAAGTGAGCTGACTTGGTGAGTTGATCCACAATAACCCAAATTGCATCGTTACCCTTCGTGCTGCGAGGGAGAACAGTCATGAAGTCCATGGTAATGTGCCGCCATTTCCATTCTGAGATTGGTAATGGCTGAAGTAGACCAGCAGTTCTGTGATGTTCAGCCTTCACTTGCTGACACACCAAACACTTTGCTACGCTTCTAGCTACTTCACGCTTTATTCCATACCACCAGTAGTGTTGTCGTAGATCCTTGTACATCTTCGTGCCATCAGGATGTACAGAATAAGGAGAGCTGTGAGCTTCTTTCATCAACTTTTCTCGAACAGATCCGACTGGTACGCATAAAGACTTCCATATCGTAAGGATCCATCTTCGTGGAAGATGAAGTCAGTTCGTAGTCCACTTTCTACTTGTTCTCGAATCTTTTATAGCTTAGCATCATTTGCTTGAGTTGCCTTGATCTGATTGACAAGAGTGGACTAGACTTATAAGTTCATCAATGATGAAGCTGTTAGTTATATGTATGCCCTAGAGGCCATTGCTATACATAGGATGTATATTGTAGTGGATGCTGGGACATATATAGGGAGGACTTTCTTGCTCGACATGATAGTATGCTATCTGGTTACTCTTTACCTTAACGTGTACACTGATTGTCTCTCTGTTACATGTTGGTAAAGCCCTTAGGATGTGTACTTGACTACCTGGACTATAATGCGGATCATACTAGTGGGGACATGGTAGTCCATAAGTACATCCTTCAAAGTCCCTAGTCGTGGGTATATCGAGACGGGGCATCGATATACCAGAGTAGACTAGCGTATACCTTCTCGACCCATACAGATGGGCGATGGATGATCCCATATCCATTGGTGTTTGACATCAGAGACGATGTACGGGTGCTCAGTAGAGACTGGGTACACTGGACGGACTCGCCGAGAACTCCTAGATGGTATTATACCTTACGTCAGATGGCAGTTCTCTGGTGACACTGGTACAGAGTAGTCTGTTGACCCGAGATCGTCATAGAGTCTCGTGTGGTTCCCACTGTGCTTTGATTTCCACCTTACCACGTCCAAGAGGGCGTGCAAAACGGTGGTTTTTGGGTACAGTCCCGAGTCACATGGAGGCAATGAGCGATAGGAGGGGATTCGTCTATCCCGGTATAGGGAGTTGATGTTGCGCTGTGTTCGATTGGCTATAACCAGAAATCCCTGGCCAGGGTTGCTGAGATTTACTGGTAAGTGTTACCTGTAGTTTCTCGAAATGTTATAGACCTCATATCGACACGACTTATCGAGCTATTGGGGTCTGACGTTTACCACCCCTAGGCAAGATATGCGACATATCAGACGATCAGACCGGACTGTACGGTAAGTGTTACTGGTTGGATTCACAGGAGTGTGAGCGGGCTTGCTCGTCGATCTTCTGATCGCTCAATACCCGGGTGGCCGTTACGTTTAGCAGACCGCTTGCGGCTTGTGGGTGTTTGATATGATCATCATCTGCTACCGGCGTATTGACGAGTCTTTAGAGTCCTACACAGAGGTTTCCTGGCTCAAGCGAAACGAAATAGGAGCGCATATGAGATATGTGCGGGACCGAGAATAATTCGTGTATGTGATACCGTATTCCATTCTCGCGATGAATGTATCGATTGGTTATATGCGATATAACCTAGTTGTCGAATCAAGGATTGATTCGATAAGCCGATACATAGGATACTAGTCGGTTATATGCGATATGACCGGATCGTTAAATCAAGTGTTGATTTAATGATTTAATGTATAACTATATATTTGATATATTACTTTGCATTAATTAGTATTGGTTCACTTTAAATGGATTTTCTCACTTGTAGTTCACAAGTTGTATATGTGATATACTTTTGTGCACTTGATTGTATCATGTTTGATGATACATGTTTACTTGGTTAAGTGTAAAGAATTAAACCATGGTTAAGTTAATGATTAGGGTTTTCTTTTTCCTTATTTATTTATTTATTTTTGGAAAATATAAGAAATGAATGGTGGCTATGTTTGTTTTTTAGTTGAAAATTCATGAAGCATTGACTTAGTCACCATTCTTGTCTCATGCTTAACCCTAACCATTTACACTAACCCTAGTTCATTCTCTACACTTAACCAAGGGTTAGTATATGATAAGGATTATTTTTCTATTCTATAATTAACTTATCATATATCTTCTTCTTCTTCTTCATCTTCTTCTTTCATGAAGAAAAGCTTGCTACATCAATGGCAAGTGATGAAAACAAGTGAGAAATCCAATTCTAAAGTGAACCCACTTCCTATTTCTTCATATTCTACCTCTTGCCAAGTAGTATAGGGTGTTTTCTTCACAAGTTTCATGACTTGGTGAAGTGGGAGCTTGATCTTGTGATGCCTCGACGTAGATCATCTTCGGCATCGTAGTCGACGACCAAGCCCGCCCATTTCTCCGATGAAGCCGATGCTAGAGTCCGGGATGCCATTTGGACAGCGAGGAGACTTCATTGCGGAGCTATGGAGGTGGAGGACCGGATCTACAAAGGTTGTATTTCCGTTCTTGTAGTTAAGTTGTTAACTAGTTTCTTTTGTCGCCTAAAATCTAGTTAACGATCCGTATTAGGGTTTCTCGGCACCCGTAAAATTCAAAATTGGCATGGTTGATGCCTTGTGAGACCTCCTTAGTGTGCCTAGGAACCCTACAGTGGTATCAGAGCCTAGCTAGAGCTTTAGGAGATGTGTTGACGAAGCTAGAAGTCCGATCGAACCCGATATTCCCCGATTTCAACCCTCTCTGTACAATTTTTGAAACAGTGGATTTTTGTGAATTAAAAATTCTCAAAAAATTAAGCAGGAAAAACTAAGAATTACTGTGAAGTACGGTCCCCTAATTCAACAATTTGACCGCGGAACCTCGGCGAAACCATGGGTTTTGCGGCGGTTACGCGGCCAAAATTTGGACTTAGTCCCTGAAATTTCATATATTTATTCTTAGGTCCTTTCTTGGCAATTTTTTTGTGAATATTTTAATTCCACTCAAGTGTTGAGTATTCTAGGGTTTTATTGGGGACTCGTTAATTTGATCGGATAATTTAACTTCGTTTTAGTTTTTCTGGATATTTTAGAAACTGTTAAAAAGTTCGACCGGATATAAATACCCACCTTTTCCCCTGTCGGGAAATTTCCAAGTGTCGGATCTTTCCGTAGTTTAAAGACGTTCTAAGTAGTGCAAGTAACGCGATGGACCCTCTAGAAGACAACAAACCTTAACTCGATTATGTGACCGTCTTGAACTGCCCTTTGAACCTTAGGGTTTGGGGCAATACGGCGTGCCACATGTGAGGCGTTGGCTTGACCCTTCTACGGCTGGACCGTTGGTACTGAGGCACGAAGTGAACGTTTTTTTAAACTTATTTCATGAGTTGAGCTGTTTCGGGAAAACTTGGGTGTTCGATTGTTCGATCGGAAAGTTTAACATTTTCTATTTATCCGGAATGGGATACAATAATTGGAATTCACAAGTAGTTATGTGATAACTGAATGAATGTTATAAACATAGCAGTTTAGTCTCACTTGATCGGTTGCCACGGAATTTTGATGTGATCAAAAGTCCGTCGCAATCACGTAGCGTACGCGGATACTCGCCGGGTAAACTTAATAGACAGCCTCACTCCATAGCCCCGACCAAGTGACTGTAGGAGAACCCCGTCGCCGAAAGCATCCGTTCGGGTGCTAGCGGTAGCGATGTTCCGCCTTGGTGCACTTCGTCGACGGCATCGGGGGTGCGGCCGCCTACTAAAGTTTGCGACGAGCATTCGATCAGGATGTCGGGAATCTTGTTAAATTGCCCGACTTGATATTGAAAAGTGTTTTCGATTTTGAGACTAAAATGCGGGGTTTATAATTGTTAGGCATGTGATGTCTAAGGTATTCATTTGATTAGGCATGCGATGTCTATGCAGATTGCGGATTCCAACTGTTGTAGTTTTACACTTTCTTTTCTGTGACCGTAAGTGTAATATGTGATATCGCTGGTTTCGTTGCTATATGTCAACGACAATTGGGATGCGCATATTTACTTATGTTGATGACATGTGATGTTATGTGTTGCTGGATATGTTATATTGGATCGTCGTGTTTGAATAGCCGGGGGTTTTTATGTGAGATGAGTGTTTTCATTTTCATTCATGTAAAAACTTGTATGTAATATTCTTTTATTGGGGCACTTCCAGGTTGCGGAAGATGTCACCCTTTGTATATTATTTACTTTTCCGCACTAGGATAGACCCAAGGAGGGGAGCACAAGTAACCGGGTTCTGGAGTCCAGTGGGAGACCAACTCGAGGAGTCGAGTCCGGGTCTCCTAACTCCAGAATTGGTAGGGTTGCTTGCCGCTCTCGTAGGGGTCTAGGGGTGTGGGTTTGGCTATTCATCGCGACCGTGGAATCCGTGTTTTATACTGGCTCGTATTAAAAACACGGACGTCCTAGTATATCCAATATTTCATATGATTCTTCTGCTGCGATATCTGTGATGTGATCATGTGATGTTCTGTGATGGATACTATATATAGTATTTATGATATATTATATAGACGTTACTTATGTTTTACACCCGCGCTAGCCCTGTCCTGCTCTGCCGTTAGTTACCTAACCTAACGGTGCACGAGGGGACATCGAGGCGAATGCGGATGGCATAAGTGTACGTCGTATTTATCTGTGATGTTTAGGTAACTTAAATGATGGGACTTCATTAATGTGATTAATGAAATAAAAAGAAACCTAAGATATTGTAGAATCGAATTTCTAAAAATAAAACAGGTAGCTACAGTTCTTGCTTTGCATAGCGGTATATGTGATATATCCTGCACCTTATTCGATGAGGAAAGGACCGAGATCCCTTCACCGGGAGTGACTCCTTTAGCAATAACTGGCAGATGCTACACACTCGGTTTGTTTTTTGATTGCTTTTAAGAGTTTTTGCTTTGCACAGTGATATATATGATATATCCTGCACCTCATTCGACGAGGAAAGGACCGACGATCCCTTCACCGGGAGTGACTCCTTTAGCAAAACTAGAAAAGCCTCAAAAACACTCCATTTAAAAATCATTTGATTCTACAACGATATCAAGTTCATTACGCAATAGGTTTTCAGAAATACCTGTCGTAGCCCTCCGTCATTTCAGATAAGTAGTAGTTAGTATTCGTGCTACGTTTGTTGGCCTTTGTCAAGGCGTAGTGTGCGGTAGCTAACTGGTGCTTATCTGCTTATGCATATGATGCAGATTGGATTAGGGTAGTCGTGCGACCTTGTTGGCCTTTGTCAAGGGCCGTGCGGGTGGGTTTAATTCAATCAGGAAATGACGGGTTGAACTTGACTAGCATCCTATGGTTTGTTGGCCTTTGTCAAGGTCATAGGAGGTTAGGGGAAAAATTATCGGGAATTTCAAGTGTTGAAATTTGCAATGAGATTGCATACCTTCTATGAGATAGTTGGATCCCGATACCCACTGCGAGTAAGAGTTACTCCTGGGAGAGTTTTACACATTACAATTAGCCGATCAAGTAGGTGTCAAGAAAGGTGTTAACGAGGTTACGCCTCTGGGAAAATGAGGTTTACAGTAATTAGGTTCGTGCGAAAGCACGGGGGACCTCCCTCAAAGTACCGACACTGGCCTGGCTGAAAGATTGGCGAACTTGTAGTTTGTAATTAATCCCGGCTAGTTTTTCCTTTTAGGGTTTGAAGGAAGATTTGATAAAAAGCAGTGGGAGCCATCCTGATTAGATAAAATAATAACCAATCTATTCTTGCAAGAGCGCACGCTGAGTGTTTTCTTCTCTCTCTCTCCAGGTAGCAACCATATCACGCCTTAATCAAGATAATAATACGGATTATTGACCGAACCCGCTTGTTATACTGAGCTGGGGAACGTTGGTCCCGCTCCAACTTATAATTGTTATAAGACCGAGCAGGAAATTGGGGAATACCAGATTTCCCGTGCCGTCCAAACGAAGAGAGTGCATGCTGATGCATCATCTTCGGGTGTGTTCATTACAAAGAACTGTTTCTCAGTATCCTCCGCATCCTGGGTATGTGATACCAGATCAGGATCTCGCACATGTAATCTGTTACATAGGGCTATAGAAAGGCAGAGAACTGAGAACGGGTGATAAGTTTCATGAGACAGAAAACGGGGCAAGAGTTGCAGCCAAGTCTGTTGGTCACTGTCACCCTGTATTACCAATACATTGGTTCTGAACGAATGCTATTAGATACCGAACCTGATATACAAAATCATATCAGTCTCTTTAGTAGTAAAGAAAGGATATAATTTTGTATTATTGGATAATGTTTTGTATATTTCCTATATCAAAAGTTGATCGGTTCAGGCACGTTATCTAAAAGCATTGATGTTCTAAATCAAACTACAGTTCTTAGTATACGGAACACACACAAGAGGAAGAGTTCAGAAATGAACGAATTCTTCTTGAGGTATTGTAGACTAGGTCATATCAATGCGACCAGACTAGCTGAAGTTACATTTAGATGCATATTTAAATCTGTTTGAATTTACATCTTGTGAAACTTGCCAGTCATGTCACAAAGATAAGATGACCATAGCTCCGTTTACTGGAAACAGAGAAAGAATTAGTGAACTCTTGGGATGATACATGTTAATGTATGTAGGTCCCCTGTCTACACTTGCCAAGACCGGTTCTTTGTACTTCATTACATTCTCTGATAATCTCTCTAGATTCAGACATATGTTCTTGTTGAAACACAAGTCCGAACCTTTTGAGATATTCACAGAATATAAGTTAGAAGTAGAGAACCAAAACGGGTATAAGTATTATGTCCTTTGATATGATCAAGGAGAAGAATACTTGTGCATGGAATTCCTGGTCTATTCTAAAGGAGAATGAGATTCTCTCTCAGCATTACTCCTCCGTATACACCATAGCACGATGGTATATCGGGGCATAGCAATCACACCTTATGTGATATGGTGTACTCTATGATGAGTACTACTGAGTTTCCTATTTCCTTTTGGGAGTTATGCACTTATGAAGTTGCATACCTATTGAATAGGGTTCTGATCAAATCAGTTGCCTACCACTTCATATGTGATATGGAAAGGGAAGAGCCCATATCTTAAGTTAGTTAAGATTTAGGGTTGTCCGGCCTATGTCTAAAAGCAAAATCCGGACAAGCTTGAGGCAAAATCAGTGATGTAGAACTGGAAATGTTCCAGCTATGCAAACTACAGTAGATGATTTGGTAGAACCAAAGGATTCAGTAGATACCAACGAACCTCAGCCTCTCCGCCGATATAGTAGGGTTTCTCACCCACCTGAGAGTTACTTCGGTTTCTCTATGACAGTGGGAGCGAGGATTGCATCATGAGATGATGACCCAACTAGTTTCGAGCTGGCCATCAGGAGTAAGACTCTGTAAGAATGGCTGGATGCTTAGTGATCTGAGATGGAATCCATGTACACCAACAAAGTATGGACTTTGGTTGCTATATCCGAAGGGTTAAATCCCCATCAGGAGCAAGTATATCTTGATAAGATTACTTGGTGTAGATGGAAAAGTTGAGACTTTCAAAGCTAGACTTGTTAAAGGTTTTCGTCATCGACCAGGCGTGGATAATGATGAAACCTTTTCCAGTGGCTATGCTTAAGTCCATCCAGATCCTACTTGCCACGGCTACATACCATGACTACGATATCTGGTGGTTGGGTGTCTTGACTGCTTTTCTAAATGATGATTTGGAAGAGAGCGTCTATAAGTACACAGCCAGAGGGCTTCATAGACAGTGGGAGCAGCGGAAACGTGTGCAAGATGTTTTATAGGATAAAGCAGGCATCGCGGAGTTGGAACATCTGTTTTGATGGATTAGTCAAAGAAGTTGACATCATCAAAGTGGTAGATGAACCTTGTATAAACAAAAGGTAGTAGGGAGTATGGTGACTATCCTCGTAGAGTACGTGGGTAACATACTCTTGATAGGGAAGGAGTTTCCTATGCTACGCTCGATCAATCTCCGCTTATCATAAAGATTCTCCATATAGGATCAAAGTGATGCCTCCTAAATCCTGGGTTTTGGATCTATGAGATAGATCTAATTGGATGTTAGGATTCTCACTAGTTGTAGTGAGATGGTATCAATTGGTCCTGAGGAGAATCACTGGAAGTGTTCCAAAGTGATAAGGACGACTGAATGTCAGTCACAGGCATTGTCTTTACCCTCAGTGGAGGGACGGTATGTTGGAAGAGTTCCAAGATAGATACCGTTACATACTAGACGATTAAGGCTGAATACATCGCTACTTTAAGATGCTACCCAAAGAGGCTGTCTGGGTGTATATATGTTCATGAGATGAACTTAGTTCCTCCCATTGTGTGACAATGGAGTTGTGGCTTATGCCGAGGAACGCCCATCCCATCAGTGATCCAGACATATTCTAAGGCAGTATCACCTGATCATGGAGATGGTTGATCTCCAGGGTGATCGAGGTTAGGAGAGTAGACTCAGAGGACAACACGGCGGATCCACTCACGAAAGCCTATTCCCAGAGAGAGATTTTTATGGGATGATTGAGTATGAGATACTGCAACCATTGCTACAGATGGCCCTAGTGCAAGTGGGAGATTGTTAGTTATATGTATGCCCTAGAGGCCATTGCTATACATAGGATGTATATTGTAGTGGATGCTGGGACATATATAGGGAGGACTTTCTTGCTCGACATGATAGTATGCTATCTGGTTACTCTTTACCTTAACGTGTACACTGATTGTCTCTCTGTTACATGTTGGTAAAGCCCTTAGGATGTGTACTTGACTACCTGGACTATGATGCGGATCATACTAGTGGGGACATGGTAGTCCATAAGTACATCCTTCAAAGTCTTTAGTCGTGGGTATATCGAGACGGGGCATCGATATACCAGAGTAGACTAGCGTATACCTTCTCGATCCATACAGATGGGCGATGGATGATCCCATATCCATTGGTGTTTGACATCAGAGACGATGTACGGGTGCTCAGTAGAGACTGGGTACACTGGACGGACTCGCCGAGAACTCCCAGATGGTATTATACCTTACGTCAGATGGCAGTTCTCTGATGACACTGGTACAGAGTAGTCTGTTGACCCGAGATCGTCATAGAGTCTCGTGTGGTTCCCACTGTGCTTTGATTTCCACTTTACCACGTCCAAGAGGGCGTGCAAAACTGTGGTTTTTGGGTATAGTCCCGAGTCACATGGAGGCAATGAGCGATAGGAGGGGATTCGTCTCTCCCGGTATAGGGAGTTGATGTTGCGCTGTGTTCGATTGGCTATAACCGGAAATCCCTGGCCAGGGTTGCTGAGATTTACTGGTAAGTGTTACCTGTAGTTTCTCGAAATGTTATAGACCTCATATCGACACGACTTATCGAGCTATTGGGGTCTGACGTTTACCACCCCTAGGCAAGATATGCGACATATCAGACTATCAGACCGGACTGTACGGTAAGTGTTACTGGTTGGATTCACAGGAGTGTGAGCGGGCTTGCTCGTCGATCTTCTGATCGCTCAATACCCGGGTGACCGTTACGTTTAGCAGACCGCTTGCGGCTTGTGGGTGTTTGATATGATCATCATCTGCTACCGGCGTATTGACGAGTCTTTAGAGTCCTACACAGAGGTTTCCTGGCTCAAGCGAAACGAAATAGGAGCGCATATGAGATATGTGCGGGACCGAGAATAATTCGTGTATGTGATACCGTATTCCATTCTCGCGATGAATGTATCGATTGGTTATATGCGATATAACCTAGTTGTCGAATCAAGGATTGATTCGATAAGCCGATACATAGGATACTAGTCGGTTATATGCGATATGACCGGATCGTTAAATCAAGTGTTGATTTAATGATTTAATGTATAACTATATATTTGATATATTACTTTGCATTAATTAGTATTGGTTCACTTTAAATGGATTTTCTCACTTGTAGTTCACAAGTTGTATATGTGATATACTTTTGTGCACTTGATTGTATCATGTTTGATGATACATGTTTACTTGGTTAAGTGTAAAGAATTAAACCATGGTTAAGTTAATGATTAGGGTTTTCTTTTTCCTTACTTATTTATTTATTTATTTATTTTTGGAAAATATAAGAAATGAATGGTGGCTATATTTGTTTTTTAGTTGAAGATTCATGAAGCATTGACTTAGTCACCATTCTTGTCTCATGCTTAGCCCTAACCATTTACACTAACCCTAGTTCATTCTCTACACTTAACCAAGGGTTAGTATATGATAAGGATTATTTTTCTATTCTATAATTAACTTATCATATATCTTCTTCTTCTTCTTCATCTTCTTCTTCCATGAAGAAAAGCTTGCTACATCAATGGCAAGTGATGAAAACAAGTGAGAAATCCAATTCTAAAGTGAACCCACTTCCTATTTCTTCATCCTCTACCTCTTGCCAAGTAGTATAGGGTGTTTTCTTCACAAGTTTCATGACTTGGTGAAGTGGGAGCTTGATCTTGTGATGCCTCGATGTAGATCATCTTCGGCATCGTAGTCGACGACCAAGCCCGCCCATTTCTCCGATGAAGCCGATGCTAGAGTCCGGGATGCCATTTGGACAGCGAGGAGACTTCATTGCGGAGCTATGGAGGTGGAGGACCGGATCTACAAAGGTTGTATTTCCGTTCTTGTAGTTAAGTTGTTAACTAGTTTCTTTTGTCGCCTAAAATCTAGTTAACGATCCGTATTAGGGTTTCTCGGCACCCGTAAAATTCAAAATTGGCATGGTTGATGCCTTGTGAGACCTCCTTAGTGTGCCTAGGAACCCTACAGAAGCGTTACCTGGCACAACTACTTCAATCCCCAATCCATGCAGTTCTTGCTGTAGCTTCTACTGAGTAATGAGGTTCATTGCTAATAGCTGGCAACTAAGTGCATCAGGAACTACGTTCACCTTTTCAGGATGATACTGTAGGTTGATGTCGAAATCCGCCATGAGTTCTAACCATCCTCTCTGCCTCATGTTGAGTTCTTTCTGAGTAAATACATATTTCATACTTTTGTGGTCAGTGTATATATCCACTCGTTCTCCCAAGAGATAGTGGCGCCAAATCTTGAGTGCGAAGAAGACGGCTGCCAATTCTATATCATGTGTTGGATACTTGTGCTCATGAACCATTAGTTGTCTTGATAAAAAAGCCACAACCTTTCCATACTGGTGTAGAACGCATCCTAATCTTTTACCGGACGCATCACAATGCACGACGAATCCGCCAGATTGATCCGATATTATGATGATAGGAGTAGAGGTTAACCTCGACTTGAGTTCTGCAAAAACCTTTTCACATGCTTCTGACCACACGAATGCTTCGTCTTTACGTGTGAGCTTGGTTAGGGGTGCTGCGATCTTTAGAGGCCTTCAATGAATCATCTGTAGTATCCTGCTAATCCAAAAAAAACTTCTTATATCTTTCACCGTCTTTGGTGTAGGCCACTCGCTGACAGTTGGCACCTTAGCTGGATCCACCGAGATTCCTTCTCCTGAAACAATATGTCATAGAAATCCGACTTAATCTAGCCAAAATTCACACTTTTGTACTTGACGTAGAGCTGGTGTTGTCGTAATTTCTCCAGGACAATGCGTAAGTTCTCGGCGTGTTCTTTCCGATTCTTTGAATACACCAGGATGTCGTTGATGAAGATAATAACAAACCTGTCTAAGTTCTCTCGGAAAACTTGATTCATCAGGTTCATAAAAATGGCGGGTGCATTGGTCACTCCAAATGGCATTACGAGATATTCATAATGGCCATAACGGGTCCTAAACGCCGTCTTCGGGATGTCGGACTCCTTGACCTTCACCTGATGGTAACCCGAATGAAGATCTAGGTTTGAAAAGACACAAGACCCACTTAACTGATCGAAAAGGTCATCGATGCGCGGTAGTGGATACTTGTTCTTAATCGTCACTTCGTTCAGAGCTCAATAATCCACACACATCCTTTAAAAACCTTCCTTCTTCTTCAAGAGTAACACCGGAGATCCCCAACTTGAAGTACTGGGTCGGATCCAACCTTTCTTCAGAAGTTCGTCCAACTGGATACGGATCTCCATCAATCTCTCCGGACTTAATCGGTATTGAACTTTAATTACAGGTTGTGCACTAGGTTGTAAATCAATATTAAACTCAAGAGCTCGATCGGGAAGCAAACCTGATATGTCTTCAAGGAACACATTCTCGAACTCTCGAACTACTTTAGGCTTTTCTTCTTCCGCAGTAGAGAGAACACTTCTGTATTCTTCGGTTTAGTATGGCAGCTTTCTGGCTCTAAAGTTCTACCCTCTTTTGACGGCAGTCAATAGTAGTATAGAATACTCCCAGCCAATCCATTCCCAACACAATATCGAAATTTGGTATGTCCAGTACTTTGAAATTTACGTAGAATTCTCGACCGCAAATTACAACTGGGCACTGATCATACCCTAAAGTTTCCTTCAAGACTCCATTCCTGGAACCGACATTCCAGCTTGAAATGAGTAGCTTCACGGGAATCGTGTGCGTTCTCACGAATCGTTGTGACATGAAGCAGTGTGAAGCTCCAGGTCAAAAAGTGCAAGTGCAAGAAGGGTGGTTACTAGTATAGTACTTAAGTTGTGTAAGATCGTGTTTAGATATAGGAAAAGTATAACGATACACAAGGATTGAAAGATTGAAAGTATGTGGGAATTTACCAATGATGACTTGTCCTTAGGCTTCGGCTTCCTCGACCGTCATTGTAAAATCCTGTCGTCTCGGTACATTCCTCCTTGTCGGAGGCACATTCCTCTTCCTTTGAGACACGTTTCTCTATGCCTGGTGGAATTGACGATGAGGCTGTGTAGGTGGTCCACGTGGAGCTGGTGCAGGAAGAGCTAGGAGATATGCAGGTGCCTGAATGGCTGGCCTCTATGGAGCTGTAATTGCGGGTCTGGGTGTTCGTGCTGTGTTAATACGATATGGGCATGCTCCTATAGCGTGTGTAGATGCATCACAAATCAAACACAGGCTATTTGCACGCCTGCAATCCTTCACCAAGTGTCCAGTTCTCTTACAATCGAAACAGAAATATGGACCGGACCGGTTAAACGATCCTCCTGGTCTCTTGGGTGCAAAAGTAGGCCTAGAAGAGGCTCCTCCTGTCATCTGGATAGTTGGGTGTTTGATTCCGGCTGCTTGAGGCTTACCCTTCTTCTTGACCACAGCTTTATAACGGCGTGTTGCCTTCAGGGCGAGTTCATGAGTTGAATATTCGCCTGTGGCTAATTCCGCCTGAATCTACGGGTCTAAGCCCTGTTGGAATCATCTAGCCCGAATTTCATCGGTCGGGATCAAGTATGCCGCAAACTTAATAAGATGATGATGTCAGGATAGTGATGTGTCTTACGGAACAGAATTTGATACGAATTCTCTACGTGCTAAGCACGTTGAATTCAACATCATATTCATCCACTGATTTTACCTACATAGAGCCTTGTTGTAGGTGGATGAACTGTTGTTCTATCTCAAAACGGGCAGTCTCGGGGAAGAACTTCGCATCAAACAGATCGCGAAATGTCTTCCACTCTATGGGTTGTGTGAGACGGCTTTCCTCGGCTTTCCACCAGACTTTTGCGTTGTCAGTGAGCTGGAACTTAGACACACGAATCCAAGCTATGTCTGGTACCTGTACTGCGGCAAAGTCGTCCTCGATACTCTGGGCCTATTCTTCATCCTCAAGAGGACTCTCTTTCCCTAAAAAGTTTCTTGGATGCAACGCACGAAATTGCTTTAATCCAGGTGTTTCGGCTGCTGGACGGTTCATGAGAATAGCAGTCTACTGCTGCTAGCCCTCTAGAAGACTTTTGATGTTGGAGATAGTACCCTCAGAGTCAATTATTGGATCACAGGCACGTGATTGCAATGATTGAGGGAGGACCTATCCCGGTATGACAGTCTTACTCGAGATGATAGTATGCTATCTGGTTTACCTTTATCATCGTGTACTGCTTCAGGTGACCTTACAGGTCGCTATTACACGCTGATAGAGCCCCTGGGATTCTTGCTTGACTGCCGGCAGTATGATGGCGATCATATACGTGAGAGCTGGTGGTCTACAAGCACATCCTTAAAAGGTCCCTAGTCGTGGGAGTTTCGAGACAGGGCATCGATTCTCCAGAGTAGACTAGTGTATACAGTCGAGACCCCGACGAGGGGCGGTGGCCGGTCTCATAAGCCACTGGTGTCAGTTTGTTCACCTAAGATGTATACAGGTGCTCATTGGGTTATGAGTACACCGGACAGGACTCGCCGGGAACCTGCTAGTTGGGATTATACCAGACGTCAGATAGCAGTTCCCAGGTGACATGTGTACAGGTTAGTTCATCGACCTGAGATCGTCATTTGTCTCGTGTGAGTTCCCACTGTGCTTTGATTACTACCCTACCACGGCTCAAAGGAGTCGTGCAAACAGGTTTTAGTTGGGTACAGTCCCGAGCCACATGAAGGCAGTGAGTGGATCTGCAGGGGTTCGTCTCTCTCGGTATTGGGGGTGAGGTCGCGCTGTGTCTAGGAGAGCCATTACGCAAAGCCCTCGGCCGAGGCAGGAGATTTACTGGTAGGTATTCCAGTAGTATCTCAGGGTGTTCTGGGCTTCACTCCGACACGACTTGTACCGCCTTTGGGGGTCTGACTTTTACCAACCCTCTAGGCCCGCCATGCGATGCTCATAGACGAACGGACCGGACTGTACGGATATTGTCACTGACAGGCTCAGTAGGGTGTCAGGATGAGTTCGCTCATCGATGTCCCTTTTGGTCAATAGCTGGTGGCCCGTCACGTATTGGCTTATACCTCTGACGTGCTAGTGGTTAAATCCACAGCCATAGTATTGACGAGTCTTTAGAGTCCACCACACTTTCAGTTACTCAAGCTTTCGGGCGAAACGCTGTAGAGGCCGTATGGAGATATGGCAGGGTCCGATCAGATACGTGCGGTATTGCACGGATCAGGATCGGACGGTTTGTACTAGAGGCCGTATAGTTGTATGGCAGGGTTCGATCAGATACGTGCGGTATTGTACGGATCAGGATCGGACGGATATTACTAGCCGGCTTTGTTTTAAGCCGGATCCTAGTTTAGTACAGTGTAGATTTTGTCTCTTTGCATTTGTATCCGGACGGAATACAGATGCGGGTGTGTATGCACAGTATCGGGGTTTTCCTGTAATTTATTACGGGACCAGTTTTCTGGAGTTGCCAGTTTGCTTTCCGTTCCGGCCGGTTTTCCTTTGTTCTTTCCCGGCCGGACTTTTCCGATGGAGGGGGTTATTTGCAATTGTGCAAATAACATTTGTGGAGGGGGTTTTCTTGCAAAAGTATTCATTATGATAGAATAAGCATCCTTGCTTTTTCATGATGATTTTTGCATTAATGAGATTTGAGAGGGTATGGAGTGATAAGCATGGTTGATGTTTGTTTGTGGTCACCTCTTGATTTATCCTACACTCACCTCCCTTAGTTGATTCCTCCCACCAATTCCCACAACATATTGGCCGGCCACTTTAGAGGAGAGAAGGATGGTTCATTTGATTTTTGGTGAGGGTGTGGGAAAAATTATTCATTCATCTCATTTTTCCATTGCTACCAAAAAATTCCCAAGTTCATTTCAAAACCTCATTCCTCCATCAAGGCAACATAACCCCAAAGAGACAAAGCACTACACATTCTACAGCAAATCTTGGGCATGTCGACTTGCCAGCTTCATGCCCGAGTTGCCTCGGTATAGAGGCGGGAGCCCGTAAAAGATACAGGCGATGTGGTGCCCTTCCGGCAAGGATGCGACGACCGGAGTTTCCGCGGGAGATCGGGACGATGATGAGAAGACCGGAGGACTCGGATCACTCGGTACATCTCTCACCCCTTCTCTTGATTGCTAGTATCGGTTAATGGTTACGATCCGGATAGCTAGTCCGCGGTAGCGCCAGTTTGAAAGTTAAGAAAATTTTGATTCCGCATTTTGGCCTCGGATAGACGGCCGGGGCGCTGCCGTGGCGCAACATGGTATCAGAGCCACGCCATTAACCTTGTCTAGCTTGTTCTGATGTGTTTTACTTATCCGATCGACCAAAATTCCAAAAACCACATTTCGTGTGCATCAGTTTTCTGTCGATTTTTTCCGAGCTCTAAAAATTTTTCAGGTTGTAAAAAACTAATGTACTGGAAATTCTAAGACTACTAGAAAAATTCGACACAGTCAGTCGATCATCCAAGTGCGGAACCGCGGCCAAACCCCCCCTTGGGCCGCGGTTCCGCCGCGCATTGGTGTCTTCACTGTAGCATATTTTTCCAGTGGGCTTCTGGGCTAATTTTTGGGGTTTTGGAATATTAATATTGGGCCCAGATTTTCTGTGAGTGCTACAGTATTACTTGGGGGCCCACTTGTTAATTTTTGATCGATTGGATATTTTAAACACATTATTTCACAGTATTTACATTATATCTGCGACCGTGAATGTCACTTGATCGGTAAATCCTGTCTAACTGCTATAGCCCGGTTAGACGGATTTGCGAACGTGACTTTCACGTTGATGTTCTGTGTATTGCTGTGATGTTGCGGATCGGTCGTGGGGGATAGCCTGGATGCAATGCTAGTACAGTTTTGTTTTATATGTACATTTGATATTGCGGGGCGAGCGTCCGACATGTGGACTGCCGTCACTGCCTGTTTGTATTATTCTTTTGGGGCACGACCTGGTTGCGGTCGATGTACCCGGTGTATGTATATTTTACTTTCTGTACTAGGGTTACCCCACGGAGGGGTGCACGGATAGCCGGGTTCTAGAGGGCAACGGGCCCGCATCTCAGGGCATTGAGACGGAGGGGGCTTCAGTCTGGAATTGGCGGGCTATTCGCCGCACTCATAGGGGGTACAGGTTGACCCAGGAGGGGTGCCCAAGTTACCGGATTCCGTGAAGTGCTGGGTGGTCCATTCACGGTGATGAAGGGGGCTGCCTCGCTTCAGGTTTTGGCGGGTGACTTGCCGCGCCCATAGGGGTCTAGGATTTCATTGCACAGGCTATCCACACGACCAGGGGAACGTCGGGTTTCAGCAGCGGCTCTGTGAAACCCGGGGCTTCCAGATATCTGTATTGTTCTGTGATGCTGTACATTTCTGTGATGTTGCATTTTATCACGCCTTGAGCGAAATACTATATATTGGTATATATATTAGTAGATGTTGTATATGTTTTTCATCCGCGCTAGTCCAGTCCCCGCTCTGCCGTTAGTTAGCTAACCTAACGGGTGATGACGGGACCCAGTGGCGAATGCGGATGGCATATACGTACGTCAGTATATTTTCGTTCTTTATGGTGTGATCAATTGATGGGACTGCATTGATTCGGATCAATGCAAGATAAACAAACCTAATCTGATGTTGTTGGAACACTTTTTCAAAAAGCTGTTATTGCAAAGACGTTCACTTTTGTTTTGCATCGTGGTATTCATTTGGAATATCCTGCTCCTCAGTCGACGAGGCAAGGGCCGGGATCCCTTCACCGGGAGTGACCCCTTGGACAGAAGTTTGCGTCAGGGCATTAACTTCACTATAGCCGATTACTTTTGCTTTGCATCGTGGTATTCAGTTGGAATATCCTGCACCTCATTCTACGGGGAAAGAGCCGAGATCCCTTCACCGGGAGTGACCTCTTTAGTAAAGGTTTTCGTCACTATATTTTCTAAAAAGGCAATGCAGTTCCTTCAACAATATCAAGTTCATTACGTTAAAGGTTTTTCGCCAAAAACTACACGTAGCCCTCTGTCATTTCTTACAAGTATTACTTAGTATTCGTGCTGCGTTTGTTGACTGTGTCAAGGCGTAGTGTGCGGTAGCTAAGTAGTGTTTGTTTGTAGCATATTAATGGGATTGGTTAGGACAGTCGTGCGGCCTTGTTGACTGTGTCAAGGGCTCGTACGGGTGGGTTTAATGCAATCCAGGATAATGACGGGTTGAACTTGACTAGGACTCTTTGATTTGTTGACTGTGTCAAGGTCACTTGGGTCCTAGGGGTAAGAATCACATCGGGAGTTTCAAAAGAACTGAAACTTGCCAGATATGCGCATACCTTCTGGAGTGTGGTGACTTGAGTGGATTCCGTCAAGTTATCATGCGATGATAGTTGGATCCCGATTCCTGCTGATGAGTTGGTTTACTCCTCGGGTGATCCCGACTAGTTCTTCTTTCAGGTTTGGAGGAGAATTTGACGGTACAGTGGGAGGTTTCCTGATTAGATAAAGTGATAACCATTCTGATCTAGGTTAGAGTGCACGCTGAGTGTTTCTTTTCTCTCTCTCTTTGGCAGCGACCATTGACCCGACCCTGGACTATGACTCAGTGACCAAGTTGACCGAACCTTCTTAAACACTGGCTTTTGGATTGTCAGAGTTGCAAACCTCATTGCCACTCCTACTTTTACCATTTTCTCCAGGACACCCCGTATTACTACGAACGTCCACTTCCATTGGACAAAACCATCGTATGGTTATATACGAACTCGAAGGACTTCGAGGATGGTTTCTGGTTCTGGAGAAAACGAATAGGATTATTCAGTTGTCTTTTCTTTTCACCTTCTCTCATTGTGAGTACTCCTTGGTTTAGGAGATAGTACACCTATTATGCAAATTGGATAGTCTTCTTCCAAACCTTAGGCTGGTGCCGAACGGTGGGGAATGAAGAAAACCAATTAGCATAACGATGGTGTGCAGAAGGTATTAAGTTAAGACAAAGAAAGGGATTAGTAAGAGGGCAAAGTAAATTGCGACTGCCATTCACGACCAAACCGAGTATTTCTTCGCCAATCCTAAATCACCTTTGTATTTCTCCAGGACACTCCGTATCACTACGAAGATCCCAAGTTTTTGGATACTCCATCGTATGGTTATATACGAACTCGAAAGGAACTTGTTCCAGTTCGGGGATGGATTCTGGTCCAGGAGAAATAGGAATACGGTTTATTCGGTTGTCTTTTCTCTTCACCTTCTCTCCAATTGCGAGTGCTCCTAGGATTAGGACAGTACACCCATTATGCTTATTGGATAGTCTTCTTCCAAACCATAGGCTGGTGCCGAACGGTAGGGAAGGAAGAAAACCATTTGGCCTAAGGGGTGTGCAGAAGGTAATGACTAAAGACATATAAAGGGATTTGGAGAGGTGGCAAAGAATTATACTGTTATAGTTGTGAATCTGGATAATGGTAGAGGCATTACTAGGAATACCAGGATACCCCACCGAAACATTTCAATGTTTCAGTTTCACTGTGTAATGTTAAAAGAAAACTGATTTCCCGATAAGATACTTACTCCAGGGTATGTATTTACCAGGTATGATTCTCACATCTGTATGGTTTTACAGATGATGAGTGGGAGTAAGTTATTGGGAATTAGGTGACCATCCTCATTATATCGGGATTCGTTGTAATTGGTGATATTTGAGGAAGCCACCTGGGTTGTTTGCCGGTCGGCAAATATATGGTTTTGAATATCCGCTGTTGTGCACCAATTTCAAATTGATATAGCTGTACGTCTATTTTCATAGAGTGAGATATACCTTTTGATATTATGTCGATGAAATTTACCTATATCAGTGGATGGTTAGGTAAGGAGCATCAAACAACGGTGTAATTCTTCTTAACCATAAGTACAGTTTTCAACCTACGACGTACAGTGAAAGAGTTGTTAGACTCAGCGGACTTATACAAAGTATTGTATGTTGTCCAGTGTCCATTGGGACAGAGGGGTTGGTCCTCATACTATATTCTGTTTACTTTTAACTTCTCTAGTTCTTAGACATATGTTTCGTAGAAACACATGGTCTAAGTTTTTGAGGAGTTATAGGTATTTGAATAGAGTAGAGAACCAGGTGTAGCAAGTATCGGGATTCTTCAAGGTGATCGAAGATGTAGATACTTGTGTATGGTATTCAGTTGATAGTAATGATAAAGAGAAATTGCTTCTCTTTCAGGTTACTCATAATTGGAAGCATTCCTAAGTTGAGTAATGCTGATCGGCCTCCTTCCATTTAGTTGACATGCACTGGAGATAGCTGCATGATTTGAATCTGGTTCATTTAAATCAGTGTCTCTGGTTCTATATTGGATATAGAACAGTTCATATCTTAACGATGTTAAGGTACGGGGAGTTGTCCGGCTTATGATTAAAACCAGACACTGGACAACTCAAGGCACGTTTCTGTGATGGCTGTTTGTGGGTTGACCCAGGCTATGACGAGGGTTGATTTTCTACCATCTGGAAGATCAATAGAGATATTGTTCTAAACTCGCCACAGTTTTATTAAAAATGGATTTTTTCAAAAACAGTAGTGGGAGTATGGTAGAACTGGAAGTGATTCCAGAACCGCAAACGATTACTGAAGATTTGATAAGGAACCTAAAGATTCAATCTGATTTGACATTCCATTGGCCACTCCGCAGATAAGGTGGGTAACTTCAGGCACCCGAGAGGTACTCCGGTAGCCTCAAGGACGGTGACAGGGAAGTTCTTGTTTACCCACACTTGCCATTGTTGTTGTTCTAGGCTGCGAGACCCGGCAGGAGGATGAGTATAGCGTCGTTCTAAACTAGCTTTAGAAGTGCACGTCTATATGACTCTGGCAGAGGGTTGTCGTAGTCAGTGGGAGCAGCAGAAGCATTGGTGGACATCAGGCTTATGTCTATAGACTAAAGCAGATATAGCGGAGATAGATCATCTATTTCTGATGTGACAGTCATAGGTTTGACGTCATCAGAATAGGGGATGGATCTGTTTAGAAGGTAGTAGGGTGTGATGTCATGGTATTTGGATGACATACACAGAGTAGGAAGTGATATTCCTATACTACGATCGGTTATACTTTGGTTGTCACACAGTAGTTTCTCCACAAGGGACTTGGACATTATATCAGACATACTGGTTACTAGATCTATGGTATTAGATCTAGATTTGGGTGGTTTCCCAATCAGGGTACTTTGACAGCATTCTAAGAGTATTTAGAATGGACGACTCCTGGCATGGTAGTGTACCTGCAGGTAATGGAGTCACCCTCTCTAAAGGTGTCTTATAGACTAAAGTAGAGAGGGATGTGCATGATTGGCAGATCACTTGCTTAGGCAATTGAGTCAATCATGAGATGTCAAGTACCACACCAGATGTTGTTCTTGCACTAGATGCAATAAGTTGATATTGATCCAATCCTGGAGGAACAGTCGGAAGCAGTTTTAGAACATAAGTGAATGTTCTAGGGATATGATAACGGCTGCCTCCTTTAGGAGACGGTTATCACTCCAGGCTTCCAAGGTGACATGGACGACAAGGAGGTTGTCAGAGTTATAGTTCTCCCTCTGACGAGGGACAGTATTCTGGACAGGTGATCCAGGCAGATACTGAGGGAGGCATGGCGCAGGATACTGATTAAGTTCAGTTGACGATACAGTCTAAGAAGTTTTGGATTTGGAGTTCATTTATGAACTAGGTCCCATCAGACATCCAGACATTCCAAGACAGGTATTGCTCATTTCGGGAGATGGCTTTCTCCGCGAACTTGAGATATAGAGAGACATAGAAAGAAACATCTAGGCGGATCCACTCACTGAGGCTATTCCTCGATCGCAAGAGTTTCGCAAACAGGCTTTGTGAGACTGACTAGTAGAGGAGTTGGCTGTTCGGTATCACACGGGCTGTGAGTATGCGACATCGCAATAATTAGCATTGAGTGCAAGTGGGAGTTGTTGGAGATAGTGCCCTCAGAGTCAATTATTGGATCACAGGCACGTGATTGCAATGATTGAGGGAGGACCTATCCCGGTATGACAGTCTTACTCGAGATGATAGTATGCTATCTGGTTTACCTTTATCATCGTGTACTGCTTCAGGTGACCTTACAGGTCGCTATTACACGCTGATAGAGCCCCTGGGATTCTTGCTTGACTGCCGGCAGTATGATGGCGATCATATACGTGAGAGCTGGTGGTCTACAAGCACATCCTTAAAAGGTCCCTAGTCGTGGGAGTTTCGAGACAGGGCATCGATTCTCCAGAGTAGACTAGTGTATACAGTCGAGACCCCGACGAGGGGCGGTGGCCGGTCTCATAAGCCACTGGTGTCAGTTTGTTCACCTAAGATGTATACAGGTGCTCATTGGGTTATGAGTACACCGGACAGGACTCGCCGGGAACCTGCTAGTTGGGATTATACCAGACGTCAGATAGCAGTTCCCAGGTGACATGTGTACAGGTTAGTTCATCGACCTGAGATCGTCATTTGTCTCGTATGAGTTCCCACTGTGCTTTGATTACTACCCTACCACGGCTGAAAGGAGTCGTGCAAACAGGTTTTAGTTGGGTACAGTCCCGAGCCACATGGAGGCAGTGAGCGGATCTGCAGGGGTTCGTCTCTCCCGGTATTGGGGGTGAGGTCGCGCTGTATCTAGGAGAGCCATTACGCAAAGCCCTAGGCCGAGGCAGGAGATTTACTGGTAGGTATTCCAGTAGTATCTCAGGGTGTTCTGGGCTTCACTCCGACACGACTTGTACCGCCTTTGGGGGTCTGACTTTTACCAACCCCCTAGGCCCGCCATGCGATGCTCATAGACGAACGGACCGGACTGTACGGATATTGTCACTGAC
This sequence comes from Agapanthus africanus, assembly GCA_030015575.1. NCBI lineage: Eukaryota > Viridiplantae > Streptophyta > Magnoliopsida > Asparagales > Amaryllidaceae > Agapanthus > Agapanthus africanus. The sequence continues at coordinate 445,995,483 of CM057347.1, read as the reverse complement.
AGGCTCAGTAGGGTGTCAGGATGAGTTCGCTCATCGACGTCCCTTTTGGTCAATAGCTGGTGGCCCGTCACGTATTGGCTTATACCTCTGACGTGCTAGTGGTTAAATCCACAGCCATAGTATTGACGAGTCTTTAGAGTCCACCACACTTTCAGTTACTCAAGCTTTCGGGCGAAACGCTGTAGAGGCCGTATGGAGATATGGCAGGGTCCGATCAGATACGTGCGGTATTGCACGGATCAGGATCGGACGGTTTGTACTAGAGGCCGTATAGTTGTATGGCAGGGTTCGATCAGATACGTGCGGTATTGTACGGATCAGGATCGGACGGATATTACTAGCCGGCTTTGTTTTAAGCCGGATCCTAGTTTAGTACAGTGTAGATTTTGTCTCTTTGCATTTGTATCCGGACGGAATACAGATGCGGGTGTGTATGCACAGTATCGAGGTTTTCCTGTAATTTATTACGGGACCGGTTTTCTGGAGTTGCCAGTTTGCTTTCCGTTCCGGCCGGTTTTCCTTTGTTCTTTCCCGGCCGGACTTTTCCGATGGAGGGGGTTATTTGCAATTGTGCAAATAACATTTGTGGAGGGGGTTTTCTTGCAAAAGTATTCATTATGATAGAATAAGCATCCTTGCTTTTTCATGATGATTTTTGCATTAATGAGATTTGAGAGGGTATGGAGTGATAAGCATGGTTGATGTTTGTTTGTGGTCACCTCTTGATTTATCCTACACTCACCTCCCTTAGTTGATTCCTCCCACCAATTCCCACAACATATTGGCCGGCCACTTTAGAGGAGAGAAGGATGGTTCATTTGATTTTTGGTGAAGGTGTGGGAAAAATTATTCATTCATCTCATTTTTCCATTGCTACCAAAAAATTCCCAAGTTCATTTCAAAACCTCATTCCTCCATCAAGGCAACATAACCCCAAAGAGACAAAGCACTACACATTCTACAGCAAATCTTGGGTATGTCGACTTGCCAGCTTCATGCCCGAGTTGCCTCGGTATAGAGGCGGGAGCCCGTAAAAGATACAGGCGATGTGGTGCCCTTCCGGCAAGGATGCGACGACCGGAGTTTCCGCGGGAGATCGGGACGATGATGAGAAGACCGGAGGACTCGGATCACTCGGTACATCTCTCACCCCTTCTCTTGATTGCTAGTATCGGTTAATGGTTACGATCCGGGTAGCTTGTCCGCGGTAGCGCCAGTTTGAAAGTTAAGAAAATTTTGATTCCGCATTTTGGCCTCGGATAGACGGCCGGGGCGCTGCCGTAGCGCAACATTTGATGGATTCTAAAAGCACCGTTCCGTTCATTGATCGGAGTAGCAATGGTAGGGGGAGGTGGTAAGGTAGGTGGTGGTGTGTTGCCATTGACGTTGGTACTGGTGTTGTTGGGAGAATCCATCACCTTGATAGAAAAGGAAAGGTTGAGTAGATTCAAAAAATTTGAAATGTAAGGAATATATAGTTGCTGATTCTTATAATTCTTGTGATATATTGCTTAAGACTTCATGCAGAACTAGCCTGCATGGGCCACCAACAAAACCAGTCACGCCCCGCTTCCCAGTAGACGGAAATGGTGACGTGGCAAGCCCGCAACGTATTACTATGAAAATACGTTAAGCATAATTAAGAAATATAACAATGAGTAAGAATGACAAGAGTAATAAAATGAAACAACAACTTTATTTACATTCAACTTTACAAACAACTGTTTGAAAATAAAAGATACAATAATAAAAGCAAACGCCTAAACAATGGAATACTGAAAATAAGTGTAGGCTTGAAGGGGCTAGTAGTCAGGCTGAGCTGCAATCTGGTCCAAGTCCTCCTGGCTCGGCTCTACGTCTTCAGAGTCCAGTCCTCCTGTCGAACATTCTAAAAAATGAAAACAAAGAGAAATGTCGTCAGCGAACTAGCACTCGGTAAGTCCCAAAAGAAGAAAAAGAAGATGATATATAATGTGAAATGAACAGGTAAAGTTGTATATGATCGTTCACAGGTATAAAATAGTTATGCTAACACGGTTATTTGTAATTTAATAAGGAAGGTATTCATGTATATGAGAGGAGTCCATTTTACCACGTGGACTATGATAACATATAGTATAAGGTCCCATCATAACCCACGGGACAACGGCACGTGAATTCATGTAGGTGTCTTTTAAGTGACCTCTCGTGCCACGATATACGTTCTGTACCAATCTACCCCTTTATCGCCGTATTTGTATTTGTATAGATTAAGATTACATGTCTTGGCTGAATCCACGGATATAAAATGTACAGGTTCATGTTCAAGATGTAATCATGTGTTCAGCTATTCATGTCAAGTTATAACCATGGTTCGTCAAGTCGAGTCAAGTATTCAAGTTTGAGTTTGATATTTGAATTCGAGTGTTCAGGTTCATGATCAAGTATTCAAGTAGAGGTGCTAAGACATACTTTCATGGTATCATAACCAAACTAGAGGCTTAGGAGTAGCTTAGACGAAGTTAAAGTGTTCGATCGACGTTTTAAACTCACGATCTTGATAGTTTCTGTCCAATTTTTCAAACTTCATTATTTTCACAATTAAAAATGCTCAGAAAATCATGCAGGTTATTTTATGAAGGCTCAAGAAATACGAGCATAACTCTACAACTTGGTCGCGGAACCGCCACCTATACCATGTGTTGGCCGCGGTTCCGCCGCGCAAATATGGAGTTAGGAGCTCGTTTTTCATGTTTTGGATATTCTGGATATTTTTAATGAGGTTCAAGTGGTTGAGCTCTCTGTGAATTGTTGTTGTTTGAAATATCAATCGAAATGTTTAATATCGTCTATATTGCTTTGGATATGTGATAAAATTTTGGAATCCACATTGATTTGTTTTGTGAAAACTAGTTATTGATTTGTAAATCTCACATTTTAGTTTCAAATGATGGATTATCATGGAGTTTGGATTTGGATCGAAACTCCGTCGTATTCTCGTATCGCACGCAAATACTCGCCAGGAGACACTAGTAGACAGTCACGCCCCATTGCCCCGACCAAGTGACTATAGGAGAACCCAATGGCTAAAAGCATCCACTCGGATGCTCGTGGTCATGGTGTTCCATCCAAGTCCACTTCGTTGACGGCCTCGGGGATGCGGCTATCTACTAAAGTTCCCGACGAACCTTTGAATCATTAATCGGGAATCTTGTTGAATTGCCCAGCTTAATTTTTGAAAAGTGTTTGACTTAAATATAAGGTTTATAGAGTTAGGCATGAAATTCGGAATATGTGATACTCCGGGTTTATGATGACTACAGATGCGGATTCTAATTATTTTAGTTTTCATTTCTTTTCTGCGACCGTAAGTGTAATATATGGCAGTATCCCTGATCTCGTTGCTATATGACAACGACATTATGGATACGCATATTTACTTACGTTGATAACATGTGATATTATTGTGTTGCTATCGATATGTTATATTGGATAGTCATGATTGAATAGCCGGGGGTTTTATGTGAGATGGGAGTTTTTCAATTTTCATTCATGTAAATAATTGTGTGTAATATTCTTTTATTAGGACACTTCCGGGTTGAGATTGTTGTCTTCATTCGATGTATACTATTTACTTTACCGTATTAGGACAAACCCAAGATGGAGAGCACAAGTAACCGGGTTTTAGAGTCCAGTGGGAGGCCATCTCGAGGAGTCGAGATCGGTCGCCTAACTCTAAAATTTGCAGGTTTAGTTGCCGCTTTCGTCGGGGTCTAGGGGTGTGGTCTTGGCTATTCATCACGACCGTGGAATCCGTGTTTTTCGTTACTGGCTTAATCTAAAACACGGACCTCTTAGAATATCCTATATTTCATATATCCACTTCTGTTGTTCTGTGATGTGATGTGATCATATAACTGCCTGAGACAAATACTACTTATATATATGATATATTAGTAAACACGATATATGTTTTGCATCCGCGCTAGTCCTGACCCGCCCTGCCGTAAGTTAAGTAATCTTACGGTGAAAATCCGGGTCTCTGTGGTGAATGCGGATGGCATATATGTGTGTTTATTTTCATTTCTTCTGTGATATTTAGGAAAAATAATTGATGGGACGTCATTAATAAGATTAATGAAAGGAAAAGAAATCTAAAAATGTTGTAGAATCAAATTTTTCAAAAAGATAGCTCCAGTTCTTGTTTTGCATAGCGGTATTCCATTATGAAGCACCTCATTCGATGAGGAAAGAGCCTAGATCCTTTCATCGGGAATGACTTCTTTAGCAAAAACTAGCATATGCTACAACCCACTCGGTTTGTTTTGAAAACTACTCGATTTTTAACGATATCAAGTTCATTACGTTAACGGTTTTCTTCAAAACCAGTCGTAGCCCTCCGTCATTTCAGATAAATACTATTTAGTATTTGTGCTGCGTTTGTCGATCTTGTCAAGGCGTAGTTTTCGATAGCTGATTAGTACTTTTCTGCCGCATGTTGATGCGATTGGTTAAGATAGTTGTACAGCTTTGTTGACCTTGTCAATGGTCATGCAAGTGGGTCTAAATCAGTCACGAAATGACGGGTTGAACTCGACTTACAGTTTATGGTTTGTTGACCTTGTTAAGGTCATAAACAGCATGGGGAAAAAATAGATATCGGGAATTTCAAGTGTTGAAATTTGCAATGAGATTGCATACCTTCTATGTGATAGTTGGATCCCGATACCTATTGTGAGTAAGCGTTACTTTTAGGAGAGTTTTTCACTTTACAATTAGCAAATCCAGTAGGTGTCTAAGAAAAGTGTTAACGGGGTTATGCCCATGCGGAAACGAGATTATTTAATTAGTTCCATGCGAAAGCATGGGAAGACTCCTTCGGAGTACCAACACTTGTAGGGTGTAATTAATCCCGGCTAATCTTACCTTTTAGGGTTTGAAGGAAGATTTTATAAAAATAGTGGGAGCCATCCTGATTAGATAAGATAATAACCAATCTAATCTTGTAAGAGCGCATACTAAAGTGTTTTCTTCTCTCTCCAGGTGGCGACCATGTCTCGTCTTAATCAAGATAATAACATGGATGTATTGACTGAACCTACTTATTATACTAGGCTGGAGAACGTTGGTTCCGCTCTATCTTATGACAATCGTCATAAGTCTTGGCAAGGGATAGGGCAATGCAAGGATTTCCACGCAACCCTAATGAAGAAAGAGCATTCTGATGTATTTTTTTCGGGTGTGTTAGTTATTGAGAACGGTTTCTCAGTCTGCTCTATGTCCTGGATATTGGATACCGGATCAGGATCCTATATTTGTAATCTATTACAAGAGTTAAAGAAAAGTAGAGAACTGGAAAAGGGTGATATGTCTCTTAGAATAAGGAATGGAGCAATTGTTGCTGCCGAAACTGTCGGTGAATATCACATAGTATTTCCAAATGGTAATACATTGATTTTGAACGACTGTTATTTCGTACCTTCGATGATGTGTAATATAATATCTGTTTCTTTATTATATAAAGAGGGATATAATTTTGGATTAGAGAAAAATGTTATGAACATTTTCCTAAATCAAGTATTGATTGGGTTTAGTACGTTGTGTAATGGTATATACGTTCTAATTCAAAATACAGTTCTGAATATACAAAACACACACAGGAGGAAAATTCAGAAATGAACGAAGCCTTCTTGTGGAATTGTAGACTTGGTCATATCAATGTGACCAGACTAGCTAAGTTGCATAAAGATGGATATTTAAATCTGTTCGAATTTAGATCTTATGAAACTTGTTAGTCATGTCTCAAAAGAAAGATGACCAAAAATCCGTTTACGGGACATGGAGAAAGAGCTACTGAACTCTTGGAACTGATATATAGTGATGTATGCGGTTCGATGTCTACACATGCCAGGAATGGTTCTTCGTACTTCATTACATTCACCGATGATCTCTCAAGATTCGGACATGTGTTCTTGTTGACATACAAATCTGAAACTTTTGAGAAATTTAAGGAATATAGGAGAGAAATAGAAAACCAGACGGGTAAAAGTATTAAAATCCTTTGATCTGATCGAGGAGGTGAATACTTAAGCACGGAATTCCAAGATTATCTAAAAGAGAATGGGATTCTCTCTCAGCTTACTCCTCCGTATACACTATAACACAATGGAGTATCGGAATGGAGGAATCACACCCTATTAAATATGATGCGCTCTATGATGAGTGTTGCTGAGTTACCTATTTCCTTTTGGAGTTATGCACTTGAGATAGTTGCATACATATTGAATAGGGTTCCTACCAAATCTGTGCCTACCACTCCATATGAGATATGGGAGGGAAATAGACCATGTCTTAATTTTATTAAGATATGGAGTTGTCCGGCTTATGTTGTAACAACCTAGTTCATTTATACCAATTCCAGTTCTCGTATTTTCTTATTTGTGGTATTTCTTGATTTATCGTGATTTGGGTGCGAATGGTATTTTACATTTTACTTTGCATTCGACCCGACCGGCTTGCTTGAACTTGTTTGATTCATATTTATGAATTATCTTGACTTGTTACATAGACATGTGCATTTTCATGAATACTGCATACTGACATTTTTATCTGGCATTGCATCTTTTACCAGATAACATTTTAAGTCACGTAAAATAATTTAAAATTACATAACATGGCCTGCATGATACCCCTAACCCCGTGGTAGCATCCGTGCATCTTGTTCTCGTCCCGTTCAGTGAAACAGACGTGTTTGGATGGCTACGCGCATGTGCGTGCATCCGTTCCTGGGGGTATGCATTTTCGTTACCCGAGCTTTCATTTTGAATTTTGGACGTCGCATATATTTTTCATATTTTAAATCTGAATTTTTAGACCCGATCCGGGCGTGTTTTGGAATATTTTGTACCCCGCCTAAATACAAATTTATTTAATATTTATTTTAAATTTTACATTTAAAATTTCGTTAACAGATTTTATTTTAATTAACAACCTAAATCTTTTCCAATTTTAAATCCTAACTTCTAAAACAGCACAGATCCTATCTCTCTTTCTCTTCTCTATTTCCTTTCTCTCTCTCTCTCACCCGCGCGCTTCTCTCTTTCTCTCTCCCCACAAAACTCCAAATTTCTTTCTCCTCCTCTCTCTCTCCTCTCGCTCTCGCTCTATCTCTCTCCTCTCTCCTCACCTTCTCTCTCCTCTCGCGGTAGTTTTAGGTCTCGTCACCTCCCTCTGAATACCGTCACCTCCCTTCTATCCTCGTCTTCCTTTTCTTTTGAAATCCCACGAGAACGCATCACTACTCACTCTTCCTCAAACCCTAACCCTAAAACTTCATCTCCTCATCACTCTCTATCCTTAACCAAGCCTCCTCCTTCTCGTCATCTTCTTCTCCTTCTTCCTCCATTCCTGAGCCCATATCTGCACCCCTGCACACCCACAAACCCACAGAACACCTCACCGCCGGCGATCCCCTCAACCTTGCCATCACCATCTCCTTCCTCTTCTCTCACTATCTCTTCTGTTCTCATCCCCTGCACCAACCCTGCACCAAGAAACCAACACAAAACCCTAGCTAACCCTAGCCGAAACCCTAGCAACCACCACCTCATCGTCGGAGCTCCGTTCATCATCGACGACGCCACCACCCCTCCCTGCAACCACAGTGAGCCTTCCTTCTCTCTTCTTCTTCCTTCTTCTTCTTCCTTCTTCTCCCCCTTCCTTCTTTCTTTCTTTTCTTTTCTTTTCCTTGATTCTTGATTTCTGTAGATCGCCGGAGCCGGACGTGGCGCCGACGATCCAGACAACCCAGCGAACGTGCCTTGACTGCGTGATCACTCTCGTGCGTTATTTGGACCCGTTCCGTGTACCGTGCGCGCGTCGCGATATTTCGCCGACGTAGGACGTTCCGTACACATCCGTTCTCGTTTCGTCTAGGCAAGTTAATCTTGCCACATGCTATATAACTCATCATATACCTATTTAAATAAATATCACACCTGTATTTTAAATCAAGCATTCCATGTTTCATATTACAGCCTTTCGACGTTCCGTTTACATTTGTATAGTGCATTTCAGATCTAGGGCATGCAAACCAATCTTAATTACATGCTATATTACTTTAGACGCATCTATTTTAACAAATGGAATACCTATATTTAAAATCATGCACCCCATGTTTAGTCTTATAACTTTTCGATGTTCCGTTTGCATCCATTCATATCATTTCAGATCTATGTCATGAAAATTTATCTTGTTACATACTATACTATCATATACTGCATCAAATTAAATAGTTACATTTCATATTGCTTAGTTATATGTTCTGCACTTATTAGTTTATCATTTTACGATTATATGATGTCCGTTTGCATCCATATCATATAGAATATATATAATTGCATCTATAGATCACATTAATACATAACACTGTGATATTAACACCCCATGTTTAATAAAGTGCATCCTAATTAGTATTGGAACTATAAATGTAACCCTAATCGATAATTGTGCATCCATATCTTTGAATTTATATCTATTGGCATACCACATCACATTATTCCATTTTATTGTTATATTAGTACTCCATACTTGATTTTGTATACCCATACTTATTACAGTTTGATTATGAGCACCCACTTGATACTTGTACACCACCTAATATGACCTGATGTACTACAGCCTGACATGTTACCTGATCTTATTACTAATGCCGACAATCTTGACCTGTTGTCCCTACGGACATATCCTGTTGTCTATACAGACAAACCTGTACCTGCTTGATCCTGTGTTGGCATTAGCTCCAGATTTACCAATACCTGACTTGAACACATAACCTTGGGGGTATGGGGAAATCAAAAGTGTAAACTAAAGTGTAGCTTACAAGGGTATTACTTGATCCGTGGTCCTGGGGGATAACAGGACAGAATCATTCGTGATTCTTACTTGATCCGTGGTCCCGGGGGATAACGGGACAGAGTCATTCATGACTCCCACTACCTGATCCGTGGTCCCGGGGGATAACGGGACATATCTTTTGAGTTACATGGAGGATTACTCTAATTGATTTCAATAATTTTAGAGTAGATAACCCTATGTCACAGTTTAGACTACTCACTGCACTTCACCTACATATATTCTGTCCACCGATCTATATTCATGTTACTGTTACTGTTTATACTTCATGCCTGCATATTTCATCGCATCCTGCTTGCTTAGAGTTATTGTTATTATGATGCACCGACGTCTGGGTTTTGCATGGCCCAGATCCCTTATCCTTATCGCAGGCTGTCCAGGAGTATTTTGATCAACAGGCCGAGCAGTGAGGACCTGTTATTAGTTGGTTTAGTTTTCTTTCAGTATTTTCATTCCTGATGTGAGCCCGCATTATGGGACGTACATTCCAGATTATTATTGTATTGGATCTTTTGCTTCCGCATTATTTTTATTCTTGACTCGTTATTCTGGCTCATGGACATGTTTTAGATAGTTGTTTATTATTTTTTTCTGTTCTTGATATCTCTACAGCCGTAATGTGACCGTGGAGGGATATTTTCTATCCACAGGTAGCATGGTTGGCTCTGTCACGTGCGTATCTTAGCGCACTCTAGGAAGCGGGGCGTGACAGGATTTGTTTGGTATCAGAGCCATAGGATCTAGGTTAATCGGGTTTGATTCTTTTGTAGTTGGGTATTGGACCCAATACACGAATCAGAATACTCGTGATTAGGAACATGTCCTGCCACTTTACCATCTTACCATTTTTGAATCTTAACCTCCTCCTGATTCTTACCTTGACGATATGCAAATCTCTTTGCATCTCGACTTGAAACTTTGGTTTCCTATTGTTTATCTTTAGAATTTAGGCGACTTGGGTGGAGTTATGTGATTGTAGCTATGTACCGCGGCATGGTTACAATGCGGTACTCTATTTAAGTAACTTGGAGTTCTAGTCTTGATCCCTATCCTTGATCTATAGTTTGAATCTTGTCATCATACTAATCCTTTCGGTATTTTGGTTTCAGGAACATGGCAGACAGAAATCTGAAATCGTACCAGAGGCATGTTGATGACGCCGCTTTGCTTGGAGTAATTCATGGGATGCTGGAGAACCAGAAACGGCAGACCGAGCTGAACCAGCAGCAAGCTGAAGCTTTTCAAGAAGGTTTGCGGACCGTCCAGCAGTCCGTAAACAATATTGTGGCCAAACCAGTTGATCGTGTGGGTACCGTGACGGATTTCAGGAGACTTGGTCCGTCCGTCTTTACTGGCCTGGAAGAGCCGTTGCCAAGGAAGCAGTGGCTGGTTGATACGGAGAATTTGCTCGTTGCGGCACAGATTCCAGTGGACAAGAGAGTGGATGTGGTACGCATCCAATTAGTGGACTATGCCCGTGAATGGTGGCTTGTGGAAGAGACCCGCTTGCCCAAGCCGATTAGTTGGGCAGATTTTTCGAAGAGTTTCTTGGAGAAGTCTTCCTGCAGACTGCACGGGAGGAAATGGAAGAAATGTTTATCAGTTTAAAGCAGAACGGCGGATCCGTGGATGCGCATGCGGCTGAGTGGACACGGCTCAGTCGATTCGCTGGACCTTTGGTGGCCAAAGAAGCTGATAGGGCACGAAGGTTTATGCGCAGTTTGGATGTGGACATCCAGAGGCAAATTATATCCCTGGGTTTGACCACTTTCTCACAAGTGCTTACAGCGGCCCGAGAGCAGCAGAGCCTATCTATGAAGACTGGGGGTACGCAGCAGCAAGCAGTTACAGTGCGGAAGCCGGCATTTGCACCGAACCAAGCGCATGTACGCAGAGGTATTCCGGTGAACCGACGTGGCGTAACACCTATGAAGAAGCCCGCCTTACATGAGCAGAAGGGAAGAATGTTTTGTGAGTTCTGTCATCTACCAGGGCACCTACAGAAGGATTGTCGAAGGAAACTTGGACTTTATTTGGTTTGTGGATCGGCGGATCATACTATCAACGCTTGTCCGTCAAAACTTCGCACGAAAGATGATGTTCAGAGGCCACCGCAGAAGCAGTTTCAGGGACAGAAGCAGTTAACTCAGGGACCCAATCAAGCTCGAGCATTTACCCTGACGGCTGAAGAGGATAAGGCTTCAGAGGAAGTCGTTTCAGGTATCCTACTTGTTCATGGTTTTCCCGCATTAGCGTTATTCGATTCTGGTGCATCCCATTGTTTTATGTCATCCAAGTTTATTGCTACACACTCGATTGCTTGCACGACCCTGTCTAGTTATTGGGACATACACACTGGGAATGGGAAGATCATAGCTAGTAGAGAATGTAAGGATTGTTCAGTGGTTGTTTGCGGACGGGAGCTGTTTGCAGATTTCTTGGTGATTGATACCGGCAGCTATGAAGTCGTCTTAGGAATGGATTTTCTCGGCACTTTCCACGTTCACATTGATTGTAGGGCAAAGAAAGTAATTTTTCAGATTCCCGGACATCCGGAATTTATCTTTACTGGAGGAAGCAGTTCTATCGGGCCAGTCGAGTTTAGGGCTAGGCCGACAAACAATATTCTTTCGTCGATGGAAGTTGATAAAGAAGAAGCGCCAGTGGTAGTTCGAGATTTCATGGACATGTTCGAGGACATCTCGGGTTTACCGCCAAAACGAGATGTGGAGTTCGCGATCGATAGGAGAAAAGGTTCATCATAGTCGATACCTGGTCGTTGATGAAAACCTTTTGCTACAAATCTAGTTTTGAAGGTCTCAACCTTTCCATCTACATCAATTTTCTTATTAAAGATCCACTTGCTCCCAATGGGTTTTACCTCTTCAGGAGCAACTTCTAAAGTCCATACTTTGTTGGTGTATATGGATTCCATCTTAGATCGCATAGCATCTAGCCATTTTATAGAGTCCCCACTTGTGATGGCCTGCTCGAAACTAGTTGGGTCATCATCTTCCATGATTCAATCCTCACTTCCACCGTCTATGAGAAAACCGTAGTATTTCTCAGGTGGATGAGGAACCCTACTAGATCTGCGGAGTGGCTGAGGTTCGTCGGGGACTATTCAAGCCTCCGGTTCTGCCAAATCGTCAGTTATGGTTTGTGTAGCTGGAACTTCTTCCAGTTCTATCTCATTACCACTAATTTCTTTTACAAGAAATTCCTTTTCTAAAAAGGTGGCATATTGAGAAACAAACACTTTTGTTCCTCGGTATGGTAGAAAATATATCCATATGAATCCTTTGGATATCCCACAAACATGCACAAAACAAATCTTGCCTCGAGCTTGTCCGGATTTTGCTTTTTAACATAGGCCGGACAACCCCATATCTTAACTCGTTTAAAATATGGTCTCTTCCCATTCCATATCTTATATGGAGTGGTAGGCAAGGATTTGGTCGGAACCCTATTCAATAGGTATGCAGCTGTCTCAAGTGCATAACACCAAAAGGAAATAGGTAACTCAGCAATATTCATCATAAAGCGCACCATATCTGATAGGGTGCGATTCCTCCGATCCGATACCCCATTGTGCTGTGGTGTATACGGAGGAGTAAGCTGAGAGACAATCCCATTCTCTTTTAAGTAGTCTCGGAATTCCATGCTTAAGTATTCTCCTTCCCGATCAGATCGAAGGATTTTAATACTTTTACCCGTCTGGTTCTCAACTTCGTACTTATATTCTTTGGATTTCTCAAAAGCTTCATATTAGTGTTTCATCAAGAACACATGTCCGAATCTTGAGAGATCGTCGGTGAATGTAATAAAGTACGAGGAGCCATTCCTGGCATGTGTAAACATAGGTCCATATACGTCACTATATATCGGTCCTAAGAGTTCAGTAGCTCTTACTCCGTGTCCTGTAAATGGAGTTTTGGTCATCTTTCCTTTGAGACATGACTCGTAAGTTTCATAAGATGTAAATTCGAACTGATTCAAATATCCATATTTATGCAACTTAGCTAGTCTTGTCGCATTGATATGACCTAGTCTACAATTCCACAAGAAGGTTTCGTTCATTTCTGAACTTTTACTCTCGTGTGTGTTCTATATGTTTAGAACTGTCGTTTGATTTAGAACGTACCGTTATATAATGCACAAAACCCAATCAACACTTGATTTAGGAAAATGTTCATAACATTTCCTCCAATACAAAGTTATATCATTCTTTATATAATAAAGAAACTGATATAATATTGCACATCATATTTGGTATGTAATAACAATCGTTCAGAATCAGTGTATTACCATTTGGTAATACTAGGTGATATTCGTCAACTTCTTTGGCTGCAAAAATTGTTCCATTCCCTACCTTGAGAGACATATCACCCTTTCCCAGTTCTCTACCTCTCCTTAACCCATGTAACAAATTACATACGTAGGATCCTGATCCGGTATCCAATACCCAGAACGTAGAGCAAACTGAGAAACAGTTCTTGGTAACGAACACACCCGAAGAAAATGCATCATCATGCTCTTTCTTCGTTCGGGTTGCGTGGGAATCCTGGTATTCAACTATTCCTTACTCAGAATTATGACAGTTATAAGATGAGCGGAACCAATGTTCCCTAACTCAGTATTATAAGTGGGTTCGGTCAATACATTTATATTATTATCTTGATTAAGGTGTGTCATTGGTCGCTACCTGGAGAGAGAGAGAAGGAAGCACTTTAGCGTGCACTCTTGCAAGATTAGATTGGTTATTATCTTATCTAATCAGGATGGCTCCCACTGTTTTTATCAAATCTTCCTTCAAACCCTAAAAGGTAAGATTAGCCGGGATTAATTACACCCTACAAGTTCGCCAATCGGTCAGCCAGGAAGGTATTGGTACTCCGATGGAGTTTCCTCATGCTTTCGCATGGAACTAATTAAATAACCTCATTTCCACAGGGGCATAACCCCGTTAACACCTTTCTTAGACACCTACTGGATCAACTAATTGTAAGGTGGAAAACTCTCCCAAGAGTAACTCTTATTCGCAGTGGGTATCGGAATCCAACTATCTCATAGAAGGTATGCAATCTCATTGCAAATTTCAACACTTGAAATCCACAATATCTGTTTTTACCCCTAGCTACTTATGACCTTAACAAGGTCAACAAATCATAAGCGTTAGCCAAGTTCATGTTAGTGTATATGCCCTAGAGGCCATTACTGTATCATACTAGTTTGTATATTACTTGATGGAAGCTTAGGATATTCACAGTTGTATATACAATCTTGCTCGAAATGGTAGTATGCTACTTGGTTTGTCTCTGCTTTGATATGTGCATGTGTTTCTTTTAGCATATCGCTGATATACATATTAGTAGAGCCCTTAGGATCTTTGCTTGATTACCAGCGTTGTGATGGCGCTCACACTCGTGGGAGCTGGGTAATCCATAAGCACATCCTTATACTGGTCCCTGGTCGTTGGACTATCGAGACAGGGCATCGATACTCCGGAGTAGACTAGCGTATGCGCTTCTCATCCCAGCGTGGGAGACGGTCTGTCCTACAGCCGTCAGTACGTCCTACTTGAGATAGTATGCGGGTGCTCGTTAGGTTACGAGTTCACTGGACAGGACTCGTCGGGGACTGTTGGTTGGTATTATACCTATCGTCAGTTATCAGTTCACAGGTGACATAAGTACAGCTTAGTCCGCTGACTTGACACTGTCACTTCGCCTCGAGTGTGTTCCCACTGCACTTTGATTACTACCCTACCACGGCTCAAAGGAGTCGTGCAAACATGTAGTTTTTGGGTGCAGTCCCGAAGCACTTGGACGCAGTAACGGTTAGACAGGATTTGTCTCTCCCGGTATTGGAGGTTGACATCGCACTGTGTCCAGGAGAGCCATTACACGAGTAGTCCCTGGCCAGGGCAAGCGAGATATACTGGTAGGTTTCCAGTGTTATCTCAGGGTGTTCTGGGCTACACTCCGACACGACTTGTACCGCTATTAGGGGACTGACGTTCACCGCCCCCCTAGGCCCGCCATGCGATGTATCAGACGAACAGACCGAACTGTACGGAGACTGTCACATACAGACTCAGTAGGAGTTCAGATGGGGTTCACCTCGTCAGTCTTCTTATCGGCATCTACCTGGGGACCGTTACGCACAGCTAGTGCCGCTTGCGGTATGTGGTTAAACCCACTGCCAGCGTAGTGTCGAGTCTTTAGAGTCCCATACAGAGAGCTATTCGCCTTTAGGCAAAATGAGTAGAGGTCGCATGGTTTTGCGACAGGGTTCGTTCATATCCGCGCACTTGTGCACGTTTGCTGTCCGGACAGCTTATACTAGCGGGCTTTGGTTTAAGCCGGATCCTAGTATATGATTTGGGATTGGTTTTATCTTATTGTATTCGTGTTCCTCGGATCACGAATATGGGTGCGTATGCACAGTTGCTTGAGACAGAGGGAGAGGACTTTGATTAGGGTTAATGACCTTTGTCATTTTATTAACCCTAATGCTTATGTGTGTATTATGGTTAATTGATATTAGTTTAATATAATTGTGCATGGTTATGGTTGTTGACCATTTGACCTTCTTGACTTGTTGACCTAGGTTGACACTTTGATCATCATCATTTCATTTGGAAGATGCTCTTTGATCCTTGCAATTTGCATTAAAAATGAAATGATAATGGTCATGTCTTGATTAACCATGACAATTATCTAGCTAATTATCAATTTATAATAATTCACACATATATGTGAGAATGGTTGTTTTATTCTCTCATTCTATCATTCACTTTCTCTCTCTTGTTTTTCCTCTCCCTCAAGCTCTCCCCTCTCATGTGTTGAGAAACACTTGAGCTTGAGAAAAACCTCTTCTTGATAATCTTTACTCTCATCTAGGGTTTTAGGACTAGCACTTCTAGCACCCTAGTTACTTCTAGCTTGAAGTTGAAGCCAAAGGTTGAGGCTTTCGGGTGGATCCTTCTTCGACTCAAGAAGACGACAAAGGTGATCCCTTTCTACTACTCCAAGGAGCAAGGAGAGAAGGACATAAAGCCCTAGGTATAACCATTCTACCCTTTAGCTAGTTTCTAGTTAGCTTTAGCTTGTTTTTGTTTAGCAAAGATCCTTCTTTGTCTAGTCCATGTTGCCTAAAGTGATAAAAATCCGATTGTTATTCCGTTTTCCGCCTCCCCGCAAGCACCGGGGTGGGCAACGTGGACTTACAGTTCAACCCGTCATTTCGTGATTGAATTAAACCCACCCGTACGACCCTTAACAATGTCAACAAAGCCTCACGACTACCCTAATTCAATCACATCACATGTTGCAGATAAGCACCAATCAGCTACCGCACACTATGTCTTGACAAGGTCAACAAACATAGCACGAATACTAAATAGCACTTATCTGAAATGACGGAGGGCTGCGAATGGTTTTTAAGAAAACGTTTATCGTAATGAATTTGATATCGTTGTAGAATCTAGTGATTTGAAAAAGGAGTGGTTTTAAGCTCCGGTTTTAAAATCGAGTAGTTTTCAAAACAAACCGAGTGAATTGTAGAATTTGCTAGTTTTGCTAAAGAGGTCACTCCCGGTGAAGGGATCTCGGCTCTTTCCTCATCAAATGAGGTGCTGGATATTCATCAAGGAATACCACTATACAAAGCAATAGCTAGAAAATCTATCAAAACAAAACCGAGTGGGTTGTAGCATTTGCTAGTTTTGCTAAAGAGGTCACTCCCGGTGAAGGGATCTCGGCTCTTTCCTCATCGAATGAGGTGCTGGATATTCATCAAGGAATACCAATATGC
The DNA here is from genome assembly GCA_030015575.1 of Agapanthus africanus. Lineage (NCBI taxonomy): Eukaryota > Viridiplantae > Streptophyta > Magnoliopsida > Asparagales > Amaryllidaceae > Agapanthus > Agapanthus africanus. The sequence continues at coordinate 445,978,773 of CM057347.1, read as the reverse complement.
AAAGTAAGAACTAGAGCTATCTTTTTGAAAATTTTGATTCTACAATATCTTTAGGTTTCTTTTCTTTCCATTAATCTCATTAATGAAGTCACATCATTTAAGTTTCCTAAACATCACAGAAAAGAAACAAAAATAGAACGTACGCTTATGCCATCCGCATTCGCGACGGGGCCCCGTCATGCACCGTTAGGTTACTTAACTAACGACAGAGCGGGGGCTGGACTAGCACGGGTGCAAAACATAAGCAACGTTTATTATATATATTATATATAGCATTCGTTTCATGCGGTTATATGATCACATCACAGAACTCAAGAAGCAGAAATCAACATATGAAATATTGGATATAATAGGGGTCCGTGTTTTAAAATTAATCCAGTAATGAAAAACACGGATTTTACGGTCGTGATGAATAGACAAACCCACATCCTTAGACCCTTACGAAAGCGGTAAGCAACCCTGCCAATTCTAGAGTTAGGCGACCCGGTCTCGACTCCTCGAGATGGTCTCCCACTGAACTCTAGAACTCGGTTACTTGTTCTTCCCGCCTTGGGTTTATCCTAATGCGGAAAAGTAAATAATATATATCAATGGTGACATCAACCTCAACCCAGAAGTGTCCCAATAAAAGAATATTACATACAATTTTACATGAATGAAAATTGAAAAACTCTCATCTCACGCAAAAAAACCCGGCTATTCAATCACGAAGATCCAATATAATATATCACAACAACACGTAAACATTTCATGTCATCAACGTAAGTAAATATGCGTATCCTGAATGTCGTTGATAAATAGCAACGAGATCAGAGATGCACCACATATTACACTTACGATCGTAGAAAAGAAATGAAAAACTACAATGATTAGAATCCGCAAACTCCTTAGACATCACAAATCCGGAATATCTCATATTCCGAATTTCATGCCTAACCTATAAACCTTGCATTTAAATCTTAAATTGAAAACTCTTTTCAATAAGCAGTAGGATAATTCAACAAGATTCCCGACTAAGTGTTCGCGTACTATACACGATTGCGACTGAGCTTTGATCCGAATCAAAACTCTGTGGAAATCGATCAACCGAGACTAAAATACTAGATTTACAAAATACTAACTAGTTTTCACAAAACTAATTATTGTGGATTCTAAAAATTGTATCATATATCATCATAATCTAGACGACGTTAAATATTTCGATCGATTTATCAAACACCCAAAAAACCCAGAGACCTCAACAACTTGAGTCTTAATAAAAGAATCCAGAAATGGCCAAATATTACAATGGAGTAGCACAAGACAAACGATCCTAAAATACCCCAAACTTGCGGCGGAATCGCGGCCAAACATAGGGTTAGGCTGCGGTTCCGCGGCGCTTTGATGGAATTAGGGATTCAAATTTCTTGGTGCTCCATTAAATACCCTGCACAATTTTCTGACTATTTTTAATTTGAAAAATTTCAACTTTTGAAAAAGGACAGAAACTTGATAAAAATCGGGCTTCGAAAACCGATCGAACACTATAACGTTGTAAAGACTTTCCCTAATGTTCTAGCTTGGCTCTGATACCTTGAAAGTGTTTCCTAGCACCACCACTATGTTTATACCGGTATCAAGCATGCAATTTTAAAAAATTTGGGGTGCTAAGCTACACTAACCTAGAATCCAACTAGAGTATTAGGGTTTATCATATGATATAGCAAGAACTAATCTAAGTGATGGAGACTACAACCTTTGTAGACCAAGTCCTTCACTTCTATAGCTCCGGGAAGTAGTCCCTATGACTCCTCTTGGCTCCACTTGAAGAAAGATCAAGCTTGCTCCTTGATCTTCCACGCCGAAGATGATCCACCCAAAATTTTTCTAGGTCAAACTACCTCTTCATTAATATAGTATTAGTGAAGTAAATAACCTAGTCTAAAGTGCTAATCTAGACTAGGATGATGAAGTAGGTGTATTAGATCACTAAGAATTCTCTAACTCTTTATTTTCCAACTCATGGAAAAGAGTAGAGGAGGAGGAAGAGGATGAGAATGGAGAGAGCTAGCAAATGAGCTTGCATATAAAAAAATGATCAAGTGATGAATGGCTCTCTCATTCATCTCACTTATTGAAGTATGGATTATTTCTCAATAATAAAATCCAACCATGCTTCAATAGTGAATACAAGTAAATATAATAATGAACAAAGCCATGCTTCATCCATTCTTCAAAAGTCTTTCCATTTTCCACCTCCTTTTTCTATTTTCTCAAAATAGAAAATCCAAATATATATATATATATATATATATATCACATATATATAAATATATATTAAGAGAATATAAACTTAAGTGAGGTTTAATATTAGTTAATATATAAATATATCAAATATAAATATATATCATATTATTAAATCAACACTTGATTTAATAATCCGATTATATCACATATAACCGACTAATATCATTTATCTGTATATCACATTATCAAATCAACACTTGATTCAATAATCCGGTTATATCACATATAACCTGACCAATATAATATTACGCCAGATTAGAATACGGTATCACATACACGTATTTAATCAGGCTCCCGCACATATCAGCATATATGCCCTATCATTCCGCTTGAACTATGAAACCTCTATGTGGGATTCTAAAGACCCGTCAATACGCCAGCAGTAGATAATGATCACATCAATTACCTACAAGCCGTCAGCGGTACTAGATAGACGTAACGGCTATCTAGGTATTGAGCGAATAAAAGATCAACAAGCAAGCTTGTACAAACTCCCGTGAAGCCTATAAGTAACACTTACTGTACAATCCGGTCTCTTCGTCTGATATGTTGCATATCGGGTCTGGGGGTGGATACGTCAGACCCCAGTAACTTGATAAGTCATGCCGATGTGTGGGTCATAACGGTTCGAGAAACTACTGATAACACTTACCAGCAAATCTCATCAGCCCTGGCCAGGGACTTACTGTTATAGCTAATCGAGCATAGCGCAACATTAACTCCCTATACCGGGAGAGACGAAACCCCTCCCATCGCTCACTGCTTCCATGTGACTCGGGACTATACCTAAAATCCACCTGTTTGCATGACTCCTTTGACCCGTGGTAGGGAGAAAATCAAAGCACGGTAAGAACCACACAAGACACTATGATGATCTCGGGTCTACAGACTAACTTGTACCAGTGTCACCAGAGAACTGCTATCTGACGATAGCTACAGTACCATCTAGGAGTTCTCGGCGAATCCTGTTCGGTATACCCATTCTCTAATGAGCACCTGTGCACAATCTTTGATGTCAAACACCAATGGTTATGGGATCAACTATCGCCCCTTATAGGGTCAAAAAACGTACACACTAGTCTACTCTGGAATATCGATGCCCTATCTCGATATCCACTCAACTAGGAACAATTAAAGGATGTGTTTGTGGACTACGCAAGTCCCAGTAGTATGATCCGTATCATAGTCCCGATAGTCAAGCAAACAACCTAAAGGCTTTATCAACATATATCAGAGAGACAATATAATAATACAAGTGTACATGTTAAGATAAAGAGCAACCAGATAGCATACTATAGCAAAAAAGTCCTCTGTATATATGTCCAAGCATCTTCTATATCATACAATAATGGCCTCTAGGGAATACATATTTCTAACAACATCAACTCCCAATACCGGGAGAGACGAATCACCGACGATCCGCTCGTTACCTCCATGTGGCTCGGGACTGTACCCAACTAAAACCTGTTTGCACGAATCCTTTGAGCCATGGTAGGGTAGTAATCAAAGCACGGTGGGAACTCACATGAGACAAATGACGATCTCAGGTCGACAGACTAACCTGTACTCATGTCACCTGAGAACTGCTATCTGACAATAGGTATAATACCATCTAGCATGTTCCCGGCGAGTCCGTCCAGTGTAACTCATAACCCAATGAGCACCTGTATACTATCTTAGTTGACTAACTCACACTAATGGCTTATGATACCGACCACTGTCCCTCGTCGGGATCTCGAAAAGTATACACTAGTCTATTCCGGAGTATCGATGCCCAGTCTCGATACTCCCTCGACTAGGGACATTTAAGGATGTCCTTATAGACCACCCAGCTCCCACGTATATGATCGCCATCATAATGCTGGTAGTCAAGCAAGAATCCTATGGGCTCTATCGATATGTAATAGTGATCTGTAATACCGCATAATGTATATGCATGATGATAAAGACAAACCAGATAGCATACTATCATTTTGAGTAAGACTGTTCTACCCATATAGGTCATCCTTCAATCATCACAATCGAGTGCCTGTGATTACAATAATTGACTTGAGTGCACTATATCCAACAGATGATATATGGAACATTAATGTATGAGAATCACACAAGAGTTGAAGATGAGAAGATAATGATTTATATTTAAAAGAATAAGAAAAAGAAAAGAAGAATGAGTTATGGCTTTGGATGCTTGGAGAAGTATTGAGAAGCCATGACTCATCTTCAATTCTTGTTTTACTCTTAGATATTTATCATTCTCATTCTCATCTCATCTCATCTTTAGCTAATGATTCATTCTCTCACTTCTAAGTTCTTCATCTCCTCTTTAGTTATTTTTTAGGGTTGAGGGAAAGAAAAGAAAGCAAGATATTTTGTGAGCAAAATTCTTGCTTCATTAACCTTGTTTACCGCCGAAAACCGGGAAGACAAACGTCTTGCCTAAATTTGGGGGCAGATGCTATTAGGGTTTATCCGTCCACCTCTCCGAAGATGCCAAGCTGATTTATGGCACCGTACATCGGAGGTTTGGACGGATACGGCCGTTGTAGCAGACTTCGTCAGATTCCCCCTCATATATGAGGGGGTTTTGATTGTGGGGACGCTCTTCCCTGCAGGCGCAAGCCCCTGTAGTTAATTACGTTACCGCATCGCGGTAACCACTTTCTCCTGCTCCAGAATGTCACTTCGTGTCGTGTGTATTTGTTTTATTTTTCGTTGCCCATGGATTGTATACGGAGACTAATTTATGTTGTCGCTCGTAGGGCGTGGATTATTCCAAATCCATATATTCTTTGTCACGACCCTAAATATTAGCTCGTGACCAGCACTTGAATCACGCAATGTCTAAAGGCGTAACGGTTGTCAAGTAAGCCGAAACCCAGAGATCTAAACCTTTTAAGAAAAATAAAGGAGGTGATGTTTTGAAATAAATGTATAATGAAATCAAGTTTTCTTAATGCATAGAAAAGAAACAGGAATGATGCAAGTGAAGTTTACTAGTTTGAAAACATGTTTCGTCTTTTAAAATTTTTGGCAGCACCTCCTTTGTATATTTTGATCCAAAACCATAAATACATAATAATGATAAAGGCATCCCTAAGAGGGAGCCAGCTCTTCACCAAACGGCGGATCACAACCACGCAATACAGTATAAATAAGTATACGACGCCCAACGGCGAAGTTCACCACAAAAAGATAAAGAAAAGCAAGATATATAAACCACAAGTAGCGGAAAACCCCTCGCTCTAAGTCTCGCAACCACAATCCCACTAAGTCTCATTACTTATACAAATTACTAATTTTGATTGATGGAGTTAACTAGATACAATATGAAATGTAGATACAAGAGTGAATGATATAAATGTCCCACATACCAATGCAAAACACCTGAATGCAATTGTGTGCCAGCGAAGCCGCTACTGATCCAAACGGTCAATCTGCAAGAACTGTGGCACAACGGGGGTGAGTTGCCAACTCGTGAGTAGAAAAATATCAACAGATAGAAATCGAATAATCAGCGACTCCTAGTTCAACTATATCATAAAGGTAATATTATGATATCTAGGATGACCGGGTCTGTATATATGCCAACAAGGTAGTCAATACCTATATGCATGTGATAACATCCAATAGTAATAATCAATGCATGTATGCATGTGGATCTCGTCCACCCATATAATCAATGTATGTATGCATGAGGATCTCGTTCACCCATATAATCAATATATGTATGCATGTGGATCTCGTCCACCGATATAATCAATGTCTGTACGCACGTAAATATCATAAAAGAGTGTGCATGAAAGTATGAGAATATAAATCAACGGTGTCCCTCACGACACATCAAAATCATGGAACCTGAGTGCCTAGCATCGACATTCAAAAACATCATGAAAACCGTGCCCAGCATCGGCACGTAAATCCTCATATATCGGGCTCCGTCAGTCCGGATCGGCCCACGGGCTCCGTCAGTCCGGATCGGCCCATATCATCTCTCGACTCTGGTCGGTATCCTCCGGATATCTGCCGAGCCCAATACTGTCACCGGTAGGTAGTAATCCCTCTGCCAGGCTCACCGTCTATATACACAGCATCCCTTTCTTGCCCCGAGGTACCATACTGGGTCCACCATATACCTGCAATCGGCATCATCCGCCTCCTCTAATCGGGTTTCACATGTCGCTCTCAGAACCAAGAAAACACATGGTGGACGCACTGAAATATCATATCAAGAGAAACTGGGTTTTTAAAACAACACATAATCTCTTTTGAAATGTCCACGGTTCTCAAATCCAGAAATCTCATGAAAATAACATATCTCAATGCGTAAAATAATAGAGCATGATGTATGCGACATATAAGAGAAATGCGAGCATATCCGTGTATCATGCAACATGGAACAGTGATATGACATATTAAGGGAAAACCACTCTTTTAAAATGATTCCAGTTTTTAAATATATCCTGTGGTTCCCAATAAAACCAGTTCTCTATGTACGTACAATATGTATATGCGCAAGTATAGATGTACCAATGTATGTGTGCACCAATATGGATATACAATGTGTATGTGCGCAGATATGGATATATCAATGTATATGCACACCAATATGGATATGCAATGTGTATGTGCGCAAATATGGATATATCAATATATATGTTCACTAATATGGATATACAATGTGTATGCGCGCAAATATGGATATATCAATGTATATGTGCACCAATATGGATATACAATGTGTATGTGCGCAAATATGGATATATCAATATATATGTGTACCAATATGGATATATAATGTGTATGTGCGTAAATATGGATATATCAATATATATGTGCACCAATATGGATATACAATGTGTATATGCGCCAGCATGTTATGCGAAGAGTCATATCATGATGCAGCAATCCTACTGTAGTGACATGGCAATTATCGATGATGAAGTGTGTGAGCCTACAAATCTGTGTGCGTGTAACATACGCATCATCGATAATGGTGCAGGTGTACTAGCACAGGTATAAGCAATGCAATGGGAATAATATGAATGCAGCATATGGTCAATCATATGCAAATGCTGATGGGTATATGTATTTAACATGACCGAGTCGGTGAATCAATCAATCGGCATCCAGCCACACAATGTCACACACAGTATAATCTATCGTACGGTATGCTCTAGTCAAGGGTATGGATCAATCATAAAATCAAACTCATCACGTATGGAAAAGATCATCGTACGACGGCATTTGAAACATTAGGGATCCTATCAACCTTTAGGACAATAAGGGGGGGGTACGGACCTAACGTCACGTATGGAAATCACACATGTTCATAACATATATAAATGTAACTATATACTTATGTCCCAGGTCACATCCATAACGATCTCACATCAGGGGACTGACAAGGTATCAACCACTTCAATCGACTCACATCCGTATACCAAAACATCGTCAGATCATCATATCAGTCTTATATTCTTGTCATCGCATTTATATCTCACATCAAGTCGAGTTTACAGAAACATTCTATCTCTACTAAGTATAAGTATCTAATCTAACATATACACCCGAACCATACAATTAGATTTTTAAAGAAGCGAATCGTAGTTTTGAAAATAGGGGTTACGGTGTTTTTAAGGAAAAGATATCATTTGAAAATCCGTAACATCCCTCAAGGTATATATTTAAAAGGTACATACGATTCTTCGGTTTAGAAAAAGGTATGGTTCGGATGACGCATCTACATCGACTATCTAGTCCTACAGTACCCTAACCGGTAATATCGACAAACGTCATCCTCAAATTCCGTCATCCTATGATAGTCGTAACATATCACTTCTAACTATCCTCTAGTTTCTAATATGGTTTCATATCTATCTTCATTCTAACCCTAGTTTCCTAATCTAGGTTTCCTTAACCATATTCTATAAATCAATTTCCAACAAAACTTTGCGGGGGTGCTATACGCCATCCACCCGACTTCCCCCGTGGATATAGATCCACTCACCTTGCTTCTTGCTTGCCGAAGTCGATGACGCCACGCTCCGTCGCCTAGGAATCCACGTGAAGGTACCTACAATAATAAACAGTCGCAATGCGTATTAAAATCAAGACGGAAAAAACAAAACGGCACACGTTTCGCTCATAGGTTAAAACCTATAGCTTCGCGTACACGATCAACCAAATAACTCTTGTTGTTGATATACGAACATCCAACAACCAAATACAAATCCAAATATCAAGAATTAGCATTTTAAAATACGGAAAATATAGCCTAAAACACACCAAAGTGCTCCCAGATTCTCTCTTAGGTAAAATTGGCCAATTCTGCACATACAGGGGGTCTAATTCACTGCTAAAGGAGCTAGGGACCAAGTCTGGAGAGGTTCTGCCCCAGCCTAGCCGTAAATTGCGGCCAGGAAGAATAAAATTGCGGCCCAGAAGAGTGGGTTTGGGCTCGGGTCTCGGGTGAAGGTTCCAGGTTGCCTGCACACTCCTCAGTGTTTGCAAAATTATTTCTAGTGCCCCCGGGTTACTCCAGATTCCAAAATACCCTCACAATTCACACATTTACCCGATGTCGGGGTTTCTAAATCCGTGTTTTGGGTTTCTAAGCTCTGGTACAGGTCATGAATCATCTTAAAAGTCTTATTGACAGCCACAAATATCACCAATTTCCCAAATCCATCTCTTGGGATTTTCCAAGTTCACAAATCCATTACTAAACGACATCTAAACTTAAACAAAAGCTAGGAAATCAAAGCTACTCTAAATGAAAAGAGATATACCTCATGGTTACTCCCAAACAAAACCCTAGAAGTCCCAAAGTTGCCAAAATCCCATTTTTCTTGGTGCAATGTGATGAGCATGAAGAGGGAATCGTTTTTTGTGAAAGGGGTATATGGTTTGGATGGAGTTTTGGAGATGGATTTAGGGTTCGAAGGTGGTGGGATGTGGAGTTGAGGAAGATGAAGAGGGAGATGAAAATGATGGGGGAAATGGATCATGGCAGTAGCCCCCCCTCTCTTTCTCACTTATTCACACACACACACACTCTCTCCAAAAGTATACCTACCCTAATCATTATGTCCCATTTTGACTTTTCTTTTTCTTTTCTCACCACCAATAAACCATAACACATAACCCAAATGAAATGAAACAACATGTAATCAAAAGAAACATGTCATGGTGCACTAACCATAGAAACTGTAGAAACATGGATTTGGCCTAATCGCGATTAGCAGTGCACTAATCGGGTTTTTATCAAAACTGCATATAATAAACTTTAAAAATGCCAAATCCTTTAAATATATATTTAAATGAATAAATCATTTTAATTTTCAATTATTTCACAAATATTGGTATATATTTTTACCCTTTTTCGAAAACCCCAATTTCACAAATCGGGCAGTTTTCGGGAAATATATTATTTTAATATTAAATTCCAAAAATAATATTTATATTTTCTGAAATGTTACAATCTTCCCCCCTTAAATAAATTCGGTCCCCGAATTTAAATTTAAACCCCCAAAATCTAAAACATTTCAATAATCGGCTCAAAACAACGGGGCTCCGAAATCATGGAAAACGCAGAAATAACACAGCGCATCGTGTGCGCCTGAAAACGAATACAAAACTCAAAATCCGAACTCCGTCAAGCGTCACACAAATCATCTGATTTGCACGCATATTCTCAGAGTTATAATAGAGATACGGATCTCGAAATCCACTACTGAAATCCAATACACACTAGTCAACTACTATAATACGTGTATAGTACGCATTTTTGGAAAACTTTCAAAATCTGAATAAAATACATGCAAAATCTTTTCTAAATCGCCGCGGGAATGCGTAACTCACGGCATAACTGACGGACGCTCATTTTAAAATAATAATATATGTCCATATATGTTTTCTTAAATACACGTTCCGTCATTTTCAAAATATCCCAAAAGGTTTTCCTTTATAAAAGTTCGTGTCGCTCACAGACACGTAGGAAATAGCGAGACTATAGCTCCTCTTAAAAACCCTTTTGGTAATCTATTAATGCATGCAGAGTACTCAGGTACTGTTCTCAGATCAATCATGTTTGGCTACTACACAATATAGTGCCCAACATGAAAACAAAGTGCTCAAAAGCAAAATCAGCCTCAAAAGGCGTATCCAATAATCACATGCGTCTGGTGCGCATAGAAATCAAATCCAAATACAGGTACCACAATACGCACAAAGAAAAACTAAGTGCAACGGGTGTGCACAAAAGCATCTGTCCACTGCAACGGTGTGCATGACAACAATCTCTGGTGCACCTATTGTGCATGAAAACAACATCTAGTGCATCAAATGCACGAAATACAATCAATAACTCAAACGCATAAAAGCAACACCGAGTACACCAAGGTGTATAAATAAAAATCGTGTGCAACTATGTGCACAATATCCATATCAATGCACTGCAAGCACATGTGAGCTATACCGAGTGCAAAAATCACATCATCCGTATGAAATCCATGAAATTATAAACACATGCTACGAAGGTACAAAATCGACATCAAACGCAATAGGCATGCACAAATCGCAAATCAACACAACGGTGTATAAAATATATATCGGGTGCGATAACTATGCGCAAAATATAAATACTCAGTAGGTGCAGCCATGGTGCACGAAATCAATATAAAGAAACTCGTCATCAAAACTCAAATCCAAGCAATATAAGCATGATTCTCGGATCACAAACGCAAATCACAACAAATGACATTGAGGTACACCTCCTACAATGTCGAAGAATAAATCGGTGCGCCTAAAACCGGCAGAACAGGAACATCCGCTTCCTTCCTGTTCACGGTCTGGCGTCCTCGGTCATTGGGTCCTTATCTTCTCTGTGGATTACCAATCCGCAATCCATCGGCTCATCGGCCCTGTCAGGTGTGCTAACGGGAACGATTCCGCTCTAGCACTTCTCTGGTCATCTTTCGTTCAATCATCACGACCACTCGTAAAGCAGCACGTTACTGGCGTCGGCCTCTGGTCCTCTGAATACACGTGACACATCTGATCCTGGGTGCAAATCTCATTACAGCAGTGTCCTGGAAAGAATCCTGCTCAGGGTCTCTTCCGATCTTGCCTATGCCGAACTGTACAGAGGCTGGTACTCTTATATAATCTTTCCTCATTTTCTGGACATCTACGTGTTCCGCACACATTTCCTCAAAAACTGGCCGTAACGCCTCTGTAAGCATATCAGGTCTCTGATCTCGACGGGGAGTAATAACAGCTCATCAGCGTCTCGCACCTCTGGTTCCATTTGTCTTTATCGGCGTCCACTATGATGTCACGCCATACTATCTGCGCACTGCAACTGTTCTCGGCCACGGTCAATCCGAAGTCTCTCGCACGGACTCGAAATCGCGTACTCTGTAGATTCATCACTCTGTAGAAGATATCTGGCCGAACACGTCCTCGGGAACTCGTCCCAACCATCGGAGGAATACTCAATACTCGTCCGTCCTCGATTAGCTCACAACGCATCAGATTGAGGTCCTCTATACGAAGCTGTTCAGCTTACTGGTCTCTTATCACATGGTATCCGGACGACATCAATCTTTTCGACCGAGTCATCAAGGTCCCAAAATTTCCCGAAGGCTCAGCACCTGAGCACAGTCTAAAAATATCTGGTACATACCACAGTACCTCTGGACCAATCGTAGAAGGGCAGACCCAAGCCTCACTGATGGCACCGCTAAACTGCCATAAACCCTAAGTTTCAAAACGGTTCCATGGTCATCATGTCGAGTTAGGGTTTCATTCTTCTATAGGGTCCACAGAATTACCTGCATGTTCCTCCGAACACTTTAAACTTGGGAAAAATGGGTTTCTCACACTCGCTCGAACCTTTTAACTTCGCTTAGGCGACATGCGAATACCTTTCGTCCGCACGCTAAACAATGCCTCAATCCTCCAGGAAAGGCGATACACCGGCGGTCATCTCTGGATCGGTCTGCTCTAGATCTGAGTAAGATTCTCCACACTGAAAATCTTCAACTCAACTGGGCCTGCGTCGGCGTATCAATCTGACGAATCACCTTCGTCTCTCAAATCGGGGTAGACTAGCTATCATCTGTCGCATTTCTGCCTGGAAGTTCCAGCGATCTTAGCTCGTAAGCCGTGGAAGCAACATCCCATCATCTCAGCAACAGCTGGGTCGTCTGTCTGCACTGTAGGCGACATCACAATCTCTGAGGTATGATGTACATCAACAGTCATCTCGCAACTAGCAGCTCTAACAGTGGCCCGACCATCCGGCGTAAAACCAAGCACTCGCCTCCACAAGAGGTCACAACATAACACTACATCGAGACGTTCCCATGTCACCAGAAAATACAATGGTCGGCCCTCGTACCAGACGAGCTCGCCCTGATCGCAACATTAGCAGCAGCTCAATCTGCGCTCAAACCATGGTGACAGGAACCTCAATCGAGTATCGAAGAGAGCATATCAACGGCAAGAAAGGAAACGACAGATCCATAATGGATACATGATTATAAGAAGAAACATCATCAATGAAAGTATGATCATGAAACTAATAGAATCGAGGATCTCCAATGGATGTATAATCATGGGTACGAAGAGAATCATAGATCTCAAAAATGTACATGCTAAGGTTTCTTAAGTGGAGTATCGTATCGTAAATATACCGCGGAGCATACGTACGGTACGCCACTCTACTCAAGCTACCTACTCCATCAATCAGGGTCAGCTTATGAAACGAAAGTTCGGGTCTAATACCCTCCGTTCAAGTCTAAGTTCCGTAAGGTAAAGCCTAGGTTCCGAAATACATACCCGCCCTAGACTCCGCATAGTCAAACATAGACTCGAACAAAGGTTAAACCTAACGCTCTGATACCAACTTTGTCACGACTCGAAATATTAGCTCGTGACCAGCACTTGAATCACGCAACGTCTAAAGGCGTAACTGAATTCTAGTAAGCTGAAACCCAGAAATCTAAACCTTTTAAGAAAAATAAATGAAGTGAGGTTTTGAAATAAAAGTATAATGAAATCAAGTTTTCTTAATGCATAGAAAAGAAACAGGAATGATGCAAGTGAAGTTTACTAGTTTGAAAATATATTTCGTTTTTTAAAAATTTTGGCAGCACCTCCTTTGTATATTTTGATCCAAAACCATAAATACATAATAATGATAAAGGCACCCCCAAGCGGGAGCTAGCTCTTCGCCAAACGGCGGATCACAACCACGCAATACAATATAAATAAGTATACGACGCCCAACAACGAAGTTCACAACAAAAAGATAAAGAAAAGCAAGACATATAAACCACAAGTAGCGGAAAACCCCACTCTAAGTCTCACAACCACAATCCCACTAAGTCTCATTACTTATACAAATTATTAATTTTTATTGATGGAGTTAACTAGATACAATATGAAATGTAGATACAAGAGTGGGAATGATACAAATATCCCACCTACCAATGCAAAACACCCGAATGCAACCGTGTGCCAGCGAAGCCGCTACTGATCCAAGCGGTCAACCTGCAAGAACTGTGGCACAGCGGGGGTGAGTAGAAAAATATCAACAGATAGAAATCGAATAAACAACGACTCCTAGGTCAACTATATCATAAAGGTAATACTATGATATTTAGGGTGACCTGGTCTGTATATGTGCCAACAAGATAGTCAATACCTATATGCATGTGGATAACATCCAACAGTAATAATCAATGCATGTATGCATGTGGATCTCGTCCACCCATATAATCAATGTATGCATGCATGGGGATCTCGTCCACCCATATAATCAATGTATGTATGGATGTGGATCTCGTCCACCCATATAATCAATGTCTGTATGCATGTAAATATCATAAAAGAGTGTGCATGAAAGTATGAGGATATAAATCAACGGTGTCCCTCACGATACATCAAAATCATGGAACCTGAGTACCTAGCATCGACACTCGAAAATATCATGAAAACCGTGCCCAGCATCGGCACGTAAATCCTCATATATCGGGCTCCGTCAGTCCAGATCAGCCTACGGGCTCGTCAGTCCGGATCGGCCCATATCATCTCTCGACTCCGGTTGGTATCCTCCGGATATCCGCCGAGCCAAATACTGTCACCGGTAGGTAGTAGTCTCTCTGCCAGGCTCACCGTCTATATACACAGCATCCCTTTCTTGCCCCGGGGTACCATACCGGGTCCACCATGTACCCGCAATCGGCCTCATCCGCCTCCTCGAATCGGGTTTCACATGTCGCTCTCAAAACCGAGAAAACACATGGTGGACGCACTGAAATATCATATCAAGAGAAACCGGGTTTTTAAAATAATACATAATCTCTTTTGAAATGTCCACGGTTCTCAAATCCAGAAATCTCTTGAAAACAGCATATCTCAATGCGTAAAATAATAGAGCATGATGTATGCGGCATATAAGAGAAATGCGAGCATATCCGTGTATCATGCAACATGGAACAATAATATGACATATTAAGGGAAAACCGCTCTTTTAAAATGATTCCAGTTTTTAAATATATCACGAGGTTCCCAATAAAACCAGTTCTCTATGTACGTACAATATGTATATGCGCAAGTATAGATGTACCAATGTATGTGTGCACCAATATATATATACAATGTGTATGTGCGCAAATATGGATATATCAATGTATATGTGCACCAATATGGATATACAATGTGTATGTGCACAAATATGGATATATCACTGTATATGTGCACCAATATGGATATACATTGTGTATATGCGCCAGCATGTTATGCGAAGAGTCATATCATGATGCAGCAATCCTACTGTGTAGTGACATTGTAACGACCGTGTTTTCTAATACCTAATAAAAAATATTTTATTTAAAATTTCTACTATCAAATAATTATTTACGTGTTTCGTTGATAGAAGAATAATTTTTAAAGTAATAATTTTCAAAGCATTGGATAGGATTAAAGGAATTTTCTAAAATCTATTTATTATTTTTATAGGCTTAAAATGTTTTATTAAGATTTTATAGCACTTTAAAATAATCTACATATTTTTATTATCGATTAAAATAATTAATTTGTAATTAAAAATATATCAAGGATAAACTAGGTATTATATAATTATTATAACTAAGCTAAAACCGTAAATATGGGATATATTATTTATTTTGGCCCAAAATTATTTTTATACTTAAGATAACAATAAAACCTATTTTTTGAATTTTTCCCACAATTTTTCCATAATTTTAACTATTTTTAACAAATTTTTTAACCCAAATCAATATATTTAAATAAACTGCTGAATTTTTATTTTCATTAATTTTTATTTTTTTAAAATTTTAAACCCCTTTAACCTGGACCGTTGGATCACAAGATCCAACGGCCCAGACCCTCGCGGCGGCACCCACGTGGTGGGAACCACGCGAAAACGTATGGTCTCCACTCGCAAGCACACGCGTGTCGAGTGGCGACACGTGGCATCTGGCGGCGGTGTGACGGTGCGCCCTGGGCTGTTGGATGCAGATCCAACGGCCAGGATCCTCTGGCGACGGGCGCAATCATCAGCTGATGATTCGCAATCATTGGCCGACACGATTTTTCGTATATTTTAACTTAATTTTGGATTTTATGGTTAGAAATAAAACCCTATAAATAGGCACTTCAAACCTAAAATTCTCACACCTCAGAACTCCAAAAATTCTGAAAAAAATACCAGCGCCTTCGTATCGATGACGCCGACACTACGGCTCCACCCAATCGCCGAGGAAAAATCGGGACGCGGAGCTTTTGAGGGATTTTACACAAGCCTACGTCCTGAACAGTCTACGTCTAACTCTAATCAAAGGTAGGATCCGCCTCTCTCCCCTTTTTCTGTCGCTTTCTTATTTTCTCAATAACGTAGTTCCAACTTCTAATCATCAACCCACTATTGAAAATGATGTTATAATATTCGTGCATACCTATTCCTTGTACCCTTAATGATAATAATGTTAACCCATGTTTTTAAACGGTGTTTAATTTCCTCTGTACACAAAAATATATTGCACTCTCATACTACCTGGAATCTGAAATGCTTAATGTCATAACCCATGAATTGTTAATTCACCTCTGATAAACCCACATTTACCTATACTATCAAAATGATCTCGAAAAAGGTTACTTCTACAAAATACCCTCGTTTAATTAAAATGTCATATTTGTTTAAAATATCTATAAGAGATAAGATGTGTGAAATAAATATTTTAGATACGACATACATATATTTTACTTACACCTTTTCATCAACTACTATAATGTTGTTAAACCCCGTTCAACCTTTTTAAAGAAGAAAATACTAAAATTAAATAACGGCTTATGGGTTTTTTTCCAAAACTAACGTATTTTCTAAAACGTTACCCCGAACCTAAAACACTATAATTTCATCAAATTATTAATTTCATTTAAATACCTTGACCTTTACTAAAAGGTTATTTTCAATAAAGAACATAACCCTTATAAATGATATTTTCCAAAAGGATATCTAAAACTTTATTAAAAGATAATTCTCAAATAAACATCAATCCAGATTAGGACAAAGGAAAGGTTGTAGGCATCGGTCGTTTATCTAAACCAGACTTTGTGGTGCCTAGGCTAGACAAATGGAAAAGGTAATTTTAAAAGGCCCGTCTTACGGTGATTCGTGAGCGGATCCCTCCTTTCCTTACATGTGCTTACCTGGCCACAATTGGCGGTGAAGAGGCTATTTGAGGATATCACAACTTGCCCTTTGGAACAGTTAGGAGCAGTCTAGTCTTTCAAATAAAAACCTCTTACAACATGTCCTTATAAAAATCTCTTGCAAAAGATTTTCAAATAAACACCACAACCTTTTATCGAAAGGATATTTTTCCGTAAAATATTATGTTTTTCCAAAATGATAAATATCCCAAATCTCTTGGTTTTTCTTAGAAGTAATAAAAGATAATAAAACACTATTATTCTTTTTACTAATCATTCCCCAAGATGACACGAAATACTTTACGAACTTTAGAAAATAAAACGAGTGGTTGTGGAAGGCCATATTAAACAAGATCAATACTTTAAAAATTTCCAGTTTATGACAACATGACATATACAGAACATGATACGGTTAGGGTTAGAATGCGCAAATCTAGATATGGAATACTTATTATGAAGATCCCTGCAGGCAGGATGACCAGTCCAATATATGGGCGACTATACAAATATGAAGATCCCGATATTCCGGGTGACCGGTCCAATATATGGGTGACTATACAAATATGAAGATCTCGATATTCCGAGTGACCAGTCCAATATATGGGCGACTATACAAATATGAAGATTCCGATATTCCGGGTGACCAGTCCAAAATATGGACGACTATACAATGTGGAAATTCCATGCCTAGAGGTATACGCACTAACTCTAATTCGTCCAAACCTTTATACTGAACCACGGGGATGGGTAGTTTGATTAGGCAAGGAGATTCGGAACTCGGATTCCCCTACTACTCGATCATGATCCCGGGAAGTGAAACGGTACATTTCACTTTCCCAGTTGTTGTTCCGTGGCCATAACGGAATAATCGCGAGTATCCGGACCCTTGTTTAACAAAATAAAACGTTTACAATACCTATTCATACTCAACACTAAACCCACATCATGTGATATACCTACCTGTTACCTTATCTACCTTTCTTCATGAGACACGAGTTATTCTGTATCTTGGATGTGGATATTTTACCGGTTTAAACTTGTTGTTTTTTATGGAACTGAAGGGTGGTAATACCTGTGCACTTAAGTGATATTCACGCTAGACAAAACTCTATCGTAGTCATGGGACACCTTCTGGGGATGTTCACGCTACCACATTCATTGCCATCCCAGGCACGAGCACCAGCTCATACTGCTTCCAGCTAGTCATGGGATACCTCAAGGATACGAGTATGTTCACCAGTCAGTTCCATCCATACACACCTTGTTTAACCTTATCTAACTCTTAGACTGAATAACCATTTGACTTGACTTGAACCTTTACCAAACATATACCTCACACAACCTACATATATTCACATATCTAATTTGTATATAACCTCATACCTTTATACACATGTACATCATATTCATTATATATACCTGTTCGTTTCTATACCTTTACTTTCTTATGAGGCAATCCTACCCGAGTATAACTCGCTGACGGACCTTTCTTTTCTTCCTCTATCTTTGGAATGTCCGTCAGATAAGAATGAGTATTACAGCGAAGATCAAGGTGTGAAGCCAACTTATGAAGATTTTGCAGACTGGACGATGGAAGATTAGCTAGATTTAATTTTTGCTGTTTGCCCACATGTTTAGGGCTTTTGTTTCTTCTCGATGTAATTAAACTACTTGGTTTATTTTACTCTTTCTTTCGGGATGTAATAAAGTTTGGTTAATGGAAATAAATGCCTTTCGCTTTTATTATTTTTGTTTTGGTACACATCCTGCATGTTAAATATTCATACGCTTAACGTAACTGTATTGAATAGACTACTTTCAATACAGTTAGGTTGCGGACCATGCCACGTCATCATTCCCCTTCTTTTGGGAAGCGGGGCGTGACAGGTTTTTGTGGTGGCCCATGCAGGTCATCTTGTGTACTAAAATAAAACCGTTAACTGACTTATTATATTTGTGAATCCCATCCATCTATACCTATATCATAGTTTTCATATGTCCCTTGTCCTTTCTTTGACATTCTGTACCCTGACCATGACCTTCCCTTCTGGTCATGGCAAATCTTTCCAACGAGGTTGACATGTCCGATATTACTTTTGAAGCTACATCTGGAGATTCAGACAACGAAGTCGTAGACTCTCAAGCGGTTATTTCCGACAGCGACTCGGAAGACGAAGAAGTCGATGCTGCAACTCTGGAGTCTATGGTGACTAATGACTACGAAGATGAAGGAGAAAACCCCATGGAAGAGGAGTATATAGAGGAGGGGCCAGAAAAAGAGGCTATTGCGGCGGAAGAGAAACCTATGGAATATGATCCGGATGAGGATGTTCCTGCAAAGGAACAAAACCCTATATAGATAGGGAATCGGAGGGCGAGGCTCCTGCCAAAGGATGAGTCGAAGGACGAAGCTTCGAGTGAGGAGGAACTCGAGACTGAAGAAACTCAGGCAGTTGTCCTCGCAAGGAACCATAGGAATGGTCGTACCTTTCTTAGTGCGAGGACCTATCACCACTTGTTGAACTCTCATAATCGAGATTAATAAGTCTTTTCCTTTTCTTTGGCCGAATAAAACGATGCACGTCCTTACTTTTCGGTTGTACTCTCCATATTGAAGTTGGATAATAAAATCTTAGTTTCGAGCAAAACTCTCTCTTGTGTCTCTTGCTCTTCCTATTAGTCTCTCCCTTGCATTAATTGTTGTTCTTCCATGCAAGTTATTATCTTGTCTCATCCCTCAGCCTGTTTGTAACCTAACCTATTCTGATCGTCAATGGCTGGACGACACCATATCCGCAACAGAAGGGGAAATGGAGTCAATGACGCCGCTGCTCAGCAAGCAGTTATGCTACATGATGCAAGGACTACTGGAGAAACAGCAGCAGCAGCAGACAGCTGCCCTTCATCAGGAGCTACGAGAAAGTAGGCAGCAACAAATAGAGATTTTAAGTAAAGCACTAGCCCCAGTTCCTCAAGGTTCGGCGGGAGTGAAGCAGTTCAGATCACTCCACCCAAGACTTTTTCGGGGAAGGAAACTCCCTTAGAAGCTGAGGAGTGGCTCAAGGGAACAGTCAATGATTTCGGTGCCGCCCAAATTCCGAAGGACGCATGGGTGAACATCGCTAAGCTACAACTTACGGATAATGCCAGGATATGGTGGGAGGCAGAGGAAAGTAGATTGAAGGATCCCATCGACTAGGAAACGTTCAAACAGCGTTTTGATACCCAGTATTTTCCAGTCGTGGCACACTTAAGGATGGAAAGAGAGTTTATACATTTCCAATGAGGGAGCATGTGGGATAAGTCGGTTCGCGCATCATCTGGTGGCAACCCCAGAACTTTATGCTAAGAGATTCCGACAAGGATTGGACCTGAAGATACAGTCCTCCATGTCTTCTGCTACCTTATCAACTTATGATGAAATCTTAGAGGCGGCATGAAACTTTGAAGACCTTCAGAGACGCATAAGGAAGGATGACCATTTGTCTGGCATTAAGCGACCAGCCAATCAAATTCTTGAGAGATCATCTTCCAGATTCAACGGGAGACAACAACCTAAGAGACCAGCAGGACCAACTATCTTCGGAAAACCAGCTGTTGTATGCAACCATTATGGTAGGACTGGACACTACATGAGAGACTGTTGCATTTTGAACAAACTTTGCATAGTCTGTGGGTCTCTGGATCATGCTATTGGGGACTGTCCTCAGAGAGGGAGACAATCGGGCCCCGTCAACAAGCCGGCTAACTATATGGCACCAACACAGGGAAACCGGCTACTTTCCGCCACTAAACCAACCGGTCAAGGGGCATCACCAAAGGGACCACTCTTGTCATCACAGGAGCGTGTTTTTCAACAAGCGCAGAGGAATGAACCCAAACACCAGACTTTCACCATGACAGCCGAGAAGGCTGATACCACGTGGCAAGACAGCAGAGATACTCTTTTATTTTCAACCTTGCTTTTGATACCATGCTTATTTACTTTTCGATGCAAATATTAGTTGGACTCACTATAATTCCTCTAGTTTTCGTAATTTCGACTAGTTGCCTTTATGTTATATCTCTCAAGTCTTCCATCAATTCACAACCTTCCTTCAACTTCCAAACCTTTCTACCCGGAAGCAACTACTGATTTTACATTTCCAATTCCTTGTACCTAAACCCTTCAGAGACTTTACATGCATCAAATGATACACCAACTCGCGGGAGCAACACATGCAGCAAAGAGGATTCCTGACAGCGTTACTGATTTCCGTGCCTACTAGTGGCCACTCCTTTGAAAATTTCAAGTATGAAATTATTCTAAGGAGGGTAGATCGTAACTATCACAACCATTCTTGCAATTCTTAGCAAACCCAGAAGTTTTAAACATCCACAACGATTTTTCAGAGAGGGTATTTTGTGATGTGATGTATCAGCGCGGCGATATAGTCGTATATGCGTCAAGACAATTAAAGGTGCATGAGCGAAACTACCCAACGCACGATTTAGAACTTGCCGCGGTTGTTTTCGCACTCAAGATTTGGAGGCACTATTTATTGGGTGAGAGGGTAGATATTTACACCGATCATAAGAGCTTGAAGCATATCTTCATCCAGAAGGAACTCAATATGAGGCAGAGGGGATGACTGGAATTAATGGCAGATTTCGACATAAATTTACAATATCATCCGGGAAAGGTGAATGTAGTTTCGGACGCTTTGAGTCGCCAACCAATGATTTCGAGTCTGACTACTCATGGGAGGAATCGCCAAGATCTTAATGAACTAGAGACCGAGTTGATAATTCCCGGAATGCTTACATCCTTCATGAATTTGCAAATTCACTCAACATTAGTCGAACGGATCAAGACAGCTCAAATGGAGGACCCAAGGTTGCGAAGAATCAGATAATAAGTGGACGCAAATCTGCGGACGGACTTCATCATCCACGAAGATGGTTCTCTGAGATATGGATGCAGAGTCTGTGTACTTATGGGGGAGATGAGAGAGGAATTATTAAAAGAGGCACATAGTTCTCCATACTCTGTTCATCCGGGAGGGACAAAGATGTATAAGGACCTCATGAAAAACCATTGGTGGTATGGGATGAAGCGGGAGATAGCCAAGTGTGTATCCAAATGTCTTGTTTACCAACAAGTAAAAGCCGAACACCACAGGACGGCAGGTCTATTAGCCGTTACCAATACCCGAATGGAAATGGCAAAACATTACTATGGATTTTGTGACCGCACTCCCTCGCAGCTCTAAGGGAAACGATACTGTATGGGTGATTGTGGACCGACTCACCAAGTCGGCGCATTTCATCCCTTTTCGAGTGGGTCAATCAACCGAAAGCCTTGCAAAAAGGTATATGGAGGAGATTGTCAGATTGCACGGCGTACAGATTTGCATCGTGTCCGACCGAGATACACGTTTCAGATCTCAGTTTTGGCAAAGCCTACAAGAGAGTCTGGGCACGAATCTGAGTTTCAGTACCGCCTACCATCCTCAGACTGATGGCCAATCAGAAAGGGTTATTCAAATTCTCGAAGACATGCTCCGGGCCTGTATATTGGATTTTAAAGGATCTTGGGAAGATCACCTACACTTGGTAGAGTTTGCTTACAACAATAGCTACCAGTATAGTATCGGCATGGCACCTTTCGCCGCTTTGTATGGACGAAAGTGTCGGTCACCGTTAAGTTGGGACGATGTTGGGGATCGAGAACTTCTAGGCCCCGAGATGATTGTCGAGACAGTGGAGGTGATAAGAACCATCAGAGAACAATTACGCATGGCACAAGATCGGCAGAAGCATTGGGCGGATACGAAGAGAAGGCCACTAGAGTTCCAACCAGGAGAACACGTGTTTCTGAAGATTTCTCCTAACCGGGGAGTGATACGTTTTAGGGAGCGAGGAAAGCTCAGCCCACGACTCATCGGCCGTTTAACATCTTGGAAGGAGACGGTGGGTTTGTGTATAGACTAGCTTTGCTATTTTCTATGGAGGGTATGCATAATACTTTTATATCTCACAGCTAAGAGGGTATGCTGGCAACCCTAGTCATACTTTTAATCATTCTGAGATTATGGAAAGGTTGGCGTAATCTACAAGCCGCAACCGGTCGGGATACCAGAAGGACGAAACCTTGAGGACAAGACAATTCAGCTGGCTAGAGCTATATGAAGAAAGAACTACTAGGCAGACATACACGGAAGTGAGAAAACGGGACGAGAGAGCGAGACCCAAAATATTTAACCGCGATAATCCCTTCTTAGTGATTTCTTCCTTTCCTTGACCTACCTTCTGAAATTTCGAGGACGAAATTATTTTAAGGAGGGTAAATTGTAACGATCGTGTTTTCTAATACCTAAGAAAAAAATATTTTATTTAAAATTTCTACTATCAAATAATTATTTACGTGATTTCGATTAATTTTGACTAATTTCGACTAGTTGCCTTTATGTGGGCATTAATCCTAACACAAGACAGACCCTTGAATCCATGTGTCAAGGCAACTTCATGACTAAAGATGATGGGGAAGCCTGAAAATTTTTAGAAGATTTCGCTGAAAAATCTTTACAGTGGGAGGGTATGAGTCAATCGTCTAGGGATGGCAATGATATTTCCATAGGAGTTAGAGCTGACATTTCGGCTATGCAAAAGAAACTCGAGACTATGGAAAACAATTTTTAGCTGCCGCCCTAAATCAAATGTCACTCTCCAAAACTGTATGTGGATACTGTTCTAATCCATCACATCTCACGGAAGAATGTCCATTGAATTCTCCGTTTCAAGGTCACGAGCATACCAATGCTGCTTTCCAACAAAGACCTAGAAACGATCCATCTTCTTCCACATATAATCAGGGTTGGAGGAATCACCCTAAGTTTGCTTGGAACCAATCACAATCTCAAAACACGGTTCCAAGCCAAAAAAATTTCCAAAGGGTCCCTCCACCACAACAGCAACCACCACTTCAATTGAGTCAGCACCCCTTCCAAGCACAAAACTTCCAAAATCTGGCCAACACTTTTGCACCACATGAAAACTCTTGGCAATTGAACGGTACGGATAATACCTCTGCACTAGCACAAACCTTGGATACTTTCATGAAACAATCCATCCAAGGGACGGCAAGTTTGCAATCTTCCGTCGAGAATGTGATGAAGATCATTGTCTCTCAAAATGAGAATATCAAATCGATGGAAGAACAAATTGCACAACTAAAAGCCGAAATGCGTGCAAGAGAGAAAGGAAAACTTCCAGCTCAACCTTTACCCAATCCTGGCTATTCACATCATGTGGATGCAATCACGTTGAGGTCTGGAAGAGTGCTTGACAATCACGTTGGGGAAGAGATTGATGACACTGAAAAATCTATCAATGATATCCCGGCTGAGACCTTTCCTTCCACCTCTACTTCTATTTCTGACCCTAGTTCTTCTACCCCACCACCTTCTTGCGAGCCTATTCTTCGTTTCCCACAAGGCTCGTCACCTCAGCCCATTTCTTCTACTTCTCCACAGACGATCCCCACTCCTCTTTTGGGATCACGTCTACCCATACTTCCTTCTCCTATGATAGACCCAGCGCTTATTGCTAAAGCACCTTATCCTAATCGGTTAAGGGCTAACAAATCGAGTCCACATATGGAGAAGATTATGGACATGTTTAAGCAAGTTAACATCAACATCCATCTCCTAGATGCTATCCAATAAGTTCCGTCCTATGCGAAAACTCTTAAGAACTTGTGCACTAGGAAGAGGAAGACTCAAGTGCCCAAGAAGATTTTCATGGCAAAGACAGTAGAAACCGCTTTCCCCCAACAACTACCGAGGAAACGTAAGGATCCTGGCTATCCTACTATTCCATTTCTATCGGAGAGAAACACATCAACCGTGCTCTACTAGACCTTGGCGCAAGTGTTAACCTGCTTCCTTTCTCAGTCTATGAGCAGTTAGGGATCGGAGAGTTGAAACCATCTCCTTGCACTCTACAGATGGCTGACCGATCAATCACCAAACCTAGGGGTGAACTGGAGGATGCGTTAATAAAAATCGGGGAATTTATATTCCCTGTGGACTTTATTGTAATTGATACACAGCCTGTAGCGAACCCACGGAATCAAATTCCGGTGATTTTAGGTCGCCCCTTTTTGGCCACTTCTAATGCTATAATCAACTGTCGTAATGGTTCTATGACCTTATCTTTCGGGAATAGGTCAATAGAGCTGAACATTTACAAGTTGGGAAGTGTACCCTCCGAACCTACTGCTCAGGTCTGTTCTGTCGACTTAATGGATGTCGACAGCAGCGAATTTGATGATCCTCATGATACTGATCTTGACTCTTTTCATACGTTATTGTTTGACCCAACTATGTATCATACACATATGGACTCTTCCACTGAGTTGTCCGGGTCAGCAACTAACACTGATTATGAACTGTTCTTAGAGTCTGAAGATCACCCCGCACTTTGTGATGACATTATTCTTCGGGGTATTGATGGAACTTTCGAGGAGATCTTCGCTGATGAACTCGCATTTTTGAATGATACGGGTGTTGAGATGAATCATGTCCCACTCAATGAAATTGAACCTCCACCCCTTCTTCTGAACTGTAAAAAGAATGCGAGTAATCCATCATATTCACTGCATCGTCTCTCCAAAATGAGACGCACACACATTCTATTCCACCACTTACCCTTTCCCCACTTCTTCTTCCACCAACCAGAGCACTACATTGATAAAATTTTTGAATGGTTGGTGTTAACCTTCGGTCTTTACAAAGCTTGGCATCGACCAATGATTTTTGACCCCCTCATGTGATTTTCAAAAGATTAACATTGCTTAAGTTTGGGGGGGGGGCATTTTTTCTGGCTCTTGAAAAGAAAATTTTTACAAAATGATGAGCCAAGGATAAGTTTGGGGGAGGTTCTTCACTTAAATATTTTGCCCCCACTAATAAATTCCTCCCAAGCTTACAGGTTTTTCGAGATTTAGCAGATAGCAACAGTGAGGACACTGTTGAAAACAAGTTTGGAGGAGGTTTGTGCTTATTTTCGCATCATTTGCATCATACTTTGCATAAGCACAAAACATTTGAAAACCTATAAAATTTTTAAAATTTTAAAAAATAAAATAAAATTTTTGTACATAAATAAAATAATAAAAGATTAGATAGTGAAAAATTACATCCATGAGATTAGAAAAATTTAAGAAAACTAAGAAAATTAGAAGTTTTCTTATACGAACTAGTAATAAGTAGTTATGAGCCGTTGTCCCAAGGGTTAGTAAGATGAAGGAAGTCACTAATCTGAGGATCAAAATAAGTCTGAAAAATAGTTCCTATTCTGGAAGCCAAACATTTTGAACGTTGATACCCAACTATTCGCACTTACACACGTCTTGAAGCCCGGGATAGTAGAGAATACCTTGAAATACTCTTGTCTTAAAGCCAAAAGTATGAAGGAAATAAAAAAATGAACAAAATATAAAATGGTGAAAAAAATGAACACTGGTTTTGTTATCGCCAAGAGCAATAAAAAATATATAGCGAGGGTGCCTCTTCACCTAGTGCCCTAAGGCCAACTGGTCTGGGAGTCAATGCTATGCCTTAGATGGTGCAAGACGAGGAAAATACACCAAATAAGCAAGCACATGGTAATCGGTTGGTTAGTACCTCAAGAAGTATTAACGGTCGCATGAAAGTGTGTGAGCAAATTCATCTAAATATTCATTAATTAAAAAAGTACTGAGGCGGATGGACAAGAGTATGATAGCTTGAATTGAATTCTCCGGGTGTAGGGATGTATATTACACACACGTAGGGTTATATGATCGATATTTGGAAGAAAGATAGGAATGAAGAATAAGATGATGTTTTATTGAGGGGGGACGTGATTTCTGACATCTTTTCATGACTATTAAGATATGGCTCATGACAACCGAAAAGCTAGCTTAGTTGGAAACCCTAATTTTCAAGGCTTTTCTTTTACGATTCTTGTCTTTAGATGTAATATTCATGATCTTCCTTTTATTATTGGATTTTGTGGGTGCAATCCGCTGAAAACCCTCAGGAGACAACACTCCTCCTACTAGGGACACCTAGAGGTTTAAAGGCTTGTTGCACGTGCTCAGTGCAATCGTGTTGCCTACGAAAGTGTGCTAGTTAGTTTTTCTCTTTCTTTATTTTCTCCTTCTCTTTTTAATAAAACAATTCGATCGAGACGATCGAAAATAAGTTTGGGGGAATTTGATCAGTCGAAAATACTGCATTTTTAACATGGCAATTTCCCTATCATTTGCACTCATCTAGAAGTGTTCGGTATTCATATTGCACATATTAGCAAAACATCTCTGAAATACCAGATTGCATGTGTTAGACTTTAAAACCGGCACTTTTAGGGAAATTGTGTGTTTATCATGGCATCGCATCATCCTTATATTGCGCAACTCTTGTCCCGAGAAATTGTGCAGGAAATTCCAGAAACTGAGCCAAAATTGTGCTGATAAAATACGCCAACTCAAAGGCTAGAGATCTGGCAGAGATCAGGAACTCAATTGGAAAATCAACATATTAGAAATAGCCCCAAAACTCAGCCCAAGCATGTACCAGAAAACTCAAGCCCCAAGGCCCTCAAAGGACCGCAGATCCGCGGCCCAAGTCCCCTTGGTGCCGCGGAACCGCGGCGGCTTGACGTCTTCAGTGGCTCAATTTTCTACACGTGGCTGCGTCTAACGGTACAAGCTTCCAGAAGACTCCCGATTCTCCACGTGGCTCATCTAGAAGGCTCTCCTTAACAAACTTTTGGAGGGAAATTCAAATCTCCTTAACAAACTTTTGGAGGGAAAATTCAAATTTGAAATCCTATATCTAGGGTTTGAAGTTCTATAAAAAGGAGTCTAGATCTAGGGTTGTGGTTGTTCAAGAAATTAGGGTTCAAGAATCTCCCATCGTCTTCTACCCACAAGTCGAGTGACACGACTTATGCCTCAAAACCCTAACCCTAATTCCAATTCAAAATCAAGATCAAGATCCCGAGTACCATTCAAGCAAGAGAGCCTTCAACCTTTAGGAAGCGACGCCGGATTTCATCGGAGCAAGAGATCCAAGCCGATCCGCGACTCAAGGAGCCGAGCGAAGCCGAAATCGACGATCTAGTTCCTTCCTTTTGTAAATTCAAGAGAGTTGTAACGAAATTTGTCGATAAATAAAAGTGAAATTTCTATATCTTGCTTATCTTTTGATTCAACATTATGATTAGATCTCAATTTGTGATTGCGGTTGTTATTATGATGTTTGAGTAAACTCCGCTCGTATAGGAGTTGTGACGATCAATAGAAGGATGATAATTTAGATCTTTTTACAATTCTTAAATCCTATAACTATTGTAAATTCTTGTGAATCAAATGATCGATGACCTAGTTTTGGGATGATCCTTTCTTGATTGTGTTCACTCAAAACTAGAGAACAACAATTGATCATTTGATTAACTAGAAGCTAGAATTTGAATGAGATTCATTGAAAGGATAAAAGATAAGACGAGGAAACCCTAGCTTCTTCGCAAGATCCTTAATCTCGATGAATTATCATTGATCTAGTCTCAATTCGTTAAAGGATAAGAACATGAAATCATTAGATCTCATCACATCTATAGATCCGATCTACTCCTACGAGCTACACTTCGAATCTTGATTGTTGGTTGGAAATCATCCCAAATTATCACTTCTTGATTTTTAATGCTTTCTTAGATCTAGATATTTTCTCTTTCTTGAAATGCAATTTTATAAATCATGAATAGTTTTCTTTTCTTTTCCCTAAATTTTCGACTCATCTAAATCCTAAACACGAACGATTACACTTTCCCTGTGGACGATCCGCACTTACTAACGCGCTACATCCGACACCGTTATTGATTGCGGTCAAATATTTTTGGTTGTGATTTTTATACAATTTTCCAACATACACAATCCGAAATCGTTTCAATCAGCTGGCGTGATTTTTCGTATATTTTAACTGAATTTTGGATTTTATAGTTAGAAATAAAACCCTATAAATAGGCACTTCAAACCTAAAATTCTCACACCTCAGAACTCCAAAAATTCTGAAAAAAAATACCAACGCCTTCGTATCGATGACGCCGACGCTACGGCTCCACCCAATCGCCGAGGAAAAATCAGGGCGCGGAGCTTTTGAGGAGTTTTGCACAAGCCTACGTCTTCAACCGTCCACGTCTAACTCTAATCAAAGGTAGGACCACCTCTCTCCCATTTTTCTGTCGCCTTCTTCTTTTCTCAATAACGTAGTTCCAACTTCTAATCATCAACCCACTATTTAAAATGATGTTATAATATTCGTGCATACCTATTCCTTGTACCCTTAATGATAATAATGTTAACCCATGTTTTAAAACGGTGTTTAATTTTCTCTGTACACAAAAATATATTGCACTCTCATACTACCTGAAATTTGATATGCTTAATGTCATAACCTATGAATTGTCAATTCACCTCTGATAAACCCACATTTACCCATACTATCAAAATGATCTCGAAAAAGGTTACTTCCACAAAATACCCTCGTTTAATTAAAATGTCATATTTGTTTAAAATATCCATAAGAGATAAGATATGTGAAATAAATATTTTAGATACGACATACATATATTTTACTTACATTTTTTCATCAACTACTATAATGGTGTTAAACCACCTTCAACCTTTTTAAAATTAAATAACGGCTTATGGGTTTTTTCCAAAACGAACGTATTTTCTAAAACATTACCCTGAACCTAAAACACTATAATTTCATTTAAATACCTTGACCTTTACTAAATGGTTATTTTCAATAAAGAACATAACCCTTATAAATGATATTTTCCAAAAGAATATCTAAAACTTTATTAAAAGATAATTTTCAAATAAACACCAATCCAGATTAGGACAAAGGAAAGATTGTAGGCATCGATCGTTTATCTAAACCAGACTTTGTGGTGCCTAGACTAGACAAGTGGGAAAGGTAATTTTAAAAGGCCCGTCTCACGGTGATTCGTGAGCGAATCCCTCCTTTCCTTACTTGTGCTTACCTGGCCACAATTGGCGGTGAAGAGGCGATTTGAGGATCTCACAACTTACCCTTTGGAACAGTTAGGAGCAGTCTAGTCTTTCAAATAAAAACCTCTTACAACTTGTCCTTATAAAAATCTCTTGCAAAAGATTTTCAAATAAACACCACAACCTTTTATCGAAAGGATATTTTTCCGTAAAACATTATGTTTTTCCAAAATGATAAATATCCCAAATCTCATGGTTTTTCTTAGAAGTAATAAAAGATAATTAAACACTATTATTCTTTTTACTAAGCATTCCCCAAGATGACACAAAGTACTTTATGAACTTTAGAAAATAAAACGAGTGGTTGTGGAAGGCCATATTAAACGAGATCAATACTTTAAAAATTTTCAGTTTATGACAACATGACATATACAAAACAAAATACGGTTAGGGTTAGAATGCGCGGTCCTAGGTATGGAATACTTATTATGAAGATCCCTGCAGGCAGGGTGACCAGTCCAATATATGGGCGACTATACAAATATGAAGATCCCGATATTCCGGGTGACCTATCCAATATATGGGCGACTATACAAATATGAAGATCCCGATATTCCGGATGACCAGTCCAACATATGGGCGACTATACAAATATGAAGATCCCGATATTCCGGGTGACCAGTCCAAAATATGGACGGTTATACAATGTGGAAATTCCATGCCTAGAGCTATACGCACTAACTCTAATTCGTCCAAACCTTTATACTGAACCACGGGGATGGGTAGTTTAATTAGGCAAGGAGATTCGGAACTCGGATTCCCTTACTACTCGATCATGATCCCGGGAAGTGAAACGGTACATTTCACTTCCCCAATTGTTGTTCCGTGGCCACAACGGAATAATCGTGAGTATCCGGACCCTTGTTTAACAAACTAAAACGTTTACAATACTTATTGATACTCAACACTAAACCCACATCATATGATATACCTACCTGTTACCTTATCCACCTTTCTTCATGAGACACGAGTTATTCAGTATCTTGGATGTGGATATTTTACCAGTTTAAACTTGTTGTTTATTATGGAACTGAAGGGTGGTAATACCTGTGCACTTGAGTGATATTCACGCTAGACAAAGCTCCATCGTAGTCATGGGACACCTTCCGGGGATGTTCACGCTACCACATTCATTGCGATCCCAGGCACGAGCACCAGCTCATACTGCTTCTAGCTAGTCATGGGATACCTCAAGGATACGAGTATGTTCACCAGTCAGTTCCATCCATACACACCTTGTTTAACCTGATCTAACTCTTAGACTGAATATCCGTTTGACTTGACTTAACCCTTTACCAAACATATACCTCACACAACCTACTTATATTCACATATCTAATTTGTATATAACATCATACCTTTATTCACATGTACATCATATTCATTATATACACCTGTTCGTTTCTATACCTTTACTTTCTTATGAGGCAATCCTACCCGAGTATAACTCGCTGACGGACCTTCCTTTTCTTCCTCTATCTTTGGAATGTCCGTCAGATAAGAATGGGTATTACAGCGAAGATCAAGGTGTGAAGCCAACTTATAAAGATTATGCAGACTGGACGATGGAAGGTTAGCTACATTTAATTTTTTCTGTTTGCCCACATGTTTAGGGATTTTGTTTCTTCTCGATGTAATTAAACTACTTGGTTTATTTTACTCTTTCTTTTGGGATGTAATAAAGTTTGGTTAATGGAAATAAATGCCTTTCGCTTTTATTATTTTTGTTTTGGTACACATCCTGCATGTTAAATATTCATACACTTAACGTAACTATATTGAATAGACCACCTTCAATACAGTTAGATTGCAGACCATGCCACGTCATCCTTCCCCTTCTTTTGGGAAGCGGGACGTGACAGACATAGCAATTATTGATGATGAAGTGTGTGAGCCTACAAATCTGTGTGCGTGTAACATACGCATCATCGATAATGGTGCAGGTATACTAGCATAGATATAAGCAATGCAATGGGAATAATATGAATGCAGCATAAGGTCAATCATATGCAAATAAATCAGATTCCGAAACATTCTAGGTTTTCTTAACCATATTCTATAAATCAGTTTCCAACAAAACTTTGCGGGGGTGTTATACGCCATCCACCCGACTTCCCCCATGGATATAGATCCACTCACCTTGCTTCTTGCTTGCCGAATTCGATGACGCCACGCTCCGTCGCCTAGGAATCTACGTGAAGGTACCTACAATAATAAACAATCGCAATGCGTATTAAAATCAAGGCGGAAAAACCAAAACGACACACGTTTCGCTCATAGGTTAAAACCTATAGCTTCGCGTACACAATCAACCAAACAACCCTTGTTGTTGATGTACGAATATCTAACAACCAAATACAAATCCAAATATCAAGAATTAGCATTTCAAAATACGGAAAATATAGCCTAAAACACACCAAAGTGCTCCCAGATTCTCTCTCAGGTAAAATTGGCCAATTTTGCACATACAGGGGGTCTAATTTACTGCTAAAGGAGCTAGGGACCAAGTCTGGAGGGGTTCTGCCCTAGCCTGGCCGCAAATTGCGGCCAGGAAGAATAAAATTGCAGCCCAGAAGAGTGGGTTTGGGCTCGGGTCTCGGGTGCAGGTTTCAGGTTGCTTGCACACTCCTCAGTGTTTGCAAAATTATTTCTAGTGCCCCTGGGTTACTCCAGATTCCAAAATACCCTCACAATTCACACATTTACCCGATGTCGGGGTTTCTAAATCCGTGTTTTGGGTTTCTAAGCTCTGGTCCAGGTCATGAATCATCTCAAAAGTCTTATTGACAGCCACAAACATCACCAATTTCCCAAACCCTTCTCTTGGGATTTTCTAAGTTCACAAATCCATTACTAAACGACATCTAAACTTAAACAAAAACTAGGAAATCAAAACTACTCTAAATGAAATGAGATATACCTCATGGTTACTCCCAAACAAAACCCTAGAAGTCCCAAAGTTTCCAAAATCCCATTTTGCTTGGTGCAATGTGATGAGCATGCAGAGGGAATCGTTTTTTGTGAAAGGGGTATATGGTTTGGATGGAGTTTTAGAGATGGATTTAGGGTTTGAAGGTGGAGGGATGTGGAGTTGAGGAAGATGAAGAGGGAGATGAAAATGATGGGGGAAATGGATCATGGCAGCAACCCCCTTCTCTCTTTCTCACTTATTCACACACACCCTCTCCCCAAAAGTATACCTACCCTAATCATTACGTCTCCTTTTGACTTTCTTTTTCTTTTCTCACCACCAATAAACCATAACACATATCCCAAATGAAATGAAACAACATGTAACCAAAAGAAATATGTCATGGTGCACTAACTATGGAAACTGTAGAAACACGGATTTGGCCTAATCGTGATTAGCAGTGCACTAATCGGGTTTTTATCAAAACTGCATATAATAAACTTTAAAAATGCCAAATCCTTTAAATGTATATATTTAAATGAATAAATCATTTTAATTTCCAATTATTTCACAAATATTGGTATATATTTATACCCTTTTTCGAAAACCCTAATTTCGCAAATCGGGCAGTTTTCGGGGAATATATTATTTTAATATTAAATTCCAAAAATAATATTTTATATTTTTTGAAATGTTACATTCTTAGATTTGGGTTTGGGTGGATTTTAGGATCGTTAATCTTGTTTGAGATTAAGACCAACTTAAATGTTTGTTAAGGATACGTTAGTCCAATTTTAGACTAAGATCTACTTAACAAAGGTTTAGGATCATCTTGATCCAGCAAAAGAACATTTGGGGCTCCATTGTTTTAGTTTAAGGACGTTACGGTCTGTTGGTAGTTTAAGGACGTTATGGTCCAAAGCTAGTTTAAGGACGTTGTGGTCCGTATTGGGATGTGCCCATCGGTTTGGGAGTGTACCAAAGAGTTATTGGTTATCGGGACCTACCACCTCTCTGAAGACGCTGAAGAATTACAACGACATGTATCAAAGGTGTGAGGAGATGCACCATTGAACCAATGTCCTTGGGAGATTTGTAGTCGTGTTTGGGACTAAGACCAATTTGGAAAATGATGAGAACATGGTCTCGGTTGATCTGAATTGGAGATTTGGTCAACTTGGACTCAGTTCATTCAGTCTTTGAACAAAGTGTTAAACACTTGCTTGGGTTCAGTCCCCTTTTTGTGCAAATAATATTTTGCTTTACCTTCCTCTCTTTTTGTTCTTTTGTTTCTTATGAAGTATTAAACACTCTTTATGGCGTCCACGTGTGGAGCACGTGGGGCGCTTAGCACAGAGCGCCAACCACTGAGTGCTAGGCACTCCTTATTGAGCGGCGCCCACATGAGAGACACGTAAGGCGCTTGGCGCTAAGTGCCAAGCATTGAGTGTAAGGTACTCTTTATTGAGCAGCGCCCACGTGAGGGACACGTGAGGCGCTTGGCGCCGAGCGCCAACCACTGAGTGCTAAGCACTCTTTATTAAACAGTGCCCACGTGATGAGCACGTGAGGCGCTTGGTGCTGGATTTTTCTTTGGGTGTTTTGTTCTGAAGAGTTCAATTCTTTGTTCTTTTCTGAATCTTTGATCCCAAAGAACAAGTTCATCCCCATGAGAATTAAATTCTCATTTGTGGGAGACTTGTCTCATGGACCTTAGATCCAGAGAAAGAACTATGTTCTTTGAGAAGAGTTAAACTCTTGGATATGCAGATGAGATGTTCTGATCTCTATTTTTTTTTATTTACCTTGAAGAAAGGTATTCTTCTTTCTTCCTTCTTAAAGCTTTCTTCTTTCTTTTTCTCAAAACTTATGGGGGGTTTCTCTCTACAAGACTTGAAGTCTTGGGTCCTTTATATAGTAGAGGCAGATTTGTTGATTTAGTTAAAGAAATCTCTCATTGAGAGATCTTTAATTGATTTGGGGATTTTATCCACCATCGGATCTTTGATCCAAGGACTTCTGTTTTACAGAAGATATTTTTCTCATTTTTAACAAGATTGGGAAATATTTTCCCATACAGAGCTTATTCTGTAGCTTGGTGATTTTTTAATCACCATTGGATTTTTAATCCAACGGTACTCTGTTTTTCAGAGAGTAATCTTTCTTGTTTAGAAAGATTTGAGAAATATTTTCTCAACAGAATTTAATTCTGTACTCTGATGATTTATCATCTCTGTTGGATCTTTGATCCAATGGTTCTGTTTAACAGAGAGATTTAGTTCTGGCGCTGGCGCCCTCGTGCGAGGCACGTGAGGCGCTGCCTCAGAGTTTTTAACTCTTAGTGCTGGCGCCCTCAAGCAAGGCACGTGAGGCGCTGCGTCAGAGTTCTTAACTCTTGGCGTTGGCGCCCTCGTGCAAGGCGTATGAGGCGCTGCCTCAGAGTTCTTAACTCTTGGCGCTGCCGCCCTCGTGCAAGGCACATGAGATGCTGCCTCTTTACTGAATGTGTTTTTTCGCCTTCTTTCTTTGTTTTTCCCGAGTCAAACTTTTCTTTTCCAATGCTTGGAAATAGTTCCATCCTGCACAACATTTTCTATGCCTAGATTTAAATGTCTCCCTTCATAATCTGAAGCAATACTTCTCTTCTCTTTCATTTTCAGAGAATAATTTTAACAGAGAAGAGCTATGGCTTTTAATCATCCACATGCTTGCCGGCAGCCATGGGAGGTGCCTATTTAAGAAATTGTTCCTCGTTTTGCTACCCGCTTGGTGAACCCTGCTCTTATGGATGACCAATGCGATACGGTGTTGCACGAGCTCTTGACTTGTAGAGGATCTTCTCTCCCCATCGGCCCCATTTGGCTTCGGATGGTCTTCTTGTCCGTGCTCGATGATATTCCCCCTCATCCAGCGGAGATAACTCCGGCGATACTCGATGCAGCGGAGGACAAGATCGAGTGCTTTCATTAGGCACTTTTGATTACCACGGCTTTGAGGGATCGCTCTGTTCAGCTGCTAACCCAGATACGGGCTCAGCGGGCCATCAAGTCTGCCTTCACGGATGGGTACGGCGTTGACCGATGGGGACCGACTTCTCGTGAAGATCGCCGTTTTGACATGGTGGAAAAGGCAAATAGGGAGTTAGAGAATTTTATCCATAGTTTCATGAACCCCTATACTTTCGATCCTATATTTGGTGATCTATTTTCTGTAGAATAGAATGTTCAATTAAATACTTTCTTTTTGTCATTGACCACTAAATTCTCCCTTTCTAACACCTGTTCTTCCTCTGATGTGTGTATGTGTGTATATGAATAAGCCCGATTTCATACATATCTGTAAACGAAACTTAAACCGATGTAAACATGAACAAATAGCTCTTGGCCGAAGATTTTGGCGGGAACAAATGCCCCCCACTACTTTGCCTACGTAAGTATGTACGTGGGTGAAGTAGTGCAGAGTTATGCATGGCCATAGAATTGAGGGCTTAGGAGACAAGTTTAGGGTCCTTGTAGCCTAAAACTTTTTCGTCTTCATGAGCCGTAAGGGTCTCAAGAAAGTTTTTTCTCCCTATAAGTTGAGCGGATCTCATAGGTGCATATGCTCCCTAGAAATCGTGAGGATTTCTAAGTGTTCATCACCTTCGTGAGTCGTAAGGATCTCACTTGTGTATTTTTCCTTACGAATCGTGAGGATCCATAAGTAGCTTCTTTATTTCATTGGCGAATGTGGCTTTGGCAAATATGGTCCATAGATAGTCCATCTTGACCTCTTTGTAGGGCAGCGATGGGTTAGGAAACATGTTTGGATCTGCGGCCTAAGACTTTTCAACTTTATGAGCCGTAAGGGTCTCATAAAGACTTTTCTCCCTACGAGTCGTGGGGATCCCGTAGGTGTATTTTCTCCTTAGGTGTCGTGAGGATTCCTAAGTGCGTTTTCTTTTGAGAGTCGTAAGGATCTCACAAGAGAATTTCCCCCCTTACAAGTCGAGAGGACTCGTAAGTGGTTTTTTTTCCTCCTTATCGATATTTGATTTTGGAGAGTGTGGCCCGTGGATAGTCCATCTTGACCACCTTATAGGGCAGCGATGGCTTAGGAAGCAGGTTCGGATCTGCCGCCTAAGACTTTTCAACTTTATGAGCCGTGAGGGTCTCATAAAAACTTTTCTCCCTATGAGTCGTGAGGATCCCGCAGGTGTATTTTCTTCTTAGGAGTCGTGAGGACTTCTAAGTGCGTTTTCTCTTGAGAGTCGTAAGAATCTCATAAGAGACTTTTCCCCTTACAGTCGAAAGGACTCGTAAGTGGTTTTTTCCCTCCTTGTCGATATTCGACTTTGGAGAGTGTGGCCCATGAATAGTATACAATAGTCTATCTTGGACCTACTTGCAGGGTCCCAGTGCTTAGGAAACAGGTTGATATCCCCGTAGCCTGAGGATTTTCCCTACGAGTCGAGAAGTTTTCGTAGGAACATTGTTTTCCCTATGAGTCGAGACGAATCGAGAAGTTCTCGCAAGGATGTCCTAACGTCATAGTTAACCTCTACTGATAGAAGTCCGTTAGGGTTGCTGGTATTAGGGTTTTGGTCCGTCGTACCGTCGTGTTGGCTAATGTATTCCCTAATACGCAATCTTGCTGTTCGAGTAGCCCCGTGACTGTCGTGTCTCTGATCACTTCGGGGGTTGGACAAGACGTCTTCAAGTAGCCTTCTAGGTGATATTACCGTCGGAAGAGCAAGTGTTAGGGATATTCCATGCCGCTTTTTACTTGAGGTTGGGCTCGATTTGGGAGCCCCGATGAGTCATGACCACTCCGCGCTAGTGTGGGATGATCTCCGATAGTCTTTCAGGTCTCATTTGAGGTGTCGTTAAGACCCTGAAGCTAGGGATCTTCCTTTGCTTCGTTTGTTGACATTGCGTCTTCAATATTGCGACGAATATCGAGGTTGTCTCTAGGTTGTCTATGAACCGTCGAGTCTTGGAACTAGGCACTTTGTCGTGGCTCCATCGTTTTGACCCTGGGGTCGGTTGTTGACGTTGCATCTGCATACTGCTGGATTGAGAAGGAACGCCATTATTGATCTCTAGGCTGTAAATGTCGCCACCGAGACCCTGAAGCTAGGGATCTTCCTTCGCTTTGTTTGTTGACATTATATCTGCTATATTGCGATGAATGTAGAGGTTATCTCTAAGTTGTTGGTGAACCGCCGAGGCTTGGAACTAGGGACTTTGTCATGGCTCCGTCGTTTTGACCCTGGGGTTGGTTGTTGACGTTGCATCTGCATCCTACTGGAGTGAGAAGGAACGCCGTTGTTGATCTCTAGGCTGTAAATATTGCTGTCAAGACCTGGCTCTCTTTCTAATGGAGCCATGTGGGAAAATGTGGTTCCCATTTCGCTTGTGCCCATGGATTGTATGCAGGGGTCAATGTAAACTCACCCGCAGGGCAGAAGTTTCATTTTTTTGTTTCTTTCCGCAATGCTCTATCATTTCAGCTTTTATATCGTGAAAGTCGCGATTGCCCAATCATTTCGGCTATTTTTTGCGGTGCCCAATCATTTCTGCTGTTTTTTCTTTTTACTCGCTGCTTTTTTATTACGAGTTGCCCAAACATTTCGGCTATTTTATATGCATTTTTGCTTGCTGTTTTTTATTGCGAGTTGCCCCATCATTTCGGCTATTTCATATGCATTTTTTGCTTGTTGATTTTTGTTGTGGGTATGGGACTTGAGATCTGATACCGATCTTAGCATCAGATGGGCAGCCTAACTGCCAAACGAACTAGCATCGCTGCGACTGGAATATTGCCATGAGCGAATCATCATTTGCCTTGAAAGGACTTGGAATTTGATACCGATTTAGGCATCATCATCTCTACAACTAGGATATTTCCATGAGCGAATCATCATTTGCCTTTGTCGATTTGAACAAAGGTGGCTTAGCAAACTGGGTTAGGATCCTATTGACTAAGGCTTTTTGACTTTATGAGCCGTAAGGATCTCATAAAGGTATTTTCTCCCTACGAGTCTTGAGGATCTCGTAGGTGTATTTTCTCCTCAGGATTCGTGAGGATTTCTAAGTGATATCTTCTCTTGTAAGTCGTAAGGATCATACAAGAGTATTTTCTCCTTGCAAGTCGAGAGGACCTACAAGTGTTGTTCACCAAATAGGGATATTTCGCGCCATTGGTGGAACTAGGTGAGGGAACGCTTATTTGTGCCCGTGGATTGTAAACTAAGGTCAATATGGGACCGCTTGTAGGGCAATTTGGGGAATGTGATGGCTTAAGAACAGGGTTCAGATCCCTGTAGGTTAAGGCTTTTGAATCCTATGAGCCGTGAGGGTCTCACAGGGGGAATTCTCCTTACGAGTCATGAGGATCTTGTAAGTGTAATTTCTCCTTGGGAATCGTGGTGATCCCTAAGTGTGTTGTCCTCTTGTGAGTCATAAGGATCTAACGCAGGTGTTTTCTCCTTATAAGGTCGAGAGGAACTTGCAAGTGTTTTTTATTTTAACGAGATTGTGCCCTTTCGGGCTTTCACAAACTCGCCGGTAGCCCTGCTGTTTTTACTCATGGAGCCCTTTCGGGTTTTCATCAGTGCCCATTTCGCTTGTGGACGTACCGTTTTTTTACCCCTCTGTTCGCCAATGGAACTTATGGGGGACTTTGCCACTGGGGCAGCTGCGCAGCCAGCAGGACTTGAGTTGCCATCCTTGCCGCTGGGACTTGTGGGCTTGAATTCCGTCGTCGCCGTATTTGAGGCGACGTATTTAGTTTAAGGACATTACGGTCCATTGTTAGTTTAGAGACATTTCGGTCCACAGCTAGTTTAAGGACGTTGCAGTCCGTGGGGATTTTGAGGCGAAGTTTCCGGATACTACTTACAGAGTCTTGACTCAGGAAGATAGCGAGCGGACATGAGCATAGTCATCTATCGTTAACCTGAGTTGTGACTTGTCAGGGGTAGTATTTCTTAAGGAATCAGCCGTTTATTGGCCGGAAGGGTCTTTCTCCATGCATGTTCATGAGCAAGTAGGCCCCACCTTGGTAGATCTTGTCTATGATGTATGGACCCTCGTAGTCCAGCTCGAATTTCCCCCGCTTTGCACGGTTGGGGATCATAGGTCTTTTTACGACTAATACGAGTTCGCCTTGGTGGAATATTCTCGGCCTAGTCAATTTTTCATATGAGCGCGTTATCCTTGCTTTGTAAGCTTCCAGTTTTTGCTGCGCTGTGAGGCGAGTTTCATCGAGGGCATTGAGCTCCTCGAGCTGAAGATGGAAATTTTCTTCATCCGTTAGCTAGTATCGAACCG
The DNA here is from genome assembly GCA_030015575.1 of Agapanthus africanus. Taxonomy (NCBI): domain Eukaryota; kingdom Viridiplantae; phylum Streptophyta; class Magnoliopsida; order Asparagales; family Amaryllidaceae; genus Agapanthus; species Agapanthus africanus. Next base: position 445,938,419 of record CM057347.1, on the reverse strand, counting down.
CTACTCGCAGAGAGAGTAGCTTTATCTCCAAGGGAAGCACCGCTTCCGTGCCGAATACCAACGCGAATGGCGTTGTATTCATGGCCGTTTTGAACGTGGTTCGATATGCCCAAAGAGCTTCATGCAATCTCTCGTACCAGTCCTTTTTGTTTCTGGATACCGTTTTCTTTATGATCTTCATCAAGGACTTGTTGAAAGCCTCCGCTAGACCGTTCGCTCTGGGATTATAGACCGAAGAATATCTCCAATTTATATTATGCTGCTGTGCAAAGCGACTGATTTTATGGCTTCTATAGGCCGGTCCATTGCTCGAGATGATCTGTCATGGAGTGCCGAACCGGTAGATGACATTTGTCCTGAAGAAATGGTGGATGTTCTCCGCCTTCACCTCCCTTAGCGGTACTGCCTCTGCCCACTTAGAGAAGCAATATGATCCGATGTCCCTTGGATGATGCTGGTTCGATGGGCCCGATTATATCGGTTCCCCACATTTCAAACGGCCAACTAGCCAATGTTGGGTGTAGCGGATTCGGATGCTGGTGGATGAAGTCCCCGAGAATTTAGCACGAGTGACACTGCTTCGCATATTCAAGGCAGACCTGAATCATCGTGGGCCAATAGTAACACATTCTTTAGATCGTCAGGTTCATCTTTGGCCCGGCTTGGTGAGAACCGCAGAGTCCGTCATGAGTTTCTTGAACGACTCTCCTTATTTCTTCCGGTCCTAGGCACCTTAGCCATAAACTGTCGAACGATCTCTTATATAGAGTATCATTGATGAAGGCGAAAGATAGGGCCCGCTTCATGAGCTGATATCTTGACGCCGCGTCTTCGGGTGTCTGATGGGATTTGAAGTAGTCTATGAAGACTTCTCTCCAGTCCTTAACCCTTTCTTCATCTTCTATTTTGAGGACCGTTTGTCTGGTCGCTTCTTTCCTTTCAGGCGACCCCGGAGATGTTTATGCTGGCGCGAGAATCCGGCGGCTTTGCACGATGATCCTCACGTCATCGAGGTTTTCATCGGCCAGTTCTTTAGCGAGCTTGGCTAATGCATCCGCCTTGCTATTTTCCACGCACGGTATGCTTTCTAGGGTGTAAGATGGAATTTGAGTTAGCAGTTGCTGCACCTTTTCGCCATATTTTACCAACTCTGCCTTGCACATCTGATAGTCGCCATTTACTTGGCTAACGACCAGCTGGGAGTCTCCATATATGAGGAGGTTTTCGATCCCCATGTCGATAGCGATCTCAAGACCTGCTATCAAAGCTTCGTATTCAGCCTCATTGTTTGTTCTCGGCTCTGTTAAGGAAAGGGCAAACCGCATTATCCCTCCTTGTCGAGTCACAAAGATAAGGCTCACCCCAGCTTTGATTATGGGGGTGTTTTGCTTTCGCTTCTTCATGGAAGACGCTCCGTCGAAGTAGAGTTCCCATTGGACATTATTTTCCTCCTTCTTCCTTTCGATTGTGTCGAACGCGTGTTCATCTGGCAATTCGCAATTTAAGGGAGAGTCGGCTGGTATTGGATGCTCAGCGAGAAAGTCGGCGATGGCCTGGTCTTTTACTGCTTTGAGGGATCGATATGTTATCGAGAATTCCATCAAGAGGAGGGCCCATTTGGTAAGCCTTCCTGTTAGTATGGCCCTTGACATCAGATATTTGAGAGGATCCACCTTTGATATGAGATGGACCTCATGTGCCAAGGCATAATGTCGAAGCTTCGTTATCGCTAAGATCAGTGCCAGACAATGCTTTTCAATGGGGGAGTAGTTATTTTCTGCCCCCAAAAGGACCCGACTCAAATAATAGAGAGCTCTCTCCTTCCCCTGGTCGTTCTTCTGTGCCCATAGCGCGCCTAGAAAACCTTCAAGGGCTGTTGTGTACAGGATGATGGGCTTTCCCTTGACCGGAGCGGCCAGGACCGGTGGGTTCAGTAGATATTGCCTGATTTCATCCAGTACACTTTGGTGTTTACAATCCCAAATGAACGGGTTCCCCTTCTTCATTAGATGGCTGTAGGGGTGGCATTTGCCGGAGAGGTTAGTTATGAACCGTCGGATATACGCGAGCTTCTCTTGGAGAGACCGTGGTTGCTTAAGATTTCTTGGCGAGGGCATTTCCGTAATCACTCTAATCTTTGATGGATCTATTTCGATGCCTCGGTGTTGTACGATGAATCCTAAGAATTTGCCTGAGGAGACTCTAAATGCACACTTCAGGGGGTTCATCTTCAGATTATATTTCCGAAGACGCTGGAATACTATTTTCAAATGCTCCCAATGCTCCTCGTACGATTTGCTTTTCACTACGAGGTCATCGATATAACATTCGACAATCTCGTGTATGAGGTCATCGAAGATCTTCGTCATGGCCCTCTGGAATGTAGCGCTAGTGTTCTTTAGACTGAAGGGCATCACCTTATAGCAGAATATACCTAGCGGAGTCCGAAAGGCAGTATGCTTTCGGTCTTCAGGATGCATCTTTATTTGATTATACCCTGAAGATCCATCCATGAAGGAGAAGACTTCATGAGTGAACGCATTATCTATCATCAGCTCGGTAACCGATACTAGGAAGTCATCCTTCGGGAAAGCTTTGTTGGGGTCCCGGAAGTCCACGCAGATGCATACTGTCCCATTTTTCTTCATCACCGGGACAATATTGGCGATCCAGTCGGGGTATTGAATTTCTTGGATGAAGTCGGAGTCGATTAGTTTCTTGACTTCGGCATTGATTCTCATCTCGAGTTTGAGCCGCATTCTTCTTGACGCCTGCTTGACTGGCTTAATGTATGGCGATATAGCCAGTTTATACACAGCTATCTCCGGATCTAATCCCGGCATCTTGGAATAGTTCCATGCGAAGCATTCTTTATATTGCATAAGCACGTCTTTTAGTGTAGCCATCTGCTCTTCAGACAGCAGCTCACTGACGAACGTTGGCCTCGGATCGTTTGTCGTCCCCAAGTCGATTTTCCTCAGATTGTCCGCCGTGGTATGTATCCCGTCCTCTAGCTCTTTTGGCACCGGTGGAAATTCTGAGATCACCTCGTCCTCCTCTTCATTTGCAAATCACTAGGAGAGGTCGTCCATATTCTCATGCTCGCCTTCCTTTGAGAATGTTATCATGTGGCAGGTACGAGATCGTTTCCAAGATTGATGTTGATCTGGACTTTCCCTCGCAGTGTAGGTTGCTCTTGGCTCATGCTTTCATGGTGGTCTACCCTCTAATTGTTGGACAGAGCGAACCTACCTTACTGATACTGGTCTTCGACCCAGTCTTTGAAGGTGAAGCAATTTTCAAGAGGATATTCTATTGCTCGGTGGTAGGAGCAATAAACTGGATGATATACCTCATTTATTTGCTCAGGGTGCCGAGACTCCGGGAGTGTCATCATTTGATATTTTATGACAAGGTCGAATATTTTCCTTGTCTTGTTTTAGGGGAACGAGTACTCTCGATCCATCTTCTTCATAAAAGAAGGATTCCAGCTGACTTTTTCTCGATCACGTGGCTTCTTGAATCCGCTTCGTTGTTTTCGAGCGTCATATCCGTTCTTCACCTTGTTGTTGCTTCTATGTTGGGTCTTTTTCTTGCCATGAGAGCGTGCAGCGGGCTAAGGGTGAAGGGCATCGCCGTCTTCTCTTTCCGTAGCCTGCTAAATGATACGTTGCGTCCTGGCTTTCTCGTAAATGGCCATTTCACGGCTGTGGTCATCCCGAATCTTTTGACCTGCTTCCCTTATTAGCTTTTCCATTTGTTCTTCGAATGACGGGCTTGGCATTTTTACGGCAGAATCCCGCTTTGGCTCGATATTGGCGCTATTTGGAAAAGCATTCACTTCTTCATCAGAGTTATTTATGACATGGCAATCATGGAATCGCTCCCGTTTCTTAGACCGAACGTATCCAAGCCTGGTCGTCTCCATCCTCCCATTAGGCATCTTTCGCTGAGTCCCGGGAACGTCCCAAATCTTGTTGTAGAACTGGGCTTGTCGAGCATTTTTTTAAAGGGTACGCCTTGGCATCTTAATAGCCTTTTCAATCCCTCTGCGTAATATCTGGGCAGACGGATTGGTTGGAGCCTGTCAAGCGCAAGATCGGCACCATGCCAGACTTCATTCTCTACTATAGTCTCCATGGATTGATAGAAGAGGATTGCCTTTTCATCTCTCCGCCTAGGAGAAACGTAGAAGGTTTGCAGCTCTTGCACGCCGTATGTATCGAGCGCATTGAGTTCCATGTAATGCCGTTGCGGAACCATGGTAATTTGTAAACTCTGATCAGTTCCAGCGAAGGTTTACATTGATGGACGAACAGAAAATACTGCGTTGACCTCATCTTCAGAGTCGCTGCTGAAGACCAAAATAGGAGTAGATGGTCCTGGCCTGTTGCCTTGGGGTTGCCCTGAGTAGACTATCTCTTCATCCTCCTCGGTATCGCTCCCAAAGATCGGGATAGTGGCGATGGCTTTTTGTTTATTCTCCGGTTTATGACATCTTTCCGTGTCTTCGAAGTCTGGCAAGAAGTACTTGGCGTCTTCATATTTGCAGACTTCATTTACGGAGCTCGATGGGCTCATTGATTTAGATGAGCTCATTAGTTCCCCTGTAACTGTGTACTCAAGGCCGTCTTTGAAATACTTCATATACTGATGTTGTGTAGAAAGGATGATGTTGTACTCGTGTAACCAAGGCCGACCGAGCAGAGCGTTATAGCAAGTTTTGGTGTCGATGACATGAAACTTGATGTCAGTGATAAGCATCCCAAAGTGTAGCGTCAGTATTACAGACCCAAGCATCCGTGATGACTGCGAGTCAAACCTGGAGATGGTAATTTTATCACGAGCCAGGTGTTGAACGTTCATGTAAATCTCCTTCAACACTCTCACATTGAGAAGGTTGACGGAGGACCCGTTGTCAACCAGGATCTTCCTGATCTTGATGTCATGGCAGTACCCGGTTACATACAACGGACGGTTGTGCTCGCACGTTCCGAGGAGGAGATCTTCATCGTCGAATGTGATGTCAGCTGTATGAACCTCTGCCAGCTTATCCTTCATCTTTTCTTCCGCAAAGAAAGGTTGGAACTGATTAGGCTCTGGCAGTGCCTTGATTAGAGAATCTCGTGCCTCTTTGGATAGGAGGAGAGCATCCAGTATGCTCGGTTGTGAGGGTATCTTCCTCAGGTGTGTCAGGACATTGTAATCCACCTTGTTCTTCTTAGGCAGGTCTTTGGCTGTGAGCTCTTCGACGACTCTATCTTCGAGGGCAATCTCCTCAGGGACTTTTCCTTCCCCTTGTCTCTCTTGCCCGAACCTTTGTTTGAGGGTCCAAGATTCTTTTCAGGCAATGTACGTTTACGCAGCTGAATGTTCTCACAGTTTTTCACCTCTTCTTCTTTTCCAGAGGTGGATTCCCTGAAGAGAAGGCCGAGGGCTATTTCTTCGTCAAAATCGCTCTCGAAGGTAAGAACTTGAGATTTTCCTTTTGTCGAAATGGCATCAACCATATAACAGTTGCCAGTCGTTCCTTCATGCTCGTCTGTCGCGCCTCTTTGTTGTCGACGAGCTTCACGCTTCATCCTCTTGAAGTGTTGTCGGTGGGAAACGTATCCATGCCACCACTTCTTGAAGGCATTGCACTCTTCGGTGGGGTGTGTGGCTCTCCGATGGTATAAGCAGTAGTTCGGATGTACATCCGCTTCATTGAGGCACGTACTCCCGGGAGTATTTCCTTTGACAGGTGGTAGCTTCATCCCCATTGACAGGACTTTAGCGAACCGTTTCCCCATCTTAATCATGCTTTTGTCTGCCGCGGGTGTGCTTCGATCTGGTTGGAGTACCTTGTGACTCTTCCTCACCGCAGCTTCTTCGTCCTAGCGCCGACGCTTGACCTTTTCGTATATGGACGTTTCACGCTCTCGGTCAGCTTTGCTCGTTTGAAGGGCTTCGCTTAGCAACCTATCAATCAAGTCGTCTAATGGTTCCAGGGATTTTTACGCCGGTCCTGCCCCCAGTTCCTCTGCGTTGCTTTCCGCCGCCGAGGGAGCTTCTTCATCTTTTAACGACAGGTGAGAGATCATATGGCAACTCGCTATATAATCCTCGGGTTCTTCTGACGAGCCGTTTCCTTCATCAATGTCACTGTCTCTGTTCTCAAGAATATACTTGAGGAACTCCTCAAGTGTGACTGCGGTCCGCGCCTTTTGGTTATATTCCTCTAGTGCGTCGATGTATTTTTGCAGATCTATATGATCGTCTTCAGTCTGTACGGGCTTCTTGGTCTTTTTTTTTCTTTGAAAACTTTGAAGGCGTGACCTGGGTGGTTTGCCCATCGCTACCAACTTTCGGTGTTGGGCGCGGTTTCAGCATCCCGTTAATGATCTCGGGCTCCAGCGGACTTTTGCACCTGATTGTCGGGAATGCTTGAAGATCCTTCAGCATTTTTTTAGTTTTAGCCAAAAGGACAACTTCCTATGGAGCTTCTTCTACAAATAAGCATGATGCCCCCGGCGTATCTACCTTTTTAGGAGTGTGCTGCTGTGGCGGGTTTACCTTCCAGATTTCGGATAGCGCGAATTTGCCTTGTTAGTACTGGTCCTCAACCCAGTTTTTGAAGACGTAGCAATCTTCGATTGGGTGGCCCATTACTCTGTGGTAGGGGCAGTAGTTGGGACTGTTGACGTCACCAGGCTGCAGTGGGCGTCTCGGATCCGGCAGAGTGATGAGCCTGTTGCACATCGCCAGTTCGAACAGTCTCCTCGTTTTATCCCGGGAAAACGAGTAAGGACGTCTCAACTTCTCTTCGATGGATCGTGGTTTATTGCTTTGGCGAGCAACCGGTTTTGGGTCATTCGGTTGTTGTTGAGCGTTGGCAACAAAAGTCGCTTTCCCTTTGCCCTTTTCAGTCCGGAGATCCGTTTTTGAAGAAGCCGACCTATGGCCTATCTGGTCCATTTAGGCCAGCTTCTCAATCAAGGCCTGGAAGGTGGTCGGTTTGAAGAACATCATAAATTGGGATATAGTCGCCTGAGAATCAAGAGTCCCTACAAACATACCCACGGCAGGAGCTTCTTCTATACGTTGTTCACATTTTAACCATAGGTTCCGCCACCGAATTGCGTATTGAACCCAGGTTTCTCCCGGCTTCACCCTGGCATTGATTAATGCTGTAATTGGGGTGCGTTCGCTTGCACTTGCGAAACGCTGCGTGAACAGTAGCTCCATTTCTGTAAATGTTTTGATGGAGTCATTCGGAAGCTCCGAGTACCATTCAAATGCTGTCTCCGCCAAGCTGCCGACGAATTGGCAAAACAACAGTTTGTCGTCGCCTCCAGTATTTCCGCATAGAGCTTTGAACTGAGCGACATGCTGATGGGGATTGCATGTCCCCTTATACACGCGGAATTTAGGGATCCTATATCCTGGCGGGTGCTTGATTTGATCATACCAGCCTGGATAAGGTCTCCCAGTTCTGACGACTTGGCCAACTACTTCGGTTGCTTGATGAGCTCATATTTGATGAGCTATATAGCCGTCAAGGGCGGCCTTGGAAATTGTCTCTTCTTGGGCTGCTAAGATGGCTGGAAGAGGGTTTGATGTCTCCCCTCTATCGTCTTCAATGATTATTGGAGGGTCTTCAGCTGGAGGTTCTGGTTGGATCATCATCCCAACCATATCTTGGAATAAGAGCGCCATCTGTTTTATATTAGCGGCCTGTTCCGCGGCCTCCTTATCCTTCCTTTCCAGCACCCTTCGCAAGAATTCCGTATCATTCTCCAGCTCCCGGTGCTGTTCAGATGATGCTTCTGGGCTTTATTTTTGCCCAGTGAGTGTTGACATCCTCATTAGCATCTCTTGAAGCTTCTATTGCTGCCCTTGAGCTTTTGTCACAGATCGTGTGAGCGGTCGATGACCCATGGAAATACGTCTTTCCTCTTTCCCGGAAGCCATGTACACCGTGTGTACTACCATGTCCCCAGACTTAGGGCGTTTGGGTCAACTGCCTTTGAAATTTACCGCAGGCACGAGGATCTTCTCCGGCCTTCTCCACTTATAGGAGGTCAAAATTGAGTGGGCCGTTGCAGCAGGCACCCATGTGGACGAGGCCTTCCGTTGTATGGCGGAGGGGTGGTCCTCCTCCTGCCGAGCCTTCTTTTTCTCTAGTCGGCGAGAGTAATTTTTGTCAATTATAGAGTCTTGGACTTTCCGTCAGACCCTGTGGATTTTGGAGGACATCCACTGAGGGGGCTGCCCCGGCTTCACCTGGTCATGTTTTCAGAAGGCGGAGGAGACTTCTTTAGTACAGCGGGTGGAGAGTTCTTGCGCACCTTCCTAAGTAGCTCGAAGCTGTTTCCAGTTGGAACAACAGCGTTAATTTTCACCATTGGAGATGGTGGAGTAAGTCCAGAGGGGGAGTTGCCCCCGGGTCTTCTCACCCGGCGCCAGTGGCGACGTCGAGCATGTCGTGCAGATAGGATTGCCTCCGTTATGGGGATGGCTTCATCATGCCCACTGCTTTGATGAAGAGCTACTGTTGGTGTCATCCTGTCAAAGACTGACGTCCACTGAGAGGGAACGACCAATCTGTCAAAGGTCGGCTTTCTGGCAGGGGAAGCAGGAGTTGGAACGGCCAATCTTGCGAAGACCGATCCTTTAGCAGGAGAAGTCCCTTTGACGACTTCATCTGCCAGAACTGGAATGGCTATCCATTTTGGGTCAACCCCTTCAGGTATTGCGAGCCTCTTTACAGGCCCACTGGAGCTTTGGTTCGGTCTATTGAAGACTGAGGTGGAAGACTTAGACGACCCATTGAAAGGGGCCGTGGTGGCTGCAAGTCGATCGAAGACCAACTTCTTTGGAGCTTCCTATGATGGCACTGGGGCACTGAAGCTTGTTGGAGGGATCATGGTCCCAAAGAACAGTCCAGTGGTGGCCTGAGTCACCTGTTCCACTGGCATTGCAAAGATGGAGGCCGCTTGGGGCCCATAAGTCACTCCTCCGGCGGGGACAGGGTGGAAGTTGCTGTTGCAGTTGGTACAGCTGGAAGCCCTCGATGTTATCTTTCTGCACAAAAGCTAGATGCTAAATCTTAGTACCTTGAATCCGGGGGCAACCATATTAAACTGTGATTTGTTCGCGAACACGACACACGAAGTGTGGAGTGGAAAGAGGAAGAGGTCCCACCGGGCATGCCAGAATCTGTTTACCACCGAAAACCGGGAAGACAAGCGTCTTGCCTGAATTTAGTAGCAGATGCTATTTGGGTTTATCCGTCCACCTCTCCGAAGATGCCAAGCTGATTTATGTTACCGTGCATCAGAGGTTTGGACAAATGCGGCCGTTGTAGCAGACATCGTCAGATTCCCCCTCGTTTACGAAGGGTTTTTAATTATGGGGACGCTCTTCTCTGCAGGCGCAACCCCCTGCAGTTAATTACGTTACTCCATCGCGATAACCACTTTCTCCTGCTCCAGAAGGTCACTTCGTATCTTGTGTATTTGTTTTATTTTTGGTTGCCCGTGGATTGTATACGGAGAATAATTTATGTTGTCGCCTGTAGGGCGTGGATTAGCCCAAATTCGTATATTCTTAGATTTGGGTTTGGGTGGATTTAAGGATCATTAATCTTGTTTGAGATTAAGACCAACTTAAATGTTTGTTAAGGATGTGTTAGTGCAATTTTAGACTAAGATCTACTTAATAAGGGTTTAGGATCATCTTGATCCAACAAAAGAACATTTGGGGCTCCATTGATTTAGTTCAAGGACGTTACGGTCCGTTGGTAGTTTAAGGACGTTACGGTCCGTATTGGGATGTGCCCATCGGTTTGGGAGTGCACCAAAGAGTTATTGGTTATCGGGATCCACCACCTCTCTGAAGACGCTGAAAAATTACAACGACATGTATCAGAAGTGTGAGGAGATATACCCTTGAACCAATATCCGTTGGGAGATTTGTAGTCGTGTTTGGGACTAAGACCAATTTGGAAAATGATGAGCACATGGGCTCGGTTGATCTGAATTGGAGTTTTGGCCAACTTGGACTCAGTCCACTCAGTCTTTGAATAAAGTGTTAAACATTTGCTTAGGTTCAGTCCCTTTTCTGTGCAAATAATGTTTTGCTTTACTTTCCTTTCTTTTTGTTCTTTTGTTTTTTATGGAGTGTTAGACACTCATTATGGCGCCCACGTGTGGAGCACATGGGGCGCTTGGCGCTGAGCGCCAACCACTGAGTGCTAGGCACTCTTTATTGAGCGGCGCCCACGTGAGGGACACGTGAGGCGCATGGCGCTGAGCGCCAAGCATTGAGTACTAGGCACTCTTTATTGAGCAGCGCCCACATGAGAGACACGTGAGGCGCTTGGCGCTGAGCGCCAACCACTGTGTGCTAAGCACTCTTTATTAAACAGCGCCTACGTGATGAGCACGTGAAGCGCTTGGCGCTGGGTTTTTCTTTGGGTGTTTTGTTCTGAAGATTTCAATTCTTTGTTCTTTTCTGGATCTTTGATCCACAATAACAAGTTCATCCCTATGAGAATTAAATTCTCATTTGTGGGAGACTTGTCTCATGGACCTCTGATCCAGAGAAAGAACTATGTTCTTTGAGAAGAGTTAAACTCTTGGATATGCAGATGCGATGCTCTGATCTCTATTTTTTATTTATTTATCTCGAATAGAGGAATTCTTCTTTCTTTCTTCTTAAATCTTTCTTATTTCTTTTTCTCAAACCTTATGGGAGGGTTTCTCTCTACAAGACTTGAAGTCTTGGGTCTTTTATATAGTAGAGGCAGACTTGTTGATTTGGTTAAAGAAATCTCTCATTGAGAGATCTTTAATTAATTTAGGGATTTTATCCACCGTCGGATCTTTGATCCAAGGACTTCTATTTTACAGAAAATATTTTTCTCGTTTTTAACAAGATTGGGAAATATTTTCCCGTACAGAGCTTATTCTGTAGCTTGGTGATTTTTTAATCACCATTGGATTTTTAATCCAATGGTGCTCTGTTTTTCAGAAAGTAATCTTTCTTATTTAGAAAGATTTGAGGAATATTTTCTCAACATAATTTAATTATGTACTCTAATGATTTATCATCTCCGTTGGATCTTTGATCCAACGCTCTGTTTAACAGAGAGATTTGGTTCTGGCGCTGGCGCCCTCATGCGAGGCATGTGAGGCGCTGCCTCAGAGTTTTTAACTCTTGGCGCCGGCGCCCTCGTGTAAGGCACGTGAGGCGCTGGCGCCCTCGTGCAAGGCACGTGAGGCGCTGGCGCCCTCGTGCTAGGCACGTGAGGCGCTGCCTCAGAGTTTTTAACTCTTGGCACCGACGCCCTCATGCAAGGCACGTGAGGCGCTACCTCTTTACTGAAGGTGTCTTTTCGCCTTCTTTCTTTGCTTTTCCTGAGTCAAACTTTTCTTTTCCAATGCTTGGAAATAGTTCTATCATGCACAATATTTTCTGTGCCTAGATTTAAATGTTTTCCTTCATAATCTGAAGCATTGCTTCTCTTCTTTTTCATTTTCAGAGAATTATTTTAACAGAGAAGAGCTATGGCATGTAATCGTCAACATGCTTGCCGGCAACCATGGAAGGTGCCTATTGAGGAAATTGTTCCTCGTTTTGTTGCCAACTAGGTGAACCCTGCTCTTACGGATGACCAATGCGATACGGTGCTGCACGAGCTCTTGACTCGTAGAGGATCTCCTCTCCCCATCGGCTCCATTTGGCTCCGGATGGTCTTCTTGTCCGTGCTCGATGATATTCCCCCTCATCCGTGGAGATGACTCCGGAGATACTCAACGCAGCGGAGGACAAGATCGAGTGCTTTCATGGGGCACTTTTGATTACCACGGCTCTGAGGGGTCGCTCTGTTCAACTACTAAGCCAGATACGGGCTCAGCGGGCCATCATGTCTGCCTTCGCCGATGGGTTTGGCGCTGACCGATGGGGAGCGACTCATCGTGAAGATTTCCTCTTTGACATAGTGGAGAAGGCAGAGAGGGAGTTAGAGAATTTTATCCATAGTTTCGTGAACCCCTATGCTTTCGATCTCATGTTTGGTGATCTATTTCCTATAGAATAGAATGTTCAATTAAATGCTTTCTTTTTGTCATTGACCACCAAATGCTCCCTTTCTAACCCATGTTCTTCCTCTGATGTATGTATGTGCGTATATGAATGAGCCCGATTTCACACATATCTGTAAACGAAACTTAAACCGGTGTAAACAGGAACAAATAGCTCTTGGCCGAAGATTTTGGCGGGAACAAATGCCCCCTACTCTAGCCCATTAGTATAGGTTGTTATCTTTACTAATACCTTGATTAGTGAAGTGTTTTCTTGAGTATGAGTTGCCTAAAGGTGGATCATCTTCGACGACGAAAACTACAACCAAGCTCATTCCATTTTTCAAGTGGAGTCAAAGAAGAGTTATAAGGACTACTACTTGGAGTTTTAGAAGTGAAGGACTAGACTACAAAGGTTGTAGTCTCTCTTCACTTATATTAGAACTTGTTTGCGTAACTTTAAAACCCTGATTCTCTAGTTCGATTCTTATTTAGTATACTTAGACCTCTAAATTTTTAAAATTGCATACTTGATGCTCATTGAAATCTAGTAGAGGTGCTAAGACATACTTTCATTATTATCATTGGATTAATAAAAGTGTATAAGACTTTTAGGGACGTTACAACGGTCAGGCGATCCCCCCATCGCGCGCTTCGCAACGGGGACGGGAGCGGTTCCGCTCCATCAGTTCCCAATGTTGTTGAAGCCCTAACTGCTTGGATCGACCAATTAGCAGTGGTGGTGGACGCGATCGCTCGCATTCAGACCGCCGGGCGCGAGCAGGCTCAGGAAACAGCGACAGCCCATCAAACACAACCCGGGGAAGATGCTCCAATCAGTCCCCAGATCAACCTCAACATGGTAGAACATCGACGTGCTGACTCCAGCAGTCGAGACACCGTACGAGAAAGGGCTCACGTACCGTCGAGCGCCGATAGGAATAGAAATTCCCCGGTTTTATGGACACTGAACAGTCCATCACCTCGGTCCCAAGATCAACCAAGTTACCACTTCAACGCTCACTGGGCTCCCTCGCACTCCGAGGCAACGTCGGTCAGGTTGCCTAATTCAAGGAAAGACCGGCTTTGCCACGACCACTGAAACCATGGGAAAGGCACTCGTCAAGGGGAGCCACGGAGGTTTCACAGCGAAGATCTGAAGAACGTCATAGAATGGAGCAGAAGTTGTTCCGTCGCCTAAGCCTGAAGCGAGTACAGTAGAGGCTCCGACCAGGGAGAATCTTCGGGCTACAAACAACGAATTGATATCGTCGAGAAGAATATCGAAGATATGCAACTCGCCACCCGCCAATCTAGTGGTCGGTGAGCTATTCCTTGGATTCTCTCTCGAAGCCCTTCACCGAGCAATCGCAAAGAACACGCGTTTCTTCCCGGAACAAGCCGCCCAAAGAGGCTCTGTTCGACAGAAAGTCTGACCTGAAGGACCACCTGAACGCGTTCACAGCATCCATGAACTATCAGGATAACTCATACGCTGCTCAGTGCTAAGCATTCCCCACCACCCTCGTCCGGGCAAGACGAGACCGGTTCCGTGTCCTGACTCCGAGCTCGATCTTAACCTTTGATGAATTGGACACACAATTCTTCAGCTACTTCGTCGGCAACTGGCAACAGAAGAAGTCGGTTGACTACCTATTCACCATCAAGAGTGAGGATAGGGAGTCTTTCAAGGGCTTTATTACTCTGTTCTACAACGCTCTCCTGGAGGTACCTGTCACGCCCCGCTTCCCAGAGTACGCGAGATTGGGCACGCGACATAGCCAACCATGCTACCTGTGGGTAGGAAAAATCCATCCACAGTCACATTACGGTTGTAGAGATATCAAGAACAAAATAATAAACTAATCTAATACATGTCCAAATCCATAATAACAAGAATCAATAAACAATAAGTGCGGAAGCAAATGATCTAATACAATAAATAGACAGTACGTCCCATAATGCGGGCTCACATCTGGAAATGAAATGAAATAAATAAACTAAACTCTAAGGAACTCACAGTTCAGCCTGCTGGCTGAAGTACTCCTGCTCGGTTGACGATAGTGGCAAGGAATCTGGGCCATGCAAAACCCAGACGTCAGCGCGTCATGTCAACCAAATAATATAATATAAACATGGTAATAAGCAATGCAGGTATGAACATGAATAAAGCAGTACTAAGAAATAACAGAGCAGGGTAATGTGCAGAGGTGACTAAACTGTCCTATCAGGTTTCTACTCTATAGTCTTTGAAATCAATTGATGAATCGTAGATGTAACTCAATAGTATCCCGTGCGTGCCCGGGACCACGGTCAAGGTCCTCGGGGCTGAATCCGAGACGTGCCGCTAAGCAGTAAAAGGTAGCAAGATAGGCGAGTGATGTCAGCATCACCACTCCGGGGCTGGCCAAGCCCGTAAGACTGATCAGAACAAGTATCGAACTGTTGAGTTACAAGTCGGTTTCACCTTTAATTTCCCCATACCCCCAAGCTATGTATGTCATGTCAGGTATTCAGTAGTCAAGGAATAATGCCAACACAAAATCCGGTAAAAGTAGGTCTGTCTGGATAGACAGCAGGAATGGTCAGGTTTGTCGGCATTAGGCATGAAATCAGGTAACAGGTCAGGTCACGTTTCAACAGGTTGAGTCGATATGTACAGGGTGTCATGTCCGGTGTATCAGTACATGTGTCAGGTGTATCAAGATCGGTCAATATGTAATGCAATCAAATGTATGCTGATAACAGGTATAGTAACGAATAAGGGACAACAGCAGGAACAGCAATTAACAATATTATTCTATGTAAACACAGTGATGCTTTGTATTCTCTTATCAACAGGTTCAAGCACCCTTGGGGTGCAATAGTCACAAAGTGAAACAATATCAACAACATACGTAATGAAGCTACATGAATTTAAACTAAAGCATAATAATTGTCTCATGGGTGATTTAACAAATGAAGTGAGGACGATCTACTTGGTTTAGTTAGTTAAAGTGTGAATTAATAGCAGACCGGTTAATTACAAGCAACCACTATATTAATTTAATGTTACGGATAATTGTGACCATCAATTCTAAGTTATAAAAGATATCGATGTTACAAATAGCTGTGTGGTTATCATATGATGATTAAGTTTGTAGCAAGACTTGATCTTGTGTACTAGCATGTTAAAGCAAGTATTCGGATACTTGCTCGACGGTTTCGCAAACCGGAAAGCACGGATGCAATGTCGGCAGAAAACACGAGACGGGTGCATGGGCCACGGATCGAGTCCCAACAGAGAATAATGGGATCACACGGACCAGGGTACTTCGCTGGAGCGTCTGGTTCAAAAGACGGCGCGGTCGGAAACCGGCAAAGTCGAAAGTAACAATGTTAGCAAATGCGATAACCATAACAAGGATCAGCGGGGAAAGGGATCTAGCACAAAGGAACGATGAGGAAGGCTTACCGGGAGACACCAGGGGTAACCCCGACGGGCTCGACGGCGCTGGAACGCCGGCGAGGCAGCGACGGCGGCTGTGAAGGCTTGAACAGCCTCGGGTTCGCTGGAGATAGGGTGCGACGAGTAGAGGAGGGTGGTGGTCGGCTCTGGTGATCGAGGGGGAAAGGAGGTGGCGCGGGTGACGTCGACGAGGGTCGACGGCGCGGTTCCCGGCGACCCGGGATTGGTGCTAGGGTCGGCTCGGGTCTGGTGGTGGTCCGGCGAGGGGAGGAGGAAAGCGACGATGAGGTCGGGACGAGGAGGAAGAGAGGGAGTCGCGGGAGTCGTCGGCGACGGGAGGCGGCGTCGACGGCGAGAGTTGCGGCCGGGTGAAGTCGTCGGGGTTGGGTGCAGGCGCGGGAAGAGTCGAAGGAAAGAGGTAGGAGGGTGCGGCTAGGCTCGTGGTGGCGAGGGCGGCGACGGCGAGGTCGCGGGGAGGTCGACGGCGATGTCACGACGCGGCTAGGGTTAGGGTTCTGATGGTTCGCGTGAGATGAGGAAGGGAAGGAGGCTGCGTAAAAAAATATATAGGGAGAGAGAAAGGAGTAGAGAGAGATAGAGGGAGGAGAGATTGTAGAGATAGAGAGAGAAGGAGAATGAAGAGAGAGACAGAGAGAGGCGGAGAGAGAGAGAGATGGGAAAGGGGGCCCACGAGTTAAATTAGGGGCTCGTGATTGGCTGATCACGAGGCACGGGGGGGATTTAGCAAAGATTGAGAATATTGAGTTGGTTAAAAAATTACGTAAGTGAATATATTATATAGTTTTAGATATTAAATTAAATGGGCCTTTTTGGCGCTAAATGAAACATTTCCAAATCGCGCCCGGGTTGCGCCCAAATGTTCCAAATTTAATTTATAGGATTTTAAGCGAGTTCCAAATTTTGAAAAGAGGTGTTTAATGATTAAAATGCATGCCCCCAAGTCGTACACTTGTACGCGTGCGTAGTCGTCCAAACTTGCCCGTTTAGCCGAACGGGACGGAATTTCGACGTGCGGACGCTACCACGCGACTAGTGGCGACGAGTAGGCCATCATGGATATTTTTAATTTCGTTTTAGGAGTTAAAATTTGTTATGTGCCAAAATGACTTAACCGGTTAAAATTTTGCAAAAAGCACCAAACAATCAGGATAATTGGAAATGAGCACTATATGACACTCAACTAGAAATATAAATAGTATTCTTGGGCTCGGGTGTTACATCATACCCAACTACAAAAGAATTTCGTCCTCGAAATTCCAAGAATACAAGATAGCTAACTACTGGAAAAGGTGAGGGAATTTCTGTCGGATCTCGTCTTCTCGCTCCCAAGTGGATTCTCCATGCGATCGATTACCCCAAGAAACTAGCACAAGAGGGATAACCTTGTTCTTAAGAACCTTTTCTCTTCGATCCTTGATTTCAACTGGTCGCTCCCCAAAAGTCAGGTCCTCCCGCACAGTCAACTCCGAATGATCCAAGACATGAGTCTCATCGCGAACATACCTCCGTAGTTGAGACACATGGAACACATCGTGCACTCCTGCTAATGACTGCGGTAACGCCAACCGGTACGCTACCTCTCCAACACGCTCCAATATCTCGAAGGGTCCAACGAATCGAGGACTAAGCTTTCCCCGACTTCCAAAGCGAATCACCCCTCTAGTCGGTGATATCTTCAGGAATACCAAATCACCCACGGCGAACTCTAGAGGTCTTCTTGACGTGTCGGCCTAACTTTTCTGTCTGTCCTGAGCTGCCTTCATATGCTTTCTGATGGTGTTAACCTTCTCCACTGTCTGTACCACCAAATCTGGTCCCAATAATCTTCGTTCACCAATATCATCCCAACAAACAGGTGAACGGCACTTACGACCATACAAAGCCTCAAACGGAGCCATCTGGATAGTTGCCTGAAAACTGTTGTTGTAAAACAACTCCACCAAAAGTAGATGATCCTCCCAAGACCCCTTGAAGTCCAACATGCATGCTCTCAACATATTCTCAAGAGTTTGGATCGTTCTCTCCGACTGACCATCAGTTTGAGGATGATAAGCTGTGCTAAACTTCAATCGAGTCCCCAAACTTTCCTGTAAACTCCTCCAGAAGTGTGATAAGAGCGGAGTGTCCCGATCGGACACGATGCTCACCGGTACTCCATGCAATCTTATAATCTCCTGCATGTACCGCTCTGCCAAAGTCTCCGTCGATTGACCAACTCGAAAAGGAATAAAGTGAGCTGCCTTGGTTAAACGATCGACAATCACCCATACAACATTGTTGCCCTTTGGAGTCCGCGGTAAAGCCGTTACGAAATCCATGGTTATATGTTCCCACTTCCACTGAGGAATCGGAAGTGGTTGCGACAAACCAGCAACCCTTTGGTGTTCAGCCTTGACTTGCTGACACACCAAGCACTTAGCCACGAAGCGAGCAATTTCCCGCTTCATGCCCTCCCACCAGAGATGCTGTCGAATATCTCGGTACATCTTTGTCCCTCCTGGATGTACAGAGTAAGCTGAACTGTGTGCCTCCTTCATAAGCTCTTCACGCACATCTCCCTTTGGCACACACACACGGCTACCATATCTCAACGAACCGTCTTCATGGATCAGTAAATCGGTTCGTAGTCCGGCTTCAACCTGCTCTCGAAACTTTTGTAGTCTAGGATCCTGCGATTGTGCCGTTTTAATCTTCTCAACTAAGGACGACTGTACTTGCAACTGCATCAACTGTCCTGTAGCATGTGGTAGCACAACCTCCAAGTCAAATCTCCGAAAATCCGCAATGATCTCTCTCTGTGCAGTCAATATCTGAATTGCTGGTAACCGACTCAGCGCATCCGGCACGACGTTGACTTTTCCCGGATGGTACTTAAGATCAAGGTCATAGTCGGCCATCAGCTCCAACCATCTGCGTTGCCTCATGTTCAACTCCTTCTGAGTGAACACATACTTTAAACTCTTGTGATCTGTAAAGACTTCGACTCTCTCGCCCAATAGGTAGTGTCTCCAAATCTTCAGGGCGAAGATCACGGCTGCAAGCTCTAAGTCATGAGTCGGATAGTTCTTCTCATGAGTCTTCAGTTGTCTCGATGCGTAAGCGACGACCTTCCCGTTCTGCATCAAAACACATCCCAATCCTTTTCCAGAGGCGTCACTGTGAATCACCAGTCCTCCTGAATTATCCGGTACGGTTAGGATAGGGGCGGTTATCAACTTCTGCTTCAACGTCTCGAAGGCCAATGTACATCCATCCGTCCAAACAAACGGTACCTCCTTACGCGTAAGCTTGGTTAACGGCTCTGCCAAACGAGCGAAGTTCTCCACAAATCTCTTGTAGTATCCGGCGAGTCCAAAAAAACTTCTTATCTCCGCAACATTCTTTGGAATAGGACAATCTCGAACTGCTGTAATCTTCTCGGGATCAACGGCGATTCCATTGCCCGACACAACATGCCCCAGAAACTTCACTTCTTCCAGCCAGAATTCGCACTTACTCATCTTCGCGAATAACTTCTCTTGTCTCAGCGTCTGCAATGCGATCCTTAAATGCTCAGCATGCTCCTCCGGACTCTTCGAGTACACCAGAATATCGTCAATGAATACCACAATAAACTGGTCCAAGAATGGTGAAAAGATCCTGTTCATCAAATCCATGAATATTGCCGGCGCATTAGTCACTCCGAAGGGCATCACTAGATACTCGAAATGTCCATATCGAGTTCGAAACGCCGTCTTGCAAATGTCTTCTGCTTTCACTCGGACCTGATGATATCCTGATCGCAAGTCCAGTTTCGAGAATACCCTCGCGCCACTAAGCTGCTCAAAAAGTTCTCCAATGCGAGGGATCGGGTACTTGTTCTTAATAGTCACCCGGTTCAATTCTCGATAATCAATGCACATCCTTCTCGTACCATCCTTCTTCTTTACTAAAAGGACTGGAGCTCCCCAAGGTGAGTTGCTGCTTCGAATCCATCCCTTCTCGAGTAATTCACCAACTTGTTTCTTAACTTCTTCCAATTCCACTGGTGCCATCGGATAATAAGCTTTAGATACTGGTGCTGTACCAGGACTAAGATCAATCGCGAACTCCAGGTCTCGCCTCGGCGGTAAGCCTGATATATCTTCAAATACGTCTATAAAATCGCGAACAACTGCCGGCTCTTCATTACTATCAACTTCCATAGCTGCAAGAACACTGTTTGTCGGCCTAGCCCTAAACTCGACTGGCCCGACAGAACTGCTTCCTTACCGCAACTGCTGTCTGCATCGTTGGCCGCGAAAGGTCCAGCGAGACTACTGAGTCTCGTCCACTCCGCTGCATGCACGTCCACGGTTGCTCCATTCTGCCTTAGTCCGATAAATTTCTTCCCTTTCCTCCGCGCAGTCTGCGGGAAGAACTTCTCCAGGGGGTTCTTAGAAAAACTTCGCCCAACTGATCGGCTTGGGCAAGCGGGTCTCCTCCACAAGCCGTCACTCTCGGGCGTAATCCACTAACTGAATGCGCACCACATCAACTCCTTTGTCCTCTGGAATCTGTGTCGCAATCAGCAAATTCTCCGTGTTGCTAGCCACGGCTCGGCTGGCAACGGCTCCTCCAGAACAGTGAAAGTAGACGGATCCAAAAGTCTGAAATCTGCTACGGTCCTTACTCGGTCAACTGGTCTAGTTCCAACATCGTTTACAGACTGCTGAACGATCTGCAAACCTTCCTGAAACAAGTTCGCTTGCTGCTGGATCAGCTCGGTCTGTTTCTTTGATTTCCAGCATTTCTCTTATCACTCCAAGCATGGCGGCTTCGTTCACACGCCTCTGGTACGTCTTCAACTTCTTACCTGTCATAATCCTGAACTCAAAACACCCAACATTAGCATGATGATAGATTCTGAATGTGGATCAAGGCTAGAACTCCAAGATACTTAAATAGAGTACCGCATTGTAGCTATGCCGCGGTATCATAGCCGCAATTACTTAACTCCACCCAAGTCGCCTAAGTCCTACAGATAACAAGAAGTTAGGTTTTCGAGTTGACAATGCAAAGTAAGTTTGCATGCCGACATGATCCGGAAGAATGATTCAAGGATGGTAAAACGGTCAAAGTGGCAGGACATGTTTCCTAATCACGGGTATTCTGATTCGTGTATCGGGTGCAATACCCAACTACAAAGAATCAACCCAATTAACCTATGGCACTGATACCAAAAGAACCATGTCACGCCCCGCTTCCCAGAGTACGCGAGATTGGGCACGCGACATAGCCAACCATGCTACCTGTGGGTAGGAAAAATCCATCCACAGTCACATTACGGTTGTAGAGATATCAAGAACAAAATAATAAACTAATCTAATACATGTCCAAATCCATAATAACAAGAATCAATAAACAATAAGTGCGGAAGCAAATGATCTAATACAATAAATAGACAGTACGTCCCATAATGCGGGCTCACATCTGGAAATGAAATGAAATAAATAAACTAAACTCTAAGGAACTCACAGTTCAGCCTGCTGGCTGAAGTACTCCTGCTCGGTCGACGATAGTGGCAAGGAATCTGGGCCATGCAAAACCCAGACGTCAGCGCGTCATGTCAACCAAATAATATAATATAAACATGGTAATAAGCAATGCAGGTATGAACATGAATAAAGCAGTACTAAGAAATAACAGAGCAGGGTAATGTGCAGAGGTGACTAAACTGTCCTATCAGGTTTCTACTCTATAGTCTTTGAAATCAATTGATGAATCGTAGATGTAACTCAATAGTATCCCGTGCGTGCCCGGGACCACGGTCAAGGTCCTCGGGGCTGAATCCGAGACGTGCCGCTAAGCAGTAAAAGGTAGCAAGATGGGCGAGTGATGTCAGCATCACCACTCCGGGGCTGGCCAAGCCCGTAAGACTGATCAGAACAAGTATCGAACTGTTGAGTTACAAGTCGGTTTCACCTTTGATTTCCCCATACCCCCAAGCTATGTATGTCATGTCAGGTATTCAGTAGTCAAGGAATAATGCCAACACAAAATCCGGTAAAAGTAGGTCTGTCTGGATAGACAGCAGGAATGGTCAGGTTTGTCGGCATTAGGCATGAAATCAGGTAACAGGTCAGGTCACGTTTCAACAGGTTGAGTCGATATGTACAGGGTGTCATGTCCGGTGTATCAGTACATGTGTCAGGTGTATCAAGATCGGTCAATATGTAATGCAATCAAATGTATGCTGATAACAGGTATAGTAACGAATAAGGGACAACAGCAGGAACAGCAATTAACAATATTATTCTATGTAAACACAGTGATGCTTTGTATTCTCTTATCAACAGGTTCAAGCACCCTTGGGGTGCAATAGTCACAAAGTGAAACAATATCAACAACATACGTAATGAAGCTACATGAATTTAAACTAAAGCATAATAATTGTCTCATGGGTGATTTAACAAATGAAGTGAGGACGATCTACTTGGTTTAGTTAGTTAAAGTGTGAATTAATAGCAGACCGGTTAATTACAAGCAACCACTATATTAATTTAATGTTACGGATAATTGTGACCATCAATTCTAAGTTATAAAAGATATCGATGTTACAAATAGCTGTGTGGTTATCATATGATGATTAAGTTTGTAGCAAGACTTGATCTTGTGTACTAGCATATTAAAGCAAGTATTCGGATACTTGCTCGACGGTTTCGCAAACCGGAAAGCACGGATGCAATGTCGGCAGAAAACACGAGACGGGTGCACGGGCCACGGATCGAGTCCCAACAGAGAACAATGGGATCACACGGACCAGGGTATTTCGCTGGAGCGTCGGGTTCAAAAGACGGCGCGGTCGGAAACCGGCAAAGTCGAAAGTAACAATGTTAGCAAATGCGATAACCATAACAAGGATCAGCGGGGAAAGGGATCTAGCACAAAGGAACGATAAGGAAGGCTTACCGGGAGACACCAGGGGTAACCCCAACGGGCTCGACGGCGCTGGAACGCCGGCGAGGCAGCGACGGCGGCTGCGAAGGCTTGAACAGCCTCGGGTTCGCTGGAGATAGGGTGCGACGAGTAGAGGAGGGTGGTGGTCGGCTCTGGTGATCGAGGGGGAAAGGAGGTGGCGCGTGTGACGTCGACGAAGGTCGACGGCGCGGTTCCCGACGACCCGGGATTGGTGCTAGGGTCGGCTCGGGTCTGGTGGTGGTCCGGCGAGGGGAGGAGGAAAGCGACGACGAGGTCGGGACGAGGAGGAAGAGAGGGAGTCGCGGGAGTCGTCGGCGACGGGAGGCGGCGTCGACGGCGAGAGTTGCGGTCGGGTGAAGTCGTCGGGGTTGGGTGCAGGCGCGGGAAGAGGCGAAGGAAGGAGGTAGGAGGGTGCGGCTAGGCTCGTGGTGGCGAGGGCGGCGACGGCGAGGTCGCGGGGAGGTCGACGGCGATGTCACGACGCGGCTAGGGTTAGGGTTCTGATGGTTCGCGTGAGATGAGGAAGGGAAGGAGGCTGCGTAAAAAAATATATAGGGAGAGAGAAAGGAGTAGAGAGAGATAGAGGGAGGAGAGATTGTAGAGATAGAGAGAGAAGGAGAATGAAGAGAGAGGCGGAGAGAGAGAGAGATGGGAAAGGGGGCCCACGAGTTAAATTAGGGGCTCGTGATTGGCTGATCACGAGGCCGGGGGGGGGATTTAGCAAAGATTGAGAATATTGAGTTGGTTAAAAAATTACGTAAGTGAATATATTATATAGTTTTAGATATTAAATTAAATGGGCATTTTTGGCGCTAAATGAAACATTTCCAAATCGCGCCCGGGTTGCGCCCAAATGTTCCAAATTTAATTTATAGGATTTTAAGCGAGTTCCAAATTTTGAAAAGAGGTGTTTAATGATTAAAATGCATGCCCCCAAGTCGTACACTTGTACGCGTGCGTAGTCGTCCAAACTTGCCCGTTTAGCCGAACGGGACGGAATTTCGACGTGCGGACGCTACCACGCGACTAGTGGCGACGAGTAGGCCATCATGGATATTTTTAATTTCATTTTAGGAGTTAAAATTTGTTATGTGCCAAAATGACTTAACCGGTTAAAATTTTGCAAAAAGCACCAAACAATCAGGATAATTGGAAATGAGCACTATATGACACTCAACTAGAAATATAAATAGTATTCTTGGGCTCGGGTGTTACAGTACCCGAGCACCAGGATGAGACGGATATAACTGCCCTGAGGTCTGGTCTTAAGAAAAAAGAGTATCTCCGCTCTTTTGCATTGGCGCAACCTAAGACCATGGCCAAGGTGAAGGTTTGGACCGAGCAAGTAATCCAACTCGAGTCTAAGGTCAACACTCATCTCCACCAAGGAGACCGGGAGATCGAAAAAAAGGGACCGAGAAGAAAAGAAAAAGCCTGATCGTCCAAAACTTTAATCTCTGAGGTTTCACGATTACACGCTCCTAAACGTCTCGCAAGACGATCTGTTAGAAGAATCGAAAAGCGATAGATTCTTCAAGCTACCACCGATGAAACAAAGGCCGGGCTAACGACTTCGTGGACCTTTTTGCGCCTATCATCAAACGCAAGGGCATCCGACCGAGGATAGAAAATAGTTGTGCGACTATATCGAAGAGCTGATCCGCAACAGTTTGTAAGTACACGGTAGCGTCCCGGCCGTCTAACAGACGCCAAATGCGGAACAAAAACTTTTTAGCTGGCGCTACCGCATACTATAACCCGGATCTGTCATTAAAGCTAAACTAACAAACTACAAAGTGGGTAGAAATGTTATACCGAACTATCTGAGTCCTTCGGTCTTCAACCATCATCCCATGCTTTGTTGCGGCTGCTCCGATCTCCTGAATCTCCAGTGTTCTCGTCCATGTGGCACCACGTCGACGGATCTTTAAACGGGCTCCCGCCCCTGAACCGATGCAACTCGATCATCAAGTTTGCTAAAAGAGATGACCAAGATTGATGTAGAGAATGAGTAGAACACTTTGTCTCGCTTCGTCCAAAGCTATGGACGAACGGTTATAGAAGTTGCCATTTTGGAATCGGAAATGATAAATGAACTTGTGAAATTTTCATGAAGCAAATTCCTTAATCTTTTTTCTCTCAAGCAACCATAATCAAATGGCAAGAGGCGGGGCCGGCTAAATATAGAGGAGGGGGTGAGTGTAGAAGCAAGGGGGTGACCTTAAGCAAAGCTTATCATAACACAAAAGATCTCACTCAAATATCTTAGCAAGAACAAAAGTCATTAATGAAAAGGTGATTCACTAATAACACCTCATCAACCATTAATGTAAATGAATGACTCACTAACCTAGTCATCATCCAAGAAGCTTCCACACTCATGACTCACCCATGGAAGAAAAGATAAATCCGCATTTAACCGAATGTTAAATACGGGCGATAGAAAACTGGAAACTGGCAACTTCGAAAAGCGATCCTGAAACGAATTTCAGGATAACCCCGTAACAGTATAAACATACCCGTATTTGTATTACAACTGAATACAAATGCATCTGAGACAAAGATATTATATCTACACAGTATAATACTCGGATCCGGCTTAAACCAAAGCCCACCAGTATTATCTGCCCGAAATATGACACGTGCGTAAACGCACGTGCATTTTCCAAACCCTGCCATAAAACCATACGGCCTTTACAACGTTTCGCCCGAACTTGGGAAACTGTGTGTGGGGGACTCTAATGACTCATCAACACACTGGCACTGGGTATAACCTCTAGCACGTCAGAGGTACTAGCTGTACGTAACGGTTGCCTATGTATTGATTGGAAGGGAAGCTGACGAGCGAACTCATCCAGAAACCCTATTGAGCCTGACAGTGAAAATATCCATACAGTCCGGTCCGTTCGTCTAAGAGTATCGCATATCGAGTCTAGGGGGGTGGATAAAGTCAGACCCCTAATAACACGATAATTCGTGTCGGTGTGAAGCCCATCACCTCCTGAGAAACTACTAATTCAAATCAGTAATTCTCCACTATCTCGGCCGAGGATTTCTAGTGATGGCCACCCATGCACTGTGCGACATCAACCCCCAATACCGGGAGAGACGAATCCCCGACGATCCGCTCACTGCCTCCATGTGGCTCGGGACTGTACCCAACTAAAACCTGTTTGCACGTCTCCTTTGAGCATGGTAGGGTAGTAATCAAAGCACAGTGGGAACTCACACGAGATAAATGATGATCTCGGGTCGACAAACTAACCTGTACACATGTCACCAGGGAACTGCTATCTGACGATATATATAATACCAACTAGCATGTTCCCGGCGAGTCCTGTCCGGTGTACTCATAACGTAATGAGCACCTGTATACATCTTAGGTGAACCAACTGACACCAATGGATTGTGAGACCGGCCACCGACTCTCGTTGGGGTCTCGAATATATACACTAGTCTACTCTGGAGTATCGATGCCCTGTCTCGAAACTCCTACGACTAGAGACACTTTAAGGATGTGCTTACAGACCCCAGCTCCCACTTATATGATCGCCATCATACTGCTGGCAGTCAAGCAAGAATCCTATGGGCTCTATCAACATGCAATAGAGAACTAAAGCATGTAAACGATGATAAAGTCAAACCAGATAGCATACTATCATCTCGAGGAAGACTTTCATATCGGTATAGGTCCTCCCTCAATCATTGCAATCACGTATCTGCGATCCAATAATTGACTTAGAGGGCACTATATCCAACAATCTCCCATTTGCACTTAAGCCTATTATTGCGATGTCGCATACTCATAGCCTCAGTTAGTGGATCCGCCCTGATGTTTCTTTCTATGTCTCTCTTAATCTCAAGTTCGCGGAGAAAGCCATCTCCCGAATCGAGTATTAGGTGTCTTAGAATATGTCTGAATATCTGATGGGACCTAGTTCATAAATGAACTCCATATCCAAACTCCTTTAGACTGTATTGATAACTGAACCTAATCAGTATCGCGCACCATGCCTCCCACAGTATCCTCTTGGACCACCTGTCTAAAATACTTTCCCTCGTCAGAGGGAAAACTATAACTCTGACAATCACTCTGTCATCCATGTCACCTTGGAAGCCTGGAATGATAATCGTCTCCCGAAGGAGGCTGCCGTCATCAAATCCGTAGAACATGCACTTATGTTCTAAAACTGCTTCCTTATGTTTCTTCAGGATTGGATTAATATAAACTTATCGCATCTGTTTCCTGATTTAAAATTAGGAAAGTTTACGGAGGAGGCATCACGTGCTAGCACGTGACCAGCAGTCACGTGTTGGCACGTGACAATTAAAAGCAGCGGCAAAGGCGGATTCGGCTCCTTGATTAAATCAAAGAAAAGGCTCCAGAAAGGGTCACGTGCTCACACGTGACCAGGGGTCACGTGTTGGCACGTGACAGCTGAACAGCGGCTAGAAGACAAAGCGCAGAAAGCAGAAGAAAGCTCGTTCCAAGGGGTCACGTGTCTACACGTGACCAGGGGTCACGTGGCCACACGTGACCGGCTTTCAAAGCCTATCTATTTAACAGAATTAAATTCTGAACAACATTCAAATCTTTCCAAAGGAGAATGATTATTTGGAATCGATTGGATTAAAGATTTAAAGGTGATTAAATATCACCTATCTATGGAAAAATCTTGAACTTGGAAAGATTTCCCCTAAAATCTAGCCGAAATAACAAAGGAATATCTTTGGATTCAAAATCCAATGGTGAATAAAATTCACCTAATAATCCAAAGGTCCAAATGAATGATGAATGCAAATCAAATTTCTAACGAATACAAATCAAATCCCTCAATGAATGATTCACCAAAACTAATTGATTCTGCTCCTTCTCTTATAAATAGGAGCCAGAAAGGAGAGAGACAGGAGGAGATACAGAGATCTATATACAGAGACATAGAGAGAAAAAGAAATAGAGCCTTGAGACTTTAGAAGAATTTGATCTTCTGCAAAAGAAAACCCTAGGTAAGAAAGGGAAGGCTTTTAAAAAAAAAGAATTTAATTCTCAAAAGAGTTTAACTCTTATATTAAAAAGAAGAACTTAGTTCTCTCTTTAGTGGAGGATCTGCAAAGTGCACATCTCCCCATGAACTGAGAATTTAATTCTCATTGGGTTGAGATCCTGCCATGCAGATCCAAAGCATAGGGAGGGAATGGAAGTTTGAGAATTTAATTCTCATAGAACTATAGGAATTTAATTCCTCTAAAATAAAATTAGGGTTTAACACTAATTTGAAAGCCTTGTTGCTAGTATGTAACACTGATTATCTTTTGGCGTTTAACATCGTTTGTCAATCTCATTCCCAGTGTTCAACACTGTTGGTCTCTAGTGTTTAACACTAGCTTCAGCCCAATTGGCTAAGTTCTAGAGGCAAAGCCTCTCCTTCAATGGACCAACCGAAAGCCAATATTCCAAACATGATTGGACTTAGCCCAAGATAGCCATAAGTCCTCAATCCAAACTTAACTGGGCCAATGGGCTCATAACATAATTGATTGGTCTTGGTCCCAAATTGGGCTAAAGACTATTTAATCTACCTTGGTTCAAGGGTACATCTCTTCACTCCTTTGATACTTGGCGTTGTAATTCCTCAACGTCTTCAAAGAGGTGACGGGTCTCGATGACCACACATTGATACGGACTGTGGGGTCCTTAAACCCATGGACTATGACGTCCTTAACCTTGACCAGGATGTCTTAAAACTAACATCGGACTGTAGGGTCCTTAAACCCACGGACTATGACGTCCTTAACCTTGACCGGAATGTCTTAAAACTAACAACGGACTATGACGTCCTTAACCTTTACCGTGATGTCTTAAAACTAATATCGGACTGTGGAGTCCTTAAATCCACGGACTATGACGTCCTTAATCTTGACCGCAACGTCTTAAAACTAACATTGGACCGTAATGTCCTTAAACTATCCATGGACCGTAATGTCCTTAAACTACCTATTGACTGCAATGTCACTAAACTAAACAACAGGGCCTCCCCTTAAATCGCTCTCTTGTTGGAACTAAACGATCCCGTTAAGTTAATCTTAGTCTAAATTTAGAATAACGTATCCTTAACAAACGATTAAGTTGATCTTAGTCTCAAATGAGGCTAACGTATCCTTAAACCCAACCCCCAAATCCAAATCTAAGATAATACGGATTTGGACTAGTCCACGCCCTACGGGCGACGACATAACTCAGTCTCCGTATACAATCCACGGGCAACCAAACACAAAATAAACACACACGACATGAAGTGAAATTTCTGGAGAAGGAGAAAGTGGTTACCGCAATGTGGTAGCGTAATTAACTGCAGGGGCTTGCGCCTGCAGGGAAGAGCGGTCCCCAGAATCAAAACCCCCTCAAGCGAGGGGAATCTGATGAAGTCTGCTACATCGGACGCATTCATTTAAACCTTTGATACATGGTGCCATAAATCAACTTGGCATCTTCGGAGAGGTAGATGGATAGCACCATATAGCATCTGCCCCGAATCTCAGGCAAGACGTCATGTCTCGGCCGCCATTCGGAGGGGAACAGATTCTGGCACGCCCGGTGGGACCTTTTCCTATTTCCACTCCACACATAGTGTTCACGAACCAAACACGGTTCGCTAAGGGTTGCCCTTGGGTTTCAAGGTACTAAGATTTGGTGTTTTACTTATTGCAGAAAGAAAAGAATCAATGGCTTCCACTTGTGCGAAATGCTCCAACTGCAACTGCAACCAGCGCTCTGCCTCGCCAGGAGGTATAGCCTACGGGCCCCAAGCTGCTTCGCTGTTCACAATGCCCGTGGAACAGGTCACTCAAGCCACCATAGGATTGTTTTTCGGGACCATGCTCCCGCCAATGAGCTTCACCGCTCCTGTGCTAACGCCGGAAGTTCCCAAGAAGTCGGTCTTCGATCGGCTTACACCTACCGTGGCCCCTCTCAACGGGTCGCCCAACGCCAGTGCCTCAGTCTTCTCCAGATTGGGCCAGAGCTCCTGTGGACCCGCGATGGGGCCTACAATCCCAGAGAAGGCTGCTCCGAAGAAAGTAACCAGTCCTGCTCCTGAAGTCGTCAAGGCGGCTTCCCCTGCCAAAAAGTCGGTCTTTACAAGATTGACGGCTCCAGCTCCCGCTCCTGCTACCCAAAGGACATCGATCTTTGACAGGCTGACATTAGCAGAGACCCCTCATCTACACAGGGGGCAAGACGAGACTATCGCCCTCACCAAGCCGGTTCCATCAGCACGACGCGCTCGATGTCGTTACTGGCGCCGAGTGAGGAAGGCCGGAGGCAACTCCCCTCCTGGGCTAACTCCTCCAGCCCCGATGGCAGAAGTTAATGCTGCTGTTCCAACTGGGAACAACTTTGAGGTGCTAAATAAGGTGCGTAGGAATTCTCCTACCGCGGTGCTAAAGAGGTCTCCCCCTCTGCTGAAAAAGGCTGTAGAAGTAAAGCCAGAACAGCCCCAATCTCCTCAACGGCTGTCCTCTCAAATCTATAAAGTCTGGCGGCAGACCCGAGACTCGGTGATCGATCCAAATTTCTCCCACCAGCACAAAAAGTTGAAAATCCAACAGGAAGTCAGTCACCAGGCTAAGCCACGAAAAGCTGTCTGGGTGCCCACTTCAACGGCCCCCTCGACTTCCACTGCTCATAAAAAGAGGAGGCCAGAGAAGATCCCCAGGCCTGCAACGAAAGCTAAAAGCGCTGAGCCCAGACGCCCTAAGGCTAGGGGCAGGATGGTTCATACTGTATACATGGCGTCGGGAAGGAAGATAGCCGTGCGTCCACAGGTCATAGACCGCTTACACGGTCGGTGACCAAGACCCAGGAGCAACAGCAAAAGCTCCAGGAAATGATGATTGCAATGGCCACACTTACTGGACCGAAAGAAGCCCCGAGGCGTCCTCGGGTCATCAACAAGAACAGGAAACCGATGCCGAGTTTCTCCGGAGGATACTGGAAAAGAAAGATAAAGAGGCTGCGGAACAAGCGGCCAATATAAAGCAAATAGCTCACTTATTCCAGGACATGGTGGGAATGATGATCCAACAAGACCCACCTGCTGAGGATCCTCCAATCGTCCTTGAAGACGACAGGGGAGAAACGTCAAATCCACCACCGGCTCTCTCAACGGCCAAGGAGGAGACAATCTCTAAGGCTGACTTGGACGACTATATAGCCCAGCAGATTCGGGTTCATCATGCGACTGAGGCAGCTGGTCAAGTCGTAAAAACCGGGCGACCATATCCAAGCTGGAACGACCAAATCAAATATCCGCCGGGTTATACAATACCAAAATTCTACGTGTATAAGGGGACCGGCAATTCCCACCAACATGTTGCCCAGTTCAGGGCCCTTTGCGGTAACACCGGCGGTGACGATAAACTGTTGCTTCGCCAGTTCGTGGGCAGCTTATCAGAAACAGCATTCGAATGGTATTCGGAACTCCCAAACGATTCTATCAAGACATTCGCTGAAATGGAGTTTCTATTCACTCAGCGATTCGCAAGCGCCAGCGAACGCACTCCGATAACAGCATTAATTAATGCCAGGGTGAAACCAGGCGAAACGTGGGTCCAGTACGCTATACGATGGCGAAATTTGTGGTCGAAATGCGAACAACGCATTGAGGAAGCGCCCGCGGTGGGCATGTTCGTGGGAACCCTAGACCCTCATGCCACTATCTTCCAGTTTATGATGTTCTTTAAGCCGACCACGTTTCGGGCTTTGATCGACAAGTTGGCCCAGATGGACCAAATGGGTCACAGACCGTCTCCCCAGAAGCCAGAACCTCGGAGTGACAAGGGTAAAGGGAAGGCAACCTTCGTCGCGAATGCTCAGCAGCAACCCAGTGCCTCAAAGATGGCGGATCAGTTGGAAGAAAGACGGTGGTATTATAATGAGAAGATGAAGCGTCCTTACTCGTTCCCACGGGACAAGACGAAACGGTTATTTGAGCTGGCAGTATGCAACAGACTTATAAACTTGCCAAATCCAAGGCGACCGTCACAACCCACTGAGGTGAATAACCCTAATTATTGCCCTTACCATCAAATGGTAAGCCACCCGATTGAGGATTGCTTCGTCTTCAAAGGATGGATTGAGGATCAATACCTCCAGGGAAAGTTTGCGCTGTCCGAAAAGTGGAAGGTGAACCCGCCACAGCCGCATACTCCTAAGAAAGCAGACACACTGGGGGCAACCTGTTCTTTCATTGAGGAAGCTCCATGGGAAGTCGTGCTATCAACTAAAACCAGAAGGATGCTGAGTGATCTTCATGCGTGCCCAGCAGTCGAATGGAAGAACCTGCTTAAACCTCAAATCATCAAAGGGATGCTAAAGCCGCGTCCAACTACGAAGAGCGGTGGTGATGGCCCAAGTACTCACACCCAACCATCGAAATCTTCGAAGAAAAAGAAGAAGAAATCTAAGAAGCCCGTGAAGCCTGGAGACAAGCACACGGATTTACAGAAACAGATTGACGCGCTGGAGGAGTACAATCAAAAGGCGCGGACTCCCGTCACGCTACAAGAGTTCCTCAACTACGTCTTTCAGGAGGAAGATGATGGAGAGAGCTCATTGGATGAATCCAAGGGTTATGTGGCGAGTTGTCATCTGATTTCCGACTCGGAAGATGAGAAAACTCCTGGCACTGAGAAACTGGGGGCACAGCCTGAGCCAGAACTTTTATGGCCAACAGATGAAATGATCGACGCCTTCCTAGACGAGATTCGTTTGAAGAGTAAAGCCGATCAGGAGCGTGAGATGGCTGCATCGGAAGGAGCCAAGCGCAGGCGACTAAACGAAAGAATCGAAGCACCCCGCCAGATCAAAAGACATCCGATGCGAATAAAAACAAGTACAAGACGAGGAAGAGGATCGCCAAAGCCATGTCAGTGGGGATGAAGCTACCACCCTCGGAAGAGAATGCGCTCGATGGGGCGGAGAGGCACCCTAATTATTGTTCATATCATCGGAAAATTTCACACCCTACAGAGGAGTGCGACGCTTTTAGGATATGGTGGAAGGGATATGTTGCTCACCAACAACATTTTAAGCGCATGAAACGTAGAACTTGTCGGGAGCAAAGAGGTACAACCGACAGGCACAAAAAAACTACCGGCAGCTGTTACATGGTCGATGCCGGAGGATCACAAGCTCTCACCTTTGGGAGCGACTCTGATGAGGAAGTAGCTTTGGGCCCTCTCTTTAAAGAGTCCGTCTTAGGGAAAGAGGAAGAACCGGAGGCCTGCGAGAACATTCAGCTGCGCAATCGCACGCTCCCGGAAAAGAATCTCGGGCCCGCAAATAGAAAAGATAAGGGAAAGGAGAAGGTCACTGGGGATATCGCCTTAGATGACCAAGTCATGAAAGAGCTGACTGCCAAGGACCCTCCTAGGAAGGGTAAAATGGACTACAACATCCTAGCGCACCTAAGGAAGCTACCTTCTCAGCTCAGCATTCTCGATGCCCTCCTATTATCAAAAGAAGCGCGAGATTAATTAATCAAGGCATTACAAGAACCCGAGCAGTTCCAAGCCTTCCTCGCCGCAGAAAGGATGAAGGATGAACTGGAAGAAGTGCACACGGCCGACATCACTTTCGGTGACGAAGACCTTCTCCTCGGGACGTGCGACTACAACCGTCCCCTATATGTCTCTGGATACTGCCATGATATCAAGATAGGCAAGATCCTGGTGGATAATGGATCCTCCGTCAATCTCCTTAATGTTCGGGTGTTGAAGGAAATCTGCATGAGCGTACAACACCTCGCTCGTGACAAAATTACCATCTCCGGTTTTGACTCCCAGTCATCACGGACTCTCAGATCTGTAATACTAACATTACGCTTCGGACTGCTCGTCACGGACATCAAGTTTCACGTCATTGACGCCAAGACCTGCTACAACGCCTTGCTCGGTCGCCCTTGGTTACACGAGTACAACATCATCCCTTCTACACAGCATCAGTGTATGAAGTACTTTAAGGATGGTTTCGAGTATACCGTAACAGGTGAGCTGAACCCATTCTCCGTGAACAAAGTCCGCAAGTACGAAGATGCAGAGTACTTTTTACCAGACTTCGAGGATACAGAAAAGAGTCGCAAGCCGGAGAACAAAGCCGCTGCCACCATCCCTGTTTTCGGGAGCGATACCGAAGAAGAAGAAGAGATAGTTTACGCTGGGCCGTCTCGACGCAATAACCCGGGAACGTCCGCCCCCATGTTGATCTTCGGAAGTGACTCGGAAGATGAGGTTAATACCGTGTTCTCCAGTCGGCCGTCAATACAAGCATCCCCTAGCGATGATCAGAGTTTGCAAATCACCATGGTGCCGCGGAAACACTACAAAGATCTCGACGCACTTCAAGCTTACAATGTGCAGGACCTGCAGACGTTTTACGTCCCTCCCAGGCGAAAGGGTGAAAAGGTGATCCTATTCTACCAATCCACAGAAACGAGAGTAGAGAAAGAGATATGGCATGGCGCGGATGCTACACTCGACAGGCTCCAACCCATCCGTTTGCCCAGATATTACACAAATGGACTAAAGAGGCTATTGAAGCGCCAAGGAGTACCCTTAAAACAGACTGTTCGACAAGCTCGGTTCTACAACAGGATTTGGGAGGTCCTTGGGACTCAGCGCAAATTGCCCAACGGGAGAATGGAAACACTTGGGCTTGGATATATGAGATCCGAGAAACGGGAGCGAGTCCACGGTAGCTACGCCGTATATAACTTCGATGAGGAGGAAAATGCCCTGTCCCGCAATGCCAACCCCTCATCAAAACCAGATCCCGCAGGCGAAGTGCCGAGTCCGCCATTTGAAGAACGAATGGACAAGCTTATCAGGAAAGCGGATCAAAAAGCTCGGGAAGACCATAATCGCGAGATAGCCATCTACGAGAAGGCCAGGACGCAACGTCTGTTTCAACAGGCTGCAAAAGACAAAGATGCTCCTCCCTGTCAACCCGTTGTACAAAAGGCCCGACGCAGAGGCAGAAGTAAGTCAAGAAGCGGAAAGAGGAGCCGACAACAACGATGCAGGATTAGAGAGTCATGTGATCGGGTATTGCGCGGCCCGGATTTGTCCCTCATAAGAGTCGAGCGTATTCCTTCCCCGAGACAAGACGAAGAAGTTACTCGAGCTCGCTATCAAACATCAAATGATCACACTTCCGGAGTCTAAGCACCCTGAGCAAGCTAACGAAGTTTCACATCCGGGCTATTGCTCTTATCACCGAGCCATAGGACACCCTATCGAAGACTGCTTCACCTTCAAGAACTGGGTCGAACACCAGTACCAGCAAGGCAGATTTGCTTTATCCAGCAGCTGGAGGGTAACGCCGCCACAAAAGCACGAACCAACAGCCGCAAGAGCAGAACCAGATCCACATCGATCTTGGAAGCAGATTCGCACCTGTCATATGATTACAATATTAAAAGAAGAGCCCGAGGACATAGATGAGCTCCCTTGGTGCTTCGAAAACAACGACAATGAGGTAATCTCAGAATTTCCACCGGTTCCGAAAGAACTGGAAGATGGCATACATACTACTGCAGATAACCTCAAGAGGATTGAGTTAGGTTCGGCAGACGATCCGCGACCGACATTCGTCGGCGAGCTGCTATCTGAAGAAAGGGTGGCTGCGTTAAAGGACGTGCTTCTACAACATAGAGATTGCTTCACGTGGAACTATTCCGACATGCCGGGATTAGATCCAGAGATTGCCGTGCATAAATTAGAGATATCCCCGGATGTCAAGCCAGTCAAGCAGGCGCCGAGAAGGATGCGGCTCGAGCTTCAGATGAGCATCAACACCGAAGTCAAGAAGCTGATCGATTCTGGATTTATCCAAGAAGTCCAATATCCTGACTGGATCGCCAACATCGTCCCGGTAATGAAGAAAAATGGGACGGTACGCATATGCGTGGACTTCAGGGATCTCAATAAAGCCTGCCCGAAGAACGATTTCCCAATACCGGTAACCGAGCTGATGATAGATAACACGTCCACTCACGAGGTTTTCTCTTTCATGGACGGTTCATCAGGGTACAATCAGATAAAGATGCATCCCGAAGACCAGAAGCACACCGCTTTCCGGACTCCTTTGGGTATATTCTGCTACAAAGTCATGCCCTTCGGATTAAAAAATGCCGGTGCCACCTATCAAAGGGCCATGACAAAGATCTTTGATGATCTCATACATGAAATCGTCGAGTGCTATATCGACGACCTCGTAGTAAAAAGCATGTCATATGAAGAGCATTTAGAGCATTTGAAGACCGTATTTCAACGCCTTCGGCAATATAATTTGAAGATGAATCCCCTCAAATGCGCGTTCGGAGTCTCCTCGGGTAAATTCCTGGGATTCATCATCCGACACCGAGGTATCAAAATAGATCCATCTAAGATCAAGGCGATCATGGAAATGCCACCGCCAAGGACTCTCAAACAGCTGCGGTCTCTCCAAGGGAAGCTCGCGTACATCCGGCGATTTATCGCCAACCTGTCAGGCAAGTACCGTCCTTACAGTCACCTGATGAAGAAGGGAACTCCGTTCGTCTGGGACCAAAAATGCCAGAGCGCGCTAGATGAAATCAAGCAATACTTGCAGAACCCGCCGGTGCTGGCTACTCCGGTTAAGGGAAAGCCCCTTATCTTATATACGACAGCCCTCGAAGGGTCCTTAGGCGCATTATGGGCACAAGAAAACGACCAAGGGATGGAGAAAGCGCTCAACTATTTAAGCCGAGTTCTTCTTGGGGCAGAAAGCAATTACTCCTCTATCGAAAAACACTGCCTGGCGTTAATCTTTGCGATAACAAAACTCCGGCACTATGCATTGGCACATGAAGTCCATCTTATATCAAAGGTGGACCCCTTAAAATATCTAATGTCAAAGGCCATATTGACAGGGAGACTCGCTAAATGGGCCCTGCTCCTGATGGAGTTTTCAATAACCTATCAGCCTCTTAAGGCAGTGAAAGGCCAAGCCATCGCCGACTTCCTTGCTGAGCATCCAGTACCTGCCGGTTTTCCTCTGAATTGCGATTTTTCAGACGAACATGCGTTTGATGCGATCGACGGTGGTAATACCCGATAGGAGCTTTATTTCGATGGAGCGTCTTCCGTGAAGAAGTGCAAACAAAGTACCCCTATAATCAAATCGGGAGTAGGACCCATCTTTGTAACTCCACAAGGAGGGATGATGCGCTTCGCTTTCTCCTTAACAGAACCGAGGACGAACAATGAAGCCGAATACGAAGCTTTGATAGCAGGCCTCGAGATCGCCATCAGCATGGGAATTGAAAACCTCCTCATATACGGGGATTCTCAACTAGTCGTTAGTCAAGGAAACGGTGACTACCAAACGTGCAAACCGGAGTTGGAGAAATATGGTGAAAAGGTGCGACAACTGTTGACCCAAATTCCCTCCTATACTCTGGAAAGCATACCACGCGCGGAAAACAGCAAAGCAGACACGTTGGCCAAGCTCGCTAAAGAACTGGCTGACGAGAACCTTGATGACGTTAAAATCGTGGTGCAAAGCCGTCGGGTGCTTGCCTCAGCAGAAATATCTCCGAAATCGTCCGAAGAGAAGGGAGTGACTGAGCAGACGACCCTACAAATAAAAGACCGTGAGAAGGCTGAGGACTGGAGGGAGGTCTTCATAGACTACTTTAAGTCCCACCGAATGCCCGAAGAAGCGTCCTCAAGACATCAGCTCATGAAACGAGCTCTGTCTTTCGCCTTCGTCAACGATATTCTGTATAAAAGGTCGTTCGATTATTTATGGTTGAGATGCCTGGGACCTGTCGAAGCGAAAATGGTCGTTCAGGAAGTTCACGACGGACTCTGCGGTTCTTACCAAGCAGGCCCGAAGATGAAATTGAAGATCAAATGAATGGGTTATTATTGGCCCACGATGATCCAGGACTGCCTCGAGTATGCGAAGCAATGCCACTTGTGCCAGATTCATGGGGACTTTATCCACCAACATCCAAATCCACTACATCCAACGGTGTCTAGCTGGCCATTTGAAATGTGGGGAACTGACATAATCGGCCCCATCGAACCAGTGTCATCCAGGGGACATCGTTTTATCCTGGCAACGACTGATTACTTCTCTAAATGGGCGGAAGCAGTAACGTTAAGGGAAGTGAAGGCAGAAAATATTCTTCATTTCTTCAAGACGCACGTCATTTATCGGTTTGGAACTCCGCGGCGGATTATTTCTGATAACGGGCCAGCCTACAGAAATCACAAGATCAGCCGCTTTGCGCAACAGCATAATATAGACTGGTGGTATTCCTCGGTTTATAATCCGCGAACTAACGGTCTCGCCGAGGCCTTTAACAAGACCTTGACGAAAATCATAAAGAAAATGGTGTCCCGAAATAAGAAGGACTGGCACGAAAAACTGCAGGAGGCTCTCTGGGCATACCGAACTACGTTCAAAACGGCCACGAACACAACGCCGTACGCATTGGTATTTGGTACAGAAGCTGTACTCCCCCTCGAGATAGAGTTACCCTCTCTATGAATGGCGGTCCACTACGAGCTGACGGACGAAGAAAATGCTCACCTCCGGCTTGAGGAGCTTGATGCCCTTGATGAGACCCGGCTCATAGCACAACAAAATCTGGAGGCTTACAAAGCAAAGATGACGCGCTCATACGAAAGATTGATCAGGCCGAGGACATTCCACCAAGGCGAACTTGTGCTAATTGTCAGAAGACCTATGATCCCCAATCGCGCCAAGCGGGGAAAATTCGAGCCAAACTATGAAGGCCCGTACATCATAGACAAGGTCTACCAGGGTAGAGCTTATCTACTCATGGATATGCACGGTGACAGGCCTTTCAGGCCAGTGAACGGCCGCTTCCTGAAGAAATACTACGCTTAACGGGTCAAGGTTTAGGTCAATGATAGATGACAACGATTATGTCCGCTCGCTATCTTCCTAAGCCCGAACTCTAGGTAGTAACCAGCATCCTTAAACTAACGGCGGACCGAAACGTCCTTAAACTAACATCGGACCGAAACGTCCTTAAACTAACAATGGACCGAAACGTCCTTAAACTAAAATCGGACCGAAACGTCCTTAAACTAGAAATGGACCACTATGTCCTAAAACTAGCCGTTGATCAAGACGTCGATAAACTACGGTGGATTGCAATACCTCAAAGCCGATATATAAAAATAATAATAAAAAATAAAAAAAAAATAAAATAAAAAAAAGGTATGTCTGTAAGCAAAAGGGGCACGGATGAAAACCCGAAAGGGCTCCGTGAGTAAAAACAGCAGGGCTACTGACGAGTATTTGTGAAAACCCGAAAGGGCGCAACCTCGTTAAAAGACACTTACAGGGCCCTCACGACCTTGTAAGGAGAAACCACCCGCGTAAGATCTTTACGACTCACAAGGGAGCAACACACTTAGGAGTCCTCACGATTCCTAAGGAGAAATTACACTTGCGAGATCCTCACGACTCGTAAGGAGAACTCTCTTATGGGACCCTCACAGCTCATAAGATTTGAAAGCCTTAAGTTACAGAGACCTGAATCTGTGCTTAAGCAACCCCCACAACCTTCGATATTACCCTACAGGCGGCTCAATACTGACCCTTGTATACAATCCACGGGCGCGAATAAACATTTCCCAAACCAAGTCCCATCCGTGGCTAGGGATATGTTCATATGGTGAGCAACCCTTGTAAGTCCTCTCGACTTATGAGGAGAAGACCCTTTTGTAAGATCCTTATGACTTGCAAGGGGACATGCACTTAGGAATCCTCACGATTCCTAAGGAGAAAATACACCTACAAGATCCTCACGACTTGTAGGGAGAAATACCTTTGTGAGACCCTTACGGCTCATGAAGTCAAAGCCTTAGTCGACAGGACCCTTAACCCTGTTTACTAAGCCACCTTTGTTCAAAATCGACAGAGGCAAATGATGATTCGCTCCTGGCAATATCCCAGTTGTAGCGGTGTTGATGCCGAAATCAGTGTCTAAAATGCAAGCTTGCAGCGAAAAGGCTAGCGAGCCACACATGCATACGAAACAGCCGAAATGATGGGGCAACTTGCAATAAAAAGCAGTAAGTAAAAATGTATGCATGAGAAATAGCCGAAATGATTGGGCAACTCGCAATAAAAATCAGCGAGTAAAAATAGAATAAATAGCCGAAATGATTGGGCACCGCGAAAAATAGCCGAAATGATGGGGCAATCGCGACCTTCGCGATATAAAAGCTGAAATGATAGAGCATCGCAGAAAAAGAAATAAAAATGAAATTCATGCCCTACAGGTGATGTTACATCACTCCCTGTATACAATCCAAGGGCATAAACAAAAGAAGGGATCATACTCCTCCCCCAGGTTTCATCATAAGAAGAAGCCAAATCCCGACGGGCCGCAAGTGACCTAGAGATTGTCTCAACACTCGTCTTGTAACGACGGACACAACTTCAAGCGAAGTGGAACAACGGCAGCTCCCAGTTCCATGGCTCGGCGATATACAGATCATCAAGAGTCAAATCCCCACCCCGTGAAATGCGG
The DNA here is from genome assembly GCA_030015575.1 of Agapanthus africanus. NCBI lineage: Eukaryota > Viridiplantae > Streptophyta > Magnoliopsida > Asparagales > Amaryllidaceae > Agapanthus > Agapanthus africanus. The sequence continues at coordinate 445,898,343 of CM057347.1, read as the reverse complement.
ATACAATCAACAAATTCCTGGTTACGTGGAACGCGGATAACGTCAGTCTTTGACCCCGTGGAAGACGTCCAGAGCGGAGCCTAGTCCTCGCCGAGCACGGCAGTGAACCCGTGTGAAGCATCTAGTGAAAAATTCCTGGTTACATGGAACGCGGATAACGTCATTATTTGACCAGCGGAAAACATCCAGAGCGGATCCTGGTCCTCGCAGAGTACGGCAGTGAACCCGTGTGAAGCATCCAGAGCGGAGCCTAGTCTTCGCCGAGCACGGCAGTGAACCCGTGTGAAGCATATAGCGCAAAATTCCCGGTTACGTGGAACGCGGATAACGTCACTCTTTGACCCGCGGAAAACATCCAGAGCGGATCCTGGTCTTCGCAGAGCACGGAAGTGAACCCGTGTGAAGCATCCAGAGCGGAGCCTAGTCCTCGCCGAGCACGGCAGTGAACCCGTGTGAAGCATCTAGTGCAAAATTCCTGATTACGTGGAACGCGGATAATGTTACTCTTTGACCCGCGGAAAACATCCAGAGCGAATCCTGGTCCTCGCAGAGCACGGCAGTGAACCCATGTGAAGCATCCAGAGCGAAGCCTAGTTCTCGCCGAGCACGGCAGTGAACCCGTGTGAAGCATCTAGTGCAAAATTCCTGGTTACGTGGAACGCGGATAACGTCACTTTTTGACCCGCGGAAAACATCCAGAGCGGATCCTGGTCCTCGCAGAGCACGGCAGTGAACCCGTGTGACGCATCCAGAGTAGAGCCTAGTCCTCGCCGAGCACGGCAGTGAACCCGTGTGAAGCATCTAGTGCAAAATTCCTGGTTACGTGGAACGCGGATAACGTCACTCTTTGACCCGCGGAAAACATCCAGAACGGATCCTGGTCTTCACAGAGCACGGCAGTGAACCCGTGTGAAGCATCCAGAGCGGAGCCTAGTCCTTACCGAGCACGGCAGTGAACCCGTGTGAAGCATCTAGTGCAAAATTCATGGTTACGTGGAACGCGGATAACGTCACTCTTTGACCCCGCGGAAAACGCCCAGAGCGGAGCCTGGTCCTCGCCAAGCACGGCAGTGAACCCGTGTGAAGCATCCAGAGCAAACACTGGACTGTGGAGTCCTTAAAATCCACGGACTATGATGTCCTTAACCTCGACCGTAATATCTTAAAACTAACGATCAACCACCTTAAGTCTATATTGATTCCACCTTGGTTTAGGGGTACATCTCTTCACTCCTTTGATACCTGGCGTTGTAATTCCTCAATGTCTTCAAAGAGGTGACGGGTCCCCGCAACCACACATCGGACTGTGGAGTCCTTAAATCCACAGACTATGAGGTCCTTAACCTCGACCGTGATGTCTTAAAACTAACATTGGACTGTGAAGTCCTTAAATCCACGGACTATGAGGTCCTTAACCTTGACCGTGATGTCTTAAAACTAATATCGGACTGTGGAGTCCTTAAATCCACGGACTATGAGGTCCTTAACCTTGACCGTGATGTCTTAAAACTAACATCGGACTGTGGAGTCCTTAAATCCACGAACTATGTGGTCCTTAACCTTGACCGTGATGTCTTAAAACTAATATCGGACCGTGGAGTCCTTAAATCCACAGACTATGAGGTCCTTAACCTTGACCGTGATGTCTTAAAACTAACATCGGACTGTGGAGTCCTTAAATCCACGGACTATGAGGTCCTTAACCTTGACCGTAATGTCTTAAAACTAATATCAGACTGTGGAGTCCTTCAATCCACGGACTATGAGGTCCTTAACCTTGACCGTGATGTCTTAAAACTAACATCGGACTGTGGAGTCCTTAAATCCACGGACTATGAGGTCCTTAATCTTGACCGCGATGTCTTTAAACTACGACACCCTGGAAACCATCCCAAACCAACCCCTGACCCCGCGTAACACGGATAAGGGTGACCACATCCAGCACTTGCAGGTCCTCACGACCTGTAAGGAAGAAAAACTCTCTTGTGAGATCCTTACGACTCTCAAGAGAAAACCCGCTTAAGAACCCTCACGATTCTTAAGAAGAACTTACACCTAGGGATCCTCTCGACCCATAGGGAGAAAAACTCTTTATGAGACCCTCATGGCTCATAAAGTGCAAAAGTCTTAGGAAGCAGATCTTAACCCTGAATCCTAAGCCATCGCTGCCCTGCAAAGAGATCAAGATAGACTATCCGCAGAATACATTCAATAAAAGAGACACACCATTGAGAAGAAAAATGTATCTTTTATTCATAAACCAAAATAGATACAAAGTAAAATTCCTGAAAGAATAAAAAGAAAATACTCTCATCTATGAGTATATACAAAAAAAGAAGGAAAAGATAAAAATGTTTCAAGCCGGTGGGCGATTTATCATCTTGGTCAGCCCATCCTGCTTTTGTTGGGCCACGGCCTCATGATTTAAGATCGCCAAAAGACGGGCCTCCGCCTGAGCCTGCTGGGCCTGATACGAAGCGAGCCGGCCTTCAAGCTCTTTCTCGGTGGCCTTATGAGCCTCGACCCTCTCACGAGTGAACGTGGCAGCTTTATCAAGAGTCACCACCTCCTTGATAGACTCTTGAAGCACCCGCCAGAGTTCATACGCTTTGTTGGCCTTGGCAGTAAGACTCGCCTGAAGCTCGCTCAGCGCTTTAGAAGCCATCTCCCTCTCTGAGAATTTACGGCCGAGCCTCTTCTCGCACGATGTCATGTTTGCTGCGCACCGCGCTATTAGCCCCCGCAAGTCCGCCTTTGCAGCCATGACCTCCGAGGAAAGACGGGAACATTCAAGTGCGTGCAAGCAAGCCTCCACCTGCCGATAGAACTCCACCCAGACTCGCACCACCTCTTCGCTATGGTAGGTGGCAAGAAAAGGAAGAGAACCATTAGCCTCAGCAGCAAATGCTTCAGCTGTGGTTGCACTGCCAGCACGAAGCTCCTCGATCAAAGACGACAGGGAGACAAGGCTCAATTGGGCCAAGCGTTCTGAAGCTCGCAAAGCGTAAGGGCTAGGCGGCATGACGACACGCGATTCCAACGCTATTAGAGCTGGCAAGGCTGTTCAGAGTTGAAAAATATTAGTAAGACTCTTAAACAAAGGAACAAGTGAGGCTATACCGGAATGTCACTTACCTACGGTCATGCAAATAGGAGTTGAGGGTTCCCCTGGCCCTTCGAGAACCTCGACCTCATCATCAGCCTCCAAAACTGTAGAGAACATCAATATCAATACGCAAAATAACAACGATGCTATGAGAAGTGATGAACAACACTCACCTTGTCCAGATGAGAAGACGATGCGTTGAGGAGATATCGCCTGCGGAGCGGCCAGTTCCAAAAGACGCTGGAAGGATTGCCGAGGAGACAGATCGACAATGGAGGCCGCCAGTCCATGCAATTCTGAAAAGACAAAAGAGTTCAGATAACAGAAAGATTACTAGCTCAAAACGTGGAAGGTTACCTTCAACATTCCTCCCATTCTGAGCTGGGAGGATAGCAGCTTCAACGGCCTCTGTCGTGACCTCAGGCTCCAACAAAGGGAGGGTAGTCCCGACTACCTCCATCTCAACCTCTGGGCAGCCTTCGGGTAGAGTCGTTGGGACGGCGACCACCAAGGGAACCTCTCCCAAAGGAGCGAGTACCCTGGAATCAAGAGCCGCCACCGGAGGTTCTATTGCGAGAGGAATGGCATTGTCGGCCCCATCCGCATCGAGTAAGGCTGCATCGGGAATGTCAACGGGCTCTAGCTGCAGCAAGCCAGTGGGGATCTCTCCCATCGCCGAAGACTCTGCATAAGTCGCACAAAATAAGGATACATACATACAAGCATAAGCAATCAGAAGAACTGCAAAGAGATATAAGAACATACCAATGCACAGGGAAGCCTTCAGTATGGCTTCTTTAAGCTGATGCTCCTTCTCAAGGAGGCGCGCTCGCCGAGGTTCGAGGGTAGACTTATGGCCGCCGGTCCACAGGGAAAGCGCGTCCGCAACATCCTCCGAAGCGGCCTGTTTCAGGGCCCTTTCTCCCCATTCCTCCAAAAGGCCAATGAACCGCCGCCGAATCCATGAAGGGTCTTCATAAAAGATTACGGCAGGATAGGGCTTCTTCGGAACCCTGACGTTCTGGGACTCATCTTGGGAACGTCTTATAGCCTCAGCCAATTGTGCGGCCTCCTCGGCAGCCGAACCCGGAAAAAGAAGACCAACGTCCGACTCTTGCACGGCCAGTGACTCATCTGGAAGTATGGGCTCCGACTCCGTTAAAGAATCAAGTAGGTTGGTGGCCACCCTCTTCCGCCTCTTAGATCCTGAACCGGCCGCCGAAGACGACCGTTTCTTTCCTCGCGGAGCTTTGGTGCGGCGGCGACCCACGTTGCCTTCAACACCATCGTCCCTATTACCCTCGCTTGGTGCCACAAACGAGGATGACACCGCCATTGTCGATGCCACGGGAGGCAATGCTGCCGCAGGCGGTGGTGCTGCTACTGGGGCCCGTCTACCCCGCGATCGGGTACCTAGAGGCATACCAGCTATTAGAGTAAGGTCTACCCCTGACTCCCCCGGAATGAGCACGGTGCCAATCTCCCTCAGAGGGAAGCGGACTGGAGCCCTCGGTCGCAGCTTAGCTCCCGGAACCTGAGGAGGGGCATCATGACCAAGAAGCACCCTTCTTTCCTCAAGAATAATCCGGCTGACTCGATGGAGATACCAACCCATGAACGATCCCACGCACCGGGGCGTATGCTCAGCTTCAGGGATCATAAAGTGGGAGCCGGTGTTCAACCTCATGAAATGATGTGCGGCATCGCGAACGGCATCAAGTGAAGGAACCGGCGCAACTATGAAAGCCTCAAAGGGAACGCCCTGGTCGTATCCAAGCTGTCGGGCGAATCGATGCGGGTTGTACCGCATGAAAAGAGCTGCACTGTCCTGGCGAAACACCAAGTAGCCCGGTCTAATTGTATACAAGTGCGCAGCCTCCCGGGGCTTCAAAGAAGGTACGTTGTCCTTTGACTGGTCCCAGAGTTGTTGAACTGGACCTGAGGGAGTAGACAAGACCCGATCATTAAAAACCAGCCCGCCAGCGGCGGCGTGAGGAGAAATCAGCACCCGAATAGCCCCGAATTGAGTCGGGTCGGCGGCAGAAGCATCCACCAATCGCATAAGTCGCGGGAAGGGATAGGCGTCGTAAAACGTGGGCTTCTGATGCATAGCGAAAGCCCCCAGCACATGCATTTCGACCCAAGACGTGAAATAATGAAGCGAAAAGTTTACTACATCCATGCCGGGAGTAGAGGTATTAGCTGCGTTGCCCAACCCATGATAAAGGTGCGCCAAGACCGGGATGCCAATGGCCAACCGTGTCCCCTCAGCAATACAATAAGCCGGGTAGATAACCGAAGCTCTCATAAAGCGACGATGCATGGGGATGACAAACCAACTGAGCCAGACACTAACAAACCCCACGAAGAACGTCTCCTCATCCATGCCGGGAGCAGCAATGGATTCAAAAGACGTCGGCGACATAATAGAGATGTAGTACTGTAGTAGATCCGATTCAGTGGTCGGCAGCTTCTTCGGACCAAACCAAAAGGGGTCTCTAATGTTGGCGAACTTCGGAGCTGTCTTCGACAAGACATCCTCGTGAAGGAAACGAGCAATGAAGCTCTTGAAAGTAACACCCTGCTCTTCGGATTCAGTGAACAATCGGTCGAAGATACCTAGCGCCTTGATCAAACTGGGACGCTTGTGGCGGACGACATTCTCAGCAGACAGGCCGTCAACCGGAGCGGGCTCGGGCTCAAAGATGTACTCGTCAGAGGGCAGCAACTCCTCATACAGACTACCCCTGATTGGCAACCCCGAGATGTCATAGAATTCTTCCAGAGAGATCGAGACCTCGCGGTCCCCTAAAAGGAAAGTGTTGGTGGGGAGGTTCCACTGGTTCAAGAATGCCTTAACCCACCAGACATGCGGGGATTGGTAGTGAAAGAGCGACGCGTATATCGCCTGGTAAAGCCCTACTTTCTATAGCCGCACATGATGGGCGGACAGGATGTAACGAGCCCAGAGAAGGTACCCCGTAGGGTGTCGAGGGGTGAGCCCTATCTTGTAGATTTGTCCCCATGGTTGGACCTCACCCTGGCAAATACGCCGCCCCAAGATATCTATAGCCGGGATCGGATGGTTCGGGATACCGGTCGTCGAAGGCTCGAGCCTCCCCGTTGGAGTCCAATTTGGCATCTCCACGGCAAAAGCTGTCCTCGAAGGGTCCATCGGCAAAAACGGGAAAGTAGGCTCTGTTGGTATTGCGCAGAGGAAACTCCGGCAACCCCGGATAATATGACTGTACCAAGTTCCCCATAGAAGCAAGTTGGTGCAGTTCGGGTCATGAGCCCAGATCATCGCCATCGCTTCCTCATCGGATGGTGATTGAGGAAAAGCGGCCTCCGAACGAGTAAAGGGAAAACACGGAGCAGAAGCCATCGCACCTGAAATCGAATGAAAGAAGACCGTCAAAAGCAAAGTCAGCAATATATATATATCCATGCATGAACATGAATACTAGTTGAAGAAAGCAACAACAGACTCTTTTTTGGGACCATTGGCTACAAAACACATGGGCCCCACAGAATCAAGATGGCGGCTCGTTAATAATGAGACCAAGCAGTTGTAATAAGACAAAGGGGATACCCTCATTTAATAAAATGTGGATTGCGGGTGGCCCTACATATCCCCTAGAAGATAAATCTATCTTGGATTCTACAACAAATCAAACAGGATCAAGGGAATTAAATTCCCACAGAAGATATCATTACAAACTTCTGTTCCATTAATTGCAGAAGGACAACCTCGGGCAAAGAGACCCTAAGAAGCCTCCATGTGAAGAAACCGAGTTCTACATAGGAATTAAATTCCTTATTAAGAAAAAGGAATTAAATTCCCAGAAACTTTTTTTGGGATGGAATTAAATTCCATAGATTTTAACCGCCATCATCATCTCCCTAAAGATCATCTAAACCCTAAGAGATCTATTGTTGAAGGTTAAGTGGTTTCATATTTTGGTTAAAAAAAACTTGAAGAAAAATGGGTTCTTTGTGAAACCCTTGATATGGATTTAAAATCCAGAGAGTTTTGTCAAAATGAAGGTGCTTCGATCACCATTACCTGGGGAAGAAGGGTCACTTGAACAGAGTTAAACTCTGAAAAGTTCAAGACAGACAACTAAGCTCAGGAAAAGAGAATTAAATTCTCAGGAAAAAGTTCTCAAAGGAAGAAGATGAGCAAAGTGGAGGCTTTTCTGAAAGGACATGGGTATTTATAGGCTGAGATGGAGACGCTTCATCTCCCCAAATCCCTAGAGGAATCCAACGGTCACAAAAGTGACAGCGTTGCACTCACGTGCAGACACGTGAGAACAACGTTGTGGGGGCATTTGTTTCCTGATTTAAAATCAGGAAAGTTTACGGAGGAGGCATCACGTGCTAGCACGTGACCAGCAGTCACGTGTTGGCATGTGACAATTAAAAGCAGCGGCAAAGGAGGATTCGGCTCTTTGATTAAATCAAAGAAAAGGCTCCAGAAAGGGTCACGTGTTCACACGTGACCAGGGGTCACGTGTTGGCACGTGACGGCTGAACATCGGCTAGAAGAAAAAGCGCAGAAAGCAGAAGAAAGCTCGTTCCAAGGGGTCACGTGCCTACACGTGACCAGGGGTCACGTGGCCACACGTGACCAGGGGTCACGTGGCCATACGTGACCGGCTTTCAAAGCCTATCTATTTAACAGAATTAAATTCTGAACAGCATTCAAATCTTTCCAAAGGAGAATGATTATTTGGAACCGATTGGATTAAAGATTTAAAGGTGATTAAATATCACCTATCTATGGAAAAGTCTTGAACTTGGAAAGATTTCCCCCTAAAATCTAGCTGAAATAACAAAGGAATATCTTTGGATTCAAAATCCAATGGTGAATAAAATTCACCTAATAATCCAAAGGTCCAAATGAATGATGAATGCAAATCAAATTTCTAACGAATACAAATCAAATCCCTCAATGAATGATTCACCAAAACTAATTGATTCTGCTCCTTCTCTTATAAATAGGAGCCAGAAAGGAGAGGGACAGGAGGAGATATAGAGATCTATATACAGAGACATAGAGAGAAAAAGAAATAGAGCCTTGAGACTTTGGAAGAATTTGATCTTCTGCAAAAGAAAACCCTAGGTAAGAAAGGGAAGGCTTTTAAAAAAAAGAGAATTTAATCCTCAAAAGAGTTTAACTCTTATATTAAGAAGAAGAACTTAGTTCTCTCTTAAGTGGAGAATCTGCAAAGTGCACATCTCCCCATGAGTTGAGAATTTAATTCTCATTGGGTTGAGATCCTGCCATACAGATCCAAAGCATAGGGAGGGAATGGAAGTTTGAGAATTTAATTCTCATAGAACTATAGGAATTTAATTCCTCTAAAATAAAATTAGGGTTTAACCCTATTTTATAGGAATTTAATTCCTTCAAATGAACAGAACCAGGGTTTAACCCTAGTTAAGAACTCAAATCTGTCAAAATAACAGGAATTTAATTCCCTTAGAAGAACCTAATTCCTCACATGTATGGGAATTCAATTCTTACAAAAGACAAGTTAGAGTTCAAGTCTATCTAAGAATATAATCCTTCAGAAGAAAACAGGAATTTAATTCCTTAAAAGTTTATTGCTAGGGTTTAACCCCATGAAGAATTTAATTCTTAAAAAGATAAACACATCTTCAAACAGGCAAAGAAACAGGGTTACGTGCTACCACGTGACCCCTGTAAAGATCCATAAAGAAGAACTTTGAGGCAACGCCTCACGTGCTCCACGTGACCCCTGTAAAGATCCACAGAGAAGGGTTTTGAGGCAACGCCTCACATGCCCCACGTGACCCCTGGCAGAATCTCTAACAGACGAACACTTAAATGCCCATCACGTGACGGCACGTGATGCTCCAAAGTACTCAATACTCTCGGCAGAACAAATAAAGAGAGAGAGGGCTCTCTCACGTGCTACCACGTGACCCCTCTTGCCTTAGTGTTTAACACTAAATTGAAACCTCTGTATCCAGTGTTTAACACTGATTTGCTTTAGTGTTTAACACTAATTGAAAAAACTCTTTTTGCAGAGTTTAACACTAAATTTCTTAGTGTTTAACACTAAATTAAATTTCTGTTACCGGTGTTTAATACTAATTAACATTAATTTGGAATCTCTCTTTCCAGTGTTTAACACTGATTTGCTTTAGTGTTTAAACACTAACTTGAAACCTCTCTGGCCAGTGCTTAACACTGACCTGCTTTAATGTTTAACACTAATTTGAAAGACTTGTTGCTAGTATGTAACACTGATTATCTTTTGGCGTTTAACATCAGTTTGTCAATCTCATTCCCAGTGTTCAACACTGTTGGTCTTGTTTCCCCCAATTAGAACGAAACACTATTTCTAAGACTGAAAAGTAAAGCACCGCTTCATGAAAGAGGCTAAACACCAAAGGCAATTTATCCTTGCAAGAATCATATGCAAATCAAATCATACGATGCACAAGCACAACAGAGAACTAAAATAAAAAGAACCCTTAACAGATAATGAAGTACTTGATTAAAAAGAAAGATAGTTGTTCATTATTATTATTATTACATTTAAAAAAGATCACCAAATATGGGATCGGAAAGACAAGGGTTCGAAAAAATAAGAAGAAGATTCTCCAGTTCCCCTTCTGTCTTCTCCACCACGTTGAAGCGTCGGTCCTCCCGAGAAGTAGACGCCCAACGATCATCGCCACATTCGTCAGAAAAGGTGGCGATGACAACCCGGCGAGCCCGTATTTGGCTCAGCAACTGAAAAGAACAGCCCCTCAGGGCTTTGGTGATCAAGTGCGCTTCAAAGAAGCACTCGATCTTATCCTCGGCGGCGTCAAGCATTGCCGAGGACATCTCTACTGGAGGAGAAGGAAGATCGGCGAGCACCGAGGCAAGGATCATCCGGAGCCAAATGGAATGCGGAGGAAGAGAAGACCTCACACGAGTCAAATGCTCGTACATTGCAGCATCGCACTGCTCGTCCGTAAAAGAAGGGTCCACCAAGCGCGCAGCAAAACGGGGAACGACGTCCCGGATCGGCACTTCCCACGGTTGTCGGCGGGCATGAGGGCGGTTGCAAGCCATGATCGAAAAAGTTCTTTGAAGATGAGAAAAAAAAGGCTCGGCCATGGGTTATATATAGACCCAAGCACAGAAAATTCTGTGCACAATGGAATTATTTCCAAGACCCGGGAAATCAAAATTTCGAGGAAATACAAGTTTGACTTAAAAAGAGAAGATGAAAAGATATCTCAGGTGAAGCAACGCTTCCGATTCCCCCAATCAGAGCAAAGCTCTACCTTGAAAATATAAATTTTAATAAATGAAGCAACGCTTCAGATCTCCTGCGCTGTGCGCAGGATGCCACGTGTCAGGCGCAGATATGTCAGCGCAGCACCCGAAGCAGCGCGTCCAATCAGAGCAAAGCTCTATTAAAAGACAACAGGAAGTAACGCTTCAGCTGCGCAAGCGCTGCGCTGCGCGACACGTGTCACGCGCTGAGACGTTTGCGCAAAACAGAATTGAGATTTCAAAGAAATCTTTTCTGTTCTTGTTAAAACAAGAAGATTTTTTTTCTGTAAAACAGAGGCCTTTGGTTCAAAGATCCAACGGTGGAGAAAATTCCCCAAATCACTCAGAGAAAGATCTCTTTAACAAATTTAACTAATTTATGGGCACTATAAAAAGGACCCCAAAGCTCAACTCAAAGGCTTGAACATTTGGTGAGAAATCAAAAATTTTAAACAGAGAGAACTCTGAAGAAATCTCAAGAGGAAAAAAAGGTAAAAACCTTTAAAAGAAAAGAATTTCTTCTAATAGATCATTGATCTAAAGAACAAGATCAATGATCTTCAATAAAAACAAATAAAAATAGTGCTTTGCACTTTTCTCTGAACCTCTGGTTCTTTGAGATAAGAAAAACAAGAGAAACTTGTTTTCTTTGATCTAAATTAGATCAAGAAAGCAAACAGTGCTTTGCACTTCTGTTATGAACCTTTGGTTCTTGAATCTAAAAGATTCTCAATTTTATAGTGCCTTGCACTTGCAAACTATGCTGTTGCGCTCTTGGAAGAGCGCCACGTGTCAGCATCTGAACCATTTGCGCTACGCGCTTTTGAAATAGAGCTTTGCTCTTTGAAATTGGCGCAACTCACCAGAGCGCGCCACGTATCAGCAGCGTAAGCACGGCGCACTAGCGCAACGCACTGCGCTTGCATGACACGTGTCGTCACCACAAGCGTTTGCGCTCTCTGATTGGCACAAAGCGCCTAAGAATGCAATGCATTTCTTTTGCTAAAGGGCCAGGCCCAAGTCAAAAAGACCTAACAGGCCAAAATAAATTGCAAAGCAATAAAAAGGGGATAGCCCAAGTAAAATTGATGCTCTGCATCATTTATAAATGGGCAGAGCCCAAAACAAATTGATGCTCTGCATCCTTTATGGGTAGAGCCCAAATAAAAATAAAAAGAAATGCAATGCAAAAACAAATGAAATGTTGAACATTTTCAACTGGACTTAGCCCAATTTTGGCCGTAAGTCCTCAAATTAAATTGACTGAGCAACACTGCACTCCTAAATCAATTTACATCCGGTTCAAGGGTACATCTCCGAACTCCTCTGACACCTATCGTTGTAATCCTTCAACGACGTCAGAGAGGCGCGGGTCCCGACGACCACATACGTATATGGACTGCGGGGTCCTTAAACTCGTGGACCGAAACGTGCTTAAACTAATATCGGACCGAAACGTCCTTAAACTAATATTCATCCCAAAATGGGAACGACGGACCGAAATGTCCTTAAACTAATGGCGGACCGAAACGTCCTTAAACTAATAATGGACCACCACGTCCCTAAACTGGCGATGGACCGAAACGTCCTTAAACTAATATTGGAACGAAACCTCCTTAAACTAATAATGGACCACCATGTCCCTAAACTGGAACATGGACCATCACGTCCCTAAACTGGAGCGATAGAGCCTCCAAATGCTCTTTTGCCGGATCTAAACGGTCCCGTTTAAGTTGATCTTAGCCCCAAACACGGCTAACGTATCCTTAAACATTCAAATGGACTATAAAACTCCAAATCAACTTTGGTTCAAGCGTACATCTCTGAACTCCTCTGACACCTATCGTTGTAATTCTTCAACGACGTCAGAGAGGTGATGAGTCCTGACGGCCATATAATAAATGGATCACCACGTTAAGTTGATCTTAGTCTCAAACAGGACTAACGTATCCTTAACGAACGTTTAAGTTGATCTTAGCCTCAATACGGCTAACGTATCCTTAAACTAAAAATACCAAACCCAAATCTAAGTAAATACGGATTTGGACTAATCCACGTCCTACGGGCAACGGCATTACTCAGTCTCCGTATACAATCCACGGGCAACCACAAACAAAACAAACACACCCGACACGAAGTGAAATTCTGGAGAAGGAGAAAGTGGCTACCACGATGCGGTAGTGTAATTAACTGCAGGGGCTTGCGCCTGCAGGGAAGAGTGTCCCCACAATCAAAAACCTCTCTAGCGAGGGGGAATCTGACGAAGTCTGCTATATCGGCCGCATCCGTCTAAACCTCCGATACATGGTGTCATAAATCAACTTGGTATCTTCGGAGAGGTAGACGGATAAAACCATATAGCATCTGCCCCGAATCTCAGGCAAGACGTCCTCACATCGTCTCCGCCGCCATTCGGAGGGGAACAGATTCTGGCACGCCCGGTGGGATCTTTTCCTCTTTCCACTCCACACTTCGTGTGTCGTCTTCGCGAACGAATCGCGGTTTGTTAACGGTTGCCTTTGGATTTTCAAGTTACTAAGATTTGGTCTTTTGTCTGGTGCAGAACTCAAGCATCCATGGCCTTTAACTGCACCAGCTGCTCGAAGTGCCACTACAACGGACGCTCCACCTGTTAGTTATATGTATGCCCTAGAGGCCATTACTATACATAGGATGTATATTGTAGTGGATGCTTGGACATATATAGGGAGGACTTTCTTGCTCCACAAGATAGTATGCTATCTGGTTTCTCTTTACCTTAACGTGTACACTGATTGTCTCTCTGTTACATGTTGGTAAGGCCCTTAGGATGTGTACTTGACTACCTGGACTATGATGCGGATCATACTAGTAGGGACATGGTAGTCCATAAGTACATCCTTCAAGGTCCCTAGTCGTGGGTGTATCGAGATGGGGCATCGATATACCAGAGTAGACTAGCGTATACCTTCTCGACCCATACAGATGGACGATGGATGATCCCATATCCATTGGTGTTTGACATCAGAGATGATATACGGGTGCTCAGTGGAGACTGGGTACACTGGACGGACTCGCCGAGAACTCCCAGATGGTATTATACCTTACGTCAGATGGCAGTTCTCTGGTGACACTGGTACAGGTTAGTCTGTAGACCCGAGATCGTCATAGAGTCTTGTGTGATTCCCACTGTGCTTTGATTTCCACCTTACCACGTCCAAGAGGGCGTGCAAAACGGTGGTTTTTAGGTACAGTCCCGAGTAACATGGAGGCAATGAGCGATAGGAGGGGATTCGTCTCTCCCGGTATAGGGAGTTGATGTTGCGCTGTGTTCGATTGGCTATAACCGGAAATCCCTGGCCAGGGTTGCTGAGATTTACTGGTAAGTGTTACCAGTAGTTTCTCGAACTGTTATAGACCTCATATCAACACGACTTATCAAGCTATTGGGGTCTGACGTTTACCACCCCTAGGCAAGATATGCGACATATCAGACGACGAGACCGGACTGTACGGTAAGTGTTACTGGTTGGATTCACAGGAGTGTGAGCGGGCTTGCTCGTCGATCTTCTGATCGCTCAATACCCGGGTGGCCGTTACGTTTAGCAGACCGCTTACGGCTTATGGGTGTTTGATATGATCATCACCTGCTGCCAGCGTATTGACGAGTCTTTAGAGTCCTACACAGAGGTTTCCTGGCTCAAGCGAAACGAAATAGGAGCGCATATGAGATATGTGCGGGACCGTGAATAATACGGGTATGTGATACCGTATTCTATTCTCGCAATGAATGTATCGATTGGTTGTATGAGATATAACCTAGTTATCGAATCGAGGATTGATTCGATAAGTCGATACATTGGATATTAGTCGGTCATATGTGATGTGACCGGATCGTTAAATCAAGTGTTGATTTAATGATTTAATGTATAGTTATATTTTTGATATATTACTTTACATTAACTAATATTGGTTCACTTAAGATGTTTTTCTCACTTGTTTGTGCACATTGTATTTGTGATATATTTTTTGTGCATAAGATTGTATCATGTTTGATGATACATGCAAACTTGGGTGTATGTTTGATTTAAACCTTGGTTAAGTAAATGGTTAGGGTTTTAATTTATTTATTCATTTATTTATTTATTTATTTTGGATAAAATAAAATGGTGGCATTCTTTGTTTTTTCTTGAAGCTTCATGAAGCTTTGAAATGCTTTGACCATTTTGTTTCTTTCCTTAACCCTAACCATTTCCCTTAACCCTAGTTTATTCTCTACATGAGTTAGCCTCACCCATGGTTGCATTATGATAACCATCACTTCATTTTCCTTTTGGAATTAATTCATTTTATTCTTTTTCTTCTTCTTCTTCCTCTTGAGAAAGAAAAGAAAAGCTTGCTTCAAAATCGTCAAGTGAGAAATCCAAATCCAAAGTGAACCCACTTCCTATTTCTTCATCCTCTACCACTTGCCATGTAGTATAGGGTGTTTTCTTCACAAGTTTCATGACTTGGTGAAGTTGGAGCTTGATCTTGAGTTGCCTCGACGTAGATCATCTTCGGCATCGAAGTCGACGACCTAGCCTGCCCATTTCTCCGATGAAGCCGATGCTAGAGCCCGGGATCCGATGATCGCAGCGAGGGGACATCATCACGGAGCTATGGAGGTGGAGGACCGGATCTACAAAGGTTGTATTTTCCGTTCACTCTTAGTTAAGTTGTTAACTAGTTGCATGTTTCGCCTAATCTCTAGTCAACGATCGCATTAGGGTTTCTCGGCACCGGAAATTTTTGAATTTGGCATGGTTGATGCCTTGTGAGATCTCTTTAGTGTGCCTAGGCCTACAGTGGTATCAGAGCCTAGCTAGAGTTTTAGGCGAAGTGTAGACGAAGTTAGAAGTCCGATCGAACCCGTAAACCCCGACAAAACCCTTCTCTGTACATTTTTCAAAATAGTGGATTTTTGTGAATTAAAAATTCTCAGAAAAACAAGCAGGAAAAACTAAGAATTACTGTGAAGTACGGTACTCTAAGTCAATAATTTGACCGCGGAACCGCGGCGAAACCATGGGTTTGGCGGCGGTTCCGCGGCCAAAATTTGGACTTAGTCCCTGAAAATTCATATATTTATTCTTAAGTCGTTTCTTGGCAATTTTTTATGGGAATTTTTTAATTCCACTCAAGTGTTGAGTTTTCTAAGGTTTTATTGGGGACTCGTTAATTTGATCGGATAATTTAACTTCGTTTATGTTTTTCCGGATATTTTAGAAACTGTTAAAAATTTCGACCGGATATAAATACCCACTTTTTCCCCTGCCGGGAAATTTCTAAGTGTTGGATTTTTCCGTAGTTTAAGAATGTTCTAAGTAGTGCAAGTAACGCGATGGACCCTCTAGAAGAAAACAAACCTTAACTCGATTATGTGACCGTCTTGAACTGCCCTTTGAACTTTAGGGTTTGGGGCAGTACGGCGTGCCACATGTGAGGCGTTGGCTTGACCCTTCTACGGCTGGACCGTTGGTACTGTGGCATGAAATGGATGTTTTTAAACTTATTTCAAGTGTTGAAAACCATTCGGGAAAACTTGGGTGTTTGACTGTTCGATCGGAAAGTTTAACATTTTCTATTTATCTGGAATGTGATACAATATTTGGAATCCACAAGGAGTTATGAGATAACTGATTTGAATGTTATAAACATAGCACTATAGTCTCACTTGACCGGTTGCTACGGAATTTTGATGCGATCAAAACTCCGTCGCAATCACGTAGCGTACGCGGATACTCGCCGGGTAAACTTAATAGACAGCTACACCCCATAGCCCCGACCAAGTGACTGTAGGAAACCCCATCGCCGAAAGCATCCGTTCGGGTGCTTACGGCAGCGGTGTTCCGCCTTGGTGCACTTCGTCGACGGCATTGGGGGTGCGGCCGCCTAATAAAGTTTGCGACGAGCATTCGATCAAAATGTCGGGAATCTTGTTGAATTGCCCGACTTGATATTGAAAAGAGTTTTCGATAATGAGACTAAAATGCGGGGTTTATAATTGTTAGGCATGCGATGTCTAAGGAATTCATATGGTCAGGCATGCTATGTCTGAGGAGGTTGCGGATTCGAACTGTTGTAGTTTTACACTTTCTTTTCTGTGACCGTAAGTGTAATATGTGATATCGCCGGTTTCGTTGCTATATGTCAACGACAATTGGGATGGGCATATTTACTTACGTTGATGACATGTGATGTTATGTGTTGCTGGATATGTTATATTGGATCGTCGTGTTTGAATAGCCGGGGGGGTTTATGTGACATGAGTGTTTTTCATTTTCATTCATGTAAAAACTTATATGTAATATTCTTTTATTGAGGCACTTCCAGGTTGCGGAAGATGTCACCTTTTGTATATTATTTACTTTTCCGTACTAGGATAGACCCAAGGAGGAGGGCACAAGTAACCGGGTTCTAGAGTACAGTGGGAGACCAACTCGAGGAGTCGAGTCCGGGTCCCCTAACTCTAGAATTGGTAGGGTTGCTTGCCGCTCTCGTAGGGGTCTAGGGGTGTGGGTTTGGCTATTCATCGCGACCGTGGAATCCGTGTTTTATACTGGCTCGTATTGAAAACACGGACGTTCTAGTATATCCAATGTTTCATATGATTCTTCTGCTGCGATATCTGTGATGTGATCATTTGATGTTCTGTGATAGATACTGTATATAGTATATATGATATATTATATAGACGTTACTTATGTTTTACACCCGCGCTAGCCCTGCCCCACTCTGCCGTTAGTCACCTAACCTAACGGTGCACGAGGGGACATCGAGGCGAATGCGGATGGCATAAGTGTACGTCGTATTTATCTGTGATGTTTAGGTGCTTAAATGATGGGACTTCATTAATGTGATTAATGAAAGAAAAGAAACCTAAGATGTTGTGGAATTGAATTTCAAAAAAATAAAACAGGTAGCTACAGTTCTTGCTTTGCACAGCGGTATATATGATATATCCTGCACCTTATTCGATAAGGAAAGAACCGAGATCCCTTCACCGGGAGTGACTCCTTTAGCAATAACTGGCAGATGCTACAACCCTCGGTTTGTCTTTTTATTGCTTCTATAGTTCTTGCTTTGCACAGTGATATATATGATATGTCCCGCACCTCATTCGATGAGGAAAGGGCCGACGATCCCTTCACCGGGAGTGACCCCTTTAGCAAAACTAGATATGTCCCGCACCTCATTCGATGAGGAAAGGGCCGACGATCCCTTCACCGGGAGTGACCCCTTTAGCAAAACTAGAAAAGCCTCAAAAACACTCCATTTTAAAATCATTTGATTCTGCAACGATATCAAGTTCATTACGCAATAGGTTTTCCAAAAAACCTGTCGTAGCCCTCCGTCATTTCAGATAAGTCCTACTTAGTATTCGTGCTACGTTTGTTGACCTCCGTCAAAGCGTAGTGTGCGGTAGCTAACTAGTATTTATCTGTTTATGCATATGATGCAGATTGGATTAGGGTAGTCGTGCGGCCTTGTTGACCTCCGTCAAGGGTCGTGCGGGTGGGTTTAATTCGATCAAGAAATGACGGGTTGAACTTGACTAGTAGCCTATGCTTTGTTGACCTCCGTCAAGGTCATAGGACGCTAGGGGCAAAATATTATCGGGAATTTCAAGTGTTGAAATTTGCAATGAGATTGCATACCTTCTATGAGATAGTTGGATCCCGATACCCGCTGCGAGTAAGAGTTACTCCTGGGAGAGTTTTACACATTACAATTAGCCGATCAAGTAGGTGTCTAGAAAGGTATTAACGAGGTTACGCCTCTGGGAAAACGAGGTTTACATTAATTAGGTTCGTGCGAAAGCACGAGGGACCTCCCTCAAAGTACCGACACGGGCCTGGCTGAAAGATTGGCGAACTTGTAGCATGTAATTAATCCCGGCTAGTCTTTCCTTTTAGGGTTTGAAGGAAGATTTGATAAAAAACAGTGGGAGACATCCTGATTAGATAAAATAATAACCAATCTATTCTTGCAAGAGCGCACGCTGAGTGTTTTCTTCTCTCTCTCTCTCCAGGTAGCGACCATATCACGCCTTAATCAAGATAATAATACGGATATTGACCGAACCCGCTTGTTATACTGAGCTAGGGAACGTTGGTCCCGCTCCAACTTATAATTGTTATAAGACAGAGCAGGAAATTGGGGATTACCAGAATTCCCGTGCCGCCCAAACGAAGAAAGTGCATACTGATGCATCATCTTCGGGTATGTTCATTATACAGAACTGTTTCTCAGTATTCTTTACGTCCTGGATATGAGATACCGGATCAGGATCCCGCATATGTAATTTGTTACATGGGGTACAGATAGGTAAAGAACTGAGAACGGGTGATAAGTTTCATGAGACAGAAAACGAGGCAAGTGTAGCAGCCAAGTCTGTTGGTCACTGTCACCCTGTATTACCAATACATTGATTCTGAACGAATGTTATTAGATACCGAACCTGATATACAAAATCATATCAGTCTCTTTATTAGTAAAGAAAGGATATAATTTTGTATTGTTGGATAATGTTTTGAACATTTCCTATATCAAGAGTTGATCGATTTAGGCACGTTATCTAAAAGCATTGATGTTCTAAATCAAACTACAGTTCTTAGTATACGGAACACACACAAGAGGAAGAGTTCAGAAATGAACGGATCCTTCTTGAGGTATTGTAGACTAGGTCATATCAATGCGACCCGACTAGCTGAAGTTACATATAGATGCATATTTAAATCTGTTTGAATTTACATCTTGTGAAAACTTGCCAGTCATGTCACAAAGATATAATGATCTCAGCTCTGTTTATTGGAAACAAAGAAAGAGTTGGTAAACTCTTGGGATGATACATGTTGATATATAAAGGTCCCCTGTCTACACATGCCAAGACCGGTTCTTTGTACTTCATTACATTCTCTGATGATCTCTCAAGATTCAGACATATGTTCTTGTTGAAACACAAGTCCGAACCTTTTGAGATATTCACAGAATATAAGTTAGAAGTAGAGAACCAAAGTACGGGTATAAGTATTATGTCCTATGATGAGATCAAGGAGGAGAATACTTAAGCACGGAATTCCTGGATGATTCTAAAGGAGAATGAGATTCTCTCTCAGCATTACTCCTCCGTATACACCATAGCACGATGGTATATCGGGGCGGAGCAATCACACCCTATATGATAAGGTGCGCTCTATGATGAGTACTACTGAGTTACCTTTTTCCTTTTGGGGGTTATGCACTTGAGAAGCTGCATACCTATTGAATTAGGTTCGAATCAAATCAGTGCTTACCACTTCATATGTGATATGGAAAGGGAAGAGCCCATTTCTTAAGTTAGTTAAGATTTAGGGTTGTCCGGCCTATGTCTAAAAGAAAAATCTGGACAAACTCGAGGCAAGGTCAGTTATGTAGAACTGGAATGGTTCCAGCTATACAAACTACAGCTGATGATTTGATAGAACTAAAGGATTCAATAGTCCCCGACGAACCTCAGCCTCTCCGCCGATCTAGTAGGGTTCCTCACCCACCTGAGAGATACTTTGATTTCTCTATGACAGTGGGAGTGAGGACTGCATCATGAGATGATGACCCAACTAGTTTCGAGCTGGCCATCAGGAGTAGGACTCTGTAAGAATGGCTGGATTCTTAGCGATCTGAGATGGAATCCATGTACACCAACAAAGTATGGACTTTGGTTGCTATATCTGAAGGGTTAAATCCCCATCAGGAGCAAGTATATCTTGAGAAGATTACTTGGTGTAGATGGAAAAGTTGAGACTTTCAAACCTAGACTTGTTAAAGGTTTTCGTCATCGACCAGGCGTGGATAATGATGAAACCTTTTCCAGTGGCTATGCTTAAGTCCATCCGGATCCTACTTGCCACGGCTACATACCATGACTACGATATCTGGCGGTTGGGTGTCATGACTGCTTTTCTAAAATGATGTTTTAGAAAAGAGCGTCTGTAAGTACACAGCCAGAGGGCTTCGTAGACAGTGGGAGCAGCGGAAACGTGCACAAGTTGCTTTATAGGATAAAGCAGGCATCGCAGAGTTGGAGCGTCTGTTTTGATGTAGTAGTCAAAGAGTTTGACTTCATCAAAATGGTAGATGAACCTTGAATATACAAAAGGGTAGTAGGGAGTATGGTGGTGATTCTCGTAGAGTACGTGGATGACATACTCTTGATAGGGAAGGAGTTTCCTATGCTACGCTCAGTCAATCTCCGCTTATCACAAGGATTCTCCATATAGGATCAAAATGATACCTCCTAAATCCTGGGTTTTGGATCTATGAGATAGATCTAATTGGATGTTAGGATACTCACCAGTTGTAGTGAGATGGTATCAGTTGATCCTGGGGAGAATCACTGGAAAGGTTCCAGGGTGATAAGGACGACTGAATGTCAGTCACAGGCATTGTCTTTACCCTTTGTAAAGGGACGGTATGTTGGAAGAGTTCCAAGCTGGATACCGTGGAATACTAGACGATAAAGGCTGGATACATCGCTACTTAAGATACTACCAAAGAGGCAGTATGGATGTATATTAGTTCATGAGATGAACTTCGTTCCTACCATTGTGAGACAATGGAGTTGTGGCTTATGCCGAGGAACGTCCGTCCCATCAGTGATCCAGACATATTCTAAGGCAGTATCACCTGATCATGGAGATGGTTGATCTCCAGGGTGATCGAGGTTAGGAGAACAGACTCAGAGGACAACACGGCGAATCCACTCATAAAGGCCTTTTCCCAGAGAGAGACTTTTATGGGATGGTTGAGTATGAGATACTATAGCCACTGCTATCAGATGGCCCTAGTGCAAGTGGGAGATTGTTAGTTATATGTATGCCCTAGAGGCCATTACTATACATAGGATGTATATTGTAGTGGATGCTTGGACATATATAGGGAGGACTTTCTTGCTCGATATGATAGTATGCTATCTGGTTGCTCTTTACCTTAACGTGTACACTGATTGTCTCTCTGTTACATGTTGGTAAAGCCCTTAGGATGTGTACTTGACTACCTGGACTATGATGCGGATCATATTAGTGGGAACATGGTAGTCCATAAGTACATCTTTCAAGGTCCCTAGTCGTGGGTGTATCGAGACGGGGCATCGATATACCAGAGTAGACTAGCGTATACCTTCTCGACCCATACAGATGGGCGATGGATGATCCCATATCCATTGGTGTTTGACATCAGAGATGATATACGGGTGCTCAGTGGAGACTGGGTATACTGGACGGACTCGTCGAGAACTCCCAGATGGTATTATACCTTACGTCAGATGGCAGTTCTCTGGTGACACTAGTACAGGTTAGTCTGTAGACCCGAGATCGTCATAGAGCCTTGTGTGATTCCCACTGTGCTTTGATTTCCACCTTACCACGTCTAAGAGGGCGTGCAAAACGGTGGTTTTTAGGTACAGTCCCGAGTAACATGGAGGCAATGAGCGATAGGAGGGGATTCGTCTCTCCCGGTATAGGGAGTTGATGTTGCGCTGTGTTCGATTGGCTATAACCGGAAATCCCTGGCCAGGGTTGCTAAGATTTACTGGTAAGTGTTACCAGTAGTTTCTCGAACTGTTATAGACCTCATATCGACATGACTTATCGAGCTATTGGGGTCTGACGTTTACCACCCCTAGGCAAGATATGCGACATATCAGACGACGAGACCGGACTGTACGGTAAGTGTTACTGGTTGGATTCACAGGAGTGTGAGTGGGCTTGCTCGTCGATCTTCTGATCGCTCAATACCCGGGTGGCCGTTACATTTAGCAGACCGCTTGCGGCTTATGAGTGTTTGATATGATCATCACCTGCTGCCGGCGTATTGACGAGTCTTTAGAGTCCTACACAGAGGTTTCCTGGCTCAAGCGAAACGAAATAGGAGCGCATATGAGATATGTGCGGGACCGAGAATAATGCGGGTATGTGATACCGTATTCTATTCTCGCGATGGATGTATCGATTGGTTGTATGCGATATAACCTAGTTATCGAATCGAGGATTGATTCGATAAGTCGATACATTGGATATTAGTCGGTCATATGTGATGTGACCGGATCGTTAAATCAAGTGTTGATTTAATGATTTAATGTATAGTTATATATTTGATATATTACTTTACATTAACTAATATTGGTTCACTTAAGATGTTTTTCTCACTTGTTTGTGCACATTGTATTTGTGATATATTTTTTGTGCACAAGATTGTATCATGTTTGATGATACATGCAAACTTGGGTGTATGTTTGATTTAAACCTTGGTTAAGTAAATGGTTAGGGTTTTAATTTATTTATTCATTCATTTATTTATTTATTTTGGATAAAATAAAATGGTGGCATTCTTTATTTTTTCTTGAAGCTTCATGAAGCTTTGAAATGCTTTGACCATTTTGTTTCTTTCCTTAACCCTAACCATTTCCCTTAACCCTAGTTTATTCTCTACATGAGTTAGCCTCACCAATGGTTGCATTATGATAACCATCACTTCATTTTCCTTTTGGAATTAATTCATTTTATTCTTTTTCTTCTTCTTCTTCCTCTTGAGAAAGAAAAGAAAAGCTTGCTTCAAAAATGTCAAGTGATGATTCCAAGTGAGAAATCCAAATCCAAAGTGAACCCACTTCCTATTTCTTCATCCTCTATCACTTGCCATGTAGTATAGGGTGTTTTCTTCACAAGTTTCATGACTTGGTGAAGTTGGAGCTTAATCTTGAGTTGCCTCGACGTAGATCATCTTCGGCATCGAAGTCGACGATCTTGCCCGCCCATTTCTCCGATGAAGCCGACGCTAGAGCCCGGGATTCGATGATCGCAGCGAGGGGACATCATCACGGAGCTATGGAGGTGGAGGACCAAATCTATAAAGGTTGTATTTTCCGTTCACTCTTAAGTTGTTAACTAGTTGCATGTTTCGCCTAATCTCTAGTCAACGATCGCATTAGGGTTTCTCGGCACCGGAAATTTTTGAATTTGGCATGGTTGATGCCTTGTGAGACCTCTTTAGTGTGCCTAGGAACCCTACACCACCTCACCTAAAGGTGTAGCATATGGGCCCCAAGCGGCTTCCTCCCTCGCTCTGCCGGTAGAACAGGTGGCCCAGGCCACCACCGGCCTGTTTTTCGGGACCATGATCCCGCCTTCAAGCTTCTCTATGCCAATACTTGTACCGGAAGTGAACAAGAAGTCGGTCTTCGACCGGCTCACTTCTACGACGGCCCCTGTCAATGGGTCGTCCATTACCAAGCCAACAGCCTTTGTCTTTGCTAGGCTGGATCAAAATTCTGAGGGGCCCACCAAGAAGCCTGTAAATCCCAAGGTGGCTGTCCCAAGGAAGGCAATAGCCGCTGCTCCAGAAGTCGTCAAGGCGGCTTTTCCTGTCAAAGAGTCAGTCTTTTCAAGACTGACTATTCCTGCTCCTGCACCTGCTCGAGGATCTGTCTTCGACAGGTTGAATATCATCCCTCAAAGGACAACCTCAGTCTTTGAAAGGTTAACTCCAGCGGCGCCTCATTCAGACAGGGGACAAAAAGAGGCTGTCTCTATCTCCGAGCCAGTCCAAACGGCTCGTCATGCTCGACGTCTCCATTAGCGACGAGTGAGGAAGGCAGGGGGCAACTCCCCCTCAGGGCTAACTCCACCGGCTCTAGAGGTGGAAGTCAACGCTGCTATTCCAACTGGGAACAGCTTTGAACTGCTGAGGAGGGTACGTAAGAACTCTCCAACCGCTATATTGAAAAGATCTTCTCCGCCCGCGGAGAGAGTTCCGGAAACACGGCAAGAACAGCCCCTTCAACGGTTGTCCTCAAAAATATACAAGGTTTGGCGGAGGGTTCAAGACTCCGTGATTGACCCAGGTTATTCCCGTCAACAGAAGAAGGCGAAGGTACAAAAAGAAAAGGACCGTCCTATTAAACAGCAGAGGACAACAATCACCAGGGTGCCCACTGCAACGGTCCCCTCCACTTCAACGGCCCACAAAAGAAGAAGGCCGGAGAAAACCCCCACGCCCGCGGCAAATGCCAAAGGTGGTGAGCCTAAACGCCCTAGGTCTGGGGGCATTGTAGTTCATACCATCTGTATGGCGTCTGGTAAAGAGGACAGCCACATATCAACAGGTCATAGACCGCACACGCGGTCAGTGACCAAAGTTCAGGAGCAACAGCAAAAGCTCCAGGAGATGATGAACGCGATGGCCGCACTCACTGGGCCAAAAGAAACCCCTGAAACATCCTCGGACGAGTGTCAGGAACAAGAAACTGACGCCGAATTCCTTCGTCGCATATTGGAGAAGAAGGATAAAGAAGCTGCGGAACAGGAAGCCAGCATAAAGAAAATGGCCTTCCTGTTCCAGGACATGATGGGCATGATGATTCAACAGGATCCACCTGCTGAAGATCCCCCGATTATCCTTGAAGATGATAGGGGAGAAACGTCGAATCCTCCTCCGGCTCTGTCAACAGCCAAGGAGGAGGCAATCTCCAAAGCCGATCTGGACGAATACAAAGCTCAGCAGATCCGGGTCCATCAAGCGACGGAAGCAGCGGGACAGGTCGTAAAAACAGGGCGACCGTATCCGGGTTGGTACGACCAGATTAAGTACCCGCAAGGTTATACGATACCAAAATTTCAAGTGTATAAGGGGACCGGCAATCCTCACCAGCATGTCGCCCAGTTCAGGGCGTTTTGCGGCAACACCGGCGGTGATGATAAATTGTTGCTCCGCCAGTTCGTTGGTAGCTTGTCAGATACGGCGTTCGAGTGGTATTCCGAGCTCCCGAATGACTCTATCAAAACCTTTGCTGAAATGGAACTGTTGTTTACCCAACGTTTCGCGAGTGCCAGCGAGCATACCTCGATAACGGCATTGATTAATGCCAGGGTAAAGCCGGGCGAAACATGGGTCCAATATGCTATACGGTGGCGGAATTTGTGGTCAAGATGCGAGCAGCGCATAGAAGAAGCTCCTGCAGTGGGTATGTTTGTGGGAACCCTCGATCCGCAAGAAACCATCTCGCAATTCATGATGTTCTTCAAGCCGACCACCTTCCAGGCACTAATCGACAAGCTGGCGCAGATGGATCAAATGGGCCATAAACCTCCTCTTCCAAGGCCGGACTCTCGAAATAAGAAAGGAAAAGGAAAAGCGATCGTTGTTGCTAATGCTCAGCAATAGCCGAGCAACCCGAAGCCATTCGTTCGTCAAAATAATATGCGCCCGTACATAGCCCTTGAGGAAAGGATGGGACGCTCCTACTCGTTCCCCCGAGATAAAACGAGAAGGTTATTCGAGCTGGCGTTGCGCAACCGACTCATAAATCTGCCGGACCCAAAACGTCCGTCGCAACCAAGTGATGTCAATGAGCCCAACTACTGTCCTTATCATCAAGTACTGGGTCATCCGATCGAGAATTGCTATGTCTTCAAAAATTATCTTGAAGACCAGTACCGACAGGGCAAGTTTGTATTGTCCGACAAATGGAAGGTGAATCCACCGCAACCCCACACCTCTAAGGGAATGAATACACCGGGGACAACATGCTCTGTCGTTGAAGAAGCTCCTTGGGAGGTTGTATTATCAGCCAAGATAAAGAGGATGCTAAATGATCTTCAAACATGCCCAGCGATCAAGTGGAAGAACCCGTTGGAGCCGCAGATCATTGAAGGGATGTTGAAGCCTCGTCCAACTCAAAAGATCAATGGAGGTGGCCCAAGCATTCACAACCAGCCGTCGAAATCTTCAAAGAAGAAGAAAAAGAAGTCAAAGAAGCCCGTGAAGCCTGGCGACAAGCGCACGGACTTGCAAAAACAAATCGACGCGCTGGAGGAATACAACCAGAAGGCACGGACTCCCATTACATTCCAAGAGTTCCTCAACCACGTCTTTCAAGAGGAAGATGAGGGAGATAGTTCGTCGGATGAATCCGAGGAATATGTGGCGAGCTGTCATATGATTTCCCATTCGCTCACGAACGATGAGGAGACTCCTTGTACTGAAAAGCTGAGGGCAGATCCCGAACCAAAAATTCTAAAGCCATCGGATGAAGTAATCGATGCATTCCTCAATGAAGCTCTCTTAAAAAGCAAAGATGATCGGGAGCGTGAGGAGGTTATATTCGAAAGGGCCAAACGCCAGCGCCTTGACGAAAGAATTGAGATACTCCCGCTGGAGCAAAGTACACCCACTGTGGATAAAATCAAATTCAAGATGAGGAAAAAGTTTGCTAAGGCCATATCAATGGGTATGAAGCTACCATCCTCTGAGGGAAGCGTTACTGGTGAAATCGAAATGCACCCCTCCTATTGCTTATTTCATCAGAAGGTTTCGCATCCCACTGAGGAGTGCAAAGCTTTCAATAGGTGGTGGAAAAGATATGTTGCTCACCGACAACAGGTTAAGCGGGAGAAGCGCAAGACTCGCCGGGAGCAAAACAGTGCGACCGAAGGGCTTAATAGAACTACCGGCAATTGTCGCATGGTCAACGCCGGGGGATCACAAGTACTCACATTCGGGAGCAATTCTGATGAGGAGTTGGAGCTTGGCCCCCTCTTTAAAGAGCCCACTTTGGGGAAAGAAGAAGAGCCGAAGATTTGTGAAAATATCCGGCTGCGTAATCGCACGTTGCCCGAAAAGAATCTCGGACCCCCAAACAAAAGAGACAAAGGGAAAGAAAAGGTCCCTGAGGAGATCGCCTTGGATGAACAAATCACGGAAGAGCTAACTGCTAAAGACCAGCCGAAAAAGAATAAGGTGGATTACAACGTCTTAGCGCATCTGAGGAAGCTACCCTCGCAACTCAGCGTTCTTGACGCCCTTTTACTATCAAAGGAGGCGAGAGATTCGTTAATTAAGGCACTACAGGACCCGGAGCAGTTCCAAGCTTCCCTGGCCGAAGAAAAGATGAAGGATGAACTGGAAGAAGTGCACACGGCAGATGTCACTTTTGGCGATGAAGACCTTCTCCTTGGGACGTGCGAACACAATCGCCCCCTCTATGTCTCAGGATACCGCCATGATATAAAGATAGGAAAAATCCTAATCGATAACAGGTCGTCTGTTAACCTACTCAATGTGCGGGTTTTAAAGGAAATCTGCATGAGCGTTCAACACCTCGCTCGAGACAAGATCACCATCTCCGGGTTTGACTCCCAATCGTCAAAGACTCTTGGATCTGTGATACTGACGCTACGCTTCGGGCTGCTCGTCACTGACATTAAATTCCACGTCATAGATGCCAGGACATGCTACAACGCTCTGCTTGGCCGACCATGGTTACACGAGTACAACATCATCCCTTCTACACAGCATCAGTGTATGAAATATTTTAAGGATGGTCTCGAGTATACCGTAGCGGGAGAACTGAATCCGTTTTCCTTGAACGAGGTCCGCAAATATGAAGATGCCAAATACTTCTTACCGGATTTCGAAGACACGGAAAGGTGTCACAAGCCGAAAAACAAAGCTAACGCCACCATCCCTGTTTTCGGAAGTGATACCGAGGAAGAAGAGGAGATAGTGTATTCGGGTCCGCCCCAACACAACAAGTCAGGACCGTCCGCACCTACGTTAATCTTTGGTAGCGACTCGGAAGATGAAATCCATGCTGTATTCTCTGCTCGACCTTCAATACAAACGTCCACTGATGAAGAACAAAGTCTACAAGTCGCTATGGTGCCGCTTAAATATTATAAAGAACTGGATGCGCTTGATACCGACAGTGTAGAGGAGCTGCAGACGTTCTATATCCCTCCCAGGCGAGAAGGCAATTCTATTTTACTGCTCTGAAGAAAACAAAGTGGAGAAAGAAATCTGGCACGGGGCGGATCCTACGTTGGACAAGCTTCAACCCATTCGTCTACCCAGATATTATGCAGAAGGCCTGAAGAGGCTATTGAAGCGCCAAGGGATACCCTTCAAACAGACCGTTAGAAAGGCCAAATTCTATGACAGGGTCTGGAACGTCCCCGGAACTCAGCACAAGCTGCCTAGTGGGAGGATGGAGACGATCGGGCTCGGATACATTCGCCCCAAGAAACGAGGGCTGCTCCATGACTGTTACGTCGTGCGTGACTTCAATGAAGAAGCAGATGCTCAACAGGAGGACGCTAATCCTGAACCAGTAAAGGTTCCTGATGCAAAAGTGCCCAGTCCATCGTTTGAAGAACAAATGGACAGGCTTATAAGGGAAGCTGGTCAAAAAGTCCGAGATGATCACAACCGCGAAATGGCCATCTACGAGAAAGCCAAAATGCAACGTCTCCTTCAACAGACCATGAAAGATGAAAGTGCCGCCCCCTGTCAACCTGTTATAAAAAAGGCTCGACGCAGAGGCAGAAACAAGTCTAAAAGCCAAAAAAGCGCTCAACGCCAACAAAGCGGGGCTAAGAAGCCACGCAAATGGGAGTCGAGCGTTATTGATCTATCCCTCATGAAGAAAATGGGTCGAGCGTACTCGTTTCCTCGGGACAAGACAAGGAAGATACTTGAGCTTGCTCTAAAACATCAGATGCTCACACTGCCGGAGTCCAAGCACCCCGAACAAGCAAGCGAGGTCTCACACCCAAGCTATTGCTCTTATCACCGAGTGATAGGGCACCCTCTTGAGGACTGCTTCACCTTCAAGAATTGGGTTGAAGATCAGTATCAGCTTAGCAAGTTCGCTCTGTCCGACAACTGGAAGGTAGCGCCGCCACAGAAGCACGAACCCAAGGCCCCGGAAGAAGAACCAGTTCCACATTGGGATTGTAAGCGAATTCGTGCTTGCCACGTGATAACGATATCAAAAGAAGAGCCCGAGAACATGGATGACCTTCCCTGGTGCTTCGAAAACAGCAACGACAAGGTAATCTCAGAATTTCCGCCAGCGCCGAAAGAACTGGAGGATGGAATACATACCACTGCAAATAACCTCAAGAAAATCGAGTTGGGGACGGCGAACGATCCACGACCGACGTTCGTCAGTGAGCTGCTATCTGAAGAAAGGGTGGCTGCGTTAAAAGACCTGCTTATACAGCACAAAGATTGCTTCGCATGGAACTACTCCGAGATGCCAGGACTAGATCCAGAAATTGCTGTGCACAAATTGGCGATATCCACGGACGTCAAGCCGGTCAAACAGGCGCCAAGAAGGATGCGGCTTGAGCTTGAGATGAGTATCAATGCTGAGGTCAAGAAGTTAATCGACTCTGGCTTCATCCAGGAAGTTCAATACCCTGAATGGATCGCTAACATCATCCCGGTGATGAAGAAAAATGGGACGGTGCGCATATGCGTGGATTTTCGGGATCTCAATAAAGCCTGCCCAAAGGACGATTTCCCAGTGCCAGTCACCAAACTGATGATAGACAATACGTCCACTCATGAGGTTTTCTCCTTCATGGACGGCTCATCAGGGTATAATCAAATAAAAATGCACCCCGAAGACCAGAAGCACACCGTTTTTCGGACTCCTTTGGGAATATTCTGTTATAAAGTAATGCCCTTCGGATTAAAGAACGCCGGTGCCACCTACCAGAAGGCCATGACGAAGATCTTCGATGACCTCATACACGAAATTGTCGAATGCTATATCGACAATCTCGTGGTTAAAAGCAAGTCATACGAGAAACATCTCGAGCACCTAAAAACTGTATTTCAACGCCTTCAGCAATACAACTTGAAGATGAACCCTCTCAAGTGCGCATTCGGAGTTTCCTCAGGCAAATTCCTGGGATTCATCGTCCGACACCGAGGTATCGAGATAGATCCGTCCAAGATCAAGGCGATTATGGAAATGCCTCCGCCAAGGACTCTTAAGCAGCTGCGATCTCTCCAAGGGAAGCTCGCATATATACGGCGATTTATAGCCAACCTTTCAAGCAAGTGCCGTCCTTACAGCTACCTGATGAAGAAGGGAACTCCATTCGTCTGGGATCAAAAATGTCAGAGCGCACTAGACGAAATCAAGCAGTACCTGCAAAACCCGCCAGTGTTGGCTGCTCCGGTTAAGGGAAAGCCTCTCATTCTTTATACAACCGCCCTCGAAGGTTCTTTAGGCGCATTATGGGCGAAAGAGAATGACCAGGGAAAAGAGAGAGCTCTTTATTACTTAAGTCGAGTTCTACTGGGGGCAGAAAGCAACTACTCCCCCATTGAAAAACATTGCCTGACGTTGATCTTCGCGATAACAAAGCTCAGGCACTATGCATTGGCACATGAGGTCCGTCTCATTTCGAAGGTCGACCCTCTTAAATATTTGATGTCGAAGGACATATTGACGGGACGACTCGCTAAATGGGCCCTGCTCTTGATGGAATTCTCGATAACATATCAACCTCTCAAGGCAGTCAAAGGCCAGGCCATCGCCGACTTCCTCGCTGAGCATCCGATAGCCGCCGATTCTCCTCTAAATTGCGATCTGCCAGACGAACATGCGTTTGACGCGATCGACAGTGGTGATACCCGATGGGAGCTTTATTTCGATGGAGCATCTTCCATGAAAAAGCGCAAACAAAGTACCCCTATAATCAAATCGGGGGTAGGCCTCATCTTCGTGACTCCACAAGGAGGGATTATGCGCTTCGCCTTCTCCTTAACAGAGCCGAGGACGAATAACGAAGCCGAATATGAAGCTTTGATAGCAGGCCTCGAGATCGCCATTGACATGGGAATTGAAAACCTCCTCATATACGGAGATTCTCAACTGGTCATTAGTCAAGTAAACGGCAACTACCAAACGTGCAAACCGGAGTTGGTGAAGTACGGTGAAAAGGTGCAACAACTGTTGACCCAAATTACCTCCTATACTTTGGAAAGCATACCGCGCGCGGAAAACAGCAAAGCAGACGCGTTGGCCAAACTTACTAAAGAACTGGCCGACGAGAACCTCGATGACGTTAGAATCGTGGTACAAAGCCGTCGGGTGCTTGCTCCAGTAGAAATATCTCCGGAATCATCCGAAGAGAAGGGAGCGACTGAACAGACGACCTTGCAAATAGAAGACCGGGAAAAGGCTGAGGACTGGAGGGAAGTCTTCATAGACTACTTTAAGTCCCACCGAATGCCCGAAGAAGCGTCCACAAGACATCAGCTCATGAAACGAGCTCTGTCTTTCGCCTTCGTCAATGATACTCTATACAAGAGGTCATTCGATTCTCTGTGGCTGAGATGCTTAGGACCTGACAAAGCGAAAAGAGTCGTTCAGGAAGTTCATGACGGAATCTGTGGTTCTCATCAAGCAGGCCCAAAGATGAAGTTAAAGATCAAGCGGATGGGCTACTACTGGCCCACGATGATTCAGGACTGCCTCGAATATGCGAAGGAGTGCCACTCATGTCAAATTCATGGGGATTTCATCCATCAGCATCCAAATCCACTACACCCGATGATGGCTAGATGGCCGTTCGAAATGTGGGGAACTGACATAGTCGGCCCCATTGAACCAGCATCGTCCAAGGGACATCGTTTCATCCTAGCGACGACTGACTACTTCTCCAAATGGGCAGAAGCAGTACCGTTAAGAGAAGTGAAGACAGAAAGTATCCTCCACTTCTTCAAAACGCACGTCATATATCGGTTCGGAACGCCAAGACGGATCATCTCCGATAACGGACCTGCTTACAGAAGCCACAAAATCAGTCGCTTTGCACACCAGCATAATATAGACTGGAGATATTCTTCAGTTTACAATCCGTGAGCTAATGGTCTAGCCGAGGCCTTCAACAAGACCCTGACAAAGATCATGAAAAAGACGGTGTCCCGGAATAAGAAAGACTGGCCCGAGAGACTGCAAGAAGCTCTCTGGGCGTATCGAACTACGTTCAAGACAGCCACGAACACAACGTCGTACGCGTTGGTATTCGGTACGGAAGCGGTACTCCCCCTCGAGATAGAGTTACCCTCTCTGCGAGTAGCAATCCACTACGAGCTAACAGATGAATAAAATACTAACCTTCGGCTTGAGGAGCTTGATGCCCTTGAAGAAACACGGCTCATAGCGCAACAGAATCTGGAAGCTTATAAAGCAAAGATGACGCGCTCATATGAAAGATTGACCCAACCCAGGACATTCCGCCAAGGCGAACTCGTGCTAGTGGTCAAAAGGCCTATGATCCCCAATCGCGCCAAGCGGGGAAAATTCGAGCCAAACTATGAAGGCCCGTACATCATAGACAAAGTCTACCAAGGTGGAGCCTATCTACTCATGGATATGCACGGTGAAAGGCCTTTCAGGCCAATAAACGGCCGCTTCCTAAAGAAATACTACGCTTAATGAGTCACAGCCTAGGTCAATGATAGATGACGACGACTATGTCCGCTCGCTATCTTCCTAAGCTCAAACTCTATAAGCAGTAGCCAGCCTTCTTCATGACGGACCGAAACGTCCTTAAACTAATAGCAGACCGATACGTCTTTAAACTACTACCGCAGCGTCCTTAGGCTGACGAGATGAATAAAAAAAAAGAGAAAAAGAAAAAAAAATGATGATAAAAACGGTATGTCCATAAGCAAAATGGGCACGGATGAAAACCCGAAAGGGCTCCGTGAGTAAAAACAGCAGGGCTACCGGCGAGTGTTCGTGAAAACCCGAAAGGGCGCGACCTCGTAAAAAAAAGAGAAAAAAAAATAATAAAAAAAACGGTATGTCCATAAGCAAAATGGGCACGGATGAAAACCCGAAAGGGCTCCGTGAGTAAAAACAAAAGGGCTACCGGCGAGTGTTTGTGAAAACCTGAAAGGGCGCAACCTCGTTAAAGGACACTTACAGGGTCCTCTCGACCTTGTAAGGAGAAACCACCCGCGTGAGATCCTTACGACTCACAAGGGAGCAACACACTTAGGGATCCTCACGATTCCTAAGGAGAAAATACACTTACGAGATCCTCACGACTCGTAAGGAGAACTCTCTTATGGGACCCTCACGGCTCATAAGATTTGAAAGTCTTAAGTTACAGAGACCTAAACATGTGCTTAAGCAATCCCCACAACTTCTGATATTGCCCTACAAGTGGTTCAATACTGACCCTTGTATACAATCCACGGGCGCGAATAAACATTCCCCTAACCAAATTTCATCCGTGACTGGGGATATGTTTGCATGGTGAACAATCCTTGTAAATCCTCTCGATTTATGAGGAGAAAACCCTCCTGTAGGATCCTTACGATTTACAGAGGAAACGAACATTTAGGAATCCTCACGATTCCTAAGGAGAAAATACACCTACAAGATCCTCACGACTTGTAGGGAGAAATAACTTCGTGAGACCCTTACGGCTCATGAAGTCAAAAGCCTTAGTCGACAGGACCCTAACCTTGGTCGCTAAGCTACCTTTGTTCGACATCGACAGAGGCAGATGATGATTCGCTCCTGGGCATATCCCAGTTGTAGCGGTGCTGATGCCGAAATCGGTGTCTAATTTTAGGTTTACGGTGAAAAGCTGGTAGGCCGCACATGCATATAAAATAGCCGAAAAGATGGGGCAGTTTGCAATAAAAAGCAGCAAGTAAAAATGCATGCATGCAAAATAGCCGAAATGATTGGGCAACTCGCAATAAAAAGCGGCGAGTAAAAATAAAAAAATAGCCGAAATGATTGGGCAACTCGCAATAAAAAGCAGCGAGTAAAAATAAAAAAATAGCCGAAATGATTGGGCAACTCGCAATAAAAAGCAGCAAGTAAAAATAAAATAAACAGCCGAAATGATTGGGCACCGCGAAAAATAGCCGAAATGATTGGGCAATCGCGACCTTCGTGATATAAGAGCTGAAATGATAGAGCATCGCAGAAATAAAACAAAAAAATGATGATAAAACTTTGGCCCTACAGTTAAGATCACATCGATCCCTGTATACAATCCAAGGGCGCAAACGAAGAGGGAACCATACTTTCCCAACAGGCTCCGCCAGAAAACGAAGCCAAATCTCGACGGTTCATCTCAACTCCGAAGAAACCAGTGTATTCGGCAAAATCCTTCGACTCAGGGAAACAAACAATCCTTGACGAGAGCCTCCTGATTCGCGTCGACTCCCAGAGCAACCAGTGCCTCCGTGGGAAATTCTCGACCCGTTTCAACACCAGGGAAACAAATAATCCTTGGCGCTAGGGAAACAAATAATCCTTAGCAAATACCTCGACTCAGGGAAACAAACAATCCTTGACGAGAGCCTCCTGATTCGCGTCGACTCGCAGAGCAACCAGTGCCTCCGTGGGAAATTCTCGACCCGTTTCAACACCAGGGAAACAAATAATCCTTGGCGTTAGGGAAACAAATAATCCTTAGCAAATACCTCGACTCAGGAAAACAAACAATCCTTGACAAGAGCCTCCTGATCCGCGTCAACTCGCAGAGCAACCAGCGCCTCCGTGGGAAATTCTTGACCCGTTCCAACGCTAGGGAAACAAATAATCCTTAGCAAATACCTCAACTCAGGGAAACAAACAATCCTTGACGAGAGCCTCCTGATCCGCGTCGACTCGCAGAGCAACCAGTGCCTCCGTGGGAAATTCTCAACTCGTTTCAACACCAAGGAAAAAAATAATCCTTGGCGCTAGGGAAACAAATAATCCCTGGAAAATACCTCAACTCAGGGAAACAAACAATCCTTGACGAGAGCCTCCTGATTCGCGTCGGCTCGTAGAGAAACCAGTGTCTCTGCGGGAAATTCCCGATTCGTCTCAACTTACAAGATGAAGCCTCAGGCAGCAGGGACTAAAAAACTTGCTTCCTGAACAATGGGACCCTGCAAGTCGATCTAAAATGATCTCTTGCATACTATTCACGGGTCTCACTCTCCAAAGTCGAGTTTCGACAAGGAGAGAAACAACCGCTTACGGGTCCTCTCGACTCGTAAGAGGGGAAAATTCTCTTATAGGATCCTTACGACTTATAAGAGAAAACACACTTAGGAATCCTCACGATTCCTAAGGAGAAAACCCACCTACGAGATCCCCTCGATCCGTAGGGAGAAAAATCTCTATGAGACCCTCACAGCTAATAGAGTTGGAAAGTCTTGGGCGGCAGATCTGAACCTGCAGCCTAAGCCATTGCTATCTCGTGAAGAAATCAAGGGGCTTACTCTATTATCTGCTAATTGTGACAACATGCTGATAATAAGAAGAAAAAAAAGAAAGCGACAGAAGGAGCATTCGATTTACATTTGATCAGGCGTTCGAGACACACTCATTCATGCATAAGTAAAAGATTCAGAACGAAAAATAGAGACAAGCTGGGATAAAAAAATTTCATTAATATTGCCAAAAGTTCTTACAATCATAAACGCAATAAACGAAAAATATTATTACAATGGAATAACCTCAGATCCAGGGCACGGATTGAGGAATTCAAAAGTAAGGCCATCCAGAGTTCTTCTGGCCTTTCTGATTATTCTTGTGCGCAGCCTCTCGCGCTCCTGTGTGTCAAGATCCTCGGCAAGCCCTCCCAGCCTTCGATAAGCAGCGACTATCGTCGTCTGCTGGAAAATTTGATGTAGGATGTCGATGAGGCTGTCCCGCCGTTTCTTCGAGATCAGCCCCGTCAGGTACACTGAATTCACCTTGTCTTCGGCATCATCCAGCGCATTGAGCGGTAGGGCCTCGTGAAACCCCGGAAGTGCTCTCCATATTGCTCCCAGTACGACCTTCAGGAGAGCTGAACGACGAGGAAGCAGCCAACCACCGCTTGCGTTGAGGCGACCCATGACCTCCGCACACTGGGCGTCCGTAAACTCCTGGTTTTGATGACGGCCCTGTACGCGGATATCGTCGTAGGTGATGAACTCGTGCAAACTGTATAGACGTACCGCTATTATGCCTGGAGGAAACATCACAGGAAGATTAGCGATAAAAAAATACACAAAGAGTTAAACTTCTTGAGAGCAAAACTCTATTAATTAAGATTGATTTAATTCAAGACTAATTCTTACTTAAATAGTTGTTGTTTAGGAAAATATAACTCAGAGAGTTCTTGAAGGCGAGAGCAAAGCTCTGAAGTTTCTGAAAATGAAAATTTTAAAGATGATAATCGTCTGTGCAGGACCAAAGATCCTATTTATAGGCATCAAGTGCCCTTTCAACTTCCAAAGGTTGCCATAACGGTTGGAATTCTGCCACCGTTGCGCTCGCATTTGGAACCATGCAAGTGCAACGGTGGGGGGCATTTGTTTCCCTCAATTAGAACGAAAGTCTATTTCTAAGACTGAAAAGTAAAACACCGCTTCATGAAAAAGGCTAAACACCAAAGGCAATTTATCCTTGCAAGAATCACATGCAAATCAAATCATACGATGCACAAGCACAACAGAGAACTAAAATAAAAAGAACCCTTAACAGATAATGAAGTACTTGATTAAAAAGAAAGATACTTGTTCATTATTATTATTATTACATTTAAAAAAGATCACCAAATATGGGATCGGAAAGACAAGGGTTCGCAAAAATAAGAAGAAGATTCTCCAGTTTCCTTTCTGTCTTCTCCACCACGTTGAAGCGTCGGTCCTCCCAAGAAGTAGACGTCCAACGATCATCGCCACATTCGTCAGAAAAGGTGGCGATAACAACCCGGCGAGCCCGTATCTGGCTCAGCAAGTGGAAAGAACAGTCCCTCAGGGCTTTGGTGATCAAGTGCGCTTCAAAGAAGCACTCGATCTTATCCTCGGTGGTGTCAAGCATTGCCGAGGACATCTTTACTGGAGGAGGAGGAAGATCGGTGAGCACCGAGGCAAGGATCATCCGGAGCCAAATGGAATGCGGAGGAAGAGGAGACCCCATACGAGTCAAAAGCTCGTACATTGCAGCATCGCACTGCTCGTCCGTAAAAGAAGGGTCCACCAAGCGCGTAGCAAAATGGGGAACGATGTCCCGGATCGGCACTTCCCACGGTTGTCGGCGGGCATGAGGGTGGTTGCAAGCCATGATTGAAGAAGTTCTCTGAAGATGAGAAAAAGAAAAGACTCGGCCTTGGGTTATATATAGACCTAAGCACAGAAAATTCTATGCACAATGGAATTATTTCCAAGACCCGGGAAATCAAAATTTCGGGGAAATACAAGTTTGACTTGAAAAGAGGAGATGAAAAGATATCTCAGGTGAAGCAACGCTTCCGATTCCCCGAATCAGAGCAAAGCTCTACCTTGAAAATCTAAATTTTAATAAATGAAGCAACGCTTCAGATCCCATGCGCTGTGCGCAGGATGCCACGTGTCAGGCGCAGATATGTCAGCGCAGCACCCGAAGCGGCGCCCCCATTCAGAGCAAAGCTCTATTAAAAAACAACAGGAAGCAACGCTTCAGTTGCGCAAGTGCTGCGCTGCACGACACGTGTCCGCGCAGTTGCGCAAGCAAGCGCTGCGCTGCACGACGCAAGTCTGCGCAGTTGCACAAGCGCAGCTGCACAAGCGCTGCGCTGCGCGACACGTGTCTCCACAGTTGCGCGAACGCAGTTGCGCATGCACAGCTGCGCAAGCGCTGCGCTACACGACACGTGTCTGCGCAGTTGCGCAAGCACAGCTGCGCAAGCGCTGCGCTACACGACACGTGTCTGCGCAGTTGCGCAAGCACCGCTGCGCGACACGTGTCACGCGCTGAGACGTTTGCGCAAAACAGAATTGAGATTTCAAAGAAATCTTTTCTGTTCTTGTTAAAACAAGAAGATTTTTTTCTGTAAAACAGAGGCCTTTGGATCAAAGATCCAACGGTGGGGAAAATTCCCCAAATCACTCAGAGAAAGATCTCTTTAACAAATTTAACTAATTTATGGGCACTGTAAAAAGGACCCCAAACCTCAACTCAAAGGCATAGACATTTGGTGAAAAATCAAAAATTTTAAACAGAGAGAACTCTGAAGAAATCTCAAGAGGAAAAAAAGGTAAAAACCTTTAAAAAAGAAGAATTTCTTCTAATAGATCATTGATCTAAAGAACAAGATCAATGATCTTCAATAAAAACAAATAAAATTAGTGCTTTGCACTTTTCTATGAACCTCTAGTTCTTTGAGATAAGAAAAACAAGAGAAACTTGTTTTCTTTGATCTAAATTAGATCAAGAAAGCAAACAGTGCTTTGCACTTCTGTTATGAACCTTTGGTTCTAGAATCTAAAAGATTCTCAATTTTATAGTGCCTTGCACTTGTAAACTGCGCTGTTGCGCTCTTGGTAGAGCGCCACGTGTCAGCATTTGAACCATTTGCGCTACGCGCTTTTGAAATAGAGCTTTGCTCTTTGAAATTGGCGCACCTCACCAGAGCGCGCCACGTGTCAGCAGCGCTAGCGCAGCGCACTAGCGCAGCGCACTGCGCTTGCATGACACGTGTCGTCACCACAAGCGCTTGCGCTCTCTGATTAGCGCAAAGCGCCTAAGAATGCAATGCATTTCTTTTGCTAAACGGCCAGGCCCAAGTCAAAAAGACCTAACAGGCCAAAATAAATTGCAAAGCAATAAAAAGGGGATAGCCCAAGTAAAATTGATGCTCTGCATCATTTATAAATGGGCAGAGCCCAAAACAAATTGATTCTCTGCATCCTTTATGGGTAGAGCCCAAATAAAAATAAAAATAAATGCAATGCAAAAGCAAAAGCAAATGAAATGTTGAACATTTTCAACTGGACTTAGCCCAATTTTGGCGGTAAGTCCTCAAATTAAATTGACTGAGCAAGACTGCTCTTCTAAATCAATTTACATCCGGTTCAAGGGTACATCTCTGAACTCCTCTGACACCTATCGTTGTAATCCTTCAACGGCGTCAGAGAGGCGACGGGTCCCGACGACCACATACGTATATGGACTGCGGGGTCCTTAAACTCGTGGACCGAAACGTCCTTAAACTAATATCGGACCGAAACGTCCTTAAACTAATATTCATCCCAAAATGGGAACGACGGACCGAAATGTCCTTAAACTAATGGCGGACCGAAATGTCCTTAAACTAATAATGGACCACCACATCCCTAAACTGGCGATGGACCGAAATGTCCTTAAACTAATATTGGACCGAAACGTCCTTAAACTAATAATGGACCACCACGTCCCTAAACTGGAACATGGACCACCATGTCCCTAAACTGGAGCGATAGAGCCTCCAAATGCTCTTTTGCCGGATCTAAACGGTCCCGTTTAAGTTGATCTTAGCCCCAAACATGGCTAACGTATCCTTAAACATTCAAATGGACTATAAAACTCCAAATCAACTTTGGTTCAAGGGTACATCTCTAAACTCCTCTGACACCTATCGTTGTAATTCTTCAACGACGTCAGAGAGGTGACGAGTCCTGACGGCCATATAATAAATGGATCACCACGTTAAGTTGATCTTAGTCTCAAACAGGACTAACGTACCCTTAACGAACGTTTAAGTTGATCTTAGCCTCAATACGACTAACGTATCCCTAAACTAAAAACACCAAACCCAAATCTAAGTAAATATGGATTTGGACTAATCCACGTCCTACGGGCAACGGCATTACTCAGTCTCCGTATACAATCCACGGGCAACCACAAACAAAACAAACACACACGACACGAAGTGAAATTCTGGAGAAGGAGAAAGTGGCTACCGCGATGCGGTAGCGTAATTAACTACACGGGCTTGCGCCTGCAGGGAAGAGTGTCCCCACAATCAAAAACCTCTCTAGCGAGGGGGAATCTGACGAAGTCTGCTACATCGGCCGCATCCGTCTAAACCTCCGATACACAGTGTCATAAATCAACTTGGCATCTTCGGAGAGGTAGACGGATAAAACCATATAACAGCTGCCCCGAATCTCAGGCAAGACGTCCTCACGTCGTCTCCGCCGCCTTTCGGAGGGGAACAGGTCTCTAGTGTTTAATACTAGCTTCAGCCCAATTGGCTAAGTTCTAGAGGCAAAGCCTCTCCTTCAATGGACCAACAGAAAGCCAATATTCCAAACATGATTGGACTTAGCCCAAGATGGCCATAAGTCCTCAATCCAAACTTAACTGAACCAATGGGCTCATAACATAATTGATTGGTCTTGGTCCCAAATTGGGCCAAAGACTATTTAATCTACCTTGGTTCAAGGGTACATCTCTTCACTCCTTTGATATTTGGCGTTGTAATTCCTCAACGTCTTCAAAGAGGTGACGGGTCCCGATGACCACACATTGATACGGACTGTGGGGTCCTTAAACCCATGGACTATGACGTCCTTAACCTTGACCGGGATATCTTAAAACTAATATCGGGCTGTGGGGTCCTTAAACCCACGGACTATGACGTCCTTAACCTTGACCAGAATGTCTTAAAACTAACAACGGACTATGACGTCCTTAACCTTGACCGTGATGTCTTAAAACTAATATCGGACTGTGGAGTCCTTAAATCCACGGACTATGACGTCCTTAACCTTGACCGCAACGTCTTAAACTAACATTGGACCGTAATGTCCTTAAACTATCCATGGACCGTAATGTCCTTAAACTACCTATTAACTGCAATGTCACTAAACTAAACAACAGGGCCTCCCCTTAAATCGCTCTCTTGTTGGATCTAAACGATCCCGTTAAGTTGATCTTAGTCTAAATTTAGACTAACGTATCCTTAACAAACGATTAAGTTGATCTTAGTCTCAAATGAAGCTAACGTATCCTTAAACCCAACCCCCAAACCCAAATCTAAGATAATACGGATTTGGACTAGTCCACGCCCTACGGGCGACGACATAACTCAGTCTCCGTATACAATCCACGGGCAACCAAACACAAAATAAACACACACGACATGAAGTGAAATTTCTGGAGAAGGAGAAAGTGGTTACCGCAATGCGGTAGCGTAATTAACTGCATGGGCTTGCGCCTGCAGGGAAGAGCGTCCCCACAATCAAAAACCCCTCAAGCGAGGGGGAATCTGTCGAAGTCTTCTACATCGGACGCATTCGTTTAAACCTTCGATACATGGTGCCATAAATCAACTTGGCATCTTCGGAGAGGTAGACGGATAGCACCATATAGCATCTGTCCCGAATCTCAGGCAAGACGTCATGTCTCGGCCGCCATTCGGAGGGGAACAGATTCTAGTGCAAAAACAACATCTGGTGTGGTACTTGACATTTCACGATTGACTCAATTGCCTAAGCAAGTGATCTGCCAATCATGTACGTCCCTCTCCACTTTAGTCTGTAAGACACTTTTAGAGAGGGTGACTCCATCATCTGCAGGTACACCACCATGCCAGGAGTCATCTATTCTAAAATACCATTAGAATACTGTCAAAGTACCCAAATTGGGAAACTACCCAATTCTAGATCTAGAACTATAGATCTAGTAACCAGAATGTCTGATATTATATCCATATCCTTTGTGGAGAACCAACTGTGTGACGACCAAAGTACAACCGATTGTAGTATAGGAATTTTACTTCCTACTCTGTGTATGTCATCCAAATACCAGGACATCACACCCTACTACCTTCTTAACAGATCCATCCCCTATTCTGATGAAGTCAAACACATGACTTTCACATCAAAAATTAGACGATCTAATCTCCGCTATATCTTCTCTAGCCTATAAATAGACATAAGCTACTTGCCCACTATACTTCCGCTGCTCCCACTGACCACAACAACCCTTCGGCAGAATAATATATATATATACGTACACTTCTAAATCTTGTTTAGAATGACGCTATACATAACCTCCTGCCGGGTCTCATAGCCTGGAACAACCATAGTATCAAGTCTGGGTAAACAAGAACCTCCATGTCACCTTCCTTGAAGCTACCGGAGTACCTTTCGGGTGTCTGAGGTTACCCACCATATCTGCGGAGTGGCTATTGGAATGTCGAACCTGATTGAATATATAAGTCCTATTAAATTTTCCGTAATTGTTTGCGGTTCTGGAATCACTTCCAGTTCTACCATACTC
This sequence comes from Agapanthus africanus, assembly GCA_030015575.1. Classification (NCBI taxonomy): domain Eukaryota; kingdom Viridiplantae; phylum Streptophyta; class Magnoliopsida; order Asparagales; family Amaryllidaceae; genus Agapanthus; species Agapanthus africanus. The sequence goes on along the minus strand of CM057347.1, from coordinate 445,856,037 downwards.
CCACTACTATTTTCTGAAAAAATCCATTTTACTAAAACTGTGGCGAGTCAAGAACAATATCACTATTGACCTTCCAGATGGTAGAAAATCAACCCTCGTCAAAGCCAGGGTTAACCCACAAACTGCCATTACAGAAACGTGCCTTGAGTTATCCAGTGTCTGGTTTTAAGCATAAGCTGGACAACTCCCCGTACCTTAACATCGTTAAGATATTAACCATTCTATATCCAATATAGAAATATTTGGCACTTATTTAATTGGAACCAGATTCTAATCATGCAACTGTCTCCAGTGTATATCAACTCAATGGAGAAAGGCTAATCAGTATTACTCAACTTAGAAATCCATCCAATTATGAGTAACCTGAAAGAGAAACAAGTTTCTCAAAACCATTAACTGAATACCAATCACAAGAATCTACATCTTCAATTTCTTTGAAGAATCCCGGTACTTGCGACACCTGGTTCTCTACTTTATACCTATACCCACAACTTCTTAAAACTTAGACATTGTATTTCTACGAAACACCTGTCTAAAAACTAGAGAAGTTACAAGTAAACAGAACAAAGTACGAGGACCTACCCCTTTGTCCTGACGGACACTGGACAACATACAATACGATGTATAAGTCCGCTGAGTTGAATAACTCAAAACCTGTGCGTCGTAGGTTGAAAACTGTACTTATGGTTAAGAACTACTACGTTGTTCAATACTCCTTACCCAATCGTCAACTGATATAGGTAAATGTCACGGACATAATTTCAAAAAGTTATATCTTACTTTATAAAAATAAACGTACAGATATATCATTTTGAAATTGGTACACAACAACGGATACTCAAAACCAAATACATGCCGTCCGGCAAAAACTCAGGCGACTTCCTTAAATATCACCAATTACAACGAATTCCGATATAATGAGGATGTTCACCTTATTCCCAATAACTTACTCTCACTCATCATCTGTAAAACTATACGGATGTGAGAATTATACCTGGTAAATACATACCCTGGAGTAAGTATCTAATCGGGAAATCAGTTTTCCTTTAACAATGCACTGAAACATGAAAATGTTTCGTTGGGGTATCCTGGTATTCCTAGTAATGCCTCTTCCATAATCCAATTCATGACTATAACCGTATATTTCTTTGCCATCTCTCCAAATCCCTTTATTTGTCTTTATTCATTACCTTCTGTACACTATCGTTAGGCTAAATGGTTTTCTTCCTTCCCTACCGTTCGGCACCAGCCTATGGTTTGGAAGAAGACTATCCAGTAAGCATAATAGGTGTACTCTCCTAATCCTAGGAGTACTCGCAACTTGAGAGAAGGTGGTGATAAAAGACAACTGAATAATACCTTATTCAATTTCTCCCGAACTGGGGAAAAAAGCAAAGGTGAATAGGAGTGGCGATGAAGTACGCGGTTTGGTCGTGAATGATAACAGTCGCAATTTACTTTGCCCTCTTTCCAATCCCTTTATTTTGTCTTTAGTTATTACCTTCTGTACACCCTACTTAGGCTAATTGGTTTTCTTCATTCCCTACCTTTCGGCACATGCCTATGGTTTGGAATAAGACTATCCAATAAGCGTAATAGGTGTACTCTCCTAAACCAAGCAGCTCTTGCAATCTGTGAGAAGATGATAATAAAAGACAACTGAATAAACCAATTCTATTTCTCCTGAAACTGGATCCATCCTCAAAGAAGTCCCTTCGAGTTCGTATATAACCATACGATGGATCTATCCAATGGAAGTGGATGTCCGTAGTAATATGGAGTGTTCTGAGAAATACAAAGGGAAAAAGAAGGAGCGGCAATGACTTATGCAACTTTAGACAATCCAAAAGCCAGTATTTTAAGAAGGTTCGGTCAACTTGGTCACTGAGTCATAGTCTAGGGTCGGTCAAAGGTCGCTGCCAAAGAGAGAGAGAGAAAAGAAACACTCTGCGTGCACTCTAACCCAGATCAGAATGGTTATCACTTTATCTAATCAGAAAACCTCCCACTGTAATCTCAAATTCTACTCCAAACCTGAAAGAAGAATTAGTCGGGATCACCCGAAGAGTAAACTAACGCATCAGTGAGAATCGGGATCCAACTATCATCGCATGATAACTTGATGGAAGCCACTCAAGTTATCACACTCCAGAAGGTATGCGCATGCCTGGCAAGTTTTCCTGTATGTTTGAAACTCCTGATGTGATTTTTGTGTCCCATGCTCTTATGACCTTGACTTTGGCCAACAAATCATAAGTCACATGTCAAGTTCTACCCGTCATTATCCAGGTTAATTTGAACCCACCCGTACCTACCCTTGACTTTGGCCAACAAGGAAGTACGACTGTCCCAAACCAACGCATCTATCTATGCAACAGATGAATACCCAGCATTTACCAAACACTATGCCTTGACTTTGGCCAACAAACATAGCTTGAATACTACTGACCATCCATAAGAAATGACGGAGGGCTACGGCTGGTTTTTGGCGAAAACCTTTAACGTAATGAACTTGATCTCGTTGAAGGAACCTGATAGCTTTTTATAAAAATATAGTGGCGAAAACCTTTTGCTAAAGAGGTCACTCCCGGTGAAGGGATCTCGGCTCTTTTCCCGTGGAATGAGGTGCAGGATATTCCAACTGAATACCGCGATGCAAAGCAACTTGTAATCGACTATATTGAAGTTATTACCCTGACGCAAACTTCTGCCCAAGGGGTCATTCCCGGTGAAGGGATCTCGGCCCTTGCCTCGTCGAATAAGGTGCAGGATATTCCAACCGAATACCTCTATGCATGACAAAAGGAAACGTCTTTGTAATAACACTTTTTAAAACTGTTCCAACAATATCAAATATAGGTTTGTTTTATACTTGCATTGATCAGAATCAACACAGTCCCATCATTTAATCACACCAAAAAAGAACGAAAAATAAAATGTACGTATATGCCATCCGCATTCGCCATTGGGTCCCGTCATTACCCGTTAGGTTACTTAACTAACGACAGAGCGGGGACTGGACTAGCGCGGGTGTAAAACATATACAACATCTAATAGTATATATACCAATATACAATAATCGCTCTAGGCGTAATAAAATGAACCATTACAGAAAAGTAATAAGCATCACAGAACAATACAGATAATCTGGGATTCCCGGGTTTCACAGAGCCGCTACTGAAACCCGACGTTCCCCTGGTCGTGTGGATAGCCTGTGCAATGAAACCTAGACCCCTACGGGTGCGGCAACTTACCCGCCAAAACCTGAAGAGAGGCAGCCCCCTACAGCAAAGTGAATGGACCACCTGACACTTCACAGAATCCGGTAACTTGAGTACCCCTCTTTGGGTCAACCTGTACCCCTTACGAGTGCGGCGAATAGTCTGCCAATTCTAGAGTGAGGCCCCTCTGCCTCTCAAAGCTATGAGATATGGACCCGTTGCTCTCCAGAACCCGGCTATCCATACACTCCATCGCGGGGTAAACCTAGTACAGAAATAAAAATATATATAACGGGTACATCGACCTCAGCCCGGTCGTGCCCCAAAAGAATATTATACAAACAGGCAGTGACGGTAGTCCATATGTTGGACGCTCGTCCCGTAATATCAAATGTACAAATAAATCCAAACTGCACTACCATTGCACACTGCTATCCACCACGACATATCCACAACATCACAGCACAACACAGAACATCAACGCGAATGTCACGTTCGCAAATCCGTCTAAAAGAGCTATAACAATTAGATGCAATTTACCGCTCGAATGATATTCACGGTCGGAGATATAATGTAAATACTGCATACTAACAAGTTTAAAATTTCGATCGACAAAACTTCCCGAAGTAGGCCCCACGTACATCTGGTGTACAGTAATAAAATATGGGCCCAAAAGAAATATTCCAAAAACCACAATTTACCCTGTAGAACATACTGTAGAAATTTGGCTCACTGTTCCCACAAACACGCGGCGGATCCGCGGCCAACCCCTGGTTCGGGCCGCAGATCCGCGGCCGTTATGTGGGATCACGTGACCAAATTTCACCAGTTTGCTTAGAATTGCCTGCACAATTTTCTGTGATGCTCAAAATAATTTTTAGGCCAGATTTAAAATCGACAGAAACTTTGTACAGAAAAATTGTAGTTTTCGAAAATCCGTTCGATCGATATTTTAAACGTGTTAGCACAAGTTAGTAAAGCTTAATGGTGAGGCTCTGATACCACTGTAAGTACACGGTAGCGCCCCGGCCATCTAACAGACGCCAAATGCGGAACAAAATCTTTTTAGCTGGCGCTATCGCATACTATAACCCGGATCTGCCATTAAAGCTAAACTAACAAACTACAAAGTGGGTAGAAATGTTATACCGAACGATCCGAGTCCTTCGGTCTTCAACCATCATCCCACGCTTTGTTGAGGCTGCCCCGATCTCCTGAATCTCCAGTGTTCTCGTCTAGGTGGCACCACGTCGACGGATCTTTAAACGGGCTCCCGCCTCTGAACCGAGGCAACTCGATCATCAAGTTTGCTAAAAAAGATGACCAAGATTGATGTAGAGAATGAGTAGAACACTTTGTCTCGCTTCGTCCAAAGCTATGGACGAACGGTTATAGAAGTTGCCATTTTGGAATCGGAAATGATAAATGAACTTGTGAAATTTTCATGAAGCAAATTCCTTAATCTTTTTTCTCTTAAGCAACCATAATCAAATGGCAAGAGGGGGGCCGGCCAAATATAGAGGAGGGGTGAGTGTAGGAGCAAGAGGGGTGACTTTAAGCAAAGCTTATCATAACACAAAAGATCTCACTCAAATATCTTAGCAAGAACAAAAGTCATTAATGAAAAGATGACTCACTAATAACACCTCATCAACCATTAATACAAATGAATGACTCACTAACCTAGTCATCTTCCAAGAAGCTTCCACACTCATGACTCACCCTCATGACTCACCCATGGAAGAAAAGATAAATCCACATTTAATCGAATGTTAAATACGGGCGATAGAAAACTGGAAACTGGAAACTTCCAAAAGCGATCCTGAAACGAATTTCAGGATAACCCCGTAACAGTATAAACATACCCGTATTTGTATTACAACCGAATACAAATGCATCTGAGACAAAGATATTATATCTACACAGTATAATACTCGGATCCGGCTTAAACCAAAGCCCACCAGTATTATCTGCCCGAAATATGACACGTGCATAAACGCACGTGTATTTTCCGAACCCTGCCATAAAACCATACGGCCTCTACAACGTTTCGCCCGAACTTGGGAAACTGTGTGGGGGGACTCTAATGACTCATCAACACATTGGCACTGGGTATAACCTCTAGCACGTCAGAGGTACTAGCTGTACGTAACGGTTGCCTATGTATTGATTGGAAGGGAAGCTGACGAGCGAACTCATCCAGAAACCCTACTGAGCCTGACAGTGATAATATCCGTACAGTCCGGTCCGTTCGTCTAAGAGTATCGCATATCGAGTCTAGGGGGGTGGATAAAGTCAGACCCCTAATAACGCGATAATTCGTGTCGGTATGAAGCCCATCACCTCTTGAGAAACTACTGATCCAAATCAGTAATTCTCCACTATCTCGGCCGAGGATTTCTAGTGATGGCCATCCATGCACTGTGCGACATCAACCCCCAATACCGGGAGAGACGAATCCCCGACGATCCGCTCACTGCCTCCATGTGGCTCGGGACTGTACCCAACTAAAACCTGTTTGCACGTCTCCTTTGAGCGTGGTAGGGTAGTAATCAAAGCACAGTGGGAACTCACACGAGACAAATGACGATCTCGGGTCGACAAACTAACCTGTACACATATCACCAGGGAACTGCTATCTGACGATATATATAATACCAACTAGCATGTTCCCGGTGAGTCCTGTCCGGTGTACTCATAACGTAATGAGCACCTGTATACATCTTAGGTGAACCAACTGACACCAATGGCTTGTGAGACCGTCCACCGCCCCTCGTCGGGGTCTCGACTGTATACACTAGTCTACTCTGGAGTATCGATGCCCTGTCTCGAAACTCCTACGACTAGGGACACTTTAAGGATGTGCTTACAGACCCTAGCTCCCACGTATATTTCGCCATCATACTGCTGGCAGTCAAGCAGGAATCCTATGGGCTCTATCAACATGCAATAGAGAACTAAAGTATGTAAATGATGATAAAGTCAAACCAGATAGCATACTATCATCTCGAGGAAGACTTCATATCGGTATAGGTCCTCCCTCAATCATTGCAATCACGTATCTGCGATCCAATAATTGACTTAGAGGGCACTATATCCAACACAGTTACCTGGCGAAATACCCACGAGATAAATGTCAGGCAAATAGGAAGCAGGCCGAGCTGCAACCTGCAGGAGAGCTGACAGTTAGACAGATCATGGTCATTTCCGTTGGCTCGAGTCCGAGCAACGAAGACACCCGCCGTATCCAGCCAATCATGACCTTGGATGCTTCCCCTCCAAGAAGAGCAAGAAGGTTACCCCAATCACTTTCAGTGACGAGGTCCTACATCGCATATCTGTCCCGCACAACGATCCCCTGGTGATAACGGCCTGAGTGAACAAATACGAAGTCAGGAGCATCATCGTCGACTCAGGAAACTCGGCGGACATCCTATTCTCCGACTGCTTCCTACGTATGAGATTAAACTCGTCCGATCTTCAACCGACCTCACACCTTCTTTTGGGATTCACCAATCACTCCGTCTAAGATGAGGGGACAATCACTCTCCTTTTCAACATTGGAGAGGCCGACAGAACCCGAACAATGATGGAGAATTTCCTCGTCGCACGGGTTCCTTCCTCGTCAACATCCTCCTAGATCGTCCGACCTTAAATGCCCTACAAGCTCATATCTCGACCTACTACCTAGTGCTCAAGTTTCTTCTGAGCGAGGATGGGATAGGACGGGCCTACGGAGACCAGCAAATCACCAGGGTATGTCTCGCCACTGCAGTTCCCGAGGAAAAAGAGGTTGATCTGATCGACGAACCGTGTGATCCCCAGGAATCGCTAGATATATGGGATGAAAAGAAAGAGATCTGAAGTTCCCCAATAAAAGCCCTGACCTAGTTTCCCCTCAACAAGGGGGACAACAGCCGGACCATCCAAATCGGGTCCCTCCTGACCGGGGATACAAGAGACAACCTTGTATAATTCCTTTGAGACAACTCCGACGTGTTCGCTTGGATCCCCGCTGATATGCCAGGGATCGACCCAAAGGTAATCTCCCCTAAACTTGGGGTTAATTCGAAAGCCCGGCTAGTACGACAAAAGAAAAAAAGTTTCTCGCCTATCAAGTAAAAGGAGATCGAGGAAGAAGTGGACAAATTGCTCACGACGAACTTCACAGGGATCTGAACTACTTGGCCTGGCTGGCCAACGTGGTCATGGTCAAAAAGACGAGCGAGAAGTAGCATATGTGTGTCGACTTCACCGATCTAAACAAGGCCTACCCAAAGGACAACTATCCGCTTCCTTGGATTCATCAGCTAGTGGATAGCTCAGCCGGTCATGAGCTATTAAGCTTTATGGACGCATTCTCCGGTTATAATCTAATCCGGATGAATCCAACCGACGAGTACTCACCACTTTCACCACTGATCGGGGTGTCTACTGCTACAAGGTAATGCCCTTCGGCCTTAAAAACGTATGGGCTACTTATTAATGGCTAGTCAACAAACTGTTCAAGCCACAGATCAAGCGAAACATGGAGGTATACATCGACGACATGCTCGTGAAGTCCACCCGATTAGCTGGGCATACCACAGACCTCGGCGAAACCTTCGAGGTACTATGGAGGTACAAAATGAAACTGAATCCAGCTAAATGTGCTTTCGACGTCACGGGTGATAAGTTCCTCGGATTCATGGCTACCCACCGAGGAATCGAAGCAAACCCGGAGAAGATCCAAGCAATCTTCGATTTGAGGTCGCCCATGAACAGTGTGGAGATCATAAGGCTCACAGGCAGGGTGGCTGCCCTAAGTCGCTTCATGTCCAAATCTGGGGAGAAATACCTCCTGTTCTTCAAAGATTTGATAAAGATCCCGATGTTCGAGTGGACCGAGGAGTGCTAGGTTGGCTTTGCACAGCTCAAGGAACATCTGTCAACACCTCCTCTGCTCACTCAACCAACCAAAGGAGACAAGTTGTTGGCCATTTCCGACCAAGCAGCCATCTCGGTACTCATTATAGAGTCCGAAAGAATATAGAAGCCGGTCTACTATACCAGCCACGTTTTCAAGGACACAGAGACGAAGTACCCGGCCATTGAAAAGATAGTCCTGGCTCTTATCGCAACCTCCACGAAACTTCGGTATTATTTTCAGTCCTATATGATCACCGTCCTCACCGACCGACCTTTGGGGAGCATCCTTGGTTCCCCAGATTCGTCAGGTCGCTTTGAGAAAGGAGATGTGAGTTACCGCAGTTCGAAATCCGGTACAGACCAAGGCAAGCTATTAAAGTGCAGGCCCTAGCCGACTTTATGGTCGAATTCACCATCCCCAACAAAGACGAAACACCATAGCAGAGCTCGAGTCCAAAAATCTCGGTGGAAGAAAATCTCGGTCCGCTTCCGAACTGGGTGCTTTATATGGATGATTCCTCCGCCGAACAGGGAAGCGGAGCAGGCCTCGTCATCCGTGGTCCCAATGAAGCCGAGATAGAGTACTCTCTGCGGCTCGACTTCAAACCCTTGAACAATGCCACGAAGTACGAAGCCCTACTGGTCGGCCAACAAATTGCCTCAGGGCTGGGGCTAAAGAAAATTATATTCTGCAATGATTCCGCATTGGTCGTCGGCCAAGTGACTGGACGTTTCGAGACCCGAAAACCCCTCACGATGAAGTATCTTGCCGAGGTAAAAAGGCTAAGGAAAAACTTCGATGAACTCTAGGTGGAACGGATTCCTCGAAGCCTGAACGTCGAAGCCTACGCACTGAGCAAACTTTCCTCCTCGTACTCGGCCAATCATAAGAGAAACATCCTCTTCGAAGTCTTGTCGCGGCCCAGCGTCGAGGATACGAAGGTGGTCAATAGAGTTTACACGACTCAAGAAGCTACCCCGGACTGGAAAAAGCCCCTAGTAGAGTACATCAGAGACGGGACACTTCCCGAAGACCGAGCAGAGGCCCGAAAGCTCCGCATTAAAGCTCGTCGTTTCATGTGGAGAAAGGACAACTTGTACAAAAAGTCTTACACCCAGCCCCTGCTCAGATGCGTCGATTCCGACGAAGCTATGTATGTACTTCAGGAGATACACGAAGGAGTTAGCGGCGCTCATCCATGCCGATACGGAGAAACTAGTCAGACGATGTAAGGCGTGCCATCTCTTTGGCACCATTCCTCGGCTACCAGCAACCGAGCTAAAAACACTGAGCTTTCCTTGGCTATTTTCCCAGTGGGGAATGGATATGATCGGCAAACGCCCAACAGAAACCGGAGGAAACAAATACATCCTTGTCGCCATCGACTACTTTACAAAGTGGGTTGAAGATACGCCGATAAGAAAGCCAGACGCGACTTCTATGATAAAATTCCTGGAGAACAACATCATTGCTCGGTTTGGAATTCCAAGATGTGTTATCACTGACCACGAAACCAACTTTGAAAACGACAAGGTCAAAAAGTTCTACGGCGAGTACTACATACTACTGAAGTTCTCGGCGGTTGCCTATCCCCAGTGCAATGGGCAAGCCGAGATAGCGAACCGAGGAATCATCAAAGGACTCAGAACATGACTGGAAGGGAGATAAGGCGGATGGGTTAAAGAACTTCCCTGAGTACTCTGGGCATTGTAGACTTCAATGAAAGCCCTCACGGGAGAAACCCTGTGCAGCCTGTGCTATGGCACCGATGCCATGGTGCCCACGAAGATCGGACTACCCGGCTACTAGGTCAAACACTTCAATGATGAAGCCAATGTCTAAGCCTTGTGAAGCAACCTGGACGTCCTGCTGGAGAAAAGAGACCGGGCTCAAATGAAGATGGTTGCATACCAGCAATAGACCATCTGGTACAACAATACTCGGGTCAAACACTGAGCGTTCAAGTCGGGAGACTTAGTCCTCCGCTGCAATGAATTCGAGGACAAAGGGAAGCTGCAAAAAATCTCCCCGAAGTAGGACATCCCATTCCTCATGACCGAAGTATTGCCCGGAGGAGCTTACCGACTCCAAGATTCCTTGGGTCATAACCTTCCGTGGCCATTCAATACAGAAAAGTTTAAATTATATAGATGAACTTGTACTTTCCTAAATAATGAGATTCATGCTTTTCTGTCATCTGAACTTGTTTTGTTTCCGAGCTAAGCCCTCATGCGAGGCCGGCGAACAGCTTCCTGCTCGTCGCACCCATTCATTGCGGATAGATTCCTTCCCGGCTTAACCCATGAATCCTAAGCCCTCGCCATGAGGCCAGCAGACAGCTTCCTGCCTGTCGCACCCATTCACGATGGGTAGATTCCTACCTGACCTAACCCGTGAATCCTAAGCCCTCGCTATAATGACTCTGAAATCACTATACATAAATTTCTTTTTATTGTACAGAAAAGGATATTACAGCCTGTGTAAGAGTTAAAGGTTAAATTTGTTTAATAAAAGTAAGAAACAACTTGTAGCTCACTGGTAAAGCCTCTACACTGTTGTGACATAGTCTGTGCGTTCGATTCTCATCAGACCCAATTATTTTTAGATTTTTCGTTTTTAATTTTTCGGAAGTCCAAGGGTTGCACGTGCAATTTACGGAGAAACGGAAAGTTTCAGAAAAATCAAACATGAGCAAAATGGAGTAAACACCCAATTTGACATGTGGCACAAATCTCGAGGCAAGACATTCAAATCTAACCGCCCATTCTCCCCTTTTGGCCTGCACCGATGGTCGATCTTGCTCTATTTGCCTCCGTGCTTTGCACACACACCCTTTCGACTCCCCTTAACTCCCCTGCACCGTTTGATTTTCCTGCAATCAAATAGAGACTCTTCAATTCACCAATTAACACCTTTTTAATGCATTTTTGTCACGACCCACCCCAAACACAGATGGTATTGTCCGCTTTGGCCGAAACCGCACGGTTTTGTCCTTTTGAATGAACCCGGGGCTACTTCACAGTAGGTTACTCATCCCAGAATTTCTCTGGCTCAAACATGCTTAACTACGGAGTTTTTCAAACTCCGTAGTTCCGATTCATCCAAAAGGCGCCTCTGTATTATAAGAGTGGTATCATTCCATTTGTAGTTCAGATCGTGCCCTCTTCCGGAATAGAATTCGATACTCCCCATTGTTCTGGTGGGTCCCCATGTGCATCCGTATCAGTTACATCCCCACCTCGATACCAGATAATATCTCACTTCTCACGGGATAGGTGGTATTCAGCCCTAACTCCACCTAGGGTATTACATTCCTTTTGAATGAACCCGGGGCTACTTCGCAGTAGGTCACTCATCCCAGAATTTCTCTGGCTCAAACACGCTTAACTACGGAGTTTTTCAAACTTCGTAGTTCCGATTCATCCAAAATGCGCCTCTGTGTTATAAGAGTAGTATCATTCCATTTATAGTTCAGATCGTGCCCTCTTCCGGAATAGAATTCGATACTCCCCATTGTTCTGGTGGGTCCCCATGTGCATCCGTATCGGTTACATCCCCACCTCGATACCAGATAACATCTCACTTCTCACGGGATAGGTGGTATTCAGCCCCAACTCCACCTAGGGTATTACATTCCCCCCACACTTTGAACAATGGTTCGTCCTCGAACCACAGACCTACTTTTGAGGGACCAACTCTGATACAATATTTGTCACGACCCACCCCCAAACACAGATGGTATTGTCCGTTTTGGCCGAAACCGCACGGTTTTGTCCTTTTGAATGAACCCGGGGCTACTTCGCAGTAGGTCACTCATCCCAGAATTTCTCTGGCTCAAACACGCTTAACTACGGAGTTTTTCAAACTCCGTAGTTCCGATTCATCCAAAAGGTGCCTCTGTGTTATAAGAGTGGTATCATTCCATTTATAGTTCAGATCGTGCCCACTTCCGGAATAGAATTCGATACTCCCCATTGTTCTGGTGGGTCCCCATGTGCATCCGTATCGGTTACATCCCCACCTCGATACCAGATAACATCTCACTTCTCATGGGATAGGAGGTATTCAGCCCCAACTCCACCTGGGGTATTACATTCCCCCCCCCCACACACACACACTTTGAACAATGGTTCGTCCTTGAACCACAGACCTACTTTTGAGAGACCAGCTCTGATACCATATTTGTCACGTCCCACCCCTAAACACAGATGGTATTTTCCACTTTAGCCGAAACCACACGGTTTTGTCCTTTTGAATGAACCCGGGGCTACTTCCCAGTAGGTCACCCATCCCAGAATTTCTCTGGCTCAAGCACGCTTAACTACGGAGTTTTTCAAACTCCGAAGTTCCGATTCATCCAAAAGTCGCATCTGTGTTATAAGAGTGGTATCATTCCATTTATAGTTCAGATCGTGCCCTCTTTCGGAATAGAATTCGATACCCCCCATTGTTCTGGTGGGTCCCTATGTGCATCCGTATCGGTTACATCCCCACCTCGATACCGGATAACATCTCACTTCTCACGGGGTAGATGGTATTCAGCCCCAACTCCACCTGGGGTATTACAATTTTAATCTACATTTTTAATTCCCAAACCCTAATTCTCCACTATAAATACCACCCCATACCCTATCTCCCCTCTATTCTAAAAATTTCTAGCAAAATCACCTTAAAATTTCCTAAGTGCAAGTGGAGTCAAGTGGAGTTAGCGACCAAACTAGTTCCATCGAAGAATCGAAGCCATTTTCGGAGATTCCGCGACGCCACGGGAATCCCCCTTTCTTCTTTAACCCCTTCATAACGACACACAATGAGTAAGTCCCCCTTCATCACCATTCTTTTCCATCTCAAAACAATTTGTTAAACAAACCGACAAAAGTGGAGTTAGCTCCGATGTATTCTTCTTCTTAACATTTGTAAGCCATGTGATAAGAAAACGAGATCAAACTAACATCCTATAATAATCTTAACTTTATTCACATCATTTAGTTTTTAGTTTAACCAAAATTTCATATGAAACTAACCGATAACAAACTTTTTCAGTAAAATACCATGAACTTTAGTATAACACTTCTCGATAATTAGTTTAAATACATTTATAAAAACTTCACGGGGTAACGACCTACCCCACACGCACACTATGGTTTCATAGCATGGTATTCTAGAGCTATAGTTAATTTAAAGAAGAACTTTTTCATTAACATACCACACCGTTTCAAAACGGGTTTCTTTAAATCGGTATTTCGAAATCCTTGGCAATTACGCCTCTACAACCCTCGTTAGGGGACCCGCTAATGGATGGTGCGAATTATCGCACATCCTTGGGAAAGTAGAGCGATATGCAGAACTCCTCACGGAGTATTTGGTCTCGAAAGAAATAAAAATACGGTTTTGAAGAAACGCGACTTTTCTAAACAAAACTAAATTTTGAAAAATTATATAAAAATCATAAATCCATATTTTTAATAAAAACAAATTAAGAAACTATATTTTTTAAAAAATAAAGATTAAAATTTTTAATAAAATACTACCAAGTTTCCAAAGGAGCTAGTTTTCATAAAAATACCACAAACTTTCAAAAACCTAGGTTTTATCACCAAAACACCATAAAAAATAAAACACATGTTCATGAAAACCCTAAATATTCTAAATCATCCTCGAGCTTTATTTTTAAATAATATTAATATATATTTTTCATAAAACCCCCTCGAGATATATAAACAATGTTTTAAGGACTCTAGATTAATATAGATTTAAGCAGGATCAATTCTATTAAGCCTCAGGGAGCCAGAGAAAGGAAGTGCTTGCCTATTCAGGTTAGACAACTTAACAGAGTTATCAAATGGCAATTGCCTTGAAAAAAAGACAAATCCTGTCGTCCGTGTGCAGCAGTTGCCGATTTCTCCCAAACAAAAGATTTTTAACAATTTAAATCAATTCCTAAAAAAAAAGACATGAACTCAAATCCAATCTTGAATCTAAACTTGAACTCGAAATTGAACACAAACTCGAACTCTAACCTAACTCAAAATTAAACTCGAATATGAACTCGAACTCAACCTACTCGAATCAACTTGACTCGAACCAAGATTCCAATTGTCATGACTCGCATATTACTCGACTCACTCGACTACATTCTATACCTTTTGCAATTTATGGTTTCGATCAAGACATGTTAATCAATCAATGAAACCAATTAAGTATATTAACCAATTATAATATATTATACTCGGGATGCTTGGGATAGTTTCTTGTGTGAATCCAACGGAGCTTCAGGAGTCTCGTATTAACCTCTTTTTTTTTATTTTACTCGAATATCAGTCGGTTGACTCATCCACAGCCTAGAGCCACGATACTAACAAATGAAATGAGCCTGTATTTTCTTGCTCCTGGGGCCCTACTCTTGAGCTTATGAATACTTCTACCGCTGCGTTGGCATTCACACTTGGAACATAACGTTAACATAGTGACCATATAGAGACCTATAATATATACTTATCCATGAACATATACTCTTACTCGTCATATATATTCTCCACTTGTCATATTCTTTACTCTTATCTATCTTTGGGACTTACCGAGCGTTAGTTCGTTGACGGGCATTCCACCCACTTTTTTTCTTATGAAATGTTCGTCAGATACAGTCGAGAAGGAGGAGGTTGAAGTCACAGAAGAGGATTACAACCAGATCGCTAATCAGGGCAAGCTCCGCTTCATTTTTCCTTCAGTTTATATATGTCACTTGTTTATGCATTTTCCTCATTGTATTTACTTTCCATCATAAACTCATGTATTTTTAAATATTGGAAGTTGAATGTAAATGAAGATGTTTATTGAAAAATTTTACAGTCTCTATTTATTCTTATATTGTGTAATATTGTTTCAATACGCTTAGTATATTTATTTAGGAAATGACCTTCTCTGGATTAAAATGTCTTGGGATTACCACGTCACCGTTTCCGTCTACTATGAAGCGGGGCGTGACACTCGCCATGAGGTCGGCAGACAGCTTCCTAACAGTCGCACCAATTCACGGCGGGTAGATTCCTGCTCTCGCCACAAGGCCGGCGGACGGATTCCTGCTCTCGCCACGAGGCCGGCAGATGGCTTCCTGCTCATCGCACCCATTCACAGCGAGTACATTCCTGCCCGGCCTAACCCGTGAATCCTAAGCCCTCGCCACGTGGCCGACAGACAACTTTCTGCTCGTCGCACCCATTCACGGCGGGCAGATTCCCGCCCGACCTAACCCATGAATCCTGAGCCCTAGAGTGAGTAGACACTTGCTCGGTTCAGAAGCTAGCGGACAAATTTCTGTTCATCGCATTCACTCACGGTGGGTAGATTCCTGCCCAACCTAAGCCGTGAATCCAAAGTCCTCATACGAGTAGATTTCTGCTCGGCTCATAGGCACATTCATTCTCGGCCCGACCAGAGCTGATGAATCTTAAGCCCTCTACTCACCTTACCCCCTCTCCGAGGGGTGAAGGCAGGAGATACCGACCTAATGTTCGCTCTACTCACATTATCTCTTCTTCGGGGGGTGAAGAGGGTACTGAGAATACCGGCCTATCTATACTTGAAAAATAAAAATGCAATTTTTCAAGAACGAAGATGAGAGTATACCAGTCTATCTACACTTGAAAAATAAAATTGAAATTTTTTAAGCAAACACATTACAGACGAGCAAAAGGTCATATACACTATATATAGGCAAAAATACTTCATTAATTTCAAAATTGATGTATAAGGTATTGTGAGCTCCTCAGCTTTACAAAATTGCCCGGAGGCTTACAAAAGAGAATAAAATGGAAAATAAAGAGAACGGGGGCGTCAGGGCTTCTCCTCGGGATGGCCCGATCACCAGTCGTCGTCATCGACCTCCTAAGCCTGCTCGGGAGCGACCGGGGCAACCTCCGGGGCCATAGACTCAGCGGACTGCGGAGGAGGAGGAGCGGCAGCAGTCTCGACGGTGGCCTAGCTTCCATCTCTGCCACTGGGCTCTTCACTGGGAAGAAGATACCGTGAGTGGAGCTCCTTTTCGTCGAGCTCGGGCTGAATCTCCTTAACGGTATTGAAAGCATGGTGCCACCCTTCGGCCGCGGCGTCGGTTAGATCGATGTAGAACTAGTCGGATGACTTATAATTCTCCACAGCCTTCTTCGCCGTCTCCGTAGCCCACGTTGCCGCATCCTCGGCCGCCTAAGCCATCTTCTTCAACATGTCCCGCATTCCCTTCATAGCGTCGAACGGCCGGTTGAGCTCGCCGACTTAAGCGTGAAGAGCCCGGTTGGCCTCGGCAAGCCTCACGGCCTTCAGCCCCTCCGAGACTTTCAGCGCCTCAAGGGAGGCGGCATTCTCTTCGGATGCCTTCAGCTCATGAGGCGTTTGTCCTCGCGTGCCGAAGCCTCCTCCTCCCTCTTCATCACCGGGATGATTCCAAGGGCACAGTACTGGAGAACATGCAGAAGGAAACAAAATATCAGTCGAGAACATAACCGAGGAAAAATAAGTTAAAAAAAATTCAAGTATAATTTTACAAACCTAGACCGCCTCCTGAGCAATGGCCGCAGCCTGGGCACACACAGTTCTCCTCGGGATCTTAGCTCTAATGCTTTTTTCCTCCTCCATCAAGAGGCTGTCGGCGAAAGACAGCCCGGACAGAACCTTGTAGTGGAGCCCGTTCTCACGGTCTTGTTCCCCGGTCGACTCCCCCGAGGAGACGTTTTCTTCTACAACTTGGCCCGAGGCTCAGCGGAAGAGGGTGCCCCTGACCTTGACCGGGGAGCCAAAGCCCAATGTTGTGGCCTCTCACCCCCCTCCAGACTCCTCAGGGACAGGGACCGGGACCGGGATAGTTGTCCTCTTGGGGGGGCGTCCGGACGGTTTCGCTCAGCGCAAACCTGGACGAGCTCGTGCCACCGCCCTTCTAGGGTCGTGCATTGGCAGCCAGGGAGGCCAAAACCTTCGACTGATCCATGGGCTCTGCAAAGAAAAATAAGGAATGGTCAGGAACGCAAAGCGGTAATAACATTAAATATGGATTGGATGGCTAAACTAGACTCACCCAAGTATTGCACACGGCTAAACCCTGCCCACCTTAAAACCTGCTCGGAAAGCAGGACATCGGTTCGCTGGAGCGGCTCCTACTAAGGTATGACCCTGCTTCCGCGGTGTTCAATACCCGATCCTTCAGACAATCCGACCGGTACCATTCTGTTGACACCGGCAAGTTATCTCCCTAAGGAAGACGAAAGAAAAAGAACTTCTCCTTCAGCTCATGGATGGAAAAAGGGACGGCTAACACTCCTGACCTAGCCCCCTACCCCTGAGCTTCCTAAACGAGAAGTACACCCAGCTCAGCTCATCTTTGCAAGTCTCGGGGTGATTTTTATAGTAGAGGAAGGAACAACGGAGTCCGAGGTTAAAAGGATCTCCTCAAATTTTAGCCAGATCAGGAACCTAAGGACAATCCTCTACGAGTTCGGAGCTAGCTGACTCGGGGCGAGTTGGAAGAAGTGGAGGACTTCACAAATCTCAGGGGGAAAGGGTAGACGTATTCCTCCGAGGAATGCTTCCAAGTAAAGGGCAATCTCGTTGCCTCGCACTTGATCCGCCCGTTCATCCTTCCCGGCCAAACGAAGCGTATAACTGGTCGGAATGTGAAAGTGAGATCGGATATCCGCGAGCCCGCTCTCCCCGCTCAACACCGAGGTAGCATCACGAACGTTCTCGATGTGCACATTATGGGCCTTCTTGACCTCCCGGCGTTGGGGAACAAGGGAATCGCCACCCCTTGAGGGCGAACTGGACACAGAAGAAGAAGAGCTTTCTCGGCTTTCAGAAGACAAGGAAGACTCATTAGACTCGATGTCAGAGGACGAGGCCTCATCACCGGACTCTACCCTAACTACATTTTCTACGAGATCAGAAGAAGACGTCTGGCCTGATTCAAGAAAAGGAAAGACTGGCGAAGGGATTGGAAGCTGACCTAGGGTCAGGAGCGCCAAGCAATTAGGAGATTAGAAATGCGAGTGAGCAGAAATATTTGCTGAAGGCAGGGAACCCCTATTTATGCCCTCAGCAAAAATGATCTGACGGTCCAGGCGACGCCACGTCACAGCCGATCATTGGCGGCCTTCCTCTTACGTGGATCCAAATAGCCAAAATGATGTCTCACATCCACACTCCAGATGTCGTCACGTGGCACGAGTTCGACGGTCGACCCGTCGCCACGTCGACCCGAGCAAACGAAACGACGTTGCCATCCTTTCAGCGATCCGCTGACGTCATCGAGGATACGCGCGAAAATTAAGGCGCACAATGGATGCCATGTGGACTCAGGATCGAAGAGACACAACCACCAAACGCCATGTCATTCCCGGACAACTACTGCGAAGATTACTCGGACCAAGCTAAACAAGGAAGACCGAGCAGACCACTCTCAATCGGACCAGTAAATAGGCTGGAACAAGAGTAGGGGCTAATGATGATACTAGTAAGTGGAGATTCCCCCGATCATGGCACGTAGCAGATGACGTGTCATCCACGTATGCCCACTAAATTCCTTGGAGCTATGGAACTGAAGTAAGTATGATGCAAAGGGAATATTCCAAAGGGCTTCGTCTCCAAGGCTCAGTCCGAGGAATAGGCTCCGACCTCTCGGGGCCTCCACCTAGTGCATTCCTCCTTCAACCAACCGCTGATCAATAGCTCGTTTCCGAGCAATCTTAGAGCTGAGCTTTCTCAGCCTCCTTGCCGCCCCGACCAACCCGAAACTGGTAGTTCAAAGCTCGAGCTTCCTCGGATCGAACCCCTTTAACTTCCCCTTACCGAGCTTCATCGTAACGGTACCACATCTTCCGCCACGACAAAGTCAACCACCCTACGTTCCGCATCTCACGCGAGCGTATCTCATCATTAATGTGAACGTGGCGCGTGGGCGGAACTAACGGCGAGGACCTCGCAACGGCTCGTTCCAATACGACCCCTATATAAATCTGACGATTCAGGTAATTCGAACTTAATCCAATACGCCGCTACTCTGCCCAATTATTCCACGGTCCTAACTTGATCGTCGGAGGGCCAACGGTGCTTTCCCACCCCGAGACTTTTTTTGCAGGTAGCTTGGCGTCAACGGAAACT
Organism: Agapanthus africanus; assembly: GCA_030015575.1. NCBI lineage: Eukaryota > Viridiplantae > Streptophyta > Magnoliopsida > Asparagales > Amaryllidaceae > Agapanthus > Agapanthus africanus. The sequence continues at coordinate 445,836,762 of CM057347.1, read as the reverse complement.
AACAACCTAGTGAGATCCACTCACTTTCCAAATCACGGCCCTTCAACTCACTCGCCACCAGATCGACGGAGGACAACATCTGAGAGAGGTTCCGACCTCTATCACAATGCTTTGGAGAAAAGACAGATCAAATCTAATCTTGCACGATCATATGAATTACATAAGTTTATTTATTTCTCTCTACTAGGTCACCGATGCACAAAATATTTTTCATAGCGGAATGATAGATAGATCTCCCGAAATCTAACGGAAGTCAAGAAAAAGAAATGGAAAAACTAGGCTAGCCAATTAAATTTATTAGACGGGTTCTGGTATAAAAAATCTTATGGATTGAAAAATTAACTATGTTAGTGTTTCGAGGTAAACTGTATATTTTTCAAGTATACAAGGGTTTCCTCCATTGCAAACAAAAGTGACGGGTTTTCCTTGCATTTTAGCCTGAAATGAAAATGAAGTAACAGAACAAGGACATATAGATTAGTAAATTAAAGATTATGGTTTTATTTTGATTATTTCCATGTTTAATTCTTTAGCTGTATGCTAAAAGGTTAAATTATGCTTAAACACACCTTAGCTATCCCAATTTTTTACTAAACCAACCTTAAGTTTTTTTTTATTACTATAGAGGTGTATATATTATTTTTTGGGGTTTTTTTTCTGTTAGCCTCCCTCATAATTCAATATTTTTCTCTATCCCTCCCTATAATTAGTATTTACCTGTAACCCCCTATATTTATAAGTTACTCCTGCAGCCCCTACTTCATTTTTGAAAATTATTCCTTCTCCTCCCCGTCAGCCGCCCCGTCTTCTTCCTCCTCTTCTTCAACCCATCGCCTTCTTGTTCCTCCTCTTTCTCAACGCCACCGCCACCGCCATCATCACTACCATCATCTCCCTCCTCCTCCTCTTCCAGCCATCGCCTCCTTCTTCTTCCTCTTCCTCCTCAACACCACCGCCACCATCACCACCACCTTCTTCTTCCTCTTCTTCTTCAAATAACAACCGTCGCCGCCGCCATCCTTCTTCCTCCAAAAATGGTATCGGCGGCTGTTGTGGGTTGAAAAAAAAGAGGAAAAAGAAAATGGTGGTAATGGTGTTGATGATAGTGGCAGTGGCGTTGAAGAGGAGGAGGAAGAAATTGGTGTTGATGGGTTGCAAAATAAGAGGAGGAAGATGGTGACGGTGGTGGTGTTGACGGTGACGGTATTGCAGAGGAGGAGAAAGAAGACGGAGGTGGTGGAGACGGCAGCGGTGGTGGAGGAGGAAGAATAATTTTCAAAAGTGAAGTAAGAGGGCTGCAGGAGTAACTTATAAGTATAGGGGGTTACAGGTAAATACTAACTATAAAAGGGACAGAGATAAATATTGAAGTATGAGGGGGGCTAACAGAAAAAAAAACATATTTTTTTAAATATATATTATCGTCTCCAAAATCTTTACTATTTGGAAAACATCCCCAAATCTAGTATTTTCAGAAAAGCCTATTAAGTCCCCTAAATTAATGAAAAAAGACCCATGCTCTATAGATGTTAAATTTACCCGTTAAGGATGAAAAATGGCCATCGTGCATACCAAATTTTTGAAGAAAGCCCCCAAGATTTATGACTCGGTGCAACAACTGCAAATTTCATATACTTTCCTTCAAGGATCCCCTTTGAGTTTGTTCACTAGTTTGTAAATGAATATTTAAATCTTCTTCTTCTTGTTTCGCCGCAAGCTAAACCGTACCTCTCTCGTTCTTTAGCCGCAATCTCCTTCCTCTTCCCAAAACCCGACCACCTCCAGCCATTGTCGTAGCGTTCTCCATCGCCGCCGTCTTCTACTTCATCTTCCCCACGGCATCAAGTCGGCTTCACACACCGAGATCCCATCTCACGTTCATTTCTCTCGATTACTCCAGCATCCCTAGCCGACCAGTTCAACCGTGCCGACGCCATCTGATGATGCTCGATATCGGTGATCTGCCAGATTGTGACACGTGGTAGATGACCTGTCCCGAAGCCCGCAAGGAAGGACCAAAAACAGCACGTCGGAAGAACACCCAGGTCTGCGACCCTCAGACGTGGCCGACCCTCTGTGACCGACCACACAACTCCTGTGCCCGCCTTACAAACAACTATTGGCTCACCTCGCACCCCCGCACAATTGGCCTCCTCGGCCCCCTCAGCTCGTCTCCGGGCTACCGCAGAACCTAGATACCTCGGCCTCCCGCCGGTCCCCGAGCCTCCCGCCGAGCTCATATTCCTCGGTCACATCGACCGACCAACGGTACCTGTCGCAGGCGCAACCGCCTCACCTCCGCGAATCTCGCCATACGCGAGATATCCACCGGCCACGTCCCGCGTTCCACGCGATCACGATCCCCCATTAATGAGCCTATCTCGCCATTAATAAGAGATCCCGCCTATCACGCGAGAGTGACGCCGGGAGCGTAACGGCCAGCGTGATTCCCGTGCCTGCCTGCCTGTTGCCACCACTATATAAACCCCTATCCAGACGGATCAAGTAAGTCATCTTCTCCCGACTAGGTCGTTACTCTGCTCAAATATCCGGTCTAACTTGATCGTCGGAAGGTCCTCGGTGGTATAACCACCCCGGGACTTCCTTGCAGGTAGCTCGGCCACCACAACCTAAAACCCATTGAGAATCCATACGCTTCAGGAGTCAAACTCTAACTCAATCCCAGCCGTCCAACATCGCTGGACAGCAGATCTGCGGAAGGTAACATTTTGACGTGATACGACGCAGGTCAGCTGGCGCCGTCTGTGGGAACTTCTTGATTCCACTGAACAAAGTTCATCTTCCGCCTTCATTCAATGGCGAGCGATCACCGCGACGATCCAAGCACCAGTCGCCGTCTCCCCCACAACGGAGGCGCTGATAAATCTCCTCCCCCGAACGCCATCAATGCCCTAGCCGCCCAGATAGATCGACTCATGTCCGTCGTGGATGCGTTCGTCCGTGTCCAAACGGCCGGCCAGGCTCTCCAGGTCGCCGCTCTCCCACCTCGGGATCGGGACCCCTACAGAGGGAGAGAAGTCTCTGCACGCGTCGGCACAGCCGACCACCGCCTCGATGCCTTCCACGGCCGCCGATCTCCCAGGCCAACATATTCTATGACCCGCTGGGCACCCCATAGTTCAACACCGAGGTCTGTCGCCCGAGTGCCTCGCCCCGAGCCCCTACGCGCTCCTGTCCCTCCCGAGGAGATGTCGGTCAGCTCGCCTGCTCACAGGCATGACCGACACCCCTCCCTCGACGGGGTCACGCGGACGGAACTCATCATGGCAGCTCGAAGACTACCTCGCCGGGCGACCTAAGGAACCTCATCAAAAGGAACCGGGGCTTATCAAAAATCATGGTCATGTCAGCGGGGAATACGTCGAGTACTTACGAGACTCAGCATCCCACGTCGGCCACATAAGCCAACAGCCGTCCGAGGAAGAAAGCCAGGGAGACCGAGCCGATCATTTTTTACGATGAGGACCTCCACGGCATATCCCTGCCCCACAATGACCCTCTGGTGATCACCGCTCAGGTCCACCAATACGAGATGCACAGGATACTAGTCGACTCGGGAAGCTCGGCAGTCATTCTCTTCTACGACTGCTTTCTGCGCATGGGGCTCACCTCAGCAAACCTGAGGCTGACCTCCCACGTCCTTTCAGGATTCACCAACCACTCCATCCTGACGGAAGGGGTAATCACTCTGCAGTTTAACGTCGGAGAGGCCAGCTGTATGCGAACAGTCCCTGTGGAATTCATCGTAGCGAGAATCCCATCGGCCTACAATATCCTCCTCGGCCGCCCAACGCTGAACTCCCTCCGGGCCCAGATATCGACCTACCACCTGGCGATGAAGTTCCCTCTCGATCAGGGCGGGATAGGTCGCGTCTATGGAGACCAGCGGATTGCAAAGGTTTGCTTCACCGCAACAACGTCGTCTGGGCGGCCAACTAACGATGTCAAAGATGAAGGTGACATCATGGGTTCCTGGACACTCGAGATGAGCAAAAAGAGGTCCGAGGGACCCCGGTGGAGCTATTGACAGAGGTCCCCCTCGTAGAAGGGGACGACGAAAAAATCGTTCAGATCGGGTCGCTCTTGACAGGATGTAACGACCGTGTTTTCTAATACCTAATAAAAAAATATTTTATTTAAAATTTCTACTATCAAATAATTATTTACGTGTTTCGTTGATAGAAGAATAATTTTTAAAGTAATAATTTTCAAAGCATTGGATAGGATTAAAGGAATTTTCAAAAATCTATTTATTGTTTTTATAGGCTTAAAATGTTTTAGTAAGATTTTATAACACCTTAAAATAATCTACATATTTTTATTATCGATTAAAATAAATAATTTGTAATTAAAAAATATCAAGGATAAACTAGGTATTATAAAATTATTATAACTAAGCTAAAACCGTAAATATGGGATATATTATTTATTTTAGCCCAAAATTATTTTTATACTTAAGATAACAATAAAACCTATTTTCTGAAATTTTCCCATAATTTTTCCGTAATTTTAACTATTTTTACCAAAAAATTTTAACCCAAATCAATATTTTTAAATAAACTGCTGAATTTTTATTTTCATTAATTTTTATTTTTTAAAATTTTTAAACCCCTTTAACCTGGACCGTTGGATCAGATCCAACGATCCAGACCCTCGCGGCGGCGCCTACGTGGTGGGGACCACGCGAAAACGCGTGGTTTACACTCGCAGACGTACGCGTGTCGCGTGGCGACACGTGGCATCTGGCGGCGGCGTGGCGGTGCGCCCTGGGCCGTTGGATGCAGATCCAACGGCCAGGATCCTCTAGCGGCGGGCGCAATCATCAGCTGATGATTCGCAATCTTTGGCCGGCACGATTTTTCGTATATTTTAACTGAATTTTGGATTTTATGGTTAGAAATAAAACCCTATAAATAGGCACTTCAAACCTAAAATTCTCACACCTCAGAACTCCAAAATTCTGAAAAAAATACCGGCGCCTTCGTATCGATGACGCCGACGCTACGACTCCACCCTATTCGAGGAAAAATTGGGGCGCGGAGCTTTTGAAGAGTTTTGCACAAGCCTACGTCTTCAACCGTCTACGTCTAACTCTAATCAAAGGTAGGATCCGCCTCTCTCCCCTTTTTCTGTCGCCTTCTTCTTTTCTCAATAATGTAGTTCCAACTTCTAATTATCAACCCACTATTTAAAATGATGTTATAATATTCGTGCATACCTATTCCTTGTACCCTTAATGATAATAATGTTAACCCATGTTTTAAAACGGTGTTTAATTTTCTCTATACACAAAAATATATTGCACTCTCATACTACCTGAAATCTGATATGCTTAATGTCATAACCCATGAATTGTCAATTCACCTCTGATAAACCCACATTTACCCATACTATCAAAATGATCTCGAAAAAGGTTACTTCCACAAAATACCCTCGTTTAATTAAAATGTCATATTTGTTTAAAATATCCATAAGAGATAAGATATGTGAAATAAATACTTTAGATACGACATACATATATTTTACTTACACTTTTTCATCAACTACTATAATATTGTAAAACCCCCTTCAACCTTTTTAAAGAAGAAAATACTAAAATTAAATAACGACTTATGGGTTTTTTCCAAAACGAACGTATTTTCTAAAACGTTACCCCGAACCTAAAACACTATAATTTCATCAAATTATTAATTTCATTTAAATACCTTGACCTTTACTAAAAGGTTATTTTCAATAAAGAACATAACCCTTATAAATGACATCTTCCAAAAGGATATCTAAAACTTTATTAAAAGATAATTTTCAAATAAATACCAATCCAGATTAGGACAAAGGAAAGGTTGTAGGCATCGGTCGTTTATCTAAACCAGACTTTATGGTGCCTAGGCTAGACAAGTGGGAAAGGAAATTTTAAAAGGCTCGTCTCACGGTGATTCGTGAGCGAATCCCTCCTTTCCTTACCTGTACTTACCTGGCCACAATTGGCGGTGAAGAGGCGATTTGAGCATCTCACAACTTGCCCTTTGGAACAGTTAGGAGCAGTCTAGTCTTTCAAATAAAAACCTCTTACAACTTGTCGTTATAAAAATCTCTTACAAAAGATTTTCAAATAAACACCACAACCTTTTATCGAAAGGATATTTTTCCGTAAAACATTATGTTTTTCCAAAATGATAAATATCCCAAATCTCATGGTTTTCTTAGAAGTAATAAAAGATAATTAAACACTATTATTCTTTTACTAAGCATTCCCTAAGATGAAACGAAGTACTTTACGAACTTTAGAAAATAAAACGAGTGGTTGTGGAAAGCCATATTAAACGAGATCAACACTTTAAAAATTTCCAGTTTATGACAACATGACATATACAAAATATGATACGGTTAGGCTTAGAATGCGCGGATCGAAGTATGGAATACTTATTATGAAGATCCCTGCAGGCAGGGTGACCAGTCCAGTATATGGGCGACTATACAAATATGAAGATCCCGATATTCCGGATGACCAGTCCAATATATGGGCGACTATACAAATATGAAGATCCCGGTATTTCGGGTGACCAGTCCAAAATATGGACTGCTATACAATGTGGAAATTTCATGCCTAGAGCTATACGCACTAACTCTAATTCGTCCAAACCATTATACTGAACCACGGGGATGGATAGTTTGATTAGGCAAGGAGATTCGGAACTCGGATTCCCCTATTACTTGATCATGATTCCGGGAAGTGAAACGGTACATTTCACTTCCCCAGTTGTTGTTTGTTCAGATCATAATATTGCATTTATCATTCCCCTATTTCTTATCTTTTTATAAATAAACAGGTACTCTTGACGCACGTTTGTTGCATATTGCAGGATACAGGTTTCTGGAGCAAGTACAGTGAAAAAGACACAAAACAACAGAAAAAGGGACTTTTGACCAACTATTAGACGGATCCTAGTCTAGCCTAGATGAAGAACAATGCAAGGTCCAAAATGCAAACGGTCAAAAGATACTTACAAGTGTTCACTGAAATATCTGGAGGAAAACCAGAAGCCCAAAAGAGAAAATAAGTAAAGAAACAGAAGCCCACAGAGCCACTAAACCAAGCCCAAAATTTTGGCAGCCCAAGACCACCAAAGGGCCGCGGATCCGCGGCCCAAGCCATCAATTGCCGCGGATCCGCGGCCATACAAGGCCCGTGTCGGTGCAGTTTCTCTGTGCTGTTGCGACTGTTCTGGTGTTGGGATTCTAAGGGGTCAAATCTGTAAATTCACATGCGCGAGAGTCTGTAACCCTAGGTTTCCTATTTTCCTATAAATTGTAATTTTAGATCTAAAAATTGTATGCCTCTTTTCAATAAATAAAAATTCAGAAATTCTGGACGTGACATTCAGATCTGTTCTTTATCGCTTGGAGGGAGCCATCACCATTAGTAAGTATTTTATTCTTTAATTATAATGTCTTTTCATCCCCTAATGAGCGAGTAGTCTCCTCGCTTGTTAGGGTTAGCCTTAGGGAAAGGGTTGAGAGATGAGATCTCTCACCCCTTTCAATGCCTAACCCATTAAGAACTCCATGCATGCGCGCACAACCGCTCCCTGCGGCACCCTACCCTTCGAGGTAACGGTGAACCGCAGTATAAAGGGCCGGTTGCGCGCGTTTTCCATGGGGGTTAGGGTAATTAACGATAAAGGAAGGATACGAATCTAGAGGAAGAAAACATCTTCCCAAAAGAGTCGTATCCACTTTATCGATAATTACTATAACACCTAATGGATCTAGAATACGGCATTGAAAGCGGTGAAGGAAATATCAATCTCCAAAACTTCCTCTAAGCCTGACCCTAGCAAGAATTTAAATTAGATTAATTAAGTTTTAGATCTAGATTTTTATAAAACCAAAACGACAAATAGAATCAACTCGTTAAGACACACTAAAGGAATTTACCCGTCTCTGTGGATCGACCCGCACTCACCGGCTAGCTGCGAAGCGACGCCGTCCTGATTGCGGTAATTATATTTTTGATCGTAAAATCCCTACCAATCAAATGGCGCCGTTGCCGGGGACGGCGTAATCTTTCTTTTTGTGAATTTTCGGGTTGATATAAAATTTAAAAATTATAAAAATCTGAAAATATAAAAAAAAATAAAAAAATATCAAATTTGATCTGTTTGAAGGGTGTATATTTTTGGATCTTGCAGGAACAGCGAAGAATCACGGATCTGGAATTTTACAGAGGGCAAATCAAAATTTGGTACATAAAAACAGAGAGGAATTCAAAGTACAGAACCACAGAAATTTTTTCACAGTGCGATACCACCATTAGACCGCGCTTCCGCCGCATAAGGGGGAAATCCGCCGCGGATCCGCGCTCTGGCTGCCACGTCAGCGCACTAAATTTTTCTGGTTTGATTTTTCTCTCTCTCCTCTGCAACCTACAATATATCTCTCTGTAAAAATCTTTCTGCAGGATTTCTTTGCGTAAAGAGTCTTTCTCCCCCTTCTAAATAACAGATCTCTGCAGGTTTCTTTGCGCTGCGCTAAAAAAATTCTGATTGCAAGTGAAATTTTATTTGTTTTGCATAATTTAACCGGATTCTAAGGGGCTATTTGACCAAATTCAGATTGGGTGGGGATTTCATCACCCTTCCCAGGACCCCAGAAAACACTTAAGCATTTTGCATCGACCACCTTTAATTAAAAAAAAGATTAGACTCAGACCTAAGGACAGCGAGCTCAATAGGAAAAGGACTAGGGTAGGCATCGGCCGTTTATCCTAACCGACATTGCGGTGTCTAGGCTAGTGGTTTTTAATTAGGCCCACTGTAGTGGTGGTTCCTTCCCACTTACCTGGCCGTATTTGTCCGTGAAGAGGCGGTTTGAGGTCTATTTCTAGCCCTAGTTAGGAGCTGTCTAGTAGACCTAGGCGACCCTAGATCTAGGCCTGATTGTGCATGTGTGGTTGATACTTTTGTGTCACGAGTCCGTTTTCTAAAAACTTCTTTGCAAAACTCACACAAAAATAAAAAAATAAAAATAAAAATAAAAAATCTTTTCAAAACTTGCAACTTGTCGCGAAGAAACTTGAAACTCACTTCCACCACTTCTTCTCACTGACGTTATCTTACCCCCACATTCTGTTTTTCTTTTTTTTTTTCTGACTGCACTACCCTTTAGTGTATGTCATTTTGGACTAGGGATACTAACGCCCGATTAGTCCGTGTTTCGTTGGTACCGACCAACGAACCTTTCGACGAACCCTTCGTCGACACTCCGTCCATTTCCTTACCTCCACCTTTAAATTCTTCTTTCGAAGGTATGTCGGGATTCAACCCCAACGATACCTTGCCGACGGGAATGATTCCACCTCCGCCAGGTGCGAATAACCCGAATCTACCGCCTGTTGTAGCGCCCGCACGAGTTGCGCTCCAGGATCTCTTCTACCCCGTTCGCACTTCTTTACCTACATGTCTTTCACCCCCACCGGCAAATGGGGATAATTTTGAAATAAAACCACACTTCATCAATATGCTGCCTAAGTTTCATGGTTTGGAATCCGAAGATGCATATATTTTCATTAATAAATTCCAAAACGTTTGCAGCATGATGAAGACAACCCAATTAAGTGATGACGCAATAAGACTAAGGGTCATTCCTTTTACCTTATGTGACCTAGCCGAGAAGTGGCTATACAGCACCGCATCACATTCCATTAGAAATTGGGACGAGTTTGTGAGAGCTTTTCTGAAAAAGTTCTACCCTCATCTTAAAACTGCTAGAATCCGAAACGAGATTATACAATTTTCACAGCTTCCTTCCGAACCATTTTGGAAGTGCTTCGAGAGATTTAAGGACCTACTCGTTCAATGTCCTCATCATGGGATAGAAAATTGGCAACTTTGCCAAACATTATACGAGGGATTGAACGCAGCAACGAAGCAGTTGCTAGAAACAATTTGTCAAGGTCATTTTCTCTCCAAGTATAGCGACGAAGCTTGGCAGTTTTTTGAGGACCTAAGTGAGCAAACAATTCAGTGGGAGAGTACAAAGACCACATCATCTTCTTCAGTTGGTCAATCTAGGGCAGGCATACATCAAATAGATATGTCGATTGCTATGAAGGCCGAGATGGCCTCACTTATGAAAAAGCTAGAAGCCATTGAGACAAAAATCTCATCGACTTCTCCTGCCCCTACTCTACCCACACGAACTGTTTGTGCTTGTTGTTCGAACCCATCGCATTTAACCGAAGAGTGTCCTTATAATGCACCTATTCAAGGACAGGATCAAGTCAATGCTGCATTTCAGCAACGACAAAGAAATGATCCTTACTCTTCGACATACAATCAGGGGTGGAGGAGTCACCCGAATTTCGCTTGGAACCAAAATCAACAAGTCCAAGGGAACAATAATTTTCAAAGACCTCCTCCACAACAACAACAAGCACCCTCACAAACTCAAAACCAGCAACCTTTCCAACAACAACCTTATACAAATCAAACGAACAATTTGGTTCAACCTAATGATGATAAGGTTAGCTCGCTCGAGAAAAGTCTTGAAGCATTTCTCAAGCAAACTACAGAATCCGCAGCAAGATTTGAAAGTTATGTGCAATCTTTAATGAATAACAATGCCTCACACGATCAAAGTATCAAATCTATTGAGGCACAAATTGCACAATTAACTGCTGCGTTGAGCGAGAGAGAAAAGGGAAAGCTTCCATCTCAACCATTACCCAATCCCGGTCACCCACAAAACGCATATCACAATCACAATGTAAATGCGGTGACCACGTTGAGATCCGGAAGAGAGTTGCAAAATAATGTGGAAACTAATGATGACATTCCCGCCGGTGGTTCTTCTTCCCCTTCTTCATTTTCTTCACTTCCTTCTTCACCTTTTTCTTTAGAGCCTATTATCCACCCTTCACACGTCTCTACTTCTTCTGACTCGAACGGACCCATTTCTAACAACACGAACACATCCACGCTGGGATCCGTTCCTATTCCACATTCTACTCCACAAACTTTTGACTCAACAAATTTTCAGAATGCACCATTTCCAAACAGGTTGAGTCCTAATAAACCAAATACACAAGTGGAGAAGATTGTGGAGATATTTAAGCAGGTTAGCATAAATATACCCATCTTGGATGCTATCCAACAAGTCCCTTCATACGCGAAAATCTTAAAGGGATTATGCACTTCAAAGAGAAAAGCATCTCAAGTACCCAAGAAAGTGCTAGTGGCTAGTGCAGTGAGCAATGCAATTAACCACCATCAAACCTTACCCCAAAAATGAAAGGACCCCGGCTGTCCTACGATTTCAATTACAATTGGGGATAAGAAAATTAATCAAGCACTTTTAGATCTTGGGGCTAGTGTTAACCTGATTCCCTACTCCGTGTACGAACAATTAGGGGTTGGAGAGTTGAAACCCACTCGTTGCACTCTCCAAATGACTGATCGATCAATCACCTATCCAAGGGGTCAACTAGAGGATGTGTTGATCAAAGTTAGGGAGTTCATATTCCCCGTTGATTTTATCGTTATAGATACACAACCTGTTGCTAACCCAATAAACCAAATTCCGGTGATTCTTGGTCGACCATTTTTGGCCACTTCCAATGCCGTAATAAATTGTCGCAATGGCTCCATGACCCTATCCTTCGGAAAGAGGTCTAGTGAGTTCAATATTTATAAGATGGGAAGTCTGTCCCCCGTGCCTAAAACTAGTACACGAGAAGTTTGCTCTATTCACGAAATCACGCAGGAGGACTGCGAGCTTGAAAGATTTCTATTTGATGAAAACAGTTTTGACGCCACTAGTGCGACCCTCCTTGAGCCTACTGTCGTTGACACAACCGATGCTGATTATGAATGTTTCACTTTTTCGGATGACGACAACTCACAGCCCGAATATGAGTCGTTTGAATTTTTGGATGAGTCAGTCGAACCATCCGAATCGGTTGTTTGCAATGATTTCGAACCTTTGTTGGAGTCCTTTGAGTTCGAAGTAGATTCCGCAATGGTTCTTTCGCCTCAGAAATTCGAACTCATGCCCTTGCCGTCTCACCGTAGATATGCTTACATAGGTGAGAATGAGACTTTTCCCATTATCATATCAGCCTCTCTAGCCTTCGAGCAAGAGAACGCTATTTTAAAAGTCTTACAAGATAGGCGGCAAGTTTTCGGTAGGACTATGGCGGACATCGAGGAGATCAGTTCCCTCATAATTGAATATCATACACAATTGATGGATGATGCCATGTCAATAGAGGACACACGGGAACATCTTGGGGGTATTGTGGTGAGCCAACTTCCTCCCTTAGAAGTTGAAATACCCCCATTTCTTTTAATAAGGTACGAGAATGCTAACACTCCACTGATTGCTGATCATTTACATTCTCGTTTCGATGCATCACCATCACCTGTATATTCACCTCCACACCTCCCATTCCACTACTTCTATCTTCCCCAATTCTTTGCGGACCACCACAACTTAATTTTCCACCAACCAATATTCCTTACTGATAAATTTTTCAAATGGTTGGTGTTGACTTTTGGCCGATGCAAGGTTTGGCAGTAATCTCTAACATAGTTTAAATGAAGTTTGGGGGAGGGTCTTTTTTGTTTTTCTTAACAATAAAAAAAATTATAAATAAATAAACAGGGGAGTATCGGTATTTTGACCCTCTTGGTTTAGCATGACAGTGAGGACACTGTCAAGTTCAAGTTTGGGGGTATGCTCGGTACGTCTTCTTCCTTCGCATTCATTTGTACATATTTTTGCATTTGCATATTTATTTGAAAACCCATAAAAATTGAAAAATTTCAAAATTATAAAAAATTATTGTATTCAATTTTGGCTTATTTGACTAGAGTTTGACAGATAGGTTAACTGGCTAGGAACAACTAGATCTTAGACTTAGTAAATTAAAAACCCTAAAAATAACCTTCCTTAAAGTTTAACGGTAGAAAGTATATGCCTTGTAGTTTATTTAGAAATAGGCAAATTTTGGGTTCACTTCTTGGGCTAAGTCAAAATGAGGGAAGAGTATTGATGTTCTTATTAGAGTATAAGTTTGAAAAATAGTTCCTAGCTTAAGTCTAGATTCTGAAAACGTATACCCTACAAATTGCACAATCACGCACCTTGAAACTTGGAATAGTAGAAGAGACCTTGAAAGGCTCTTGTCTAAAGTCCTTAGTATGAAAAAGTGTGAATAAAGAAAAAAATGGACACTGGTTTTTGTGATTACTTAAGGCTGCAAAAATAGAAAAATATTTAGCGAGGGTGCTTCATCACCTAGTGCCTTAGACCAACTGGTTTGGGAGTCACTGCTAAAGCCTTGGGTGTTGCAAAGACCAGGAAGTACGCTTTAAAGTGCAAGCGCATTTTGTAATCGGTCGTTGGTACCTCAAGAAGTATTAACGGTCGCATGAAGGATGTGTAAGCAAATTTCATTTAAATTCACCAACTAATTAGTACTTTGGACAATGGACAAGGGCATGATTGCTTGAATTGAATTTCCGAGTGTAGGGGTGATCTATACACACACGTAGGGGTATGTGATTGGAATTTAGATAAGAGAGAGGAATGAAGAATAGAACTTGTATCTTTAGTATAGTTGATAGAAATTCCTAAGTGGAGATAAAACCCTAGAAGGAAAACTTAAGAAATGCCGAAAGCTGAGTAGATCTGCAGGATATATATAATCTTAAGTTAAATGATGAGGAAGTGTGAAGAATATGGGTGGATAATTTACAAGTAGAAGATAATAGAATTCCTTATTAGAAAACCTAATTGGAGAACAAAAGTCAATGGGCCGAGTTGATAGGATTTTGTGGGTGTAATCCGCTGAAAACCCTCAGGAGACAACACTCCTCCTACTAGGGACACCTAGAGATTTAACGGCTTGTTGCACGTGCTCAGTGCAATCGCGTTTCCCTGCGAAAGTGCGGTTAGGATTTTAGTGAATAAATAATAAGTTTGCTCGAGGACGAGCAAAAGGTAAGTTTGGGGGTATTTGTTCAGATCATAATATTGCATTTATCATTCCCCTATTTCTTATCTTTTTATAAATAAACAGGTACTCTTGACGCACGTTTGTTGCATATTGCAGGATACAGGTTTCTGGAGCAAGTACAGTGAAAAAGACACAAAACAACAGAAAAAGGGACTTTTGACCAACTATTAGACGGATCCTAGTCTAGCCTAGATGAAGAACAATGCAAGGTCCAAAATGCAAACGGTCAAAAGATACTTACAAGTGTTCACTGAAATATCTGGAGGAAAACCAGAAGCCCAAAAGAGAAAATAAGTGAAGAAACAGAAGCCCACAGAGCCACTAAACCAAGCCCAAACTTTTGGCAGCCCAAGACCACCAAAGGGCCGCGGATCCGCGGCCCAAGCCATCAATTGCCGCGGATCCACGGCTATACAAGGCCCGTGTCGGTGCAGTTTCTCTGTGCTGTTGCGACTGTTCTGGTGTTGGGATTCTAAGGGGTCAAATCTGTAAATTCACATGCGCGAGAGTCTGTAACCCTAGGTTTCCTATTTTCCTATAAATTGTAATTTTAGATCTAAAAATTGTATGCCTCTTTTCAATAAATAAAAATTCAGAAATTCTGGACGTGACATTCAGATCTGTTCTTTATCGCTTGGAGGGAGCCATCACCATTAGTAAGTATTTTATTCTTTAATTATAATGTCTTTTCATCCCCTAATGAGCGAGTAGTCTCCTCGCTTGTTAGGGTTAGCCTTAGGGAAAGGGTTGAGAGATGAGATCTCCCACCCCTTTCAATGCCTAACCCATTAAGAACTCCATGCATGTGCGCACAACCGCTCCCTGCGGCACCCTACCCTTCGAGGTAACGGTGAACCGCAGTATAAAGGGCCGGTTGCGCGCGTTTTCCATGGGGGTTAGGGTAATTAACGATAAAGGAAGGATACGAATCTAGAGGAAGAAAACATCTTCCCAAAAGAGTCGTATCCACTTTATCGATAATTACTATAACACCTAATGGATCTAGAATACGGCATTGAAAGCGGTGAAGGAAACATCAATCTCCAAAACTTCCTCTAAGCCTAACCCTAGCAAGAATTTAAATTAGATTAATTAAGTTTTAGATCTAGATTTTTATAAAACCAAAACGACAAATAGAATCAACTCGTTAAGACACACTAAAGGAATTTACCCGTCTCTGTGGATCGACCCGCACTCACCGGCTAGCTGCGAAGCGACGCCGTCCTGATTGCGGTAATTATATTTTTGATCGTAAAATCCCTACCAATCATTGTTCCGTGGCCACAACGGAATAATCGCGAGTATCCGGACCCTTGTTTAACAAACTAAAACGTTTACAATACCTATTGATACTCAACACTAAACCCACATCATGTGATATACCTACATGTTACCTTATCTACCTTTCTTCATGAGACACGAGTTATTCAGTATCTTGGATGTGGATATTTTACCAGTTTAAACTTGTTGTTTATTATGGAACTGAAGGGTGGTAATACCTGTGCACTTGAGTGATATTCACGCTAGACAAAGCTCCATCGTACTTATGGGACACCTTCCGGGGATGTTCACGCTACCATATTGATTGCCATCCCAAGCACAAGCACCAGCTCATACTCCTTCCAGCTAGTCATGGGATACCTCAAGGATACGAGTATGTTCACCAGTCAGTTCCATCCATATACACCTTGTTTAACCTGATCTAACTCTTAGACTGAATATCCGTTTGACTTTACTTGAACCTTTACCAAACATATACCTCACACAACCTACTCATATTCACATATCTAATTTGTATATAACTTCATACCTTTATACACATGTACATCATATTCATTATATACACCTGTTTGTTTGTATACCTTTACTGTCTTATGAGGCAATTCTACTCGAGTATAACTCGCTGACGGACCTTCCTTTTCTTCCTCTATCTTTGGAATGTCCGTCAGATAAGAATGAGCATTACAGCGAAGATCAAGGTGTGAAGCCAACTTATGAAGATTATGCAGACTGGACGGTGGAAGATTAGCTAGATTTAATTTTTTTTGTTTGCCCACATGTTTAGGGCTTTTATTTCTTCTCGATGTAATTAAACTACTTGGTTTATTTTACTCTTTCTTTTGGGATGTAATAAACTTTGGTTAATGGAAATAAATGCCTTTCGCTTTTATTATTATTTTTTTTTGTACACATCCTGCATGTTAAATATTCATACGCTTAACGTAACTGTATTGAATAGACCACCTTCAATACAGTTAGGTTGCGGACCATGCCACGGCATCCTTCCCCTTCTTTTGGGAAGCGGGACATGACACAGGAACTCAGCGAGATAATCTGGTTCATTTCCTCAGGAACAACTCCGACGTGTTCGCCCGGGTGCCTGCTGACATGCTTGGGATCGACCCCAAAATCATATCTCACAAGCTCGGGGTAGATCCTACGGCCCGACCCGTCAGGCAAAAAAAAGCGAAGCTTCGCCCCGGTAAAACAGAAAGCTATCGAGGACGAAGTAGATCGGCTCCTCGCCGCCAACTTCATTCGGAATGTACCCTATTTGGAGTGGCTAGCGAACATAGTTATGGTCAAGAAGTCGACTATACAAATATGAAGATCCCGATATTCCGGGTGACCAGTCCACTATATGGGCGACTATACAAATATGAAGATCCCGATATTCCGGGTGACCAGTCTAATATATGGGCGACTATACAAATATGAAGATCCCGATATTCCGGGTGACCAGTCCAAAATATGGACGACTATACAATGTGGAAATTCCATGCCTAGAGGTATACGCATTAACTCTAATTCGTCCAAACCTTTATACTGAACCACGGGGATAGGTAGTTTGATTAGGCAAGGAGATTCGGAACTCGGATTCCCCTACTACTCGATCATGATACCGGGAAGTGAAACGGTACATTTCACTTCCCCAGTTGTTGTTCCGTGGCCACAACGGAATAATCGCGAGTATCCGGACCCTTATTTAACAAACTAAAACGTTTACAATACCTATTGATACTCAACACTAAACCCACATCATGTGATACACCTACCTGTTACCTTATCTACCTTTCTTCATGAGACATGAGTTATTCAGTATCTTGGATGTGGATATTTTACCAGTTTAAACTTGTTGTTTATTATGGAACTGAAGGGTGGTAATACTTGTGCACTTGAGTGATATTCACGCTAGACAAAGCTCCATCGTAGTCATGGGACACCTTCCGGGGATGTTCACGCTACCACATTGATTGCCATCCCAGGCACGAGCAGTAGCTCATACTGCTTCCAGCTAGTCATGGGATACCTCAAGGATACGAGTATGTTCACCAGTCAGTTCCATCCATACACACCTTGTTTAACCTGATCTAACTCTTAGACTGAATATCCGTTTGACTTGACTTGAACCTTTACCAAACATATACCTCACACAACCTACTCATATTCACATATCTAATTTGTATATAACCTCATACCTTTATACATATGTACATCATATTCATTATATACACCTGTTTGTTTCTATACCTTTACTTTCTTATGAAGCGATCCTACCCGAGTATAACTCGCTGACGGGCCTTCCTTTTCTTCCTCTATCTTTGGAATGTCCGTCAGATAAGAATGAGTATTACAGCGAAGATCAAGGTGTGAAGCCAACTTATGAAGATTATGCAGACTGGACGATGGAAGATTAGCTAGATTTAATTTTTGCTGTTTGCCCACATGTTTAGGGCTTTTGTTTCTTCTCGATGTAATTAAACTACTTGGTTTATTTTACTCTTTCTTTTGGGATGTAATAAAGTTTGGATAATGGAAATAAATGCCTTTCGCTTTTATTATTTTTGTTTTGGTACACATCCTGCATGTTAAATATTTATACGCTTAACGTAACTGTATTGAATAGACCACCATCAATACAGTTAGGTTGCGGACCATGCCACGTCATCCTTCCCCTACTTTTGGGAAGCAGGGCGTGACAGGTTTTTGTGGTGGCCCATGCAGGTCATCTTGTGTACTAAAATAAAACCGTTAACTGACTTATTATATTTGTGAATCTCATCCATCTATACCGATATCATAGTTTTCCTATGTCCCTTGTCCCTTCTTTAACATTCTATACCCTGACCATGACCTTCCTTCTGGTCATGGAAAATCTTTGCAACGAGGATGACATGTCCGATATTACTTTTGAAGCTACATCTGGAGATTCAAACGACGAAGTCATAGACTCTCAAGCGGTTATTTCCAATAGCGACTCGGAAGACGAAGAAGTCGATGCTGCAACTCCGGAGTCTATGGTGACCAATGACTCCGAAGATGAAAGAGAAAACCCCATGGAAGAGTATATAGAGGAGGGGCCAGAAAAAGAGGCTATTGCGGCGGAAGAGAATCCTATAGAATATAATCCGGATGAGGATGTTCCTGCAAAGGAACAAAACCCTATATAAAGGGGGAATCGAAGGGCGAGGCTCCTGCCAAAGGATGAGTCGAAGGACGAAGCTTCGAGTGAGGAGCAACTCGAGACCGAAGAAACTCAGGCAGTTGTCCTCGCAAGGCACCACGAGAATGGTCGTATCTTTCTTAGTGCGAGGACCTATCACCACTTGTTGAACTCTCATAATCGAGATTAATAAGTCTTTTCCTTTTCTTTGGCTCAATAAAACGATGCGCGTCCTTACTTTTCGGTTGTACTCTCCATATTGAAGTTGGATAATAAAATCTTAGTTTCGAGGAAAACTCTCTCTTGTGTCTTTTGCTCTTCCTATTAGTCTCTCCCTTGCATTAATTGTTGTTCTTCCATGCAAGTTATTATCTTGTCTCATCCCTCAGCCTGTTTGTAACCTAACCTATTCTGATCATCAATGGCCGGACGACACTATAACCGCAACAGAAGGGGAAATGGAGTCAATGACGCCGCTGCTCAGCAAGCAGCTATGCTACATGATGCAAGGACTACTGGAGCAACAGCAGCAGCAGATAGCTGCCCTTCATCAGGAGCTACGAGAAAGTAAGCACCAGCAAACAGAGATTTTAAGTAAAGCACTAGCCCCAGTTCCTCAAGGTTCGGCGGGAGTGAAGCAGTTCAGATCACTCCACCCCAAGACTTTTTCGGGGAATGAAACTCCCTTAGAAGCTGAGGAGTGGCTCAAGGGAACAGTCAACGATTTCGGTGCCGCCCGAATTCCGAAGGATGCATGGGTGAACATCGCTAAGCTACAACTTACGGATAATGCCAGGATATGGTGGGAGGCAGAGAAAAGTATATTGAAGGAGCCCATCGACTGGGAAACGTTCAAACAGCGTTTTGATACCAAGTATTTTCCAGTCGTGGCACACTTAAGGATGGAAAGAGAGTTTATACATTTCCAACGAGAGAGCATATGGGATAAGTCGGTTCGCGCATCATCTGGTGGCAACCCCAGAACCTTATGCTAAGAGATTCCGACAAGGATTGGACCTGAAGACGCAATCCTCCATGTCTTCTGCTACCTTATCAACTTTTGATGAAATCTTAGAGGCGGCAAGAAACTTTGAAGACCTTCAGAGACACATAAGGAAGGATGACCGTTTGTCTGGCATTAAGCGACCAGCCAATCAAATTCTTGAGAGATCATCTTCCAGATTCAACGGGAGAAAACAACCTAAGAGACCAATAGGACCAACTATCTTCGGAAAAACAGCCGTTGTATGCAACCATTGTGGTAGGACCGGACACTACATGAGAGACTGTCGCATTTTGAACAAACTTTGCATAGTCTGTGGGTCTCCGGATCATGCTATTGGGGACTGTCCTTAGAGAGGGAGACAATCAGGCCCCGTCAACAAGCCGGCTAACTATGTGGCACCAACACAGGGAAACCGGCCACTTTCCGCCACTAAACCAACCGGTCAAGGGGCATCACCAAAGGGACCATTCTTGTCATCACAGGAGCGTGTTTTTCAACAAGCGCAGAGGAATGGACCCAAATGCCGGACTTTCACCATGACAGCCAAGAAGGATGATACCACGTGGAAAGACAGCAGAGATACTCTTTTATTTTAAACCTTGCTTTTGATACCATGCTTATTTACCTTTCGATGCAAATATTAGTTGAACTCACTATAATTCCTCTAGTTTTCGTAATTTCGACTAGTTGCCTTTATGTTATATCTCTCAAGTCTTCCATCAATTCACAACCTTCCTTCAACTTCCAAACCTTTCTACCCGGAAGCAACTACTGATTTTACATTTCCAATTCCTTGTACCTAAACCCTTCAGAGACTTTACATGCATCAAGTGATACACCAACTCATGGGAGCGACACATGCAGCAAAGAGGATTCTTGACAGTGTAACTGATTTCCGTGCCTAGTAATGGCCACTCCTTTGAAAATTTCAAGTATGAAATTATTCTAAGGAGGGTAGATCGTAACTATCACAACCATTCTTACAATTCTTAGCAAACCCAGAAGTTTTAAACATCCACAACGATTTTTCGGAGAGGGGACTTGGTGATGTGATGTATCAGCGCGGCGATATAGTCGCATATGCGTCAAGACAATTAAAGGTGCATGAGCGAAACTACCCAATGCATGAATTAGAACTTGTCGCAGTTGTTTTCACACTCAAAATTTGGAGGCACTATTTATTGGGTGAGAGGGTAGATATTTACACCGATCACAAGAGCTTGAAGTATATCATCACCCAGAAGGAACTCAATATGAGGCAGAGGGGATGACTGGAATTAATAGCATATTTCGACGTAAATTTACAATATCATCCGGGAAAGGTGAATGTAGTCCCGGACGCTTTGAGTCGCCAACCAATGATTTCGAGTCTGACTACTCATGGGAGGAATCGCCAAGATCTTAATGAACTAGAGACCGAGTTGATAATGCCTGGAATGCTTACATCCTTCATGAATTTGCAAATTCACTCAACATTAGTCGAACGGATCAAGACAGCTCAAATATAGGACCTAAGGTTGCGAAGAATCAGAGAATAAGTGGACGCAAATCTGCGGACGGACTTCATCATCCACGAAGATGGTTATTTGAGATATGGATGCAGAGTCTGTATACCTAAGGGGGAGATGAGAGAGGAATTATTAAAAGAGGCACATAGTTCTCTATACTCTGTTCATCCGGGAGGGACAAAGATGTACAAGGACCTCATGAAAAACCATTGGTGGTATGGGATGAAGCGGGAGATAGCCAAGAGTGTATCCAAATGTCTTGTTTGCTAACAAGTAAAAGCCGAATACCACAGGACGGCAGGTCTATTAGCCGTTACCAATACCCGAATGGAAATGGCAAAACATTACTATGGATTTTGTGACAGCACTCCCTCGCAGCTCTAAGGGAAACGATGTTGTATGGGTGATTGTGGACCGACTCACCAAGTCGGCGCATGTCATCCCTTTTCGAGTAGGTCAATCAACCGAAAGCCTTGCAAAAAGGTATATGGAGGAAATTGTCAGATTGCACGGCGTACCGATTTGCATCGTGTCCGACCGAGATACACGTTTCAGATCTCAGTTTTGGCAAAACCTACAAGAGAGTCTGGGCATGAATCTGAGTTTCAGTACTGCCTACCATTCTCAGACCGATGGCCAATCAGAAAGGGTTATTCAAATTCTCGAAGACATGCTCCGGGCCTGTATATTGGATTTTAAAGGATCTTGGGAAGATCACCTGCACTTGGTAAAGTTTTCTTACAACAATAGCTACCAGTCTAGTATCGGCATGGCGCCTTTCGCCGCTTTGTATGGATGAAAGTGTAGATCACCGTTAAGTTGGGACGATGTTGGGGATCGAGAACTTCTAGGCCCCGAGATGATTGTCGAGACAGTGGAGATGATAAGAACCATCAGAGAACAATTACGCATGGCACAAGATCGGCAGACGCATTGGGCAGATACGAAGAGAAGGCCACTAGAGTTCCAACCAGGAGAACACGTGTTTCTGAAGATTTCTCCTAACCGGGGAGTGATACGTTTTGGGGAGCGAGGAAAGCTCAGCCCACGACTCATCGACCGTTTAACATCTTGGAAGGAGACAGTGAGTTTGTGTATAGACTAGCTTTGCTATTTTCTATGGAGGGTGTGCATAATACTTTTATAACTCACAGTTAAGAGGGTATGCTGGCAACCCTAGTCATACTTTTAATCATTCCGAGATTATGGAAAGGTGGGCGTAATCTACAAGCAGCAACCGGTCGGGATACCAAAAGGATGAAACCTTGAGGACAAGACAATTCAGCTGGCTAGAGCTATATGAAGAAAGAACTACTAGGAAGACATACACAGAAGTGAGAAAACGGGACGAGAGAGCGAGACCCAAAATATTTAACCGTGATAATCCCTTCTTAGTGATTTCTTCCTTTCCTTGACTTACCTTCTGAAATTTCGAAGACGAAATTATTTTAAGGAGGGTAGATTGTAACGACCGTGTTTTCTAATACCTAATAAAAAATATTTTATTTAAAATTTCTACTATCAAATAATTATTTACGTGTTTCGTTGATAGAAGAATAATTTTTAAAGTAATAATTTCAAAGCATTGGATAGGATTAAAGGAAATTTCTAAAATCTATTTATTGTTTTTATAGGTTTAAAATGTTTTAGTAAGATTTTATAACACCTTAAAATAATCTACATATTTTTATTATCGGTTAAAATAATTAATTTGTAATTAAAAATATATCAAGAATAAACTAGGTATTATATAATTATTATAACTAAGCTAAAACCGTAAATATGGGATATATTATTTATTTTGGCCCAAAATTATTTTTATACTTAAGATAACAATAAAACCTATTTTCTGAAATTTTCCCATAATTTTAACTATTTTTTAAAAAAAAATTTAACCCAAATCAATATTTTTAAATAAACTGCTGAATTTTTATTTTCATTAATTTTTATTTTTTTAAAATTTTAAACTCCTTTAAGCTGGACCGTTGGATCAAAAGACCTAACAGCCCAGACCCTCGCGGTGGCGCCCACGTGGTGGGGACCACGCGAAAATGCGTGGTCTCCACTCGCAGGCGCACGCGTGTCGCGTGGCGACACGTGGCATCTGGCGGCGGCGTGGCAGTGCGCCCTGGGTCGTTGGATGTAGATCCAACGGCCAGGATCCTCTGGCGGCGGGCGCAATCATCAGCTGATGATTCACAATCATTGGCCGGCACGATTTTTTGTATATTTTAACTGAATTTTGGATTTTATGGTTAGAAATAAAACCCTATAAATAGGCACTTCAAACCTAAAATTCTCACACCTCAGAACTCCAAAAATTCTGAAAAAATACCAGCGCCTTCGTATCGATGACGCCGACGCTATGGCTCCACCCAATTGCTGAGGAAAAATCAGGGCGCGGAGCTTTTGAGGAGTTTTGCACAATCCTACGTCTTCAACCGTCTATGTCTAACTCTAATCAAAGGTAGGATCCGCCTCTCTCCCCTTTTTCTGTCGCCTTCTTCTTTTCTCAATAACGTAGTTCCAACATCTAATCATCAACCCACTATTTAAAATGATGTTATAATATTCGTGCATACATATTCCTTGTACCCTTAATGATAATAATGTTAACCCATGTTTTAAAACGGTGTTTAATTTTCTCTATACACAAAAATATATTGCACTCTCATACTACCTGGAATCTGATATGCTTAATGTCATAACCCATGAATTGTCAATTCACCTTTGATAAACCCGTATTTACCCATACTATCAAAATGATCTCGAAAAAGGTTACTTCCACAAAATACCCTCGTTTAATTAAAATGTCATATTTGTTTAAAATATCCATAAGAAATAAGATATGTGAAATAAATATTTTAGATACGACATACATATATTTTACTTACACTTTTCATCAACTACTATAATGTTGTTAAACCCCCTTCAACCTTTTTAAAGAAAAAAATACTAAAATTAAATAACGACTTATGGGTTTTTTCCAAAACGAACGTATTTTCTAAAACGTTACCCCGAACCTAAAATACTATAATTTCATCAAATTATTAATTTCATTTAAATACCTTGACCTTTACTAAAAGGTTATTTTCAATAAAGAACATAACCCTTATAAATGATATTTTCCAAAAGGATATCTAAAACTTTATTAAAAGATAATTTTCAAATAAACACCAATCCAGATTAGGACAAAGGAAAGGTTGTAGGCATCGGTCGTTTATCTAAACCAGACTTTGTGGTGCCTAGGCTAGACAAGTGGGAAGGTAATTTTAAAAGGCCCGTCTTATGGTGATTCGTGAGCATATCCCTCCTTTCCTTACTTGTGCTTACCTGGCCACAATTGGCGGTGAAGAGGCGATTTGAGGATCTCACAACTTGCCCTTTGGAATAGTTAGGAGCAGTCTACTCTTTCAAATAAAAACCTCTTACAACATGTCCTTATAAAAATCTCTTGCAAAAGATTTTCAAATAAACACCACAACCTTTTATCGAAAGGATATTTTTCCGTAAAACATTATGTTTTTCCAAAATGATAAATATCCCAAATCTCATGGTTTTTCTTAGAAGTAATAAAAGATAATTAAACACTATTATTCATTTTACTAAGCATTCCCTAAGAT
Source organism: Agapanthus africanus (assembly GCA_030015575.1). Classification (NCBI taxonomy): domain Eukaryota; kingdom Viridiplantae; phylum Streptophyta; class Magnoliopsida; order Asparagales; family Amaryllidaceae; genus Agapanthus; species Agapanthus africanus. The sequence goes on along the minus strand of CM057347.1, from coordinate 445,812,143 downwards.
GAAACGAAGTGCTTTACGAACTTTAGAAAATAAAACGAGTGGTTATGGAAGGCCATATTAAACGAGATCAACACTTTAAAAATTTTCAGTTTATGACAACATGACATATACAAAATATGATACGGTTAGGGTTAGAATGCGCGGACCTAAGTATGGAATACTTATTATGAAGATCCCTGCAGGCAGGGTGACCAGTCCAATATATAGGCGACTATACAAATATGAAGATCCCGATATTCCGGGTGACCAGTCCAATATATGGGCGACTATACAAATATGAAGATCCCGATATTCCGGGTGACCAGTCCAAAATATGGACTACTATACAATGTGGAAATTCCATGCCTAGAGCTATACGCACTAACTCTAATTCGTCCAAACCTTTATACTGAACCACGGGGATGGGTAGTTTGATTAGGCAAGGAGATTCGGAACTCGGATTCCCCTACTACTCGATCATGATCCCGGGAAGTAAAACGGTATATTTCACTTCCCCAGTTGTTGTTCCGTGGCCATAACGGAATAATCGCGAGTATCCGGACCCTTGTTTAATAAACTAAAATGTTTACAATACCTATTGATACTCAACACTAAACCCACATCATGTGATATACCTACATGTTACCTTATCTACCTTTCTTCATAAGACACGAGTTATTCAGTATCTTGGATGTGGATATTTTACCAGTTTAAACTTGTTGTTTATTATGGAACTGAAGGGTGGTAATACCTGTGCACTTGAGTGATATTCACGCTAGATAAAGCTCCATCGTAGTCATGGGACACCTTTCGGGGATGTTCACGCTACCATATTGATTTCCATCCCAGGCATGAGCACCAGCTCATACTGCTTCCAGCTAGTCATGGGATACCTTAAGGATACGAATATGTTCACCAGTCAGTTCCATCCATACACACCTTGTTTAACCTGATCTAACTCTTAGACTGAATATCCGTTTGACTTGACTTGAACCTTTACCAAACATATACCTCACACAACCTACTCATATTCACATATCTAATTTGTATATAATCTCATACCTTTATACACATGTGCATCATATTCATTATATACACATGTTTGTTTGCATACCTTTACTTTCTTATGAGGCAATCCTACCCGAGTATAACTCACTGACGGACCTTCCTTTTCTTCCTCTATCTTTGGAATGTCCGTCAGATAAGAATGAGTATTACAGTGAAGATCAAGGTGTGAAGCCAACTTATGAAGATTATGCAGGCTGGACGATGGAAGATTAGCTAGATTTAATTTTTGATGTTTTCCCATATGTTTAGGGCTTTTGTTTCTTCTCGATGTAATTAAACTACTTGGTTTATTTTACTCTTTCTTTTGGGATGTAATAAAGTTTGGTTAATGGAAATAAATGCCTTTCGCTTTTATTATTATTTTTTTTGTACACATCCTGCATGTTAAATATTCATACGCTTAACGTAACTGTATTGAATAGACCACCTTCAATACAGTTAGGTTGCGGACCATGCCACGTCATCCTTCCCCTTCTTTTGGGAAGCGGGGCATGACACAAGAACTCAGCGAGATAATCTGGTTCATTTCCTCAGGAACAACTCCGACGTGTTCGCCTGGGTGCCTGCTGACATGCCTAGGATCGACCCCAAAATCATATCTCGCAAGCTCGGGGTAGATCCTACGGCCCGACCCGTCAGGCAAAAAAAAGCGAAGCTTCGCCCCGGTAAAACAGAAGGCTATCGAGGACGAAGTAGATCGGCTCCTCGCCGCCAACTTCATTCGGAATGTACCCTATTTGGAGTGGCTGGCGAACATAGTTATGGTCAAGAAGTCGAGCGGAAAATGGCGCATGTGCGTCGACTTCACCGACTTCAACAAGGCCTACCCCAAAGAAAACTATCCCCTCCCTCGAATAGATCAGCTCGTTGACAGCTCGGCAGGCCACGAGCTATTGAGCTTCATGGACGCCTTTTCCGTCTACAATCAGATCCGTATGAATCCGGCAGACGAAGATCTTACCGCATTCACAACGGACCGGGGGGTATTCTGCTATAAGGTGATGCCCTTCGGCCTCAAGAACGCCGGAGCTACGTACTAACGATTGGTTAACCGCATGTTCAAACCGCAGATCGGCAGGAACATGGAAGTTTACGTTGACGATATGCTCGTCAAATCCGTCTCGTCGGTCGACCACTCTATGGACCTAGGCGAGGCCTTCGAAGTGCTCCGCAAGTTCAAGATGAAACTGAACCCCGCCAAGTGTGCATTCAGAGTCACCGGGGGAAAGTTCCTCGGTTTCATGGTCGCCCACCGCGGAATCGAAGCTAACCTATAGAAAATCGACACTATCCTCAACATGGCCGCGCCCAAGACCAACGTCAAGATCATACGACTTACGGGGCGAATGGCCGCTCTGAGACGTTTTATGTCGAGGTCTGGGGAGAAGTGTCTCTCGTTCTTCAAAGCTCTAAGGAAGATCCCGAGGTTCGAGTGGTCAGAGGAGTGCCAGACCGCCTTTGACCAATTGAAGAGGCACCTTGCGACGTCACCACTGCTCACCCGACCAGATGAAGGAGATGAACTATCACTGTATCTGGCGGTGTCCGACCAAGCAGCGGGCTCGGTGCTCGTCCGAGAGGTCGACGGGGTGCAAAAGCCGGTGTACTACGTAAGCCACGTCTTCAAAGACGCAGAAACGAGGTATCCAGCCATAGAAAAGATCGTCTTAGCACTCGTTGTGGCCTCAAGGAAGCTACAACACTACTTCCAGGAGCATACCATCCTCGTTCTTACCGAGCGCTCGCTGGGTGCTATCATCGCCTCACCCGAATCCTCGGGCCGCATAGAGAAGTGGAGGTGGGAGTTATCCCAGTTTGACATAAAGTACCGCCCGAGGCAGGCCATCAAGGCACAAGCCCTGGTCGATTTTATCATTGAGTGCACCATCCCCGGCAAGAAACCGGAGTTCACGCCGACCCTCGCGGCTCAACCCTCGGTTGAGGGGAGGTCCAACTCCGTTCCCGAGTGGGTCATTTACGTCGACGGGTCCTCAACCGAGGAAGGCTGTAGTACCGGCCTCATCATTCGAGGCCCGAACGAGGCGGAAATGGAGTATTCTCTGAAGCTCGGATTCAAGACCTTAAACAATGCAGCAGAGTACGAGGCTTTGCTGGCTGGACTGCGCATGGCCTCCGGGCTGGGGCTGAAAACAATTCGAATCCACAGTGATTCAGCCCTAGTCGTCGGCCAAGCGACCGGCCATTTCGAAACTCGGGAACCTCTAATGGTGAAGTATCTCGCCGAGGTAAGAAGACTTCGAAAGAACTTCGACGAGGTCCACGTAGAGCAAATACCCAGACAGCTCAATGCCCAAGCCGACGCCCTGAGTAAGCAGGCTTCATCCTACTCGGCCAACAACAAGCAGTCTATCCTCTTCAAGATCTTGCTACGGCCCAGCGTGGAAGACGGGGCGACAATACTTCATGTGTACACAGCCCAGGAAGAGGACCAAGACTGGAGGAAGCCCCTCGTGGAATTCCTAAGGGAAGGTATGCTCCCGGAAGATCGGAAAGCGGCCCGCCGTCTCCGAGCCAAAGCCCGTCACTTCGTCTGGAGCAATGGGAACCTTTGCAAGAAGTCCTTCACCCAGCCCCTGATCCGGTGCGTCGACCCCCACGAAACCGACTACGTCCTCCATGAAATCCACGAAGGAGTCGGCGGCGCACATCAAGGGGCCCGCACCTTAATCCAAAAGGTATTGCTCCAGGGGTACTACTGACCAACTATTCACGAAGACGCCCAGAAGCTCATTAGGAGATGCAAAAGTTGCTAACTCCACGGAAGCATACCTCGCCTTCCGGCTACCGAGCTAATCGCCCTTACCTCCCCGTGGCCATTCGCCCAGTGGGGATTAGACATGATAGGCCAGTTCCCTACCGGAACGGGCAGGCACAAGTATGTCCTCGTCGCAATAGATTACTTCACGAAGTGGATTGAGGCCGTCCCCATCAGGAAACCGGATGCCGCCACGGCTATCAAGTTCCTGCAGAACAACGTGATACTCCGGTTCGGTATACCGAGGTGTATCATCACCAACCACGGGACAAACTTCGAGAACGAGAAAGTGAAGGAATTCTGCAATGAATATCATATCCTCATGAAGTTTGCCGCGGTCGCACATCCCCAATGCAACGGGCAAGCCGAAGTCGCTAATCGGGACGTCCTCCGAGGTCTACGGACCCGCCTAAAAGGATGCCAAAGCGGTTAGGTCGAGGAGTTACCCAGGGTCTTATGGGCCTAGCGCACGTCAAAGAAGTCCCCCACTGGGGAAACACATTTTAGCCTCTGCTACGGGACCGAGGCAATGGTCCCAGCGGAGATCGGGCTACCCTGTCACCGGGTCGAACACTTCGACGACGAAGTGAACACCATGGCCCTCCGTACCAACCTAGACATCTTGTTGGAGAAACGAGACTGGGCTCAGATCAGAGCTGCCACCTATCAGCAGCAAACCGTCCAATACTACAACGCGCGAGTCAAGCGTCGCTTCTTCAAGACCGGAGACCCGGTCCTGAGGCGAAACGAGTTCGTCGACCAAGGCAGGCTGTACAAGTTCTCCCCTAAATGGGATGGTCCCTTCCTCGTCTCCGAGGTCCTTTCCGACGGAACCTACCGCTTGCAAGACGCGGACGGGCGGAAGTTTCCACGGCCTTACAACGCTGAAAAGCTCAAGCGATACCAGTAAGGGGATATCCGCGAGTGTGTACTTCTCCTTTCACAAGGACAATGTAAACTTTTCTAAAGTCCTAACTATTTAAATAATAAGAGAGGAACGCTAGAACATTGCGAAAGAAGAATTTTATTCATTCAAAAACGTATTATGGGCTCCTCAGCCTTACAGAAAAAGAAAAGGTTACAATAAAGGTGGAACGGGGTCAAGGAAGTACTCCTGGTGATACTCAAAATAGATTTCCGTCGGCCAGGCCCTAGCCGCTGCAGCCCGCTCCTGCCTACGCTGCACGCGGACCAGGGATGCCACGGAATCGCTCGACCCTCCTTCCTCTGAGCTTTGGCCCACGATGTATCTCATCTTGAAACACTCTAGAATCAGAGCCAAGGATCGGTCGTGCCTGGCTTTCGAGATGAGGCCGAACAGGAAGATCGAATGCACCTTGTCGAGCGCCTCGTCCAGAAGCTCCTCAGTGAAGGGGTTGTCCAACTCCAGGGACCTCCTCCAGATCATGTACATCAACATCTGAAGCAAAGACGAACGCCGAGGGAGAAGCCGACCGAAGTGATCTTCGATGCGCTAAACCACTCTCCGGTACTCCTCCTTGGCCAGAGATTGGTCGTACAAGGAGACGTCACCAAGGGTGATAATCTCCACGAACAAATACGCGTGCCCAGTCATCTCGAAAGTAAACGGCGCCGAAAGAGCTGCCACCTCCTTCCTTATTTATAACTTCAAATAGAATCTTCAAGGACCCGAATTCTCGCGTGCACCGGCGCAAATCTTGGGAATCGCAGCAACTACTCTAATGCCACGACGCCACGTGGAGAAACTGACACGGCTTTCCGAAACGTTCTGCCTGGCACGTGTTGTCCATGACTATTACCCTTCCCGCTGCTCTCACGTCGGGAAGATCAGGCGAATCCTTGCGTGACCAGGCAACAACCCCGCTTGGCCATCCCTGGCTGGTAGTTCCCTACTGCATGACGCCTGGGATCTAAACGCTCACTAAGATGCGGCCGAGCAGACCAGGCAACAACCCCGCTTGGCCATCCCTGGCCGGTAGTTCCCTACTGCATGACGCCTGGGATCTAAGCGCTCACTAAGATGCGGCCGAGCAGCTACCCTGCTCGGCCATCCTTAGCAGGCCCCTTACGGCCCCTCCCGCGCTAAGGATCAAAGCCTTCGCCAAGAGGCAGCCGAGCGGCTACCCTGCTCGGCTATCCCTGGCAGGGAGTTCCCTACCCCACAACGCCAGGGATCGAAGCCCTTGCCAAGAGGCACCAGACAGCAACCCTGGTCGGCCCCATCCTTAAGAATCAAAACCCTCGCCAAGAGGCACCGGGCAGTAACCCTGCTCGGCCCGTCCATAGCAGGCCACTTATGGCCCCTTCCGCGCTAAGGATCAAAGCCCTCGCCAAGAAGCAGCCAAGCGGCTACCTTGCTCGGCTATCCCTGGCTGGGAGTTCCCTACCACACAACACCAGGGATCAAAGTCCTCTCCAAGAGGCACCGGGCAGTAACCCTGCTCGGCCCGTCCTTAAGGATCAAAACCCTCATCAAGAGGCACCGGACAGTAACCCTGCTCGGCCTGTCCTTAGAAGGCCTTTAACGGCCCCTCCCACGCTAAAGGTCAAAGCCCTCACCAAGGGGCAACCGGGATCGCCCTTGCTCGGTTATCCCTGGCTGGTAGTCCCCTACCCGCAATGCCAGGGATCAAAGGCCTCATCAAGTGGCAACCGAGCTCGCCCTTGCTTGGTTATCCCTGGCTGGTAGTTCCCTACCCCCACAACGCCAGGCCCTCGCCAAGAGGCGCCGGGAAGCAACCCTGCTCGGCCCCATCCTTAAGGATCAAAGCCCTCACCAAGAGGCACCGGGCAGTAACCCTGCTCGGCTCGTCCTTAGCAGGCCACTTACGGCCCCTCCCACGCTAAGGATCAAAGCCCTCGCCCAGAGGCAGCCGAGAGGCTACCCTGCTCAGCTATCCCTGGCTGGGAGTTCCCTATCCCACAACGCCAGGGATCAAAGTCCTCGCTAAGAGGCACCGGGCAATAACCCTGCTCGGCCCGTCTTTAAGGATCAAAGCCCTCACCAAGAGGCACCGGGAAGTAACCCTGCTCGGCCTGTCCTTAGCAGGCCTCTAACGGCCCCTCCCACGCTAAGGTTCAAATCCCTCACCAAGAGGCAACTGGGCTCGCCCTTGCTCGGTTATCCATGGCTAGTAGTTCCCTACCCACAACGCCAGAGATCAAATCCTTCGCCAAGAGGCACCGAGCAGTAACACTGCTCAGCCCGTCCTTAAGGATCAAAACCCTCGCCAAGAGGCACCGGAAAGTAACCCTGTCCGGCCCATCTTTAGCAGGCCCCTTACGACCCATCCCGCGCTAAGGCTCAAAGCCCTCACCAAGACGCAGCCGAGCGGCTACCCCGCTCTTCTATACCTGGCTGGTGGCTCCCTACCCGCAATGCCAGGGATCGAAGCCCTCACCAAGAGACAGCCGAGCGGCTACCCTGCTCGGCTATCCCTGGCTGGTAATGCATTGCCCTACGACGCCAGGGATCCAAGCTCTCGCCAAGAGGCCCCGAGCAGCAACAGCGCTCGGCCAATTCTTTAGAAAGCACCAATCTCCTTGCAACAAAGGTCCCTCCAAATTGTTCAAGCGAACGATCACCACCTCGACTACAGGGGCTGGAGGACATTGACCTTCTTTCACAGCGGTTAACCAAAAAGCACTCGAAAGGAGATCGTTATCTAAAACACGAGCCAGCGACCTGCGGCTTAACACTTGATCGAGGTCAGAACTGACAAGCTCAAGTACTCACGTAGGAAAAAGCATTGTCACGCAGAAGAAAAAGACTAAGTTTCATTCCCACTTCCAAAATCTTTTTACAAAGTACTCTGGGCTCCCCAGCCTTACCAAAATTGCCCGGAGGCTTACAAAAAAAAGAAAGAAAAAGGAAATGCCAAAAAGTCCAGGCCACAAGCCCACCTAGACCTCATACCCCAGTACCATCCCCAGAAGACGGGACTTCCGCTCCAGCAGCAGCTCCTCCCTCATCGCCCTCTGCCGAAGGCATGACCACCGATAGCGGGATCCGAGCATGGAGCTCACCATCGGCAAACTCTAGAGACTGCGCCTTGACGGCATCAAGAGCTGTGTGCCACGCAATGGCAGAGGCTTCACCGAGATCGACGTAAAACTGGTCCGACCCCTTGTAATCGACCACCGCCTTTCGAGCTTGAACCTCGGCAACCTTCGCCGCCTGAAGCGCAGCCTCGGCATCCCTCGTCTATTAGTTATATGTATGCCCTAGAGGCCATTACTATACATAGGATGTATATTGTAGTGGATACTTGGACATATATAGGAAGGACTTTCTTGCTCGACATGATAGTATGCTATCTGGTTGCTCTTTACCTTAACGTGTACACTGATTGTCTCTCTGTTACATGTTGGTAAAGCCCTTAGGATGTGTACTTGACTACCTGGACTATGATGCGGATCATACTAGTGGGGACAGGGTAGTCCATAAGTACATCCTTCAAAGTCCCTAGTCGTGGGTGTATCGAGACGGGGCATCGATATACCAGAGTAGACTAGCGTGTACCTTCTCGACCCATACAGATGGGCGATGGATGATCCTATATCCATTGGTGTTTGACATCAGAGATGATATACGGGTGCTCAGTGGAGACTGGGTACACTGGACGGACTCGCCGAGAACTCCCAGATGGTATTATACCTTACGTCAGATAGCAGTTCTCTGGTGACACTGGTACAGAGTAGTCTGTTGACCCGAGATCGTCATAGAGTCTTGTGTGATTCCCACTGTGCTTTGATTTCCACCTTACCACATCCAAGAGGGCGTGCAAAACGGTGGTTTTTGGGTATAGTCCCGAATCACATGGAGGCAATGAGCGATAGGAGGGGATTCGTCTCTCCCGGTATAGGGAGTTGATGTTACGCTGTGTTCGATTGGCTATAACCGGAAATCCCTGGCCAGGGTTACTGAGATTTACTGGTAAGTGTTACCAGTAGTTTCTCGAACTGTTATAGACCTCATATCGACACGACTTATCGAGCTATTGGGGTCTGACGTTTACCACCCCTAGGCGAGATATGCGACATATCAGACGACGAGACCGGACTGTACGGTAAGTGTTACTGGTTGGATTCACAGGAGTGTGAGCGGGCTTGCTCGTCGATCTTCTGATCACTCAATACCCGGGTGGCCGTTACATTTAGCAGACCGCTTGCGGCTTGTGGGTGTTTGATATGATCATCACCTGCTGCCGGCGTATTGACGAGTCTTTAGAGTCCTACACAGAGGTTTCCTGGCTCAAACGAAATGAAATAGGAGCGCATATGAGATATGTGCGGGACCGAGAATAATACCAGTATGTGATACTGTATTCGATTCTCGCGATTTATGACATTGATCGGTTATATGCGATATAGCCGGGTTATCGGATCAAGTGTTGATTCGATAAGTTGTTACTATTGATATTAGTCGGTTATATGCGATATGACCGGATCGTTAAATCAAGTATTGATTTAATGATTTAATGTATAATTATATATAAGATATATTACTTTACATTAACTAATATTTGTTCACTTAAAAAGGATTTTCTCACTTGATGTGCACATTGTATATGTGATATACTTTTGTGCATTTGATTGTATCATGTTTGATGATACATGAGGGTTTATGTTTAGTTTAAATCTTGGTTAAGTAAATGGTTAGGGTTTTAATTTATTTATTCATTTATTTATTTATTTATTTTGGCAAAAATAGAAATAATGGCTTGCTTTGTTTTACATTGAAGTTTCATGAAGCTTTGAAGCTTTGACGATTTTGTCTCTTAGCCTTAACCTAACCATTAAAGCTAACCTTAGTTTATTCTCTACACCTAACTATGGTTGCAAATATGATAAGTATCATATTATTTCCTATTTTTCAAAGACTTAATATATTCTTTTTCTTCTTCTTCTTCTTCTTCTTCAAGAAGAAGAGAGCTTGCAACCTTCAATGGTGATTTCATGAAAAAAGTGAGAAATCCAATTCTAAAGTGAACCCACTTCCTATTTCTTCATTCTCTACCACTTGCCAAGTAGTTTAGAGTGTTTTCTTCACAAGTTTCATGATTTGGTGAAGTTGGAGCTTGATCTTGAGTTGCCTCGACGTAGATCATCTTCGGTATCGTAGTCGATGACCTAGCCCGATCATTTATTCGGCGAAACCATCGCTAGAGTCCGGGATCCGATGATCGCAGCGGAGGGACATCATTATGGAGCTAAGGAAGTGGAGGACCGGATCTACAAAGGTTGTATTTCCGTTCACTTATTAGTAAAGCAGTTTACTAGTTGTAGTTTTCGCCTATCCTCTAGTCACGATCTTGCTTAGGGTTTGTAGGCACTTGGGAAAATTTTGAAATTGACATGGTTGATGCCTTGTGAGACCTCCTTAGAGTGCCTAGGAACCCTACAGTGGTATCAGAGCCTAGCTAGAGCCTTAGGAGAAGTGTAGACGATGTTAGAATTCCGATCGAACCCCGAAACCTTAAAAATGACCCCTCTCTGTACATTTTTACAAAACTGGGTTTTTTCCAGATTAAAAATGCTTAAAAAATTCAGCAGGAAATTCTAAGAATTACGGTGCAAAAATTACCAAGTGAGTCGTCTAAAGCGCGGCGGAACCGCGGCACGAGCATGGCTCGTGCGGCGGAACCGCGGCTATACAGTCAGATTACTTCATAAAATTTGCACAGTAATTCCTATTTTTTAGTGCTGTTTTTTCTCGGATATTTTAACTTCTACTCAAGAGTTGAGTTTTCTGGGTTGTATTGGGGATTCGATGATTCGATCGGTTTATTTAACTTCGTCTATGTGTCTTTCCGGGTAATTTTAGAATATGTTAAAAAGTTCGACTGGATATAAATATCCACTTTTTCCCCTGCCGAGAAATTTCCAATTGTTGGATTTTTCCGTAGTTTAATAACGTTCTAAGTAGTGCAAGTAACGCGATGGACCCTCTAGAAGACAACAAACCTTAACTCGATTATGTGACCATCTTGAACTGCCCTTTGAACCTTCGGGTTTGGGGCAGTACGGCGTGCCACATGTGAGGCGTTAGCTTGACCCTTCTACGGCTGGACCGTTGGTACTGAGGCATGAACTGGATGTTTTTTTAACCTATTTCATGTGTTGATTTGTTTTGGGAAAACTTGGGTGTTTGAATGTTCGATCGGAAAGTTTAACATTTACTATTTTATCTGGAATGTGATACAATATTTGGAATTCACAAGTAGTTATGAGATAACTGAATGAATGTTATAAACATAGCGTTTTAGTCTCACTTGATCGGTTGCCACGGAATTTTGATGCGATCAAAAGTCCGTCGCAATCACGTAGCGTACGCGGATACTCGCCGGATAAACTTAATAGACAGCTACACCCCTTAGCCCCAACCAAGTGACTGTAGGAGAACCCCGTCGCCGAAAGCATCCGTCCGGGTGCTCGCGGTAGTGGTGTTCCGCCTTGGTACACTTCGTCGACGGTATTGGGGGTGCGGCCGCCTACTAAAGTTTGCGACGAGCATTCGATTAGGATGTCGGGAATCTTGTTGAATTGTCCGACTTGATATTGAAAAGAGTTTTCGATAATGAGACTAAAATGCGGGGTTTATAATTGTTAGGCATGCGATGTCTAAGAAATTCATTTGTATAGGCATGCGATGTCTAAAGAGGTTGCGGATTCCAACTGTTGTAGTTTTACACTTTCTTTTCTGTGACCGTAAGTGTAATATGTGATATCGCCAGTTTCGTTGCTATATGTCAACGACAATTGGGATACGCATGTTTACTTACGTTGATGACATGTGATGTTATGTGTTGCTGGATATGTTATATTGGATCGTCGTGTTTGAATAGCCGGGGGTTTTTATGTGAGATGAGTGTTTTTCATTTTCATTCATGTAAAAACTTGTATGTAATATTCTTTTATTGGGGCACTTCCAGGTTGCGGAAGATGTCACCTTTTGTATATTATTTACTTTTCTGCACTAGGGTAGACCCAAGAAGGAGGGCACAAGTAACCGGGTTCTGGAGTCCAGTGGGAGACCAACTCGAGGAGTCGAGTCCGGGTCTCCTAAATCTAGAATTGGTAGGGTTGCTTGCCGCTCTCGTAGGGGTCTAGGGGTGTGGGTTTGGCTATTTATCACGACCGTGGAATCCGTGTTTTATACTGGCTCGTATTGAAAACACGGACGTCTTAGTATATCCAATGTTTCATATGTTTCTTCTGCTGCGATATCTGTGATGTGATCATGTGATGTTCTGTGATAGATACAGTATATAGTATATATGATATATTATATAGGCGTTACTTATGTTTTACACCCGCGCTAGCCCTGCCCCGCTCTGCCATTAGTTACCTAACTTAACGGTGCACGAGGGGACATCGAGGCGAATGCGGATGGCATAAGTGTACGTCGTATTTATCTATGATGTTTAGGTACTTAAATGATGGGACTTCATTAATATAATTAATGAAAGTAAAAGAAACCTAAAGATGTTTTAGAATCGAATTTCAAAAATAAAACAGGTGGCTACAGTTCTTGCTTTGCACAGAGGTATATATGATATATCCTGCACCTTATTCGATAAGGAAAGGACCGAGATCCCTTCACCGGGAGTTACTCCTTTAGCAATAACTGGCAGATGCTACACACTCGGTTTGTCTTTTGATAGCTTCTATAGTTTCTGTTTTGCACAGCGATATATATGATATATCCCGCACCTCATTCGACGAGGAAAGGGCCGACGATCCCTTCACCGGGAGTGGCCCCCTTAGCAAAACTAGAAAAGCCTCAAAAACACTCCATTTTAAAATCATTTGATTCTACAACGATATCAAGTTCATTACGCAATAGGTTTTCAGAAAAACCTGTCGTAGCCCTCCGTCATTTCAGATAAGTTGTATATAGTATTCGTGCTACATTTGTTGGCTTTCGTCAAGATGTAGTGTGCGGTAGCTATATGCTGCTTATCTGCTGCATACGATGAGATTGGATTAGGGTATTCGTACGGCGTTGTTTGGCATTTATTAAGGGTCGTGCGGATGGGTTTAATTCAATCAAGAAATGTACGGGTTGAACTTGACTAGCGGGCTATGGTTTGTTGGCTTTCGTCAAGGTCATAGCACGTTAGGGGCAAAATATTATCGGGAATTTCAAGTGTTGAAATTTGCAATGAGATTGCATACCTTCTATGAGATAGTTGGATCCCGATACCCACTGCGAGTAAGAGTTACTCCTGGGAGAGTTTTACACATTACAATTAGCCGATCAAGTAGGTGTCTAGAAAGGTGTTAACGAGATTACGCCTCTGGAAAAACGAGGTTTACATTAATTAGGTTCGTGCGAAAGCACGGGGGACCTCCCTCAAAGTACCGACACTGGCCTGGCTGAAAGATTGGCGAACTTGTAGCGTGTAATTAATCCCGGCTAGTCTTTCCTTTTAGGGTTTGAAGGAAGATTTGATAAAAACGGTTGGAGCCATCCTGATTAGATAAAATATATAACCAATCTATTCTTGCAAGAGCGCACGCTGAGTGTTTTCTTCTCTCTCTCTCCAGGCAGCGACCATATCACGCCTTAATCAAGATAATAATATGGATTATTGACCGAACCCGCTTGTTATACTGAGCTGGGGAACGTTGGTCCCGCTCCAACTTATAATTGTTATAAGACCGAGCAGGAAATTGGGGATTACCAGAATTCCCGTGCCGCCCAAACGAAGAAAGTGCATACTGATGCATCATCTTCGGGTGTGTTCATTATACAGAACTGTTTCTCAATATTCTTTACGTCCTGGATATGAGATACCGGATCAGGATCCCGCATATGTAATGTCACGCCCCGCTTCCCAGTGTACGGTGAAGTGGACGCGACAAGGTCCGCTACGTATGTACTCAGAAGTACATACGCTAAGCGTAGCTAAGCAATATAAAATAAATATACAGAAGACAAGAGTATAAAAAGAACAGCAACTTTTATTTATTAACATTCTTTGTACAATGCATGAAAAAGGAAATACATCTGAAATAAAAATGCCTAAACATTGGCATAACAGGAAATGGAAAGTACTGAAAAGAAAAGTGTACAATGAAATTATACTGCTGGGTCTTCGGCAAAATGCTCCAAATCTTCTTGTGATGGCTCAACTTCCGCCGGGTCCAAGTCACCTGACGACATTCAAAGAAAAGAGAAACAGAATGTCGTCAGCGAACAGATCGCTCGGTAAGTCGCAAAGGTAAGAGGGAAGTAGAGAAGACAGAATAAGAAGATACATTTTTAAAGTGTAAACTATTGTTGTAATGTTATGTAACGTTGTTGTTTGTATCTTGGTACAGAAGAATGCCAGTGTATACGAGGGGAGTCTCACTTGCCAGAGACTAGGGCACGTATAGTACAAGGAACCGTTATGCCACGGTACAACAGCAATGGGATTCAGGTTAGGTGTATTAATCTGACCACCTCGTGCCACCTTTAACACCTTCCGTACCATTCTACCCCTTAAACCCCGTGATGTCTTGTTTGTATTTTTATCTTGTAAAATTATATTGGTTGTAAGATTGATTAACTGACTGTCCAAAACCATGATATCTGGGAACGGTTATAACCGTAGAGTCATGTAAATGGAATACTGGAATCATGTAGAAGGAATATCCATGGTTCGGTTCAGTCAAGTTATATAGATTGTTAACTGGATTCAGGGATTCATGTATTCATCTTGAGTTGGAATATGAAAGAATATAGATTGACTTGAATCATATTCAAGTCAGAAATAGTCAGACTCTAACCCGAGTCAGACTAAAAGAAGGTGAGTTGAAGTTCAATAATTGTTAGGGGCCTTATTGTAATTTATAAAACTTGAGGGGGGTTTTATACAAAAAGTACTTTTGTATAGATTTCAAAATACACATCAAGTATTTGTTATTCTTCTTTATAGTTATAATGAGTGTGGATTTTATTTGTGTTATTCTAGTGAATATATTCTAATAAAAGTATTAATTGATTTATTTGAAACTCAGGGTATTTTAATGTAACTTTTAAATTTGTAATTTTAGAAAAAGTGGAAACTTTATATTATAATAAAATAGGTGTTTAAATGATATTTATATATATAATAATACAAGAATAATTTTAAATAATAATTTATTTTCCAAAATCTCATTCTTTTCTTAAATGCCGTATTTTAAACCTTTCGAGACCGAATGCTCCTTGCAGAGGTCTGAATCTCGCACTACTAGCCCGCGGGTGCACGATGAACCGTACTATCCCTAACGGGTTCCCCAAAGGTGGGTTGTAGCGGCACTTTACTTTGGTTTAATAAATACTATTCATTTAGAAAAACATTTTTATAAATATAAGGTATTTATTCGTAAAAGAGTATAGTTTTCCATATTTTAGTTGTTAGGGTTTCCTAAGCCAACTAGCCTATTTCTAAGGTCTAAACGACAAGTCATTAGAAGCCTCAAATTGCCTCTTCACCGTCAATTGTGTTAGTTATATGTATGCCCTAGAGGCCATTACTGTACATAGGATGTATATTGTAGTGGATGCTGGGACATATATAGGAAGGACTTTCTTGCTCGACATGATAGTATACTATCTGGTTACACTTTACCTTAACGTGTATACTGATTGTCTCTCTGTTACATGTTGGTAAAGCCCTTAGGATGTGTACTTGACTACCTGGACTGTGATGCGGATCATACTAGTGGGGACATGGTAGTCCATAAGTACATCCTTCAAAATCCCTAGTCGTGGGTGTATCGAGATGGGGCATCGATATACCAGAGTAGACTAGCGTGTACCTTCTCGACCCATACAGATAGGCGATGGATGATCCCATATCTATTGGTGTTTGACATCGGAGATGATATACGGGTGCTCAGTGGAGACTGGGTACACTGGACGGACTCGCCGAGAACTCCCAGATGGTATTATACCTCACGTCAGATGGCAGTTCTCTGGTGACACTGGTACAGAGTAGTCTGTTGACCCGAGATCGTCATAGAGTCTTGTGTGGTTCCCACTGTGCTTTGATTTCCATCTTACCACGTCCAAGAGGACGTGCAAAACGGTGGTTTTTGGGTACAGTCCCGAGTCACATGGAGGCAATGAGCGATAGGAGGGGATTCGTCTCTCCCGGTATAGGGGGTTGATGTTGCGCTGTGTTCGATTGGCTATAACAGGAAATCCCTGGCCAGGGTTGCTGAGATTTACTGGTAAGTGTTACCAGTAGTTTCTCGAAGTGTTATAGACCTCATATCGACACGACTTATCGAGCTATTGGGGTCTGACGTATACCACCCCTAGGCAAGATATGCGACATATCAGACGATCAGACCGGACTGTACGGTAGTGTTACTGGTTGGATTCACTGGAGTGTGAGCGGGCTTGCTCGTCGATCTTCAGATTGCTCAATACCCGGGTGGCCGTTACGTTTAGCAGACCGCTTGCGGCTTGTGGGTGTTTGATATGATCATCATCTGCTGCCGGCGTATTGACGAGTCTTTAGAGTCCTACACAGAGGTTTCCTGGCTCAAGCGAAACGAAATAGGAGCGCATATGAGATATGTGCGGGACCGAGAATAATGCGTGTATGTGATACCGTATTCTATTCTCGCGATAAATGTATCGAATGGTTGTATGCGATATAACCTAGTTATCGATTCAAGCGTTGATTCGATAAGCCGATATATTGTATACTAGTCGGTTGTGTGCGACATAACCGGATCATTGAATCAAGTGTTGATTTAATGATTTAATGCATATTTATATATTTGATATATTACTTTGCATCAACTAGTATCGGTTTACTTAAGATGGATTTTCTCACTCGGATGTGCACATTGTATATTCGATATAGTTTTGTGCACTCGATTGTATCATGTTTGATGATACATGTTTGCTAGAGTTTGTGTAAAGATTGAACCATGGTTATTTAAATGATTAGGGTTTACATTTTCATATCTATTTATTTATTTATTTATTATGGAAATGATAATGAGAAGAATGGTTGCTAGTTTTGTTTTATTCTTTGAACCTTCATGAAGCATTGACTTTAGTCAACCATTCTTATCTCATCCTTAACCCTAATCATTCCAACTAACCTTGGTTTAATATCTATACCTAACCATGGTTTGCTTATGATAAGAATGGATTTTCTTTTCTTTTTTTTTTTAATAATGCTTATCATAACAATTTCCTTCTTCTTCTTCATTTCTTCAAGTGAAGAAAGCTTGCCTCCATCAATGGAAAGTGATGAAAAAGAGTGAGAAATCCAAATCTAAAGTTTACCCACTTCCTATTTCTTCATCCTCTACCTCTTGCCAAGTAGTAGAGTGTGTTTTCTTCACAAGTTTCTTGACTTGGTGAAGTCGGAGCTTGATTTAGCGATGCTTCGACGTAGATCATCTTCGGCATGGACATCGATGACCTAGCCCGTCCATTCTCCGATGAAGCCGACGCTAGAGCCCGGGACTTGTTATGAACAGCGAGGAGACTTCATTGCGGAGCTATGGAGGTGGAGAACCGGATCTACAAAGGTTGTATTTCCGATATCCCATTAGTTAAGTGTTAACTAGTTAGCTTTTTCGCCTAGTTTTCTAGCAAACGATCCGTAGTCGGGTCTCTCGGCACCCGTAAAATTTTATAATGGCATGTTCGATGCCTTGTGAGACCTCATTAGGGTGCCTAGGATCCCTACAAATTGCGGCCAGGTAAGTGCCAGGTAAGTGGGAAGGAACCACAGTCGTGGGCCTAATTAAAAACCACTAGCGTAGACACACTTGCCTAGACACCACAAGACAGTTTAGATAAACGATCGATATCCATGACCTATCGTGCTTTCATTTTAAAAGATTTTATTTAGGATTGTGTACAACTTAAAGCTTTTAGAAAAGGTTTATAAAGAATGTGGTGTTTTAGTGAAAAGTCCTGTATTTTCGTATTTTATATTTTTTAACGATATCAATTAAGGTTATATTTGTATGTGTGTGGAGGTAGGTAATTACCTCGTGACTTATTTTAAGGTATTGCGAAGTTTAGAGGTTAAATATGATGTATTAAACTTGAAGGTATTAAAGCGCAAGAATACGGTATTTGAAAACGTTATCATTTCATGTGTGAAAATTCATTCAAATTGACTTCTACAAGTTTAGTGATCAAGATAAACGTATTTAGGAGTGAGGGAATTAATTAGAACAAGAAAAATAAACTCTATGGTATTTTTATGAAAAGAATACGGTTTTACAAGAAAACTATCATTTCATGTGAGAAACTTTGTTTAAATTGGTTTCTATGTGATTAATAGTCATCATGTATATGGGTAGGTATCATGGATTAGGTGACAAGTGGAATTTTGTAGAAAAACCGAATCGAAAATCGGTTTGTTCCGATTTCCGTCGGGGTTCGTAGTTTCGTATTTTTAAGAAATAGGAAAGAAAGAGGGATGGGACTTATGGGTTTAAACACTTCTAAAGAGTAAAGAGAACTAGGGAGGAAGACCGAGGGGTGGTTTCGTCGCCGGTTGCTTCAAAACACGTCGCCGGAATTCGTCAGGGCTTCGCCGGGAACTCGATTTCAAAGCACACTTCTTGTGGAAATTTCAAGAGAGTTTTTCTAGGGTTTTGGAATGAAAAGGTAGGGGATAGGGGTCTATTTATAGGGTAGCTAGGTAGGGTAGGTGAAGGGTCTTCTTTTATTAAAAAATTTTTGTAAAAATTAAAGAAAAACATTAAAATTTTGCATTAAAAGGATTGTATTTAATATTCGGAACTGCTACAGTAAAAATGGAGTATACCATGAGTTACAGAAGACCAAAAGGCAACTTTTTCATGTTGGGACCCCGGCCGTCGGCCCAACTCCGGCCGGCGTTGGGTCCGGGGTCTCCTGACTAGGTTTTTGGCATGGTTCAAATTTTGTGTTCAGTTCACTATTTGGGTGTTATGGCCTGTGGACTTTTGGACTTCCAGGAATTTTTAAAGAAAAATGTGCTAAAAAATAATGTGGGATGTAGGATTCGAACTCTGGTGGCTTGGTTCAGCAGTGCAAGGTGTTACCAATGAGCTACAAGCTCCTTCTTGTAATTATTGTAAAGAGATAGATACTTAAAGTGTTATCAGCAACATTAATACTCCAAGTATACTTCAAATTTAATTCAAATTTAGGTATACAAAAATTGGAGTTGTTACATATAATTTGTTACATGGGCTACAGATAGGTAAAAAACTGAGAACGGGTGATAAGTTTCATGAGACAGAAAACGGGGCAAGTGTTGCAATCAGGTCTGTTGGTCACTGTCACCCTGTATTATCAATACATTGATTCTGAACGAATATTATTAGATACCGAACCTGATATACAAAATCATATCAGTCTCTTTATTAGTAAAGAAAGGATATAATTTTGTATTGTTGGATAATATTTTGAACATTTCCTATATCAAAAGTTGATCAGTTCAGGCACGTTATTTAAAAGCATTAATGTTCTAAATCAAACTACAGTTCTTAGTATACAGAACACACACAAGAGGAAGAGTTCAGATATGAACGAATCCTTCTTAAGGTACTGTAGACTAGGTCATATCAATGCGACCCGACTAGCTGAAGTTACATGTAGATGCATATTTAAATCAGTTTGAATTTACATCTTGTAAAACTTGCCAGTCATGTCACAAAGATATAATGACACCAGCTCTGTTTATTGGAAAAAGAGAAAGAGTTACTGAACTCTTGAGATGATACATGTTGATGTATAAAGGTCCCCTGTCTACACATGCCAAGACCAGTTCTTTGTACTTCATTACATTCTCTGATGATCTCTCAAGATTCAGACATATGTTCCTGTTGAAACACAAGTCAGAACCTTTTGAGGTATTCACAGAATATAAGTTAGAAGTAGAGAACCAATACGGGTATAAGTATTATGTCCTTTGATGAGATCAAGGAGGAGAATACTTGAGCACGGAATTCTTGGACTTTTCTAAAGGAAAATGAGATTCTCTCTCAGCATTACTCCTCCGTATACACCATAGCACGATGGTATATCGGGACGGAGCAATCACACCCTATATGATAAGGTGTGCTCTATGATGAGTACTACTGAGTTACCTATCTCCTTTTTGGGAGTTATGCACTTGAAAAGCTGCATACCTATTGAATAGGGTTCAAATCAAATCTGTTGCCTACCACTTCATATTTGATATGGTATGGGAAGAGCCCATGTCTTAAGCTAGTTAAGATTTGGGGTTGTCCGGCCTATGTCTAAAAGCAAAATCCGGACAAGCTCGAGGCAAGGTCAGTCATGTAGAACTGGAAAGGTTCCAGCTATACAAACTACAGCAGATGATTTGGTAGAACCAAAGGATTCAGTAGATACCAACGAACCTCAGCCTCTCCGCCGATCTAGTAGGTTTCCTCATCCGCCTGAAAGATACTTCGGTTTCTCGATGACAGTGAGAGCGAGGATTGCATCATGAGATGATGACCCAACTAGTTTCGAGCAGGCCATCGAGAGTAGGGACTCTGTAAGAATGGCTGGATGCTTAGCAATCTGAGATGGAATCCTTATACACCAACAAAGTATGGACTTTAGTTGATTTATCTGAAGGGTTAAATCCCCATCAGGAGCAAGTATGTCTTGAGAAGATTACTTGGTGTACTTGGAAAAGTTGAGACTTTCAAAGCTAGACTTGTTAAATTTCGTCATCGACCAGGCGTGGATAATGATGAAACCGATAATGATGAAACCTTTTCCGGTGGCTATGTTTAAGTCCATCCAGATCCTACTTGCCACGGCTACATACCATGACTACGATATCTGGTGGTTGGGTGTCATGACAGCTTTTCTAAACGATGTTTTAGAAAAGGGCGTCTATAAGTACACAGCCAGAGGGCTTCGTAAACAGTGGGAGCAGCGGAAACGTGTACAAGATGCTTTATAGGATAAAGCAGGCATCGCGGAGTTGGAACATCTGTTTTGATGTAGTAGTCAAATAGTTTGACTTCATCAAAATGGTAGATGAACCTTGTATATACAAAAAGGTAGTAGGGAGTATGATGGCGATCCTCGTAGAGTACGTGGATGACATACTCTTGATAAGAAAGGAGTTTCCTATGCTACGCTCGCTCAATCTCCGCTTATCACAAGGATTCTCCGTATAGGATCAAAGTGATACCTCCTAAATCCTGAGTTTTGATGTATGAGATAGATCTAATTGGATGTTAGGATTCTCACTAGTTGAAGTGAGATGGTATCAATTGATCCTGGGGAGAATCACTGGAAGTGTTCCAGGGTGATAAGGACGACTGAATGTCAGTCACAGGCATTGTCTTTACCCTCAGTAAAGGGACGGTATGTTGGAAGAGTTCCAAGCTAGATACCGTGGCATACTAGACGATAAAGGCTGGATACATCGCTACTTAAGATGCTACCAAAGTGGCTATCTGGGTGTATATTTGTTCATGAGATGAACTTAGTTCCTCCCATTGTGTGACAATGGAGTTGTGGCTTATGCCAAGGAACGTTCGTCCCATCAGTGATCAAGACATATTCTGAGGCAGTATCACCTGATCATGGAGATGGTTGATCTCCAGGGGATCGAGGTTAGGAGAGCAGACTCAGAGGACAACACGGCGGATCCACTCACAAAGGCCTTTTCCCAGAAAGAGACTTTTATGGGATGGTTGAGTATGAGATACTACAACCACTGCTATCAGATGGCCCTAGTGCAAGTGGGAGATTGTTAGTTATATGTATGTCCTAGAGGCCATTACTATACATAGGATGTATATTGTAGTGGATGCTTGGACATATATAGGAAGGACTTTTTTGCTCGACAAGATAGTATGCTATCTGGTTGCTCTTTACCTTAACGTGTATACTGATTGTCTCTCTGTTACATGTTGGTAAAGCCCTTAGGATGTGTACTTGACTACCTGGACTATGATGCGGATCATACTAGTGGGGACAGGGTAGTCCATAAGTACATCCTTCAAAGTCCCTAGTCGTGGGTGTATCGAGACGGTGCATCGATATACCATAGTAGACTAGCGTGTACCTTCTCGACCCATATAGATGGGCGATGGATGATCCCATATCCATTGGTGTTTAACATCAGAGATGATATACGGGTGCTCAGTGGAGACTGGGTACACTGGACGGACTCGCCGAGAACTCCCAGATGGTATTATACCTCACGTCAGATGGCAGTTCTCTGGTGACACTGGTACAGAGTAGTCTGTTGACCCGAGATCGTCATAGAGTCTTGTATGATTCCCACTGTGCTTTGATTTCCACCTTACCACGTCCAAGAGGGCGTGCAAAACGGTGGTTTTTGGGTACAGTCCCGAATCACATGGAGGCAATGAGCGATAGGAGGGGATTCGTCTCTCCCGGTATAGGGAGTTGATGTTACGCTGTATTCGATTGGCTATAACCGGAAATCCCTGGCCAGGGTTGCTGAGATTTACTGGTAAGTGTTACCAGTAGTTTCTCGAACTGTTATAGACCTCATATCGACACGACTTATCGAGCTATTGGGGTCTGACGTTTACCACCCCTAGGCGAGATATGCGACATATCAGACGACGAGACCGGACTGTACGGTAAGTGTTACTGGTTGGATTCACAGGAGTGTGGGTGGGCTTGCTCGTCGATCTTCTGATCGCTCAATACCCGGGTGGCCGTTACGTTTAGCAGACCGCTTGCGGCATGTGGGTGTTTGATATGATCATCACCTGCTGTCGACGTATTGACGAGTCTTTAGAGTCCTACACAGAGGTTTCCTGGCTCAAGCGAAATGAAATAGGAGCGCATATGAGATATGTGCGGGACCGAGAATAATACCAGTATGTGATACTGTATTCGATTCTCGCGATTTGTGACATTGATCGGTTATATGCGATATAGCCGGGTTATCGGATCAAGTATTGATTCGATAAATTGTTACTATTGATATTAGTCGGTTATATGCGATATGACCGGATCGTTAAATCAAGTATTGATTTAATGATTTAATGTATAATTATATATAAGATATATTACTTTACATTAACTAATATTTGTTCACTTAAAAAGGATTTTCTCACTTGATGTGCACATTGTATATGTGATATACTTTTGTGCATTTGATTGTATCATGTTTGATGATACATGAGGGTTTATGTTTAGTTTAAACCTTGGTTAAGTAAATGGTTAGGGTTTTAATTTATTTATTCATTTATTTATTTATTTATTTTGGCAAAAAGAGAAATGGTAGCTTGCTTTGTTTTACATTGAAGTTTCATGAAGCTTTGAAGCTTTGACCATTTTGTCTCTTAGCCTTAACCTAACCATTAAACATAACCTTAGTTTATTCTCTACACCTAACTATGGTTGCAAATATGATAAGTATCATATTATTTCCTATTTTTCAAAGACTTAATATATTCTTTTTCTTCTTCTTCTTCTTCTTCTTCTTCAAGAAGAAGAGAGCTTGCAACCTTCAATAGTGATTTCATGAAAAAAGTGAGAAATCCAATTCTAAAGTGAACCCACTTCCTATTTCTTCATTCTCTACCACTTGCCAAGTAGTATAGGGTGTTTTCTTCACAAGTTTCATGACTTGGTGAAGTTGGAGCTTGATCTTGAGTTGCCTTGACGTAGATCATCTTTGGCATCGTAGTCAACGACCTAGCCCGATCATTTCTTCGGCGAAACCATCGCTAGAGTCCGGGATCCGATGATCGCAGCGGAGGGACATCATTATGGAGCTAAGGAAGTGGAGGACCGGATCTACAAAGGTTGTATTTCCGTTCACTTATTAGTAAAGCAGTTTACTACTTGTAGTTTTCGCCTATCCTCTAGTCACGATCTTGCTTAGGGTTTGTAGGCACATAGGAAAATTTTGAAATTGGCATGGTTGATGCTTTGTGAGACCTCCTTAGAGTGCCTAGGAACCCTACATCGCCTTCTTCATTGCTGCATAGCGATCGGCCAGCTCCAACAACTTAGCCTTGATAGCTCAGTGGGACTCACTTAATCGGTGGTAGGACTCCCGGCACTTTGAGACGGTAAGCTCCCCGGCGGCCAATTGGGCTTCAAGGATGGCAATCCTCTCCCTCTCCAAACGTAGCTCGAGTCGAAGATCCTCGTCCTCCGAAGAAGGCTCCCCCGCCAACCTCCTAGCATGGGCATCATCCTCGGCCTCCATGCGAGCAACAAGGGCGCAGTGCTGAAGGATCTGATGAAAAACGGCAGAGAGGCTTAGAGACACTCGAACTGAGAAAAGGACGCTCAAAATAACTCATAGGGGAATGCGTACCTGCACCGCCTCCTGAGCTATAGCTACCACTTGGGCCCTCGGGGTCCCCCGCAGAATCTTGCCTCCGACCGACTCTTCCATGTCAACGAGCAGGCTGGCGGCAACGGAAAGCCCGGACGGGACTACGAAACAAGCGTCCCCTTCCTGCACAGAAATCCCATCGGGAATCACAGTCGGTGCCGCGCGAGAGACCATCTTCTTCCTCTTATGAGGAACCCCGTCTTCGTCCTCTCCCGCTTCCCTCGGCCGGGGTTCGGAAACCGTCGGAAGCCTCTAGCCACTGCCGCGGCGATCATCGGGGGCTCGGGTCGAGGCGGATGGCCCCGTCGCCGGGGATTCCCTTGGTGCGGAACTCGGGTCAGCCTGGGGAACGGCCATGCCCCCGGCTCTCTTCTGGGACAGGGCACGGAGGGCAGCAAGAACCCTGGATCGGTCCATTTGTCCTGCCAAGGAGCAAAGTGGGTTTGATTCAGAAGAAGAAGCAACAAAAATATATATAAAGAAGAATCTACGGGGGCTCCCCAGAACCTACCCGTTCTATTTCTACAAACTCTTCGGAAGAAGACATCTAACCTGATGGAGAAGATGGGTCCTCGGAAGAGAAGGCGCAGAGATCCGACCTAAAAAGGAGAGCGCCGAGCTAACAAGACTCTGAACGAGGAAATTATGAAGAGGTATAGGCCTTGATGGGGACCCCATCTCTATTTACAGCTGCCGGCGTACACATCCAACGGCGACGGTCATCTCCCGCCAAAAGACTCATCGCATTCGACGGCCACCATCACTCCACCTGTCGTACACGCATTGGTCATACCCCATCGGACGCCGAAAATCTGCGGCCCGTTGCGTCAGCCAATCAGCGCTAGATACGTGGGCTGTCGCTTCGGTGGACGTACGCACGAACCGGCGCATCCTCTTTAATGCGAGATCTGGCCCCTAATCCGCTGACGCCATCAAGAAAATGTTGCTGATTGCCCGGGAATGCATGCTTACGATATCTACGAAAAGGAGCTCACCCCGGGTGACCCAGCAGACCACCCTCGACCCGACCCTTGAACAGGTCAGGAAGAGCCTGGGGGGCTAATGATGATGATCGGTATCGATGATCTCCCAGATTGTGACACGTGGCAGATGACGTGTCCCGAAACCCGCAAGGAAGGACCAAGAACAGCACGTCGGAAGAACACCCGGGTCTGCGACCCTCAGACGTAGCCGACCCTTTGTGACCAACCACACAACTCCTGTGCCCACCTTACAAACAACTGTTGGCTCACCTCCGAGCCCCCGCACAATTGGCCTCCTCGACCTCTTAAGCTTATCTCCGGGCTACCGCAGAACCTAGATATTGTAGGGTCCCGGCAGCGCCCCGGCCGTCGAAACGCGACCAAAATGCGGAACAAAAAATTTTCTAAACTGGCGCTACCGCTACCCGATTTACGGATCGACCTTAAACCCTATTCTAGCAAGCTAACTAAGAGTTAGAAAGGTTATACCGAGATGATCCGAGTCCTTCGGTCTTCATTCCAAGCACCTAGCGATCCTTTGATGATGTTTGATTGCCGGTCTTCCTCCATCTCCGATGATCCATCCGAGGGAAATGGCGCAAGCTCCAACCTCGTCGAACGAGATAACCGACGCTCCAACGTCGCTAGTGATGGAGAGTGGGGGTGTATGAATATGTCACTACAATTTTTCTCTCTACCATGTGCTCATGAAAGCAACCAAAGAAGAAGAATGGAGGTGATGAAGACTTGGCATGAACCAAAATGGTGAAGGCTTTTGTGAACTTTTTAGTGAATGAGAGAGTGGGAGAAAAATGCAAGTGTGAATTAAGCAATTAACCAAAATGAACCCCTCTCCATATTGGCCGGCCCCCCCTTCTCATTCACACAAAAATGTTTCAATTTCTAATTTCATTAAACAATTCCAAACCATGCCATACACCATGCTTTGACCCATGCCTTGACTTAGTCACCTTTTCCACCTCATTTCCTAATTAATTTTCTAAAGGAAAATCAATAATGAGGTGGCAACTTCTTCTAGAAGCTATTCCGTACAAAATATGGAATACTTCCCGGTACATGTACCGGAATACATATACGCGTATTCGTACCAAAATACGAATAGCCGAGAGAGAAAACGAATAGTGAACAATAATACTAGAATACGTATATACAAATACATATATAAATTATTAAATCAAAACCTGATTTAATAAACTGGCTTAATCCTAAGCCGCTAGTATTATCAACCGTCCAATTAAAGTCTGCGCAGCATGCACATATTTAATCGGACACCTGTATGTATCAACATACGCCATGTACACCAAATTGCCTGAACCGTGAAAACCCTCTGTGTGGGACTCTAAAGACTCGTCAATACGCTGGCAGTGGGTTTAACCACAAGCACGTCAGCGGCACTAGCTGTACTTAACGGATACCCGGGTATTGAGCGAAAGGGAGGCCGACGAGCAAACTCATCCTGAACCCCTACTGAGCCTGTCAGTGACAATATCTGCACAGTCCGATATGTTCGTCTAAGAGTATCGCATATCGAGTCTAGGGGAGTGGATAAAGTCAGACCACTAACAACGCGATATTTAGTGTCGGTATAAAACCACATCACCACCTGAGAAACTAACGATCCTGGATCGATAATTCTCGTCTACCGTGGCCACGGATTTATGGTGATGGCCATCCGTACACAACGCGACATCAACCCCCAATACCGGGAGAGACGAATCCCCGACGATCCGATCACTGCCTCCATGTGGCTCGGGACTGTACCCAACTAAAACCTGTTTGCACGACTCCTTTGAGCCGTGGTAGGGTAGTAATCAAAGCACAGTGGGAACTCACACGAGACAAATGACGATCTCAGGTCGACAGACTAACCTGTACACATGTCACCTGGGAACTGCTATCTGACAATAGGTATAATACCAACTAGCAGGTTCCCGGCGAGTCCGTCCAGTGTACTCATAACCTAATGAGCACCTGTATACTATCTTAGGTGAACATACTAACACCAGTGGCTTGTGAGACCTGGCCACCGCCCCTCGTCGGGGTCTCGATCAGTATACATTAGTCTACACTGGAGTATCGATGCCCGGTCTCGATACTCTTACGACTAGGGACATTTGAGGATGTGCTTATAGACCCCCAGCTCCCACGTATGTGATCGCCATCACAATGCTGGCAGTCAAGCAAGAATCCTACGGGCTGTATCAATATGTACATGATGATAAAGACAAACCAGATAGCATACTATCATCTTGAGTAAAACTGTTTTATCGGTATAGGTTCTCACTCAATCATCATAATCACAAGTCCGCGACTATGATAATTGCCTTGAGGGCACTATAGCCAACAATCTCCCACTTGCACTTAAGGCCAATTATTACGATGTCGCATACTCACAGCCCGTGTGATACCGAACACCCAACTTCTTTACTAATCAGTTTCACAAAACCCGTTTGCGAAAATGACTGCGTTCAAGAGATAGCCTCAGTGAGTGGATCCGCTCCAATGTTTCTTTCTATATCTCTCTAAATCTCAACTTCACGGAGAAAGTTATCTCCCGAAATGAGCAATACTTGTCTTAGAATTTGTCTGGATATCTAATGGGACCCAGTTCATAAATGAACTCCAAATCCAGCAAATTACTTAGACTGTATCGTCTACTGAATTTAATCAGTATCCTGCGCCTTGTCTTTCCTCAGTATCCGCTTGGACCACCTGTCCAACATACTGTCCCTTAAAAGAGGGAAAAACTATAACTCTGACAAGCACTCTGTCATCCAGGTCACCTTGGAAGCCTGATATGATAACCGTCTCCAGAAGGAGGCTGCCGTTACCATATCCCAAGAACTTTCACTTATGTTCATAAACTGCTTCCCAATGTTTCCCCAGGATTGGATTAATATATCTGCATATTGCATCTAGTGCAAACGCAACATCTGGTGTGGTACTTGACATTTCATGATTAACTCAATTGCCTAAGCAAGTGATATGCTAATCATGCAGATCCCTCTCCCCTTTAGTCTATAAGACACCTTCAGAGAGGATGACTCCATCACCTGCAGGTACACCACCATGCCAGGAGTCGTCCATTCCAAATTATCTTTAGAATAATGTCAAATTACCCAAATTAGGATACTTCCCAAATCTAGATCTAAAACCATAGATCTAGTAACCAGAAAACCTGATATTTTATATCCATATCTTATGTGGAGAAACAACTTTGTGACAACCACAGTATAACCGATCGTAGTATAGGAATATCTCTTCCTATCAAGTGCATGTCATCCCAATACTTGGACATCACTCTCTACTACCTTCTTACCAGATCCATTTCCTATTCTGATGAGGTCAAAGCCTATGACTGTCACATCAAAATTAGATGATCTATTTCCGCTATACCTGCTTTAGTCTATAATTAGACATAAGCTACTTACCTTCTATGCTTCCGCTGCTCCCACTGACTACAACAACCCTCTAGCAGAGTCATATACACGTGCACTTTTAAAGCTAGTTTAGAACGACGCTATACTCATCCTCCTGCCAGGTCTTATAGTCTAGAACAACAGCAATGGCAAGTCTGGGTAAACAAGAACCTCCCTGTCACCGTCTCTGGGAAGACCGAAGTACCTCTCGGGTGCCTGAGGTTACCCACCAAATCTGCGGAGTGGCTAATGGAACATCAAATCCAATTGAATCCTCAGGTTCTTTTAAATTTCCAATAATCGTTTGTGGTTCTGGAATAACTTCCAGTTCTACCATACTCCCACTTATGTTTTCTGAAAAAGTCCATTTTATTAAAACTGTGGCGAGTCAAGAACAATATAAATATTGATCTTCCTGATGGTAGAAAGTCAACCCTCGTCAAAGCCCGGGATAACCCACAATCAGCCATTACTGAAGCGTGCCTTGAGTTTATCCGGATTCTGGTTTTAAGCATCAGCCGGACAACTTCCTATACCTTAATATCGTTAAGATATAAATTGATTCTATATATATCTAATATAGAAACAAAAGCACTAATTTAATTGGAACTGGATTCAAAATCATGCAGCTGTCTCTAGTGCATATCAACCAAATGGAAAGAGGACAATCAGCATTACTCATCTAGGAGTGCATCCATATATGAGTAACCTAAAAGAGAAGCAAGTTCTCAAAACCATTACTATTAACTGAATACCAAACACAAGTATCTACATCTTCGACTTCCTCGAAGAATCCTGATACTTACAACAAATGGTTCTCTACTTTATTCTTATACCTATAACTTCTCTATATCTGGACTTTGCATTTCAACGAAATACTTGTCCAGAACTGGAGAAGTCACAAGTAAACAGAATATAGTACGAGTACCAACCCCATTATCCTAATAGACACTGAACAACATACAATACTTTGTATAAGTCCCCTGAGTTCAATAACTCATACCCTGTGTGTCGTAGGTTGAAAAACTGTAGTATGGTTAAGAAGGATTACACCGCTGTTGATTGCACCTTACCTAATCACCAACCGATATAGGTAAATGTCACAGACATAATATCAAAAAGATATATCTTACTTTATAAAATAAATGTACAGATATATCAGTTTGAAATTGGTGCATAACAACGGATATTCAAAACCAAATATTTGCCATCCGGCAAAAACCAGATGATTTCCTCAAATATCACCAATTATAACGAATTCCGATATAATGAGGATGTAATCATCCAATTCCCAATATCTTACTCCCACTCACCATCTGTAATAACATATAAATGTGAGAAACTGATCTGGTAAATACATACCCTGGAGTTAGATTCCAATTGGGAAAACAGTTATCAATTAACATCGCACAGTAAAACTGAAACATGGAAATGTTTCAAAAGGGTTAACTGGTATACCTAGTAACGCCTCTTCCATAATCCTGAATCATGGCAGTAACCATATACTTACCTGCCCTCTTTGCAATCCCTTTATTATGTCTTTACTTATTACCTTCTGTACACCTCTTTTACGCTAATTAGTTTTCTTCATTCCCTACCTTTCGGCATCAGCCTAAGGTTTGGAAGAAGACTATCCAATAAGCGTAATAGGTGTACTCTCCTAATCCTAGGAGCCCTCGCATCCTGAGAGAAGGTAATGGGAAAAGACATCTGAATAATCCTATTCTTTTTCTCCTGAACCAGAATCCATCCTCGAAAAAGTTCCTTCGAGTTCGTATGTAACTATACGATGGATTTATCCAATGGAAGTGGATGTTCGTAGTGATACGAGGTGTTCTGGAGAAATGTAAAGTGAATGTAGGAGTGGCAGGGGTATACACGGTCTTTGTCGTGAATGATGGTGATCGCAATTTTCTTTGCCATTATTCTAATCCCTTTATATGTCTTTACTTATTACCTTCTGTACACCACAGTTAAGCTTGTTGGTTTTCTTTCTACCTTACCATTCGGCACCTGCCTATGGTCTGGAGGAAGACTATCCAATAAGCTCAATAGGTGTACCCTCTCCTAATCCTAGGATCCCTCACAACCTGAGAGAAGGTAAAGAGAAAAGACAACCGAATAATCCTATTCAATCTCTCCAGAACCAGAATCCATCCTCAAATCAGATCCTTCGAGTTCGTATATAACCATTCGATGGATTTATCCAATGGAAGTGGACATTCATAGTAATACGGGGTGTTCTGGAGAAATGCAAAGGTGATATAGAAGTGGCAATGATGTATGCGACACCGTAACATTCCAAAAGCCAAAGTGTTTTAAAGAAGGTTCGGTCAATTTGGTTTCATGAGTTTTAGTCAAAGGTCGGGTCATAGTCACAGCCAGAGAGAGAGAGAGGAAACACTCAGCGTGCACTCTAACCTAGATCAGAATGGTTAATCTCTTTATCTAATCAGGATGGCTCCCACTGTTTTCTCAAATTCTCCTCCAAACCCAAAAGGAGAATTAGTCGGAATCAACCGAGGAGTAATCCTACTCATCAGTAGGAATCAGGATCCAACTATCATCGCATGATAACTTGATGGAAGCCACTCAAGTCACCACACTCCAGAAGGTATGCGCAAGCCTGGCAAGTTTCCTGTATATTTGAAACTCCCGATATGATTTTTACCCCTAGGACCCAAGTGACCTTGACGGAGTCAACAAATCAAAGAGTCCTAGTCAAGTTCAACCCGTCATTATCTTGATTACATTAAACCCACCCGCACGAACCCTTGACGGAGTCAACAAGGCCGCACGACTGTCCTAACCAATCACATATCCATGCTACAAACAAGTACCACTCAGTTACCGCACACTACACCTTGACGGAGTCAACAAACGCAGCACGAATACTAAGTACTACTTGTAGGAAATGACGGAGGGCTACGGCTGGTTTTTGGCGAAAAACCTTTAACGTAATGAACTTGATCTCGTTGAAGGAATCCAAGTGGTTTTATAAATATATAGTGGCGAAAACTTTTGCTAAAGAGGTCACTCCCGGTGAAGCGATCTCGGCTCTTTCCCCGTCGAATGGGGTGCAGGATATCCCAAACTGAATACCACGATGCAAAGCAAAAATAATCGACTATAGTAAAGTTATTACGTTGACGCAAAATTTTACCCAAGGGGTCACTCCCGATGAAGGGATCTCGGCCCTTGCCTCGTCGAATGAGGTACAGGATATTCCAAATGAATACCACGATACAAAGCAAAAGAAAATGTCTGTAATGTCAGGTTTTAAAAAACTTGGTTCCAACAACATCATATATAGGTTTGTTTTATCCTTGCATTGATAAGAATCTATGCAGTCCCATCAATTAATCACACCAGAAAAGAACGAAGATAAAATGTACGTATATGCCATCCGCATTTTCCACTGGGCCCCGTCATCACCCGTTAGGTTACTTAACTAACGACAAAGCGGGGGCTGGACTAGCGCGGGTGCAAAACATATACAACATCTACTAGTATATATAAATATATATATAACATTCGTCCCAGGCATGATATAAAGCAACATCACAGAAGCAATACAGAATGGTGGATAATCAGGAGCCCCGAGTCTCACTTGAGCCACAAGTGAGACTCGACGTTCCCTGTCGTGTGGATAGCATGTGCAATGAAACCTAGACCCCTACGAGCGCGGCAAGTTACCCGCCAAAACCAGAAGTGAGGCAGCCCCTTTCAGCAACGTGAATGGACCGCCCAACACTTCACGGAATCCGGTAACTTGAGCACCCTTCCTGGGTCACCTATACCCCCTACGAGTGCGGCGAATAGCCCGCCAATTCTAGAGTAAGGTCCCCTCCGTACCAACGCCATGAGATGCAGACCCGTTGCCCTCTAGAATCCGGCTATTCGTGCACCCCACCGCGGGGTAATCTTAGTACAGAAAAGAAAATAATATACAAGGGTGACATCGACCTCAGCCCGGTCGTGCCCCAAAAGAATAATATACAAACAGGCAGTGACGGCAGTACACATGTCGGACGCTCGCCCCGCAATAGCAAATGTACAAATGAAATAAAACTGTACTAACATTGCACCATAGCTATCCACAACGACGATCCAACCAACATCACAGCACATTACAGAACATCAACGCGAATGTCACGTTCGCAAACCCGTCTAAAAGACATATAGCAATTAGACGAGTTTACCAATTAAATGACATTCACGGTCGCAGATAGAAATGTAAGTACTGATAAACGCACACTTAAATATTGATCGACAAAATTCCAATTTGGCCCCAATAGCAAAACAATACTTCACTGAAACCTGGGCCAAAACAGAATATCACAAAAATCACAATTTTACAACAGGGGGCTACAGTAGAAATTTGGAATCCCGTCGCCACTAATTGGCCGCGGATCCGCCGCCAAAATGGGGTAAGCGCGGCGGTTCCGTGGCGCCTTAGAGGCTTTAGGTGCCCAAATTTCTCCTGTACCCTCAGGATTGCCTGCACGGATTTTTAAGATGCCTGAAATAATTTTTTGACCACTTTTGAAAATCGACAGCAAACCCAAAACTGAAATCTTGATTTTTGTAAATTCCGTCGATCGATCTTTTAAGCACGTTTAAACAAACTAGTAAGGGGTTTAAAGGGTGGCTCTGATACCATGTAGGGTCCCGGCAGCGCCCCGACCGTCGAAACGCGGCCAAAATGCGGAACAAAAAATTTTCTAAACTGGCGCTACCGCTACCCGATTTACGGATCGACCTTAAACCCTATTCTAGCAAGCTAACTAAGAGTTAGAAAGGTTATACCGAGATGATCCGAGTCCTTCGGTCTTCATTCCAATCTCCTAGCGATCCGTTGATAATGTTTGATTGCCGGTCTTCCTCCATCTCCGATGATCCACCCGAGAAAAATGGCGCAAGCTCCAACCTCGTCGAACGAGGTAACCGACGCTCCAACGTCGCTAGCGATAGAGAGTGGGGGTGTATGAATATGTCACTACAATTTTTCTCTCTACCATGTGCTCATGAGAGCAACCAAAGAAGAAGAATGGAGGTGATGAATACTTGGCATGAACCAAAAATGGTGAAGGCTTTTGTGAACTTTTTAGTGAATGAGAGAGTGGGAGAAAAATGCAAGTGTGAATTAAGCAATTAACCAAAATGAACCCCTCTCCATATTGGTCGGCCCCCCTTCTCATTCACACAAAAATGTTTCAATTTTTAATTTCATTAAACAATTCCAAACCATGCCATACACCATGCTTTGACCCATGCCTTGACTTAGTCACCTTTTCCACCTCATTTCCTAATTAATTTTCTAAAGGAAAATCAATAATGAGGTGGCAACTTCTTCTAGAAGCTATTCCGTACAAAATACGGAATACTTCCCGATACATATACCGAAATACATATACGCGTATTCGTACCAAAATACGAATAGCCGAAAGAGAAAACGAATAGTGAACAATAATACTAGAATACGTATATACAAATACATATATAAATTATTAAATCAAAACCTGATTTAATAAACTGGCTTAATCCAAAGCCGCTAGTATTATCAACCGTCCAATTAAAATCTGCGCAGCATGCATCTATTTAATCGGACACCTGTATGTATCAACATACGCCATGTACACCAAATCGCCTGAACCGTGAAAACCCTTTATGTGGGATTCTAAAGACTCGTCAATACGCTGGCAGTGGGTTTAACTACAAGCACGTCAGCGGCACTAGCTGTACGTAACGGCTACCCAGGTATTGAGCGAAAGAGAGACCAACGAGCAAACTCATCCTGAACCCCTACTGAGCCTGTCAGTGACAATATCCGCACAGTCCGGTCTGTTCGTCTAAGAGTATCGCATATCGAGTCTAGGGGGGTGGATAAAGTCAGACCTCCAACAACGCGATATTTAGTGTCGGTATGAAACCCCATCACCACCTGAGAAACTAACGATCCTTGATCGATAATTCTCGTCCACCGTGACCACGGATTTATGGTGATGGCCATCCATACACAACGCGACATCAACCCCCAATACCGGGAAAGACGAATCCCCGACGATCCGATCACTGCCTCCATGTGGCTCGGGACTGTACCCAACTAAAACCTGTTTGCACGACTCCTTTGAGCCGTGGTAGGGTAGTAATCAAAGCACAGTGGGAACTCACACGAGACAAATGACGATCTCAGGTCGACAGACTAACCTGTACACATGTCATCTGGGAACTGCTATCTGACAATAGGTATAATACCAACTAGCAGGTTCCCGGCGAGTCCGTCCAGTGTACTCATAACCCAATGAGCACCTGTATACCATCTTAGGTGAACATACTAATACCAATGGCTTGTGAGACCTGGCCACCGCCCCTCGTCGGGGTCTCGATCAGTATACACTAGTCTACACTGGAGTATCGATGCCCGGTCTCGATACTCCTACGACTAGGAACATTTTAGGATGTGCTTATAGACCCCCAGCTCCCACGTATGTGATCGCCATCATAATGTTGGCAGTCAAGCAAGAATCATACGGGCTCTATCAACATGTACATGATGATAAAAACAAACCAGATAGTATACTATCATCTTGAGTAAGATTGTTTTATCGGTATAGGTCCTCACTCAATCATCATAATCACAAGTCCGCGACTATGATAATTGCCTTGAGGGCGCTATAACCAACAGATATCTCGGCCTCCCGCTCGTCCCCAAGCCTCCCGCCGAGCTCATATTCCTCGGTCACATCGACCGACTGACGGCACCTATCGCAGGCGCAACCGCCTCACCTCCGTGAATCTCGCCATACGCGAGATATCCGTCGGCCACGTCCCGCGTTCTACGCCATCACGATCCCCCATTAACGAGTGTGTCTCGCCATTAATAGGAGATCCCGCCTATCACACGGGCGTGACGCCGGGAGCGTAACGGCCGGCGTGATACCCGCGCCTGCCTGCCTGTTGCCACCACTATATAAACCCCTCTCCAAACGGATCAAGTAAGTCATTTTCTCCCGACTAAGCCGTTACTCTGCTCAAATATCCGGTCTAACTTGATCGTCGGAGGGTCCTCGGTGGTACAACCACCCCGGGACTTCCTTGCAGGTAGCTCGGCCACCACAACCTAAAATCTATTGAGAATCCACACGCTTCAGGAGTCAACCTCCAACTCAATCCCAACCGTCCATCGTCGCTCGACAGCATATCTGTGGGACGTGATACGACGCACGTCACCATCGCCACCGCCACCGCCGTGTACAAGATCCCAATCCTTTCTCTTTCTTCTCGACTATGTAAGTCCCTATCCCCTTTTCTCTCTCACCCCCCTATCTCCTAGGGTTTTTCTTTATCTTAAAGTTTTGTTTTTTTAAAATTATTTTTATCACTTATGCATTTTCTTGCATTGCAAATTTTTTTTATATTGATCCATGATTTCTTTATTTCTGCCTGTGGATTTTGGGGATTAGATGCTTGAATTCTAGAATTGGGATGTAATTGTAGGAATCTCAATGGGGCTTTTGAAAATTAGGTCACTTGGATTGTTGAGAATGAAATTAGGATTTCAATTGAGCATGGAAGATTAATCGAATTAAGTAAAAATCTGGTTTTAGGTAATCGAGAATAAATCGGCTAAGGATCAGTGGGAACAAGAATTGATAAGAGCGGTTCTTAAGGAAATTGGCATCATTTCATAAGTTGAAGTGATACTAGTGTTATTTATAGAGTCGATACAAGAGCTAATCCAAGTCAAAGGGGCACAAGTAAGGGTGATCAGGAAGAGACAAAAAGGTAAAATAAAATCAACATGTCACTTGAAATAAATCCTGCAAAAATAAAATTCATACTCACTTTAAATTTAATAAAACTTTGAACGTGTTTATCTATGTAATAATCTGACTCAAAAGAATTCAAAATACCATCCATAAGAAATACCATCAATAAGCATTTTACCTAACTTATTTTTGTTCTTTGCTTTTTTGCCTCAGCCCCTCTAATTGTGTGGTGCTGTCTCTGAATTCTTAATTAACTTGGTACATGTGTTGGGTTGCTCGGCGCATTTGTTGTGTGGCGTTGCATTGGTGCCCTGCCACTTTGCCTCGGTACCTCTATTGTGTGACTATGCTAAGTGTATATGTATACATAATTGATATTATATCTACCGCTTGACATGACTTCCATACCTTTATACCCATGAATGCTTAACACTATTACAATGCATCTGTGCTGCATGACAACAACACAGAATATGATAACTACCTTAAATACATACATAGTGATGACGCTCCATATTGACGACCCCCTAACAACCTTCATGATCAAGGCACGTGGCAGATGACGTGTCCCAGAACCCAGAAGAAAGGGCCCACAGGGGCCGGCCAAGTCATCCGGGTACCCGACCGGCAAGCTCTAGCTGGCTCTCCTCATAGCCCCCTTGAAACTGGCCTCCTCGGCCTCTCAGCTCGCCTCGAGCTGCCACCGGACCAAGACTCCTCGGCCCTCTTGCTCGTCTCCGAGCTCCCCAGCTGAGGCTATCTTCCTCGGTCCCTCCGACCGACCAACTCCACCACTCAGGCGTAACCGCCGCTCCGCAAATCTCGCCATACGCAGATTCTCCGCCAGCAACATCCCACGTTCCACGCCATCACGATCCCCATTTATGGGTGATCCGCTCTTTACGCGGGCGTGACGTCGGAAGCGTAACTGCCGGCGAGATCCTCGCGCCTGCTGCTGCGTGCTGCCGCCGCTATAAAAAAAACCCCATCACAGAGGGGTCAAGTAAGCGATTCTTTACACTTTTACGCCGCTACTCTGCTCGGATCTCATCACTAACTTGAGCGTCGGAGGGTCCTCGGTGGTACCAAACCACCCCGGGACTTCTTTGTAGGTACTCGGCAACAACTCCCTCACCTCATCTCTTCCTCCAAAAACCCATTGAGACCCGCACGCGAAGGAAGATAATCAACCAAGTCCACCAGGAGATCGACGGAAGACAACATCTGGCGGAGACCCGAAAAGGACCTTCATCAGTTGGCGCCGTCTATGGGAACATAACTCCACAAAATACAAAGTTGGCCTTCCTATCTCCTCCCTCATGGCAGACGATCACCCTGAAGATCCAGATACCAGCCGCCGCCTCCCCCTCACCGGAGGCGCGGGTGAACCTCCTCCGGCGACCGTCATCAACGCCCTCGCGGCCAAATAGACCGACACCCCCTCCGTTGACGGGGTCGCACAGAGGGGGCTCGCCACGGCGGCTCGAGGGCCACCTCGCCCAAGGATCTAAACCCTCACTAAGAGGCAGCCCAGCAGCTACCCTGCTCGGCTATCCTGGCGGGTAGCTTCCCTACCGCAACGCCAGGGATCAGAAAGTCCTCCCGGAAGCAGTCGAGCCCGAGGATCCCTCGCTCGGCTATCCCTGGCGGGTAGCTTCCCTACCGCAACGCCAGGGATCAGAAAGTCCTCCCGGAGGCAGTCGACCCCGAGGATCTCTCGCTCGGCTATCCTTGGCGGGTAGCTTCCTTACCGCAACGCCAGGGATCGGAAAGCCCTCCCAGAGGCAGTCGAGCCCGAGGATCCCTCGCTCGGCTATCCTTCAGGACAAAAGCCCTCGCCAAGAGGCACCAGGCAGTAACCCTGCCCGGCCAAGGGCCCTTGGTAGGCTTCTTACAGCCCTATAGCTTTTCCCGCGCTAAGAACCAAAGTCCTCCCAGAGGCAGTCGAGTCCTTGCTCGGCTATCCCCGGCTGGTAGCTTTCTACCACAACCGACAGGGATCAAAGTCCTCGCCAAGAGGCACTGGGCGGTAACCCTGCTCGGTCCCCGTCTTGAAGGATCAAAAGTCCTCCCAGAGGCAGTCGAGCCCGAGGATCTCTCGCTCGACTATCCCTGGCGGGTAGCTTCCCTACCGCCATGCCAGGGATCAGAAAGCCCTCGCCAAGAGGCACCGAGCAGCAACCCTGCTCGGCCATCTTTCGCAGGCCTCTTAGGGCCCCTCCAGCGTCAAGGATCTGAAGCCCTCTTCGCGAGGCCGCCGAGCGGCTACCCTGCTCGGCCATCCTTCGCAGGCCTCTCACAGCCCCTCCAGCGTCAAGGATCAAAGCCCTCATCGTGAGGCCGCCTAGTTCCTTCCTGCTCGGCGCATCCCCAGCGGGCATCCTCCTGCCCATCAGATGCTAAGGATCTCAAGCCCTCATCGTGAGGCCGCCGAGTTTTTTCATGCTCGGCGCATCCCAAGCGGGCATTCTCTTGCCCATCAGATGCTGAGGATCTCAAGCCCTCATCGTGAGGCCGCCGAGTTCCTTCCTGCTCGGCGGATCCCCAGCGGGCATCCTCTTGCCCATCAGACGCTGATGGTCTGAAGCCCTCATCGCGAGGCCGCTGAGTTCCTTCCTGCTCGACGCATCCCCAGTAGGCGTCCTCCTACCCATCAGACGCTGAGGATCTGAAGCCCTCTTCGCGAGGCCGCCGAGCAGCTACCCTGCTCGGCCATCCTTCGCAGGCCTCTCACGACCCCTCCAGCGTCAAGGATCAAATCCCTCATCGTGAGGCCGCCGAGTTCCTTCCTGCTCGGCGCATCCCCAACGGGCATCCTCCTGCCCATCAGATGCTGAGGATCTCAAGCCCTCATCGTGAGGCCGCCGAGTTTCTTCCTGCTCTGCGCATCCCCAGCGGGCATCCTCCTGCCCATCAGATGCTGAAGATGTCAAGCCCTCATCGTGAGGCCGCCGAGTTCCTTCCTGCTCGGCGCATCCCCAGTGGGCATCCTCTTGTCCATCAGACGCTGATGGTCTGAAGCCCTCATCGCGAGGCCGCCGAGTTTCTTCCTGCTTGGCGCATCCCCAGTAGGCGTCCTCCTGCCCATCAGATGCTGAGGATCTGAAGCCCTCTTCGCGAGGCCGCCGAGCCCCTTCCTACTCGGCGCATCCCTGCGGGTAGCTTCCTACCCACCAAAGACAAGGATCAAAGTCCTCCTTAAAAGCAGCCGAGCGGCTTCCCTGCTCGGCTATCCCCGGCCGGTAGCTTCCCTACCGCAACGCCAGGAATCAAAAAGCCCTCCCAGACTCGGCCATCCCTGGCCGGTAGCTTCCCTACTCGCAACGCCAGGGATCAAGGCCCTCGCCAAGATCAACCGAGCAGCTCCCCTGCTCGGTCATCCCCAACAGGCATCCTCCTGCTCAACAGACGCTGCGGGTTTGTAGCCCTCGTAACGAGGCCACTGAGCCCGTCACATGCACCGGATCCGAAGCCCCGACAAGAGACATCAGGTCTATCCAAGTCTGAGTGATCCCCCCTCGACTTTGGGGCCACGGAGACGCCTCCTTCTCAGAAAAGGCTTGTCAGCCCGGGGACGCGTCCCGACGAAATCTTAGGAGGGAGCTCACCCCGGGCGGCCCGGCAGTCCACTCTTGACCCGACGCGCCAGCTGGTCGGGACAAAAGTGAGGAGCTAATGATGATGCTCCATATTGACGACCCCCTAACAGCTTTCATGATCAAGGCACGCGGCAGATGACGTGTCCCAGAACCCAGAAGAAATGGCCCACAGGGGCCGGCCAGGTTATCCGGGTACCCGACCGGCAAGCTCTAGCTGGCTCTCCTCATAGCCCCCTTGAAATTGGCCTCCTCGGCCTCTCAGCCCGCCCCGAGCTGCCACCGGACCAAGACTCCTCGGCCCTCTTGCTCGTCTCCGAGCTCCCCGGCTGAGGCTATCTTCCTCGTTCCCTCCGACCGACCAACTCCACCACTCAGGCGTAACCGCCGCTCCGCAAACCTCGCCATGCGCAGATTCTCCGCCAGCAACATCCCACGTTCCATGCCATCACGATCCCTATTTATGGGCGATCCGCTCT
This sequence comes from Agapanthus africanus, assembly GCA_030015575.1. Classification (NCBI taxonomy): domain Eukaryota; kingdom Viridiplantae; phylum Streptophyta; class Magnoliopsida; order Asparagales; family Amaryllidaceae; genus Agapanthus; species Agapanthus africanus. Next base: position 445,771,756 of record CM057347.1, on the reverse strand, counting down.
TTACGCGGACGTGACGTCGGAAGCGTAACTGCCGGCGAGATCCTCACGCCTGCTGCTGCGTGCTGCCGCCGCTGCTATAAAAACCCCCATCACAGAGGGGTCAAGTAAGCGATTCTTTACAGTTTTACGCCGTTACTTTGCTCGGATCTCATCACTACCTTGAGCGTCGGAGGGTCCTCGGTGGTACCAAACCATCCCGGGACTTCTTTGCAGGTACTCGGCAACAACTCCCTCACCTCATCTCTTCCTCCAAAAACCCATTGAGACCCGCACGCGAAGGAAGATAATCAACCAAGTCCACCAGAAGATCGACGGAAGACAACATCTGGCGGAGACCCGAAAAGGACCTCCATCACATAGCTACCCGATAATCTACAATGCGGCTAAATGTGAAAATACTTGATAATCACACACCCTATGAGAAAAATAACCCATTAATCATTAATTGTGTAAATGAAACAGATATTGAAAAATCAAACTGTATGCAAACTAAAAAATTATATAACACTTTAACACTGTATATAAACCATGTTTCGTTTTAAATGTTGTTTTTTAAAATGAGGACTTACCAAATTTTAGTTCGATGACGACGTTTCTATTTCTGTTTTTTTTCTGGGGAATGTGGTCAGACGACTTTGGGACAGATGAAAAGGCTAGGTGCGAGACAGAACCGACAAAGGAGGACTTCCACTGTCATCTTCATAAGCCGATCACTAGTTTTGCAGTATGTCTTTTATTCAAGGCTATTCTTTTTTATTCCTAGTTATTGTTTTTGAGACTGTAATAAATATTTTTGGATATTGTATTTTTTAGATTCTTGTATTTAATATCTTTCTGCTATTTAGTTACGCTTAGCGTATTCATGTCGAGGAGTGTTTCTCGGTGTCAATACATCTTGGGCTTGTAGCTCTCGTTTCTCGTTTTTGGGAAACGGGACGTGACACTCGGTTAGGTACTCAGAGAGAGAGAGAGAGAGAGAGAGAGATGTTTTCTTGCATGGTACCTCGTGAGAGTAGGGTTTGTAGGTGCGCAAACCTTCAGGCGCAGGTGAGGACGCTTAACTTCAGCTGATAACAGGGCCGATCTAATAAGAAAATAAATGGGAACGTGCATGTACTTGAAATCTGAGAGAAAAGAGACTAATTCGATTAACAGCGATTTTTTGGATTTTTTGCACATTTATTATATATATTTAAAGCATAATTAAGGCAATGTAAGCTTTAGCTCGACTGTGGTATTATTGGAACAAATGGTTTTGGGTTCAATTCCAACTAGCCACATGACTACTTGGATTTTATTTAAATGGATACGCATTTAACTAAGTTTTCTCCTCGTAATGGATAATGTTTTTCTACGCTTACAACTAACTTGATTTTAAAAAACCGTTACTACTGTTCAAATTACTTGATGATTTTTATATAATATTTATTTTGACTTATTCAAATAATTTTGCTTTGTTTAGTGCACCTTTCAATGAAAATTCATGCGCCCGTCCCGTCAAGTTAACTTAGCCAACTCAAGTTAACTTGATAGAAGGGTCTTGTCATCAAAGAAACCCCTACAATAAAATCCCTAATGTTTAGTTTTAAATAAAGCTTAAAAGCAACCCAGGAAACCCTCCTCTTGTTTGGTCCAAAAACAGAAAACCTCCCTCATGTTAGAAAACACGTATTTTGCCTCCTCACTTAAATTCCGTTAAATTTTTCATCCAAAGTTTTTGTGGCCTGATGAAAATACCCTGATTCCCTTTAATGCCATTTTTGTTCTTTTTTTGTTTTGTAGGGACATGTTGGTTAAGTCATGTAATTTTTAAATCGAATGTCTAATCTCGTGAGGAGGACAAACAGGCTCGAATTAACTTGACAGAAAGGTCATGTCATCAAAGAAACCCCTATAATAAATTCCCTTAATCTTTAGTTTTAAATAAGGCTTAAATGCAACGCAAGAAACGGTCCTCATTTTGGTCCAAAAACAGGGAACCCCACACGTTAAAAAACATGTACTTTGGCTCCTCACATTTCTGCAAAAATTTTCATCCAAAGTTTTTGTGGCCGATGAAAATACCCTAATTTTCTCTAATGCTCTTTTTATTCTTTTTTATTTTGCAGGGACATGGCCAAATCATGTATCTTTTGGATAGAAAGTTTAAAACCATCCGAAGGTTTTTAAATGTCAGAGGAGTTCACTGCTTGTGGGCCAAACATCGTTTAAGCATACAAATAAAGGAACTTTTCGCTCTAAAGTTTTCAAAGCGATTATTCCTCCTCCTCTTATGACCCTCTCCCCTTCAATCTCCAGTCTGCTAACCTCTTGCAAAACGCTTCGAGCCCTCAGACAAATCCACACCCAAATAATAATCAAACACTTGGAGCAGAACCCATTCGTCATCTCTCGCTTCCTCGTCGTCTGCAACTCCTTCTCCTCTCTCAGCTACGCAGTCTCCGTCTTCAATCGCGTCTCCAACCCAAGCCTCTACCTCTACAACGCCATCCTCAAAGCCCACAGCGACCATCGCTCTCCTCTCTCGGAGCCCCTCTCCCTTTTCAACCTCATGCGAAGCGCTTCTTCCCCTTTTGCCCCTGATGGCTTCACTTTCACCTCCCTCATCAAAGCTTGCTCCTTGGAGGGCGATGTCTCGGCTGGGTCCTCGCTCCATTGCTGCGTTGTTCGTCTTGGATTGGGCTCTGATGTGTATGTGAAGACTGCGCTGGTCGATTTCTATGGGAAATGTAAGGAGATTGGTGATGCGCGCAAGGTGTTTGATGAAATGGGAGAGAGAAATGAGGTGACTCGTACTTCGATGCTTGTCGGGTACTTGAGTTTTGGTGATCTGGGTTTAGCGAGGAAGCTGTTTGATGAGATGCCGAAGAGGAATTTGGTGACCTGGAACGCTATGATAGATGGGTATGTAAAGGCTGGGGATATGGTTAGCGCGACGAACTTGTTCAACGAAATGCCTGAAAGAAATTCAGTTTCTTTTACTTCATTGATTGATGGGTATGCGAAAGCTGGTGATATGGAGAGTGCGAGGTACTTCTTTGAACAAGGGAGGAATTATAGGGATGTGTTCTCTTGGTCGGCCATAATCTCGGGCTATGCGCAAAATGGATGCCCTGCAGAGGCCTTAAAGGTATTTCTCGAAATGCACAATGAAAACGTAAAACCCGATGAACATATTGCGGTGGGTTTGATGTCGGCTTGTTCTCAAATAGGTAACCTCTCGTTAGCGAAATGGGTTGATTCGTACATTGAAAGTAGCAAGATCAATGTTAAGGGAACTCATGTGTTTAGTGCTTTGATAGATATGAATGCGAAATGTGGCAACATGCAAAGAGCTTCCTTTATGTTTGATTCAATGAGCAATAGGGATTTGCTCTCGTATTGCTCGATGATGCAAGGGTATTCTCTTAATGGGCTTGGATCTAAGTCCGTAGAGCTCTTCTGTAAAATGCTTAAGGAAGGGGTTTTACCCGATGGCGTTGCGTTTACAGTAGTTCTTAGTGCATGCAGCCGTGCGGGCTTGGTTGAAAAGGGGAAACATTATTTTGAATTGATGAAAAATGAATATAAGATTGTTCCTTCTCTTGATCATTATGCATGCATGGTTGATCTACTTGGCCGCGCGGGGCATTTAAAAGAGGCTTATGAAGTTATAGAAAGAATGCCCATGGAGCCTCAAGCAGGTGTTTTGGGGGCATTGTTGGGGGCTTGCAGGTTGCATTGTGATGTTGAGCTTGGAGAGATTATAGCAAAGCACCTTTTTGAGGTAGAGCCACAAAATCCGGGGAATTATGTGTTGTTGTCGAATATATATGCGGCTGCTGATGATTGGACAAAGGTTTCGCAATTGAGGAACATGATGAGGGGGAGGGGACTCCAGAAAATACCTGGATTCACTTGGACTTAGGTGGGAATATATTCTTCTTGCCTTTCAAACTTTTGAAATAAGAACAGTCCCAAGTGCTTTATTTAATGGGTTAATGGCACAAATCACCCCTATAGGTTATCTTGAGTAGTATCCTCTCTAGTGGATTACCAGCACAATGACCCTAAAAAACACTCAAATTTTTACACTAAACAACACAAACAAGTTATGGAGTTAAATTGGACAATCATGTTGTTCAAGGGGTTCGGTCGATGAACGGAGTTAGATGTTTGGGGCAATAAATTACTTTAGGGGGTATATGTGCTATATCGGGTGAACCAATAGGATTCTGAAGTCTAGAGTTAAAAGTAAAAGAAAGAAAGAAAATAGTGAAGGAAATTTGATGGTTTGTGGCAGAAATTTAGTCAGTCAGTTTGTGTCGTTCAAAAACCTTTCGAGTTATCATTCAATGACAATTATATATACACAAAAGTATTTTTGGGGTTTAGCTATAGAAATATTTTGTTCATTCAACAAAGAATCTTTTATCATTGAGATACGCGATTTTTTTTTTTTTTGAGGTTTAGCAAAGGACTATATTTAATAATTATGTTTTGGACTAACACGTTTGAATGAGGAATCAAGAATCTGCCACTTGCTCTTAGCTGTTATCTTTGTCTCAACTTCTTAAGAAATTCTTATGAACTTATGCAAATTGTTGGGTTTTATTTTTATCATGATTCTTTCAGTATATAGGTGTCGTTTTATTAGGTCCAACTGTAATTTTTTGTACTCAAGTTTATTTATGTTTTTGTTATTGTTCCTTTTTTCCTTGCAAAATTCATGTTTATGAAAATGTTGTTGATAATTGTTCATCTGAAACCAGTGCCTTTCATAGAGTTAATTAAGAACGATATATCAATTATTAATTTAACTAAGGAAATGGTCTTTAGTGGAGCAAAATAGAAAAGAATGATTCATATAAAACGATATTTCAATTATTAATTCTCAACATGGTTATGCATCATATCATGTGGTATTCATTTTCTTGTTACTTTCAATAAGAATTCGGCCTAATTGGTAGATGACAGATACATGCACATGTTTTTGTGGTTGGGGGACACAACCTTCACTTTTACTTCTTAATCACATTTTTCTTCCCTCTGTTTCCTTCAATAAATAGGATACCCACAAAGCCAAAGCTCAAGAAACCAAAGAAACAAATTCCAAACATGTCTTTGATCAACGGTGGTTCACCCTCCCCCATCTCTGGAAAAAGGTAAGACTTAATATAAAATGTTTATGGACTAAAGTATCAAACACTTAATTTTGAGAGTATAAAATCTAATATATTCATTCCCCTTGTAAGGTCGGAATGATAGATAAGGAATCATATAGCCGATCCCAAAATGTTTGGATGAAGGTATGTTTGTTGTTGTTGTTCTCCTTAGAATCCGTTTCCTATAAATCCGATAATGCTTTATGCTAACCTAAAGAATGAGATTTTCACTCACAGCATTGGCTGAGTTAAATTTTCTATATCTTTTTGCAGATTAGAAGGAAAGGTTGCGATAATCACTGGCGGCGCTGCTGGGATCGGAGCAGAGACAGCTAAGTTTTACTGCCAGCATGGTGCCAAGGTGGTCATTGCCGATATCCAAGAAGACCTAGGACAAGCGGCGGATCTAGGAATTGTCAAAGGGTGTGACATATGAAAATTCAATATAAGTTTATCAAATATTATTGTAATCTTTTGAATTATAATTAAGTGAAAATCGACTTCAAATTTGCAACTGATGATACTCATAAGTGGAAAATCCATCAGATCAAGACACATGGTAGATGACGTATTCCGGGGCTTACGGGACATGAGCAAGCACGATACATTGAAGGCATTTCCCAGGCCTTCGCACCGAGGATTGACCCGACCTTCAATGGCCTTCCAGAACACTCCTATGCTCGCCTTACAAATAACCACCGGCTCACCTCCGAGCCCTTCTACATACTGAGGTTTCTCAACCCTCCCAACTCGCCTCCGAGCTATCACAGAATCGAGCTTTCTCGGCCTCCCGCTCGCCTCCGAACCTCCCGCCAAGCTAAGCTTCCTCGGTTCTACCGAGCAACCAAAAACGCAGAGCCCAAACGCTTCTGCTACGGCTCTGCGTATCTCGCCAGAAGCAAGATATCCACCACCCAACATCCCACGTTCCACGCCGTCGTATCCCCTCATTAACGAGCGTATCTCGTCATTAATGGATGGATCCCGTCATTCACGTAGGCGTAACGTCAGGGGCGTAACTGACGGTGAAGATCTTGCGCCAGCTCGCTTCATGCGACCGCTATAAAAACCCATCTCCCAGACGATTCAGGTAAGGCAATTTTAATCCAACAAGCCGCTACTCTGCTCATTTTCCTCGGCCAACTTGATCGTCGGAGGGTCCTACGGTGGTCACCCATCCCGGGACTTCTTTGCAGGTAGCTCGGCTTCACCTCAAAATCAATCCATTGAGATCCACACGTCCAAGAAGACAACCTTCAACACCAATCTCAACCCTTCATCAACGCTCGCGACAGATCAACGGAGGACAACATCTTAAGGAGATCAAGGCCTCTATCAGTTGGCGCCGTCTGTGGGAAACCAATTTTTTCCACCCATCGAAAGTTGATCTTCCACTCTCGACTTCATGGCGAGCGAAAACCGTGACGATCCCAGCACAAGCCACCGCTTTCCCCGCAATGGAGGCACGGACGGATCTACTCCCCCTCCGAACGCTATCCACGCCCTCTCGGCAAGGATAGACAGGCTCGCGTCCATAGTGCACGCCTTTGTCCGTGTCCAAACGGTGGGCCCAGCCCCCCAGGTCGCTGTTCCCCCTCCCAGAGATCATGACCTCCGCATAGTGGCGGATGACACCACCCACGCTGGCACCACCGAACAACGCCGTGCTCACTCCGCCGACCGCGGCCCCCCCCGCGGCGACCGATTCAATGGCCCGCTGGGCGCCACATGGCTCCACGCCACGGTCTCATGAAAGAGCCCATCGCCCCGAGGCCCGTCGCATTCCCGTCCCTCCTGAGAAGGTATCGGTCAGCTCGCCTGCTCCCAGGCATGACCGACACCCTCTCCCTCGATGGGATCGCACGAACGGTACTTGCCGCGAAGACTCAAGAAGGACCACGCCAGGGGACCTAAGAAATTTGATAGAACGGAGTCGTATCCTGGCGCAGACCACAAGCGGGAAGGGCCACCACTCTGACGGCGCCGAATCCTCGAGGTATCACGACCGTCTTGACGCCCTTGAAAAGAAAATCGAGGGTATACATCGAGAGGTTCATCCATCCGGTGAAGGGGCCAAGTACGCCGCCGACTCAAATACAAAGCCCTTCACCAAGGAGTTGCTCGCCGTACATGTCTCGTCCAGGAACAAGCCGCCCAAGGTGGCCTTCTTCGACGGGAAGTCCGACCCGAAGGACCACCTGGACGCGTTTACGGTGAGCATGAGCTTCCAGGATAACTCGGATGCAGCCCAGTGCCGAGCTTTCCCGACCACCCTCATTCGTGCAGGTCAAGACTGGTTCTGGGGATTGATGGCACGCTCTATCTCGACCTTTGATGAGCTGGCTGCCAAGTTCCTTGGTCATTTCGTCGGAAACAGACGACATAAGCGGACTGTCGATTACCTCTTCACCATAAAGAGCGGGGATAAGGAATCCTTTAAGGGATACGCCACTCACTTCTACAATGCTCTTCTTGTTGGGCTGCGGCAGCGCCCCGGCCGTCTTTCCGAGGCCAAATGCAGAACAAAAACTTTTTACGAACTGGCGCTAACCGCATCCGAATCCCGGATCGTTCCATTAACCGTAAACTAGTAAACTGTAAAGGGGGTTTCGAGATTATACCGATCGATCCGTATCCTTCGGTCTTTAACTTCTACCCCAAGCATGTTGCGGATGCACCGACGAAGCTCGCTCTCCGATCTCGCTTGATCTACGATCTCCTCCTCGCTGAAAACTGCGCCACGTCAACGAATCTTTATACGGGCTCCCGCCTCTGAACCGAGGCAACTCGGACACGAAGTTTGCTAGCCGACGTGTCCAAGGTTGATGTAGAATATTGTCTCAAATCACCCAAGTGAATGGATGAAGGGTTAATTGAAGTTGCCATAAGGAGGGAAGATGAAATGAGCTTCTGAAATTGAGCTAAAGAATTTTGTGCAATCTAAAAATCTATCAATCTTTTTCACAAAGGAAAAATGGGGGTGCCTCTTATTGTGCTCGGCCAAGGCTATCATGAGGAAGTGAGCACAAGTCAAGAGAGTAACCACAAGGAAAAGATCACCACCAAAATATCCTAGCATTTCCAAAAGATCAATAATGCAACAAGTGAGTCAAAACCATCTAGAATCCTCAAGTTGTTGCAGGAAGGTGCTGGGGCCCCTGACCACAGAAAACCCCTCCCATTTATAAAATCCACTTTGCAAATAAACCCCTCACACAAGCAAGAATTTCAGCCAAGAAGGAAACAAAGAAAAATGGCCAAAATGGAATGCAAACTGGCAACTTCAAAAAGCGATCCCGTAATAAATTACAGGATAACCCCGCAACTGTATATACATACCCGCATTTGTATTCCGACCGAATACAAATGCAATGAGACAAAATCTACACAGTATAATATTAGGATCCGGCTTAAACCCAAGCCCGCTAGTATTATCCGTCCGAACTGTAATACCCAGCCCCTTTTATACCAAAATCTGTATTTTGTTACTTTGTAATCCTGTTTATTTTATTTATAATTTTATTTATTTTATTTATAAATTTATTTATCCCAAACCAAAAATCCTAAGCCCATTCCTTTATCTTTTTCATAAACTCAATTCCTTTTTAATTACCCTCGGCCTATTCTTTTAAACTAAACTCCATTTCCTTTATTCGAGCCCAGCAGCCCGGCCCGCTTCTTTTCCCCAATTAATTCTTTTCCTTTTTATTTTCTTGGCCTGGCCCGTTTTTCTTTTCCTATAATTCATTTAAATTCTTCACAGGCCCGGCCCTTCTCCTTCAGCCCACGCCCGCACCCGCTTCACCAACCTGACCCGCTTCTACACCCCCTTCTTCCCAACGGCTACTTCCCACGATTCCCGTTCGCGATCCGTTTCCTCCGCCGTGACCCACGCCGTCGCCCACACCAGCGCTCGCGTGCCGTTACCCCACGTCGCGCACTCCCCTCTCTAACCCTCGTCATCTCTCTTTCTCTTCTCTCTCACTCCCATCACTTTCTCCTTCTTCCTCCTCTTCCCGCTACCACTCCCGACCCATGCACACATCACACCGACATCACGCTCGCCTCGCTACCGTCGCCGGCATCGCTTCTCTCTCTCTCTTCGCTCCTCCCTCGTCCCTCCAGAAACCCCAAGCCCCCTCTCCTTCCTCTCTCCCACTCCACTGCACCCACCAGCCAAACTCCTCTACGCACCCCACCCGCTCGCTGCACCCGAGCTCGAACCCCGCACCCCGACGCCGGTGAGCCAGAACCACCTCAGTCGACTCTCATCATCATCATCATCATTATCATCACCGTCGCCATTTTTCTCTATCTCTCTATGTCTCATCTCCTCTCTCTGCAGCTCTCTCTGCTCCCCTCTCTCTGTGTCTCTCACTCTCACTCTCTCTGTTCCTCTCTCTCTTCCCCTCAAATCTCTCTTTCCCTCTACAACACACTCTCTCTCTCTCACTGATCTCTCACTTTCTCTCTCTCTCCAACTTTTTCTCTCTAACTCTTTCTCTCTCTCAATATCTCTCTCCCTCTGCAATCCGTCACCACCGGCCTCGACACACCAACGACCACCACCAGCACCATCATCTCCCCAGTCTCACGAGCTCTAGCCGTTGCCGAGACAGAACCCTATAGCCGAGCCCAAACTTATGGTCATCGTGTCGCGTTCGTGAAGTTACCGTCACCGTACATCCCCGAGACGTGTCCAGGCAAGTTCTCTACTTACTACATACTAAGTTATCTTTATTACAAATTAAAATAGTATAGATTCCGTAGTAAATTTTCATGATAAATTATATTACGTACCTGTTCGATGCATGTTCCCAAAGAAAATACTTTTCTAATTTGACGAAACTGGATTGCTTACATTGGCCCTTGCTGTGATGAATACCTTGTACAAGTTTCGCTGGAAAATATGACCGTTAATGACTAAATGACTACCCTCAAGTTTACTCGTAAAACTGGAATTTTCTTGTACCTGAAAACCGTTAAAATCACCATAAATTATATACAAACTGGAATGATGCGTTCGAGGGCTCAATTCGAAGCCAACTCGACGAACTTTAACTCTATACTAGTTTCCAGATATTCCTGTACTTAAACTGTGACGATATTTGGATCGGAGAGCGACTCTGGACTGTAGTCCAGAGCGACTCCAATTGTTGTTTACTGTCCCGTAATGGGTACCACTCTGTTTCTTTAACTCGTAGGTTGCGGAATTCAACTGTTTATTAAAGATGAATCGGTTAGCTAGATAATACAAGTGGTTTCATCCTGTTTCGTCATCATTTTCTATTTAATTTGTAATTTAAAAGATCGGGACGCATAACAGTCCCAACAGAATCAGAACTGACATACTAGTATTGAATAATGTATATCTCCTGACGTACAGACACGATTGAAGATCCGTCTATTGCGTTGAAAACCTTACTGAAAACCCTAGATTTCATCCAACTGTAGTGTTGCTAAAATCTGATCCCAACTGGTATTAAAATGCGTTACGAAACGGATTTCTGATTCTGAAACCGAATTCCCAGCCGTGAACGCTTAAAATGAAATGGCTATAATTAGTGATCCTGGAACCCGATTGGCGTGAAACTAAATTCGATGGATAGATAACTGAACATACTAATTATTACCTGTTCATCATTTCACTAAATTGTAACCGTATGATTTATGATAAATTATGCAAGTGGTAGATTATTGATTCAGGACATCCTAAACATGCTTTATATACTGTTCACGCATCGTATCATACACATGTCACTGCATTGATAACCTAGTGATAACGTGCATTACCCAGTATTAGGTATTAGTGATGATTGTGGCAAGTACGTTAGTGTTCATGTATCAGTGAATAAGTGAAAGTGATGCGTACTTGTACACAATCAGTGAACCTTATTATTATATTACATTGTCGACGTCTGTGGAACGCGTGTACGTGTGACTATAAGTGGTATGGGACACTTATGGAAGCTCTTGCACAGGTGTCACAGATAAGGCATCAGACACTGCCATTTATCTTAGGTATTAGTCGGGACGTGCTTGATGGAGGTCCTGCCTCCAGTTCTCGCGCAGACTTGTCACAGACCGATTGGTATTTAGGATTATGGTTAGCGTTTGATGTAGACCACGGGGTGTGGGGTAGTTTGAGTGTGAGTTCAACAGAATCTTGGGAGTCCCATGCCGGCTTATATATTTAGGGAGATATATGGAGATTTACAGGGTACATGATTATTACCGTGATATACATGTTGGGCCCGTGGTCCCTTGCCCTTGGGTTCTACCCTTGGGTGGAGGACACTCGCGAGTGGTTGACTCTCACACTTAGACTGACGATAGGCTTAGTGACCTGTACAGTGAGACTTAGAGACTGATAGGGATACTGGCATTGATTTACCTTACTTACTGTGTTGACATACGTGGCATATAATTCTACTGCTTTTACTGTTCCGCTGCATTGATTACTGCATGTTCATACCCATACTGCCATTGATCTACTGTTATATATATCAATTATCACTGTTAGAATTGTCATATGATTTTATATATTATATTTCTATTGTGTCGCTCTGACGACCTGAGTATGCATGCTCAGTGAGAGGAGAAGATTTAGCCTGGACCAGGACTAGACGTATATCACAGACATCTCGACTTGCTATCCAGAGTTATATTCGTTTGTTTCCCCTCAGGTCAGTTCTTTACATTGTTTCATTCAGTTACTGCTTTTCTCATTACCTGTGCATCATTTACTGTTTACCATGAAAAGCTAGAAGCCGAAGTGTGACTACGGCAGGACATTTCCTTGACCGTAGAAGCATGGATAGCCTTGTCAATCCCTTGTATTTCCGTATTTTGGGAAGCGGGGCGTGACATGGTTTAGTTGGTATCAGAGCCCAGGTTTTGCTTCGATTGGGATTGCAGTTTTCCGTGTATAGCTTGGCAATCTAAGACATTCCTTGGTCTAGGTTGTAAACTTGTCATTCTTGATCCATATTCACATCGTATGTTCAGCTATCCATTCGCTAGGGTTTCGGGTGACTTGGCAAGGTTACGTAGTTGCAATTGCACTACCTTACTCTGTTTAAGTGACTTAAAGTCATACGGTTGATTCTCCACTTATAATAAATTCATCACCTCTGATATTCTTGAATCTTTGTCCTAGCCATATTATATTTTGATTCGTATAGCTTGTGACTTATATCATCCTCAAAAATTGTTGTTTCAGGATCATGTCTTCCAATGACTCTTCATCTATATCCGCTCCCCAGAATCATTCCATTGAGATTCTGAGTGTACTGCACGGTCTAAAGGAAGCTCAGGAGCGAACAAACAACTTATTGGCTGAAGGACTAAGAAGACAGGTGAATCAGGCACCTGCGGCTGTCTCCAATCATAAAGGGATTCCCGTTAGACGAGGAAAAAAGAAGAAGATGAAACGCCAATTTGTTTCCCCGCGACAGAAGCAGCAGAAGACCCCATGTTGTGGGTATTGTAAGAGGCCAGGACATCTTCAGAGGGATTGTCGCCGCGCCCAAGTGAAATGTCTGATTTGCGGATCCAATGAACATCTTATTAACGGTTGCCCAGAAAGGAAGGAGCTACAAGGAGGAGACTCATCCACACTCTCCACTTCTGCCAAGTGATGATTATTGCGTAGTTCAAACATCGAGGATAAGGCGGACCCAGCGCAGAATTCAACTCACGCGACTAGAGTGCAATGTTCTAGTAGTCAAAGAAGAATTTTCATGTTTTCTACTTTCAGTAATAATGTTGTCATCCTCTTATGAATATTTCTTTCCGTTTGAAATCTTGTATCCGTTGAATTTTTAGTTGAATGCAATAAAACTTTGAATCGTAATATATGTATCATTCTCTTGCTTTCTCCTTATTTATACTATTCATTATCACAGTATTTTAATCCTGATCTTTCAGTTCCTGCCACCGCATATCTTTCTATACTTCGTATACTTAGATATTCTCTTGAGGTATTCCACTGTCTAATCATGACTCTTCTTTTCAGGCCATGGCCCACCCCGGAGCAGCGCCGCATCTAGATGAGGATGCACAGTCATGCGTTTCCTTAGACCGCACACCGATGAGTTCTGATGATGAGATCAACGATCCCCAGGCCATTTTCGGGAACAGCGATTCCGAAGACGAAGGAGCAGTCGCCCCAGAGTTTGACATGATCGGCGATTCCGACGAAGAGGAAGGAGACCCTGAAGAGAATCCGATAGAGGAAGACCCCGAGGAAGACCCGATAGAAGAAAATCCAGTGGAGGAAAATCCCATGGAAGAGAATCCAGGAGAAGAGAATCACATGAAATCGGACCTCGATGAAGAAGCTCCATCCGAGGAAGAAGGACCAGAAGATCAAGACCCTGCGGTGGAAGAACTCCCAATGGCGATACCTGCGATGCGCTATGGAAATGAACGCCCCTACCTGAGCGCGCGAGCCTACCGCAACTTACTGAATCTCCACAATCGCGACTGACGGAATTTTAGATGTTGTTTTCTCTGGTCACATAAATCTGTGTATAGTTTAGGGCCGTCTGTTACTTTTCGAGAGTGCCTTGTTTCAAATTTTCTTGAATGAAATAAATCTTCTGAGTTCGTAAACCTTTTGATTATTGGTTCGCTTGATGCTTGATTATTGCTCATATCCATTTATTTTTCCTGCTGAGATCCCTAACTGTCCACCCCTACTCATTGTATTGTTTTCACCCTCGTTTCGATTAGAAAGTACCGCACCCTGATCCTTGGAATGGGCCACCATTCATCCTTCGTCTGTGCCTCGTTTGAGATCCTTCTGGGAGGAGAAGTTCATAGTGAAATCCCCGGGTTAGCTAACCCTTCGAAATCTTGATTCGCTTGAAGTACCGACCGTTATCCTCCCCATATTTTTCCCTTGTAAGTCCTTGTTGCTCACCCTTACTTCATGTGCTGACCCGATCCCAATCTCCTTAACATTCAGCCTAAAGCCGCCACACCCCGACCTTCTGACTGAGCCACACTTCCTTGTAATCATTACCCTAGCTAGCCCTATACCTCTTTGTGTTCTTCCTATTACCCTAAATATATATAGGGACCTTATTATTCGAAATTTGGTTTTTAGTATTTTGTATTTATCGAAGAGTGCGTGTTATTGACTAATTAGTTTTATGTATTGTAAGCACACTACTATTATCTTCAGTTTTCAGTAGCGCAACCTTACACCGCGCATACTTTTGGTCCATGTTTCTTAATTTCACTATACAAGTTTTCTAAATTATTTTAAACCTATTTTATCGATACATTATCCTAAAATGTTGTAACCTACCGACTAATTTTCACTACTTTATTGTCATTACTTTATTTTCGGGTTTTGTGCCTATGATTACTATTATAGATGATTGAGCCTTATACTTATTTTTCTGCTTGCTTTTGATAGGCTTAGATGTGCACATATTTGGGTTTCGACTTTTATCGAACACACTTTGATTATTATTGTTCGTTATTGATACCTATATTCTCGTATACTCATAGTTGCCCTTATAGTGTTCCTGCATTATACCTATTAGGCATATCCTTTGTATGTGGTTCTTACATATATATATATATATATGTACCTTCAAAATTTTGTCTACCCGTTTTAAGTAAATCAACATGTATTAGTGTTCGATATGATAACTCTTCGCTTATTATTTTATAGCTTGTTGTTTCTTTTAAATTTCGAGAACGAAATTTTTGTAAGGGTGGTATGATGTAATACCCAGCCCCTTTTATACCAAAATCTGTATTTTGTTACTTTGTAATCCTATTTATTTTATTTATAATTTTATTTATTTTATTTATAAATTTATTTATCCCAAACCAAAAATCCCAAGCCCATTCCTTTATCTTTTTCATAAACTCAATTCCTTTTTAATTACACTCGGCCCATTCTTTTAAACTAAACTCCATTTCCTTTATTCGAGCCAAGCAGCCCGGCCCGCTTCTTTTCCCCAATTAATTCTTTTCCTTTTTATTTTCTTGGCCCGGACCGTTTTTCTTTTCCTATAATTCATTTAAATTCTTCACAGGCCCGGCCCTTCTCCTTCAGCCCACGCCCGCACCCGCTTCACCGACCCGACCCGCTTCTACACCCCCTTCTTCCCAACGGCTACTTCCCACGATTCCCGCTCGCGATCCGTTTCCTCCGCCGTGACCCACGCCGTCGCCCACGCCAGCGCTCGCGTGCCTGTTTCCTGATTTAAAATCAGGAAAGAACCAACGGAGAAGGCATCACGTGCTAGCACGTGACCAGCAGTCGCGTGTTGACACGTGACATGTTAAAGCGGCTTCACAGGCACATCAATTCCCGGATGAAATCAAGGAAGAGGCTTCAGAAGAGGTCACGTGCTCACACGTGGCCAGGGGTCACGTGTTGGCACGTGACATTTAAAAGCAGCAGACTTGTTCTCCAGTTAAATCAAGGAAAGAGGCTCCAGATAAGGGTCACGTGCTCACACGTGACCAGTGGTCACGTGTTGGCACGTGATGACCAAGCAGCGGCAAAGGTATAGCGCAAAGGAAAGAAGAGGCTCATTCCAAAGAGGGTCACGTGCCCACACGTGACCATGGGTCACGTGGTCATACGTGACCGGCTTTCAAAGCCTATTTTGTTAACAGAATTAAATTCCGAAAGAGATTCAAATCTTTCCAAAGGAAAGCGATTATCTGGAACCAATCGAATTAAAGATTTAAAGATGATTAAATATCATCTATCTATGGGAAAATCTCGAGTTTGGAAAGATTTCCCCTTTAAATCTAACCGAAATAACAAAGGAGAATCCCTGGATTTGAAATCCAATGGTGAATAAAATTCACCTAATAATCCAAAGGTCAAAAACGAATGATGGATGCAAATCAAATCTCTCAATGAAGATTCGTCAAAAACTAATTGACTCGGCTGCTTCTCCTATAAATAGGAGCCAAGAGATACAAAAAGATATATACGCAGAGGGAAGAAAAGGGAGAGAGCCTTGATACTTTGAGGAATTTGGATCTTCTGCAAAAGAAAACCCTAGGTAAGAAAGGGAAGGCTCCTTGAAAGAAAAGAGAATCTAATTCTCAACAGAGTTTAACTCTGATATATAAAACAGAAGAACATATTTCTTCTCTCTTTGATAGAGGATCTGCAAAGTGCACATCTCCCCTTGAAGTTGAGAATTTAATTCTCAATGGGTCGATCCTGCCATACAGATCCAAAACATAGAGAGGGAACGGAAGCACGAGAATTTAATTCTCACAGAACTATAGGAATTTAATTCCTTTAAAATAAAATTAGGGCTTGACCCTGTGTCATGGGAAGTTAATTCCTTCAGAACAAAAAGAAACAGGGTTTAACCCTAATTAAGAACCTAGTTCTGTTGAAACAGCGGGAATTTAATTCCCTTAATCATAATTTAACAGAGAATGGGAGTTTAATTCCTTAAAAGCTTTTATTAGGGTTTAACCCTATTCAGTTCTTCACATATATGAGGAATTTAATTCCTACAGAAAATTCAGAGTCCAACTCTATTCCAGAATATAAATCTTCAAAAGGAAGTAGGAATTTAATTCCTCTGAAATTATTGTCAGGGTTCAACCCTACGAGGAATTTAATTCCTGGAAAAGATTAACAGATCCTCTAAACAACATACATAGAGGCAGGGTCACGTGTCACCACGTGACCCCCCCAAAAGATCTACAGAAAGCCCCTTTGAGGCAGTACCCCACGTGACCCTTGACAGAAGCTTTAACACACAAGCATTTGAATGCCCGTCACGTGATGGCACGTGATGCTCTGAAAGATGCGATAATCTCAGCAGAATAAATGAAGGGAGGGCGCTCTCACGTGTTGCCACGTGACCCCTCTTGCTTCAGTGTTTAACACTAAATTGGAACTCCCGAATCCAGTGTTAAAACACTGTTGGGCCTTAGTGTTCAACACTAATCAAAAAACTTTATTTGCAGTGTTCAACACTGATGTCCTTAGTGTTTAACACTAATCAGAGATCTCCGTTGCCAGTGTTTAACACTGATCTGTTTTAGTGTTTAATGCTAATTTGAAAGCCTTGTTGCTGGTGTTTAACACCAATTATCTTTTAGTGTTAAACACTAACTTGTCAATTTCATTCCCAGTGTTCAACACTGATTGGTCTGTAGTGTTTAACACTAGGCTTTGGCCCAATTGGCTAAATGGCCAGAGACAAAGTCTCTCCTTCAATGGACCAACAGGAAGCCAATATTCCAGACATGATTGGACTTAGCCCAAGCTGGCCATAAGTCCTCAATTCGTAATTGAATGGGCTAATGGGCTCATAACATAATTAATTGGTCTTGATCCCAAATTGGGCCAAAGACTATTTAATCCACTCCGGTTCCTGGGTACATCTCTTCACTCCTTTGATACTTGGCGTTGTAATCCCTCAACGTCTTCAAAGAGGTGATGGGTCCCGGTGACCACGCATTGATGTGGACTGTGGGGTCCTTAAACCCATGGACTACGACGTCCTTAACCTCGACCGAGATGTCTTAAAACTAACAATGGACTATGGGGTCCTTAAACCCATGGACTACGACGTCCTTAACCTTGACCGAGATGTCTTAAAACTACCCATGGACCGCAATGTCCTTAAACTACCCATGGACCGCAATGTCCTTAAACTAGCGATGGACCACTATGTCCCTAAACTGAAATAATAGATCCAATCGCTCTTTTGTTGGATCTAAACGATCCCGTTTATGTTGATCTTAGCCTTAAATATGGCTAACGTATCCTTAAACCTTTCAAACAGACTTTAGTCTCAAACTGGACTATAGATTCCCCCAATCAACTTTGGCTCAAGGGTACATCTCTGAACTCCTCTGACATCTTTCGTTGTAATCCTTCAACGTCGTCAGAGAGGTGACGGGTCCCGACGGCCACACATTCAATGGACCACTATGTCCCTAAACTGGAACAATAGAACCCAAACGTTCTTTTGTCGGATCTAAACGATCCCGTTAAGTTGATCTTAGTCTCAAACTAGACTAACGTATCCTTAACAAGCGTTTGAGTTGATCTTAGCCTCAAATATGGCTAACGTATCCTCAAACCAAACCCCCAAACCCAAATCTAAGATAACACGGATTTGGACTAGTCCACGCCCTACGGGCGACGACATAACTCGGTCTCCGTATACAATCCACGGGCAACCACAAACAAAATAAACACACACGACACGAAGTGACCATCTGGAGAAGGAGAAAGTTGTTACCGCGATGCGGTAGCGTAATTAACTGCAGGGGCTTGCGCCTGCAGGGAAGAGCGTCCCCACAATCAAAAACCCCTCAAACGAGGGGGAATCTGACGAAGTCTGCTACATCGGCCGCATCCGTTTAAACCTTCCATAAATCAACTTGGCATCTTCGGAGAGGTGGACGGATAGCACCAATTAGCATCTGCCCCGAATCTCAGGCATAGACGTCCCCGCGTCTCGGCCGCCGTTCGGAGGGGAACAGATTCTGGCACGCCCGGTGGAACATTTTCCTCTTTCCACTCCACACTTCGTGTGTCGTGATTCGCGAACCAATCGCGGTTCGCTAATGGTTGCCCTTCGGTTTCAAGATACTAAGGTTTGGCGTCTTGCTTATTGCAGAAAGCAAAGAATCGATGGCTTCTACTTCTACGAAATGCTCCAACTGCTCGGACTGCAATTGCAACCAACGCTCTGCTTCGCCAGGAGGTATAGCCTACGGACCCCAAGCTGCTTCGCTATTCACAATGCCCGTGGAACAGGTCACTCGCGCCACCACAGGATTGTTCTTTGGGACCATGCTCCCGCCGACAAGCTTCACCGCTCCAGTGCTGACAGCGGAAGCTCTCAAGAAGTCGGTCTTTGATCGTCTTACCCCTGCCGCGGCTCCTCTCAACGAGTCGCCCAACATCAGCACCTCGGTCTTCTCTAGATTGGGCCAGAAATCCTGTGAACCCATCATGGGGCCTACAATCCCAGAGAAGGCTGCTTCTAAGAAAGTGGCCCTCCTGCTCCCGAAATCGCCAAGGCGGCTTCTCCGGCCAAAAAGTCGGTCTTTACAAGATTGACGGCTTCAACTCCCGCTCCTGCTACCCAAAGGACATCGGTCTTTGACAGGCTAACGCTAGCAGCGACCCCCCGCCTACACAGAGGGCAAGAAGAAGCCATTCTCACCGCTGAACCAACGCCGTCCGCTCGACACGCTCGACGTCGCCATTGGCGCCGAGTAAGGAAGGCTGGGGGCAACTCCCCCTCCGGGTTAACTCCACCAGCCCCGATGACAGAAGTTAATGCTGCTGTTCCAACTGGGAACAGCTTCGAGATGCTAAACAAGGTGCGAAGGAATTCTCCTACTGCGGTGCTAAAGAGGTCTCCTCCTCCACTAAGAAAGGTTGCGGAAATAAAGTCAGAATAGCCCCGATCCCCTCAACGGCTGTCTTCCAAAATCTATAAGGTTTGGCGGTAGGCCCGAGACTCGATCATCGATCCAAGCTTCTCCCGTCAGCACAAGAAGCTGAAAATCCAACCGGAAGCTGGTCACCAGGCTAAACCCCGAAAAGATGTCTGGGCACCCACCTCAATGGTCCCTTCAACCTCCATGGCTCATAAAAGGAGGAAGCCAGAGAAGGTCCCCCAACCTGCAACGACAGCTAAAAGCACTGAGCCCAGACGCCCTAAGTCTGGGGGCATGATGATCCACACCGTATACATGGCGTCAGGAAAAGAAGACAGCCGTGCGTCTACAGGTCATAGACCGCTCACACGGTCGGTGACCAAAGCTCAGGAGCAACAGCAAAAGCTCCAAGAAATGATGAATGCTATGGCCGCACTTACTGGGCCAAAAGAAAGCCCAGAAACGTCTTCAGACGCACGCCAGGAGGAAGAAACCGACGCTGAATTCCTTCGCCGGATACTGGAGAAGAAAGACAAAGAGGCTGCTGAACAAGCAGCCAACATACAGCGTATGGGCCTTCTCTTCCAAGACATGATAGGAATGATGATCCAGCAGGACCCACCCGCTGAGGATCCCCCAATCTTTCTTGAAGACGACCGAGGAGAAACGTCAAATCCACCACCAACCCTCTCAACGGCCAAGGAGGAGACAATCTCTAAGGCTGATTTGGTCGACTATATAGCCCAGCAAATCCGGGTTCATCATGCGACTGAGGTAGCGGGTTAAGTCGTAAAAACGGGCCGGCCGTATCCAAGCTGGTACGACCAAATTAAATACCTGCCAGGCTATACGATACCGAAATTCCACGTGTATAAGGGGACCGGCAATCCCCATCAACATGTTGCCCAGTTCTGGGCCCTCTGCGGTAACACCGGCGGTGATGATAAACTGTTGCTTCGCCAGTTCGTGGGCAGCTTATCAGAAACAGCGTTCGAATGGTATTCGGAACTCCCGAACGATTCTATCAAGACGTTCGCTGAAATGGAGTTGTTATTCACTCAGCGATTCGCAAGTGCCAGCGAACGCACTCCAATAACAGCACTGATTAACGCCAGGATAAAACCAGGCGAAACCTGGGTCCAGTATGCTATACGCTGGCGGAATTTGTGGTCGAGATGTGAGCAACGCATTGAGGAAGCACCTGCAGTGGGCATGTTCGTGGGAACCCTAGACCCTCACGCAACTATCTCCCAGTTTATGATGTTCTTTAAGCCAACCACATTCCAAGCTTTAATCGACAAGCTGGCTCAGATGGACCAGATGGGTCATAGACCACCTCCCCCGAAGTCGGAACCTCGGAATGACAAGGGTAAAGGAAGAGCAACCTTCATCGCGAATGCCCAGCAGCAACCTAACGCCCCGAAGCCGGGAGATCAATTGGAAGAAAGACGCCGGTATTATAACGAGAAGATGAAGCGTCCCTACTCGTTCCCACGAGACAAGACGAAACGGTTATTCGAGCTGGCAGTACGTAACAGACTTATAAACCTACCAAATCCAAGGCGACCGCCACAACCCACTGAGGTGAATAACCCTAACTATTGCCCTTACCATCAAACGGTAAGTCATCCGATTGAGGATTGCTTCGTCTTCAAAGGATGGATTGAAGATCAATACCTCCAGGGGAAGTTTGCACTGTCCGAAAAGTGGAAGGTGAACCCACCACAGCCGCATACTCCTAAGAAAGTAGATACACCGGGGGCAACCTGTTCCTTTATCGAAGAAGCTCCATGGGAGGTCGTGCTATCGACTAAAACCGAAAGAATGCTGAGAGACCTTCATGCGTGCCCCGCGATTGAATGGAAGAACCCGCTTGAACCTCAAATCATCGAAGGGATGTTGAAGCCGCGCCCAACTACAAAGATTCGTGGTGATGGCCCAAGTACTCACACCCAACCGTCAAAATCTTCGAAGAAAAAGAAGAGGAAATCCAAAAAGCCCGTGAAGCGTGGAAACAAGCGCACGGATTTGCAGAAACAGATTGACGCGCTGGAGGAGTACAATCAAAAGGCATGGACTCCCGTCACACTGCAAGAGTTCCTCAACCACGTCTTTCAGAAGGAAGATGAGGAAGAGAGCTCATCGGATGAATCAGAGGGATATGTGGCGAGTTGTCGTGTGATTTCCCACTCGGAAGATGAGAAAACTCCTAGCACCGAGAAACTGGGGGCACACCCTGAGCCAGGACTTGTGTGGCCAACAGATGAAATGATTGACGCCTTTCTGGACGAGATTCGTCTAAAGAGTAAAGCAGATCGGGAGCGTAAGATGGCCGCATCGGAAGGAGCCGAACGCAGGCGACTAAACGAAAGAGTTGAAGTACTCCCGCCAGATCGAAAGGCATCTGAGGCAGACAAGAAGATATTCAAGACGAGGAAAAGGTTTGCCAAAGCCATATCAATGGGAATGAAGCTACCACCTTCGGAAGAAAACACGCTCAATGGGGCGGAGAGGCACCCTGATTATTGCGCATATCATCGGAAAATTTCACACCCCACGGAGGAGTGCGACGCCTTTAGGATATGGTGGCAAGGATATGTTGTTCATCGGCAACATTTTAAGCGCATGAAACGCAAGACTCGTCGGGAACAAAGAAGTACTGTCGATGGGCACAACAGAACTACTGGCAACTGTTACATGGTTAACGCCAGGGGGTCACAAGTTCTCACCTTTGGGAGCGACTCTGATGAAGAAATGGCTCTGAGCCCTCTCTTTAAAGAATCTGTTTTAGGGAAAGAGGAGGAACCGGAGGCCTGCGAAAACATTCAGCTGCGCAACCGCACGCTCCCGGAAAAGAATCTCGGGCCCGCAAATAGAAAAGATAAGGGAAAGAAAAAGGTCACTGAAGATATCACTTTAGATGACCAGGTCGTGAGAGAGCTGGCTGCCAAAGACCCTCCCAGGAAGGGTAAGGTGGACTACAACATCCTCGCGCACCTAAGGAAGCTACCTTCTCAGCTTAGCATCCTCGATGCCCTCCTATTATCAAAAGAAGCGCGAGACTCACTGATTAAGGCGTTACAAGAACCTGAGCAATTCCAAGCCTTCCTCGCCACTGAAAGGATGAAGGATGAACTGGAGGAAGTGCATACGGCCGACATCACTTTCGGTGATGAAGACCTCCTTCTCAGGACGTGCGACCACAACCGTCCCTTATATGTCTCTGGATACTGCCATGATATCAAGATAGGCAAAATCCTGGTGGATAATGGATCCTCCGTCAATCTCCTCAATGTTCGGGTGTTAAAGGAAATCTGCATGAGTGTGCAACACCTCGCTCGTGACAAGATTACTATCTCCAGTTTCGATTCACAATCGTCACGGACTCTCGGATCTGTGATACTAACATTACGCTTTGGACTTCTCGTCACAGACATCAAATTCCATGTCATCGAAACCAAGACCTGCTACAACGCCTTGCTCGGTCGTCCTTGGCTACACGAGTACAACATCATCCCTTCTACGCAACATCAGTGTATGAAGTACTTTAAGGATGGTTTCGAGTATACTGTAACAGGTGAGTTGAACCCGTTTTCCGTCAACGAAGTCCGCAAATACGAAGATGCGAAGTACTTTTTGCCAGATTTCGAGGATACAGAAAGGTGTCGCAACCCGGAGAACAAAGCCGCCGCCACCATCCCTGTTTTCGGGAGCGATACCGAAGAAGAGGAAGAGATAGTTTATGCAGGGCCATCTCAACGCAACAACCTAGGGACGTCCGCCCCCATGTTGTTCTTCGGTAGTGATTCAGAAGATGAAGTTAATGCCGTGTTCTCCAATCGGCTGTCGGTACAAGCACCCTTGGCGATGACCATAGTTTGCAAATCACCATGGTACCGCGAGAACACTACAAAGATCTCGACGCACTTCAAGCCCACAATGTGCAGGACCTGCGAACATTTTACGTCCCTCCCAGGCAAAGGGGTGAGAAGGTGATCCTATTCTACCGATCCTCAGAGTCGAAAGTAGAGAAAGAGATCTGGCATGGTGCGGATGCGACACTCGACAGGCTCCAACCCATCCGTCTGCCTAGATACTATACAAAGGGATTAAAGAAGCTATTGAAACGCCAAGGGGTACCCTTAAAACAGACTGTTCGGCAGACCCGGTTCTACAACAAGATTTGGGACGTCCCTGGGACTCAACACAAATTGCCCAACGGGAAAATGGAAACACTTGGGCTTGGATACGCGAGAACCGGAAAACGGGGACGAGCCCGCAGCAGCTACGCTATATATACCTTTGATAAGGAAGAGGACGCCCTGTCAGGAGATGCCAACCCCTCATCAAAACTAGACCCTGCGATTGAAGCGCCGAGTCCGTCGTTTGAAGAACGAATGGACAAACCGATCAGAAAAGTGGGTCAGAAAGCTCGGGAAGACCACGACCGCGAAATGGCCATCTACGAGAAGGCTAGGACGCAACGCTTATTTCAACAGGCTGCAAAAGACAAAGATGTTCGCCTTTGTCAACCCGTTGTACGAAAGGCCCGATGCGGAGACAGAAATAAATCAAGAAGCGGAAAAAGGAGCCGACAACAACAACGCAGGATTAGGGGGTTGCGTGATCGGGTATTGCATGGCTCGGATTTGTCCCTCATGAAGAAGATGAGTCGAGCGTACTCCTTCCCCCGAGATAAGACGGAGAGGTTACTCAAGCTCGCTCTAAAACATCAAATGATCACGCTTCCAGGATCTAGACACCCTGAGCAAGCTAACAAGGCTGCTCATCTAAGCTATTGCTCTTATCACCGAGCCATAGGACATCCTACCGAAGACTGCTTCACCTTCAAGAACTGGGTCGAGGACCAGTACCAACAGGGCAGATTCGCTTTATCCAACGGATGGAGGGTAACGCCGCCACAAAAGCAAGAACCCAAAGCCACAAGAGCAGAACCGGATCCACCTCAGTCCTGGGAGCGGATTCGCACCTGTTATATGATTACGATATTAAAAGAAGAGCCCGAGAACATGGATGACCTTCCCCGGTGCTTTGAAAACGGCGATCATGAGGTGATCTCAGAATTTCCGCCAGCTCCGAAAGAACTGGAAGATGGTATACATACTACTGCAGATAACCTAAAGAAGATTGAGTTGGGATCGGCAGATGACCCGCTACCGACATTTGTCAGCGAGCTGCTATCTGAAGAAAGGGTGGCTGCATTAAAGAACGTGCTTCTACGGTATAAAGACTTCTTCGCATGGAACTACTCCGAGATGCCAGGACTAGATCCGGAGATTGCTGTGCATAAATTAGCAATATCCCCGGATATCAAGCCAGTCAAGCAAGCGCCAAGAAGGATGCGACTCGAGCTTGAAATGAACATCAACGCCGAAGTCAAGAAGCCGATCGATTCTGGATTTATCCAAGAGGTCCAATATCCCGACTGGATTGCCAATATCGTCCCGGTAATGAAGAAGAATGGGACGGTACGCATATGCGTGGATTTCAGGGATCTCAATAAAGCCTGTCCAAAGGACGATTTCCCGGTACCGGTAACCGAGCTAATGATAGATAACACGTCCACTCACGAGGTTTTCTCCTTTATGGACGGTTCATCAGGATACAATCAGATAAAGATGCATCCCGAAGACCAGAAGCACACCGCTTTCCGGACCCCTTTGGGTATATTCTGCTACAGGGTTATGCCCTTTGGTCTAAAGAACGCTGGCGCTACCTATCAAAGGGCCATGACAAAGATCTTCGACGACCTCATACATGACATCGTCGAGTGCTATATCGATGACCTCGTAGTAAAGAGCATGTCATACGGAGAACATTTAAAGCATCTGGAGACTGTATTTCAACGCCTTCGGCAATATAATTTGAAAATGAATCCCCTCAAATGCGCGTTTGGAGTCTCCTCGGGCAAATTCCTGGGATTCATCATTCGACACCGAGGTATTGAAATAGATCCGTCAAAGATTAAAGCGATCATGGAAATGCCTCCGCCAAGAACCCTCAAACAGTTGCGGTCTCTCCAAGGGAAACTCGCATACATCCGGCGGTTTATCGCTAATCTTTCAGGCAAATGCCGTCCCTACAGCCACCTGATGAAAAAGGGAACTCCATTCGTTTGGGATCACAAATGCCAAGGTGCACTAGACGAGATCAAGCAGTACCTGCAGAACCCTCCGGTATTGGCTGCGCCGGTCAAGGGAAAACCCCTCATTCTTTATACAACCGCCCTTGAAGGTTCCTTAGACGCATTATGGGCATAAGAGAACGACCAAGGGAAAGAGAGAGCACTCTACTACTTAAGTCGGGTTCTACTGGGGGCAGAAAGCAATTACTCTCCCATTGAAAAACATTGCTTGGCGTTAATCTTCGCGATAACAAAGCTCAGGCACTATGCGTTGGCACATGAAGTCTGTCTCATCTCGAAGGCGGACCCTCTTAAATATCTGATGTCAAAGGCTATATTGACGGGGCGACTCGCTAAATGGGCTCTACTCCTGATGGAGTTCTCAATAACGTATCGACCTCTTAAGGCAGTGGAAGGCCAGGCCATTGCCGACTTCCTCGCTGAGCATCCAATACCTGCCGGTTCTCCTCTGAACTGCGATTTGCCAGACGAGCACGCATTTGATGCGATTGGCGGCAGTAGTACCCGATGGGAACTCTATTTCGATGGAGCGTCCTCCGTAAAGAAACGGAAACAAGAACCGAGGACAAACAATGAAGCTGAATATGAAGCTCTGATAGCAGGCCTCGAGATCGCCATCGACATGGGAATTGAAGTCCTCCTTATATACGGGGATTCTCAACTGGTCGTTAGTCAAGTAAATGGTGACTACCAAACGTGCAAACCGGAGTTGGTGAAGTACGGCGAAAAGGTGCAACAACTATTGACCCAAATTCCCTCCTATACTCTGGAGAACATACCGCGCGCGGAAAACAGCAAAGCAGACGCGCTGGCCAAACTTGCTAAAGAACTGGCTGACGAGAACCTTGATGACGTCAGAATCGTGATACAAAGCCGTCGAGTGCTCGTCCCAGCAGAAATATCTACGGAATTATACAAAGAAAAGGGGGTGACTGAGCAGACGACCCTACAAATAAAGGACCGTGAGAAGGCTGAGGACTGGAGGGAAGTCTTCATAGACTACTTTAAGTCCCACCGAATGCCCGAAGAAGCATCCTCAAGGCATCAGCTCATGAAACGAGCTCTGTCTTTCGCTTTCGTCAACGACACTCTATACAAGAGATCGTTTGATTCTCTATGGCTAAGATGTTTAGGACCGGACGAAGCAGAAAGAGTCGTTCAAGAGATTCATGACGGAATCTGTGGTTCTCATCAAGCAGGCCCGAAGATGAAGTTAAAAATTAAACGGATGGGTTACTATTGGCCTACGATGGTCCAAGACTGCCTCGAGTATGCGAAACAGTGCCACTCGTGCCAGATTCATGGAGACTTTATCCACCAACATCCGAATCCATTACACCCAACGGTGGCTAGCTGGCCATTCGAAATGTGGGGGACTGACATAGTCGGCCCCATCGAGCCAGCATCGTCCCGGGGACATCGTTTCATCCTGGCGACAACTGATTACTTCTCCAAATGGGCAGATGCAGTACCGCTGAGGGAAGTGAAGACGGAGAATATCCTCCACTTCTTCAAGACGCACGTCATCTATCGGTTTGGAACTCCACGGCGGATTATCTCTGACAACGGGCCAGCCTACAGAAGCCATAAGATCAGCCGCTTCGCGCAGCAGCACAATATAGACTGGAGATATTCTTCAGTTTACAATCCGCGAGCTAATGGTCTAGCCGAGGCCTTGTTAGTTATATGTATGCCCTAGAGGCCATTGCTATACATAGGATGTATATTGCAGTGGATGCTGGGACATATATAGGGAGGACTTTCTCGCTCGACATGATAGTATGCTATCTGGTTACTCTTTACCTTAACGTGTACACTGATTGTCTTTCTGTTACATGTTGGTAAAGCCCTTAGGATGTGTACTTGACTACCTGGACTATGATGCGGATCATACTAGTGGGGACATGGTAGTCCATAAGTACATCCTTCAAAGTCCCTAGTCATGGGTGTATCGAGACGGGGCATCGATATACCAGAGTAGACTAGCGTATACCTTCTCGACCCATACAGATGGGCGATGGATGATCCCATATCCATTGGTGTTTGACATCAGAGATGATATACGGGTGCTCAGTGGAGACTGGGTACACTGGACGGACTCGCCGAGAACTCCCAGATGGTATTATACCTTACGTCAGATGGCAGTTCTCTGGTGACACTGGTACAGAGTAGTCTGTTGACCCGAGATCGTCATAGAGTCTTGTGTGGTTCCCACTGTGCTTTGATTTCCACCTTACCACGTCCAAGAGGGCGTGCAAAACGGTGGTTTTTGGGTACAGTCCCGAGTCACATGGAGGCAATGAGCGATAGGAGGGGATTCGTCTCTCCCGGTATAGGGGGTTGATGTTGCGCAGTGTTCGATTGGCTATAACAGGAAATCCCTGGCCAGGGTTGATGAGATTTACTGGTAAGTGTTACCAGTAGTTTCTCGAACAGTTATAGACCTCGCATCGACACGACTTATCGAGCTATTGGGGTCTGACGTTTACCACCCTAGGCAAGATATGCGACATATCAGACGATCAGACCGGACTGTACGGTAGTGTTACTGGTTGGATTCACTGGAGTGTGAGCGGGCTTGCTCGTCGATCTTCTGATCGCTCAATACCCGGGTGGCCGTTACGTTTAGCAGACCGCTTGCGGCTTGTGGGTGCTTGATATGATCATCATCTGCTGCCGGCGTATTGACGAGTCTTTAGAGTCCTACACAGAGGTTTCCTGGCTCAAGCGAAACGAAATAGGAGCGCATATGAGATATGTGCGGGACCGAGAATGATACCAGTATGTGATACTGTATTCGATTCTCGCGATTTGTGACATTGATCGGTTATATGCGATATAGCCGGGTTATCGGATCAAGTGTTGATTCGATCAGTTGTTACTGTTGATATTAGTCGGTTATATGCGATATGACCGGATCATTAAATCAAGTGTTGATTTAATGACTTAATGCATAATTATATATTTGATATATTACTTTGCATTAACTAGTATCGGTTCACTTAAGATGGATTTTCTCACTCGGATGTGCGCATTGTATATGCGATATACTTTTGTGCACTTGTATGTATCATGTTTGATGATACATGCTAGTTTGGGTTTGTGTAAAGAATTAAACCATGGTTACTTAAGTGGTTAGGGTTTCTTTTCCTTTTCTCATTTATTTATTTCATTTATTCATTTTGAAATAAATAAGCATAAAGAGAAAGAATGGTGGCTTTATTTGTAGTTTAGTTGAAGCTTCATGAAGCTTTGACCAAAGTGACCATTTTGTCTCATGCTTAACCCTAACCACTCCATTTAACCCTAGTTTATTCTCTACACTTTACCATGGTTGCATTATGATAAGTATTCATTTTATTTTCCTTTTTAAAATTAACTTATCATAATATTCATCTTCTTCTTCTTCTTCATCACTTGAAGAAAACCTTTCTTCATCAATGGTGATTGATGAAAATGAGTGAGAAATCAATTCTAAAGTCTACCCACTTCCTATTTCTTCATCCTCTACCTCTTGCCAAGTAGTAGAGTGTGTTTGCTTCACAAGTTTTCTTGACTTGGTGAAGTTGGAGCTTGATCTAGCGATGCCTCGACGTAGATCATCTTCGGCACGTCGTCGATGACCTAGCCCGCCATTTCTCCGATGAAGCCGATGCTAGAGTCCGGGATGCGATTTGGACAGCGAGGAGACTTCATTGCGGAGCTATGGAGGTGGAGATCCGGATCTACAAAGGTTGTATTTCCGTTTCCTTTAGTTAAGTTGTTAACTAGTTGCTTTGTCGCCTAAATTTCTAGCCAACGATCTTGTTAGGGTTTCTCGGCACCGTTAAAATTTGAAATTGGCATGGTTGATGCCTTGTGAGACCTCTTGAGAGTGCCTAGGAACCCTACAGTGGTATCAGAGCCTAGCTAGAGCCTTAGGCGATGCGTTGACGGAGTTAGAAATCCGATCGAACCGAAACCGTAACCCTAATATTGCTCTCTGTACATTTTTGAAAATCGTGGATTTTTTAGAATTAAAAATATGCAGAAAACTCATTAGAAGATTCTAAGAATTACTGTATAAAACGGGGCCCCTGAATCCATAAAAGCGCGGCGGAACCGCGGCATTAGCATGCTAATGCGGCGGTTCCGCGGCCTTTTTGTCTCTTCTTGCAATAAATTTTGCACAGTAATTCCTAGTTTGCAGTGCTGGGTTTCCTGGGAATTTTTAATGTTTTTTTTCAAGAGTTGAATTTTTTGGGTTGTATTGGGGACTCGGTGTATCGATCGGATTGTCTGATTTTGTCAGTGTGTTTTTCCGGGTAAATTTTAAAATATGTTAAAAAGTTCGACCGGATATAAATACCCAACTTTTCCCCTGTCGGGAAATTTCCAAGTGTTGGATTTTTCCGTAGTTTAACGACGTTCTAAGTAGTGCAAGTAACGCGATGGTCCCTCTAGAAGACAACAAACCTTAACTCGATTATGTGACCGTCTTGAACTGCCCTTTGAACCTTCGGGTTTGGGGCAGTACGGCGTGCCACATGTGAGGCGTTGGCTTGACCCTTCTACGGCTGGACCGTTGGTACTGAGGCACGAACTGAATGTTGTCAGACTTATTTCATGTGTTGATCTATACCGGGAAAACTTGGGTGTTCGATTGTTCGATCGGAAAGTTTAACATTTTCTATTTATCCGGAATGTGATACAATAATTGGAATTCACAATAAGTTATGAGATAACTGAATGAATATTATAAACATAGCAGTTTAGTCTCACTTGATCGGTTGCTACGGAATTTTGATGTGATCAAAAGTCCGTCGCAATCACGTAGCGTACGCGGATACTCGCCGAGTAAACTTAATAGACAGCCTCACTCCATAGCCCCGACCAAGTGACTGTAGGAGAACCCCGTCGCCGAAAGCATCCGTTCCGGTGCTCGCGGCAGCGGTGTTCCGCCTTGGTGCACTTCGTCGACGATATCGGGGGTGCAGCCGTCTACTGAAGTTTGCGACGAGCATTCGATCAAATTGTCGGGAATCCTGTTGAATTGCCCGACTTGGTATTGAAAAGAGTTTTCGATTTTGAGACTAAAATGCGGGGTTTATAATTGTTAGGCATGTGATATCTAAGGTATTCATTTGATTAGGCATGCGATGTCTATGCAGATTGCGGATTCCAACTGTTGTAGTTTTACACTTTCTTTTCTGTGACCGTAAGTGTAATATGTGATATCGCCGGTTTCGTTGCTATATGCCAACGACAATTGGGATGCGCATGTTTACTAACGTTGATGACGTGTGATGTTATGTGTTGCTGGATATGTTATATTGGATCGTCGTGTTTGAATAGCCGGGGTTTTTTTATGTGAGATGAGTGTTTTTCATTTTCATTCATGTAAAAACTTGTATGTAATATTCTTTTATTGGGGCACTTCCAGGTTGCGGAAGATGTCACCCTTTGTATATTATTTACTTTTCCGCACTAGGATAGACCCAAGGGGGGGAGCACAAGTAACCGGGTTCTGGAGTCCAGTGGGAGACCAACTCGAGGAGTCGAGTCCGGGTCTCCTAACTCTAGAATTGGTAGGGTTGCTTGCCGCTCTCGTAGGGGTCTAGGGGTGTGGGTTTGGCTATTCATCGCGACCGTGGAATCCGTGTTTTATACTGGCTCATATTGAAAACACGGACGTCCTAGTATATCCAATATTTCATATGTTTCTTCTGCTGCGATATCCGTGATGTGATCATGTGATGTTCTGTGATAAATACTGTATATAGTATATATGATATATTATATAGGCGTTACTTATGTTTTACACCCGCGCTAGCCCTGCCCCACTCTGTCGTTAGTTACCTAACCTAACGGTGCACGAGGGGACATCGAGGCGAATGCGGATGGCATAAGTGTACGTCGTATTTATCTGTGATGTTTAGGTACATTAAATGATGGGTCCTCATTAATGAGATTAATGAAATAAAAGAAACCTAAGATATTGTAGAATTGAATTTCAAAATAAAACAGGTAGCTACAGTTCTTACTTTGCACAGCGGTATATATGATATATCCTGCACCTTATTCGATGAGGAAAGGACCGAGATCCTTTCACCGGGAGTGACTCCTTTAGCAATAACTGGCAGATGCTACACACTCGGTTTGTCTTTTGATTGCTTTTAAGAGTTTTTGCTTTGCACAGCGATATATATGATATATCCTGCACCTCATTCGACGAGGAAAGGACCGACGATCCCTTCACCGGGAGTGACTCCTTTAGCAAAACTAGAAAAGCCTCAAAAACACTCCATTTTAAAATCATTTGATTCTACAACGATATCAAGTTCATTACGCAATAGGTTTTCAGAAAAATCTGTCGTAGCCCTCCGTCATTTCAGATAAGTCCTGTTTAGTATTCGTGCTGCGTTTGTTGACCTTGTCAAGGCGCAGTGTGCGGTAGCTAACCAGTATTTATCTGCTTATGCATATGATGCAGATTGGGTTAGGGTAGTCGTGCGGCCTTGTTGACCTTGTCAAGGGTCGTGCGGGTGGGTTTGATTCAATCAAGAAATATACGGGTTGAACTTGACTAGAGGACTATGGGTTGTTTGGCATGCGTCAAGGTCATAGCACGCTAGGGGCAAAATATTATCGGGAATTTCAAGTGTTGAAATTTGCAATGAGATTGCATACCTTCTATGAGATAGTTGGATCCCGATACCCGCTGCGAGTAAGAGTTACTCTTGGGAGAGTTTTATACATTACAATTAGCCGATCAAGTAGGTGTCTAGAAAGGTGTTAACGAGGTTACGCCTCTGGGAAAACGAGGTTTACATTAATTAGGTTCGTGCGAAAGCACGGGGGGCCTCCCTCAAAGTACCGACACTGGCCTGGCTGAAAGATTGGCGAACTTGTAGTGTGTAATTAATCCCGGCTAGTCTTTCCTTTTAGGGTTTGAAGGAAGATTTGATAAAAAGCGGTGGGAGCCATCCTGATTAGATAAGAAAATAACCAATCTATTCTTGCAAGAGCACACGCTGAGTGTTTTCTTCTCTCTCTCTTCAGGTAGCGACCATATCACGCCTTAATCCAGATAATAATACGGATTATTGACCGAACCCGCTTGTTATACTGAGCTGGGGAACATTGGTCCCGCTCCAACTTATAATTGTTATAAGACAGAGCAGGAAATTGGGGAATGCCAGAATTCCCGTGCCGCCCAAACGAAGAGAGTGCATGCTGATGCATCATCTTCGGGTGTGTTCTTTATACAGAACTGTTTCTCAGTATCCTTTACGTCCTGGGTATGTGATACCAGATCAGGATCCCAGATATGTAATCTGTTACATAGGGCTACAGAAAGGTAGAGAACTGAGAACGGGTGATAAGTTTCATGAGACAGAAAACGGGGCAAGTGTTGCAGCCAAGTCTGTTGGTCATTGTCACCCTGTATTACCAATACATTGATTCTGAACGAATGTTATTAGATACCGAACCTGTTATGCAAAATCATATCTGTCTCTTTATTAGTAAAGAAACGATAAAATTTTGTATTGTTGGATAATGTTTTGAACATTTCCTATATCAAAAGTTGATCGGTTCAGGCACGTTATCTAAAAGCATTAATGTTCTAAATCAAACTACAGTTCTTAGTATACGGAACACACAGAAGAGGAAGAGTTCAGAAATGAATGGATCCTTCTTCAGGCATTGTAGACTAGGTCATATCAATGCGATCCGACTGGCTGAAGTTACATATTAGATGCATATTTAAATCAGTTTGAATTTACATCTTATGAAACTTGCCAGTCATGTCACAAAGATATAATGACACCAGCTCTGTTTATTGGAAACAGAGAAAGAGTTAGTAAACTCTTGGGGTGATACATATTGATGTATGTAAGGTCCCCTGTCTACATATGTCAAGACCGGTTCTTTATACTTCATTACATTCTCTGATGATCTTTCAAGATTCAGACCTATGTTCCTGTTGAAACACAAGTCCGAACCTTTTGAGATATTCACAGAATATAAGTTAGAAGTAGAGAACCAATACGGGTATAAGCATTATGTCCTTTGATGAGATCAAGGAGGAGAATACTTGAGCACGGAATTCCTGAACTATTCTAAAGGAGAATGAGATTCTCTCTCAGCATTACTCCTCTGTATACACCATAGCACGATGGTATATCGGGGCGGAGCAGATACACCTTATATGATAAGGTGTGCTCTATGATGAGTACTACTGAGTTACTTATTTCCTTTTTTGGGAGTTATGCACTTGAGAAGCTGCATACCTATTGAATAGGGTTCAAATCAAATCAGTCGCCTACCATTTCATATGTGATATGGAAAGGGAAGAGCCCATATCTTAAGTTGGTTAAGATTTGGGGTTGTCCGGCCTATGTCTGAAAGAAAAATCCGGACAAACTCGAGGCAATGTAAGTTATGTAGAACTGGAAAGGTTCCAACTATACAAACTGCAGCTGATGATTTGGTAGAACCAAAGGATTCAGTAGAATCCAACGAACCTCAGCCTCTCCGCCGATCTAGTAGGGTTCCTCACCCACCTGAGAGATACTTCTGTTTCTCTATGACAGTGGGAGTGAGGATTGTATCATGAGATGATGACCCAACTAGTTTCGAGCTGGCCATTAGGAGTGGGACTCTGTAAGAATGGCTGGATGCTTAGCGATCTGAGATGGAATCCTTATACACCAACAAAGTATGGACTTTGGTTGCTACATCTGAAGGGTTAAATCCCCATCAGGAGCAAGTATATCTTGAGAAGATTACTTGGTGTAGATGGAAAAGTTGAGACTTTCAAAGCTAGACTTGATAAAGCTTTTCGTCATCGACCAGGCGTGGATTATGATGAAACCTTTTCAAGTGGCTATGCTTAAGTCCATCCAAATCCTACTTACCACAGCTACATACCATGACTACGATATCTGGTGGTTGGGTGTCATGACTGCTTTTCTAAATGATATTTTAGAAGAGAGAGTCTATAAGTACACAGCCAGAGGGCTTCGTAGACAGTGGGAGCAGCGGAAACGTGCACAAGATACTTTATAAGATAAAGCAGGTATCGCGGAGTTGGAACATCTTTTTTGATGTGTTAGTCAAAGAGTTTGACATCATCAAAATGGTAGATGAACCTTGTATAAACAAAAAGGTAGTAGGGAGTATAGTGACGATCCTCGTAGAGTACGTGGATGACATACTCTTGATAGGGAAGGAGTTTCCTATGCTACGCTCGATCAATCTCCGCTTATCACACTGATTCTCCACATAAGATCAAAGTGATACCTACTAAATCCTGGAATTTGGATCTATGAGATAGATCTAGTTGGATATTAGGACACTCACTAGTTGCAGTGAGATGGTATCAATTGATCCTGGGGAGAATCACTGGAAGGGTTCCAGGGTGATAAAGACGACTGAATGTCAGTCGTAGGCATTGTCTTTACCCTCAGTAGAGGGACGGTATGTTGGAAGAGTTCCAAGCTAGATACCGTGACATACTAGAAGATAAAGGCTGGATACATCGCTACTTAAGATGCTACCAAAGAGACTGTTTGGGTGTATAATGGTTCATGAGATGAACTACGTTCCTCCCATTGTGTGACAATGGAGTTGTGACTTATGCCAAGGAACGCCGGTCCCATCAGTGATCCAGACATATTCTAAGGCAGTATCACCTGATCATGGAGATGGTTGATCTCCAAGGAGATCGAGGTTATGAGAGTAGACTCAGAGGACAACACAGCGGATCCACTCACAAAGGCCTGTTCCCATAGAGAGATTTTTATGGGATGGTTGAGTATGAGATACTTCAACCACTGCTATCAGATGGCCCTAGTGCAAGTGGGAGATTGTTAGTTATATGTATGCCCTAGAGGCCATTGCTATACATAGGATGTATATTGCAGTGGATGCTGGGACATATATAGGGAGGACTTTCTCGCTCGACATGATAGTATGCTATCTGGTTACTCTTTACCTTAACGTGTACACTGATTGTCTCTCTGTTACATGTTGGTAAAGCCCTTAGGATGTGTACTTGACTACCTGGACTATGATGCGGATCATACTAGTGGGGACATGGTAGTCCATAAGTACATCCTTCAAAGTCCCTAGTCGTGGGTGTATCGAGACGGGGCATCGATATACCAGAGTAGACTAGCGTATACCTTCTCGACCCATACAGATGGGCGATGGATGATCCCATATCCATTGGTGTTTGACATCAGAGATGATATACGGGTGCTCAGTGGAGACTGGGTACACTGGACGGACTCGCCGAGAACTCCCAGATGGTATTATACCTTACGTCAGATGGCAGTTCTCTGGTGACACTGGTACAGAGTAGTCTGTTGACCCGAGATCGTCATAGAGTCTTGTGTGGTTCTCACTGTGCTTTGATTTCCACCTTACCACGTCCAAGAGGGCGTGCAAAACGGTGGTTTTTGGGTACAGTCCCGAGTCACATGGAGGCAATGAGCGATAGGAGGGGATTCGTCTCTCCCGGTATAGGGGGTTGATGTTGCGCAGTGTTCGATTGGCTATAACAGGAAATCCCTGGCCAGGGTTGCTGAGATTTACTGGTAAGTGTTACCAGTAGTTTCTCGAACAGTTATAGACCTCGCATCGACACGACTTATCGAGCTATTGGGGTCTGACGTTTACCACCCCTAGGCAAGATATGCGACATATCAGACGATCAGACCGGACTGTACGGTAGTGTTACTGGTTGGATTCACTGGAGTGTGAGCGGGCTTGCTCGTCGATCTTCTGATCGCTCAATACCCGGGTGGCCGTTACGTTTAGCAGACCGCTTGCGGCTTGTGGGTGCTTGATATGATCATCATCTGCTGCCGGCGTATTGACGAGTCTTTAGAGTCCTACACAGAGGTTTCCTGGCTCAAGCGAAACGAAATAGGAGCGCATATGAGATATGTGCGGGACCGAGAATGATACCAGTATGTGATACTGTATTTGATTCTCGCGATTTGTGACATTGATCGGTTATATGCGATATAGCCGGGTTATCGGATCAAGTGTTGATTCGATCAGTTGTTACTGTTGATATTAGTCTGTTATATGCGATATGACCGGATCATTAAATCAAGTGTTGATTTAATGACTTAATGCATAATTATATATTTGATATATTACTTTACATTAACTAGTATCGGTTCACTTAAGATGGATTTTCTCACTTGGATGTGCGCATTGTATATGCGATATACTTTTGTGCACTTGTATGTATCATGTTTGATGATACATGCTAGTTTGGGTTTGTGTAAAGAATTAAACCATGGTTACTTAAGTGGTTAGGGTTTCTTTTCCTTTTCTCATTTATTTATTTCATTTATTCATTTTGAAATAAATAAGCATAAAGAGAAAGAATGGTGGCTTTATTTGTAGTTTAGTTGAAGCTTCATGAAGCTTTGACCAAAGTGACCATTTTGTCTCATGCTTAACCCTAACCACTCCATTTAACCCTAGTTTATTCTCTACACTTTACCATGGTTGCATTATGATAAGTATTCATTTTATTTTCCTTTTTAAAATTAACTTATCATAATATTCATCTTCTTCTTCTTCTTCTTCATCACTTGAAGAAAACCTTTCTTCATCAATGGTGATTGATGAAAATGAGTGAGAAATCAATTCTAAAGTCTACCCACTTCCTATTTCTTCATCCTCTACCTCTTGCCAAGTAGTAGAGTGTGTTTGCTTCACAAGTTTTCTTGACTTGGTGAAGTTGGAGCTTGATCTAGCGATGCCTCGACGTAGATCATCTTCGGCACGTCGTCGATGACCTAGCCCGCCATTTCTCCGATGAAGCCGATGCTAGAGTCCGGGATGCGATTTGGACAGCGAGGAGACTTCATTGCGGAGCTATGGAGGTGGAGATCCGGATCTACAAAGGTTGTATTTCCGTTTCCTTTAGTTAAGTTGTTAACTAGTTGCTTTGTCGCCTAAATTTCTAGCCAACGATCTTGTTAGGGTTTCTCGGCACCGTTAAAATTTGAAATTGGCATGGTTGATGCCTTGTGAGACCTCTTGAGAGTGCCTAGGAACCCTACAGGCCTTCAATAAGACCTTGACAAAAATCATGAAAAAGACCGTTTCCCGGAATAAGAGAGACTGGCACGAGAGGCTACAAGAAGCCCTATGGGCCTATCGAACTACGTTCAAGACGGCCACGAACACAACGCCGTACGCGTTGGTATTTATGACGGAAGCAGTGCTCCCCCTCGAGATAGAGATACCCTCTCTACGAGTGGCAGTCCACTACGAGCTGACGGACGAAGAAAATGCTCACCTTCGGCTTGAGGAGCTTGATGCCCTCGATGAAACCCGGCTCATAGCGCAACAAAATCTAAAGGCCTACAAAGCAAAGATGACGCGCTCATATGAAAGATTGACCAGGCCGAGGACATTCCGCCAAGGCGAACTCGTACTAGTGGTCAAAAGACCTATGATCCCCAATCGTGCCAAGCGGGGAAAATTCGAGCCGAACTATGAAGGCCCGTTCATCATAGATAAGGTTTACCAGGGTGGAGCCTATCTACTCATGGACATGCACGGTGAGAGGCCTTTCAGGCCAATAAACGGCCGCTTTCTAAAGAAATACTACGCTTAATGAGCCACAGCCTAGGTCAATGATAGATGATGACGACTATGTCCGCTCGCTATCTTCCTAAAATTCAAAGAGTAGTGGCTGGCCCTCTTAACGACGGACCGAAACGTCCTTAAACTATCGACGGACCGAAATGTCCTTAAACTAACAACGGACCGAAACGTCCTTAAACTATCGACGGACCGAAATGTCCTGAAACTAACAATGGACCGAAACATCCTTAAACTATCGACGGACCGAAACGTCCTTAAACTAACAACGGACCGAAACGTCCTGAAACTATCGACGGACCGAAACGTCCTGAAACTAACAACGGACCGAAATGTCCTTAAACTAACGACGGACCGAAACGTCCTTAAACTAACGACGGACCGAAACGTCCCTAAACTACTACCGCAGCATCCTTAGGCTGACGAGATGGATAAAAAAAAAGAAGATAAAAAAATGATAAAAAAACGGTATGTCCATAAGCAAAAGGGGCACGGATGAAAACCCGAAAGGGCTCCGTGAGTAAAAACAGCAGGACTACCGGCGAGTGTTTGTGAAAACCTGAAAGGGCGCAACCTCGTTAAAGGACACTTACAGAGTCCTCTCGACCTTGTAAGGAGAAACCACCTGCGTGAGATCCTTACGACTCACAAAGGAGCAACACACTTAGGGATCCTCACGATTCCTAAGGAGAAAATGCACTTGCGAGATCCTTACGACTCGTAAGAAGAATTCTCTTATGGGACCCTCACGGCTCATGAGATTTGAAAGTCTTAAGTTACAGAAACCTAAACCTGTTCTTAAGCAAATCCTTCACAACCTTCGATATTGCCCTACAAGAGGCTCAATACTGACCCTTGTATACAATCCACGGGCGCGAAAAAACATTTTCCCAGCAAAGTCCCACCCGTGACTAATGATATGTCCATATGGTGAATAACCCTTATAATTCCTCTCGACTTATAAGGAGAAAGCCCTCTTGTAGGATCCTTACGACTTGCAGAGGAACATACACTTAGGAATCCTCACGATCCCTAAGGAGAAAATACACCTGCAAGATCCTCACGACTTGTAGGGAGAAATACCTTTGTGAGACCCTTACGGCTCATGAAGTCAAAAGCCTTGGTCGACAGGACCCTTAACCCTGTTTACTAAGCCACCTTTGTTCAATATCGACAGAGGCAAATGATGATTCGCTCCTGGCAACATTCCAGTTGTAGCGGTGCTGATGCCGAAATCGGTGTCTAAAATCCAAGCTTGCGGCGAAAAAGCTAGCAAGCCACACATGCCTACGAAATAGCTGAAATGATGGGGCAACTTGCAATAAAAAGCAGCAAGTAAAAATGTATGCATGAAAAATAGCCGAAATGATGGGGCAACTTGCAATAAAAAGCAGCAAGTAAAAATGTATGCATGAAAAATAGCCGAAACGATGGGGCAACTCGCAATAAAAAGCAGCGAGTAGAAAATAAATAAATAGCCGAAATGATTGGGCACCGCGAAAAATAGCCGAAATGATGGGGCAATCGCGACCTTCGCGATATAAAAGCTGAAACGATAGAGCATCGTGGAAAAAGAAATAAAATAAAAATAAAATGTATGCCTTACAGGTGATGTTCCATCGCACCCTGTATACAATCCAATGGCATAAACAAAAAGGGAACATACCTCCCTCCCCCAGGTTTCACCAAAGAAAGAAGCTAAATCTCGACGGGCCACAAGCGACCCAGAGATCATCCCAACACTCGTCTCGTAACAACGGACACAGCTTCAAGCTAAGCGGAACAGCGGCAACTCCCAGTTCCATGGCTCGGTGGTATACATATCGCCAACAGTCAAACCTCCATCCCGTGAAATGCGGATACAAGCAAAATTCCTGGTTACGTGGAACGCGGATAACGTCACTCTTTGGCCCCGTGGAAAACGTCCAGAGCGGAGCCTAGTCCTCGCCGACGGCAGTGAACCCGTGTGAAGCATCTAGTGCAAAATCCCTGGTTACGTGGAACGCGGATAACGTCACTCTCTGACCCCGTGGAAAACGTCCAGAGCGGAGCCTAGTCCTCGCCGAGCACGGCAGTGAACCCGTGTGAAGCATCTAGTGCAAAATTCCTGGTTACGTGGAACGCGGATAACGTCACTCTTTGACCCCGTGGAAAACGTCCAGAGCGGAGCCTAGTCCTCGCTGAGCACAGCAGTGAACCCGTATGAAGCATCTAGTGCAAAATTCCTGGTTACGTGGAACGCTGATAACGTCACTCTTTGACCCCGTGGAAAACGTCCAGAGCGGAGCCTAGTCCTCGCCGAGCACGGCAGTGAACCCGTGTGAAGCATCTAGTGCAAAATTCCTGGTTACGTGGAACGCGGATAACGTCACTCTTTGACCCCGCGGAAAATGCCCAGAGCGGATCCTGGTCCTCGCAGAACACGGCAGTGAACCCGTGTGAAGCATCCAGAGCGGAGCCTAGTCCTCGCCGAGCACGGCAGTGAACCCGTGTGAAGCATCTAGTGCAAAATTCCTGGTTATGTGGAACGCGGATAACGTCACTCTTTGACCCCGTGGAAAACGTCCAGAGCGGATCCTGGTCCCCGCAGAACACGGCAGTGAACCCGTGTGAAGCATCCAGAGCGGAGCCTAGTCCTCGCCGAGCACGGCAGTGAACCCGTGTGAAACATCTAGTGCAAAATTCCTGGTTACGTGGAACGCGGATAACGTCACTCTTTGAACCCGTGGAAAACGTCCAAAGCGGATCCTGGTCCTCGCAGAGCACGGCAATGAACCCGTGTGAAGCATCCAGAGCGGAGCCTAGTCCTCGCTGAGCACGGCAGTGAACCCTTGTGAAGCATCTAGTGCAAAATTCCTGGTTACGTGGAACGCGGATAACGTCACTCTTTGACCCCGCGGAAAACGCCCAGAGCGGATCCTGGTCCTCGCAGAACACGGCAGTGAACCCGTGTGAAGCATCCAGAGCGGAGCCTAGTCTTCGCCGAGCACGGCAGTGAACCCGTGTGAAGCATCTAGTGCAAAATTCCTGGTTACGTGGAACGCGGATAACGTCACTCTTTGACCCCGCGGAAAACGCCCAGAGCGGAGCCTGGTCCTCACCAAGCACGGCAGTGAACCCGTGTGAAGCATCCAGAGCAAATACCGGACTGTGGAGTCCTTAAAATCCACGGACTATGATGTCCTTAACCTCGACCGTGATGTCTTAAAACTAACGATCAACCACCCCGATTCCCTACGGATTCTGCCTTGGTTTAAGGGTACATCTCTTCACTCCTTTGATACCTGGCGTTGTAATTCCTCAACGTCTTCAAAGAGGTGACGGGTCCCTGCAACCAAACATCGGACTGTGGAGTCCCTAAATCCACGGACTATGAGGTCCTTAACCTTGACCGTGATGTCTTAAAACTAACAGCGGACTGTGGAGTCCTTAAATCCATGGACTATGAGGTCCTTAACCTTGACCGCGACGTCTTTAAACTACAATACCTGGAGAAACCCCTGACTCCGTGAAACACGGACAAGGATGACCACATCCGACACTTGCAGGTCCTCACGACCTGTAAGGAAGAAAAACTCTCTTGTGAGATCCTTACGACTCTCAAGAGAAG
Source organism: Agapanthus africanus (assembly GCA_030015575.1). Lineage (NCBI taxonomy): Eukaryota > Viridiplantae > Streptophyta > Magnoliopsida > Asparagales > Amaryllidaceae > Agapanthus > Agapanthus africanus. The sequence goes on along the minus strand of CM057347.1, from coordinate 445,729,806 downwards.
ACCCTTTTAAGAATCCTCACGATTCTTAAGAAGAACTTACACCTATGGGATCCTCTCGACCTGTAAGGAGAAAAACTCTTTATGAGACCCTCGTGGCTCATAAAATGCAAAAGTCTTAGGAAGCAGATCTTAACCCTAAATCCTGAGCCATCGCTATCCTGCAAGGAGATCAAGATAGAATATCCGCAGAATACATTCAATAAAAAGGGGGACACACCATTGAGAAGAAAAATGTATCTTTTATTCATAAACCAAAATGGATACAAAGTACAATTCATGAAAGAAACAAAAAAGAAAGATACTCTCATTCATGAGTATGTACAAAAAAAAAAAGGAGAAAAGATACAAGTCCTCAAGCCGGCGGGCGGTGCAGTAATTTTACCAGTTCATCGTTCTGTTGCTGAGCCACGGCTTCATGACGCAAGATCCCCAGAAGACGAGCCTCCGCCTGCGCCTGCTGGGCCTGATACGAAGCAAGCCGGCCTTCAAGCTCTTTCTCGGTGACCTTATGAGCCTCGACCCTCTCACGAGTGAACGTAGCAGCTTTATCAAGAGTCACCACCTCCCTGATAGACTCCTGAAGCAACCGCCAGAGTTCATACGCTTTGTTGGCCTTGGCGATAAGAGTGGCGCGAAGCTCGCTCAGCGCCTTGGAAGCTAGCTCCCTCTCCGAAAATTTACGGCCGAGCCCTTTTCTCGCACAACAATATGTTCGCTACGTGTCGCTCTATCAGGCCACGTAAGCTCGCTTTCGTGACCGCGGCCTTGGAAACAAGACATTTACAAGACCGTATAAATGGGCTTTCAGTCGACGGGAATAATCGATCTAAAACGCGCTCACATCACCTGACGTGAAAGGCAACAAGAAAGATTTCTGACATATTTCAAGCATGCGTTCGCAATCATATGAGTATTCAAAAATAATAATAATAGCATTTGCAATCGCATGAACATTCATAATGCCCAAAAAGGTCTGATGCGCAGGAAAGTGATGATAGCATTTGAAATTAAAGAAAGTTCTCATGAGAAGAATACAAAGTTTATTTATGCAAGTGGAAACATACATACTAGTACCAAGCCTACATGGAAGTTCGGCATAAAGCGTAAAAAAAGAGGGACTAATTTAAAAATGTTCTACACTAACGGAAAAGGTCACCAAACATGGGATCAACGGCACAGGGGTTAATGAAGCAGAGGACAAAATTCTCCATCTCTCTCTGCTTTCTCCAGCACATCAAAGCGACGGTTCTCACGAGGAGTCGCTTCCCATCGATTGGCGCCGTGTTCGTCCGCGAAAGCAGACATAATAGCTCGCCGGGCCTTTATCTGGCTCAGCAGATGAATTGAGCAATCCTTCAAAGCCTGAGTAATCAAGCACGCTTCATAAAAGCCCTCGAGCTTTTCTTCCGCCGCGTCGAGCATCTGTTAGGTCCACGTTACCTCTCCCGGTACTTTCGGGGTTGCAGAAATGGTAAAACAAAATTTTTTCTGGACTTTGTAACATGGACCGTAAAAGCCGGATCTTTGCTAAACAATATACTAGCATCCTAACAAGAGATGTATCTACTCGGTTAGGGGTTATACCTCAACTTGAACTCCTTCTCTTCTTGTTGTTGTTCTTCTTTGATGTTCTTCTCTTCTTGTTGTTCTTCTCTTTGCTTGCTCAATGGTTGATCCGGACTTCGGTCACCTCCGCGGCCTCCTTGAGTCGAAGACGATCCACCCGAGAGATGTACACCGAGCTCCACCTCAAGCCGAGGTAACTAGGGCAAGGAGATTGCTAATCTAGAAGCCCTAGGATGTGTAGAGAAGATGTACGGATGTGTTTGTCAAATGAAATCCTTTTTCTCTCAACACATGAGATCAAAGGAGAAATCAAGAGGAGGAAGAAGAGAGAGTTTTCTAGCAACCATGGAGCTTCTCATTTCAAGAGAGAGAATGAGAATAATATTATGAACAAAAGAAAAACAACCATGGTTGCAAATAATGCACAAACATTATCATTACTAATCCCATCAAGATAAAGGTGATGGCTACAAATGACATGACCATTATCATAACTAAAGAAAAAGAAAACCAAAGAATACTTTAGATCTTCTAAGAAGATCCAAGTCAACTTTGGTCAAATGGTCAACAAAGTCAAGATGGTCAAATGGTCAATGTAATTAGCCATAACAAAATTATCAATGAAAGGATTAGTAAATAATGTCCCCGGCTCATAATGGTTTTGACCAAACGAACTGTCGAAACCCTAATGAGTCGGCCTCAAAATGGTTTTGACCGAATCAACTGTCAAAACCCTAATGAGCCTGCCACATAGCGGTTTTGGCCGAACCAACTGCCAAAACCCTAATGAGGCACCTCCTCCTTCATCGCTCCGGAAAACTGTGCATACACACCTGCATCCGTATTCCGTAGAATGCGGATGCGCAGAAGACAAAACAAATCCATCCGTGCAATACTAGGATCTGGCTTAAACTAAAGCCCACTAGTACTGCCTGCCCGAACATCATACGCACACAAGTGTACGTAAGTGATCGCAGCCCTGCCGTAAAACCATACGGCCTCTACACGTTTCGCTCAGTGCAGGGAAACTCTCTGTGTGGGACTCTAAAGACTCGACACTACGCTGGCAGTGGGTTTAACCACAGACCGCAAGCGGCACTAGCTGTACGTAACGGTCCCCAGGTAGATGTCGATAAGAAGGCCGATGAGGTAAACCCATCCGAACTCCTACTGAGTCTGTATGTGACAATCTCCGTACAGTCCGGTCTGTTCGTCTGATACATCGCATGTTGGGCCTAGGGGGCGGCAAGCGTCAGACCCCTAATAGCGGTACAAGTCGTGTCGGAGTGAAGCCCAGAACACCCTGAGATAACACTGGAACCTACCAGTACATCTCGCTTGCCCTGGCCAGGGACTACTTGTGTAATGGCTCTCCTAGACACAGCGCGATGTCAACCCCCAATACCGGGAGAGACGAATCCTGTCTAACCGTCACTGCCTCCAAGTGCTTCGGGACTGCTCCCAACTACTACCTGTTTGCACGAATCAGTAGAGCCGTGGTAGGGTAGTAATCAAAGAACAGTGGGAACACACTCGAGGCGAAGTGACAGTGTCAAGTCAGCGGACTAAGCTGTACTCATGTCACCTGGGAACTGATAACTGACGATAGGTATAATACCAACCATCAGTTCCCAACGAGTCCTGTCCAGTGTACTCGTAACCTAACGAGCACCCGCATACTATCTCAAGTACGACGTACCGACGGCTGTGGGACAGACCGTCTCCCGTGCTGGGATGAGAAGCGCATACGCTAGTCTACTCCGGAGCATCGATGCCCTATCTTGATACTCCCACGACTAGGGACGGGTATAAGGATGTGCTTGTAGATTACCCAGCCCCCACGAGTGTGATCGCCATCACAACGCCAGTAATCAAGCAAAGATCCTAAGGGCTCTACTAATGCGTATAGGTGATATAATAAATAAACACACAAGTACACATTAAAGCAGAGACAAACCAAGTAGCATACTACTATATTGAGCAAGATTATCTGTACAACTGTGAATATCCCAAGCTTCCATCAAGTAATATACATACTAGTATGATACGGTAATGGCCTCTAGGGCATATACACTAACAGCATCGCCAGGGTCATCTCCGCCGGGTGAGGAGGGATGTCGGCAAGCACGGCCGTGAGAATCATCCGGAGCCAGAGAGAACCCATCGGGAGGGGGGACCCCCTACGGATCGAGAGTTCATGCATGGCTGAGTCGCATTCGTTGTCGGTAAGGAGGGGATCCACCAACCGAGCAGCAAAGCGGGGGACCATCTCCTCAATAGGAACTTCCCATGGCTGTCGACGAGTATGATGGCGATTGCAGGCCATGGCGCTCGTTTGTTTCTCAAGACAAGTTACTCCAAGATAAAAAAATAATAATATAAATCTCTTTGTGAAGGGAAAAGAAAGCTATAGCCTCATATATAAAGAAGTGCATTAAGCGCTGTGCGCAGAAAATCTTGCATGGTGAAGCTATTTCCAAGGCCCAAAAAAGGAAAGGCATCGAAAATCAAGGAGATGAAACAATTTCCAAGGCCCTTTTTTCTGCGTCTGGTATTGTGCACTGAAAACAGGGCATAAGAAGATTTTGTGAACAGCCCCATCAAGGGACCCCACGTGCAGAGCACGTGAGGCCTAAACCTGATGTACACTAAAAAAAATGGAGTAGCACCCTGCATATTGAAAGCACCAACAACAACGGTAGCAAAATAATAAAATCCCAGAGAAAGGCATGCAAACATGGAAAGACATAATAAAACTTGTCACTGAATCTTTCAAGAAGTTCATACAAAATAAAGAGGACACGTTTACAATGGCAAGGCTTCAGACGCGGGGCATGGGTTGAGAAACTCGAGATTAACTTTGTCCAAGATTCTCCAAGCATTTCGAACCTCCCGAGTATGCTTCCTCTCGCGGTCGCAAGCGTCGGGATCCTCACGAATGTCCTCCACCCTCCGATAGGCGGCAAGTATGGCTGACTGCTGAAAGGCTTGGTGCAAGAGATCGATGAGGTGATCTCGCCGCCTCTTTGAGATCAAGCCCATAAGGTACACCGAATGCACCTTATCCTCAGCAGTGTCCAAGGCCCCGAGCGGTATGCCGGTGCAAAAGAGAGGAAGTGCCTCCCGGATCGCCAGCACGATCAGCCTTAGAAGAGAAGAGCGACGGGGGAGTAGCCGATGGTTGTACTCGTGAAAGCGGCTCATGATCTCGGCACACTGAGCATCGGTGAACTCCTGGTTCTGACTGCGGCCCAGTGCACGAATATTCCCATAGGAAATGATCTCGTCAAGACCATACAGATGGGCATCCAAGATACCTGAAATAAAGGTCATGAGAATCACTAGAAAGTTCCTGTTTCATCAATTGCAGAAGGACAACCTCGGGCCAAGAGACCCCAAGAAGGCTCCACGTGAAGAAACTGAGTTCTTCACAGGAATTAAATTCCTTTTAGAAAAGGGAATTAAATTCCCATAAAACATTTTTTGTTGAAACGGAATTGAATTCCACAGATTATCATCACCACTTCCCTAAAGATCATTTAAGCCCTAAGATGTCTACAGTTTGAAGATTAGATGGCTTTCTGTTCCTGTTGATGAATTTGAAGGAAATGGGTTCATATCAAAAGAGTAAAAACCCTTGTTTTGGATTTAAAATCCAGAGGAATGTGAAGTTCCATCGTTTGTCCAAGAACATTACCTGAGGAAAAGAATTCTTTTCGAACAGAGTTAAACTCTGAAAATTATTTCAGGGCAGAGAACTAAGCTCTGAAAGAAGAGAATTAAATTCTCAGAAAAAGTTTGCAAGGAGGAAGATAAGCAAAGTGGAGGCTCTTCTGAAATGACCCCGATATTTATAGGAAGTGATGAAAATGCTTCATCTCCCCCAAATCCCTAGGGGAATCCAACGGTCACAGGAAGTGACAGCGTTGCACTCACGTGCTGACACGTAAGAACAACGCTGTGGGGGCATTTGTTTCCTGATTTAAAATTAGGAAAGAACCAACGGAGAAGGCATCACGTGCTAGCACGTGACCAGCAGTCGCGTGTTGACACGTGACATGTTAAAGCGGCTTCACAGGCACATCAATTCCCGGATGAAATCAAGGAAGAGGCTTCAGAAGAGGTCACGTGCTCACACGTGGCCAGGGGTTACATGTTGGCACGTGACATTTAAAAGCAGCAGACTTGTTCTCCAGTTAAATCAAGGAAAGAGGCTCCAGACAAGGGTCACGTGCTCACACGTGACCAGTGGTCACGTGTTGGCACGTGATGACCAAGCAGCGGCAAAGGTATAGCGCAAAGGAAAGAAGATGGCTCATTCCAAAGAGGGTCACGTGCCCACACGTGACCATGGGTCACGTGGTCACACGTGACCGGCTTTCAAAGCCCATTTTGTTAACAGAATTAAATTCTGAAAGAGATTCAAATCTTTCCAAAGGAAAGCGATTATCTGGAACCAATCGAATTAAAGATTTAAAGATGATTAAATATCATCTATCTATGGGAAAATCTCGAGTTTGGAAAGATTTCCCCTTTAAATCTAACCGAAATAACAAAGGAGAATCCCTGGATTTGAAATCCAATGGTGAATAAAATTCACCTAATAATCCAAAGGTCAAAAACGAATGATGGATGCAAATCAAATCTCTCAATGAAGATTCGTCAAAAACTAATTGACTCGGCTGCTTCTCCTATAAATAGGAGCCAAGAGATACAAAAAGATATATACGCAGACGGAAGAAAAGGGAGAGAGCCTTAATACTTTGAGGAATTTAGATCTTCTGCAAAAGAAAACCCTAGGTAAGAAAGGGAAGGCTCCTTGAAAGAAAAGAGAATCTAATTCTCAACAGAGTTTAACTCTGATATATAAAACAGAAGAACATATTTCTTCTCTCTTTGATAGAGGATCTGCAAAGTGCACATCTCCCCTTGAAGTTGAGAATTTAATTCTCAATGGGTCGAGATCCTGCCATGCAGATCCAAAACATAGAGAGGGAACGGAAGCACGAGAATTTAATTCTCACAGAACTATAGGAATTTAATTCCTTTAAAATAAAATTAGGGCTTGACCCTGTGTCATGGGAAGTTAATTCCTTCAGAACAAAAAGAAACAGGGTTTAACCCTAATTAAGAACCTAGTTCTGTTGAAACAGCGGGAATTTAATTCCCTTAATCATAATTTAACAGAGAATGGGAGTTTAATTCCTTAAAAGCTTTTATTAGGGTTTAACCCTATTCAGTTCTTCACATATATGAGGAATTTAATTCCTACAGAAAATTCAGAGTCCAACTCTATTCCAGAATATAAATCTTCAAAAGGAAGTAGGAATTTAATTCCTCTGAAATTATTGTCAGGGTTCAACCCTACGAGGAATTTAATTCCTGGAAAAGATTAACAGATCCTCTAAACAACATACATAGAGGCAGGGTCACGTGTCACCACGTGACCCCCCCAAAAGATCTACAGAAAGCCCCTTTGAGGCAGTGCCCCACGTGACCCTTGACAGAAGCTTTAACACACAAGCATTTGAATGCCCGTCACGTGATGGCACGTGATGCTCTGAAAGATGCGATAATCTCAGCAGAATAAATGAAGGGAGGGCGCTCTCACGTGTTGCCACGTGACCCCTCTTGCCTTAGTGTTTAACACTAAATTGGAACTCCCGAATCCAGTGTTAAAACACTGTTGGGCCTTAGTGTTCAACACTAATCAAAGAACTTTATTTGCAGTGTTCAACACTGATGACCTTAATGTTTAACACTAATCTGAGATCTCCGTTGCCAGTGTTTAACACTGATCTGTTTTAGTGTTTAATGCTAATTTGAAAGCCTTGTTGCTGGTGTTTAACACCAATTATCTTTTAGTATTAAACACTAACTTGTCAATTTCATTCCCAGTGTTCAACACTGATTGGTCTGTAGTGTTTAACACTAGGCTTTGGCCCAATTGGCTAAATGGCCAGAGACAAAGTCTCTCCTTCAATGGACCAACAGGAAGCCAATATTCCAGACATGATTGGACTTAGCCCAAGCTGGCCATAAGTCCTCAATTCGTAATTGAATGGGCTAATGGGCTCATAACATAATTAATTGGTCTTGATCCCAAATTGGGCCAAAGACTATTTAATCCACTCCGGTTCCTGGGTACATCTCTTCACTCCTTTGATACTTGGCGTTGTAATCCCTCAACGTCTTCAAAGAGGTGACGGGTCCCGGTGACCACGCATTGATGTGGAATGTGGGGTCCTTAAACCCATGGACTACGACGTCCTTAATCTCGACCGAGATGTCTTAAAACTAACAATGGACTGTGGGGTCCTTAAACCCATGGACTACGACGTCCTTAACCTTGACCGAGATGTCTTAAAACTACCCATGGACCGCAATGTCCTTAAACTACCCATGGACCGCAATGTCCTTAAACTAGCGATGGACCACTATGTCTCTAAACTGGAACAATAGAGCCAATCGCTCTTTTGTTGGATCTAAACGATCCCGTTTAAGTTGATCTTAGCCTTAAATATGGCTAACGTATCCTTAAACCTTTCAAACAGACTTTAGTCTCAAACTGGACTATAGATTCCCCCAATCAACTTTGGCTCAAGGGTACATCTCTGAACTCCTCTGACATCTGTCGTTGTAATCCTTCAACGTCGTCAGAGAGGTGACGGGTCCCGACGGCCACACATTCAATGGACCACTATGTCCCTAAACTGGAACAATAGAACCCAAACGTTCTTTTGTCGGATCTAAACGATCCCGTTAAGTTGATCTTAGTCTCAAACTAGACTAACGTATCCTTAACAAGCGTTTGAGTTGATCTTAGCCTCAAATATGGCTAACGTATCCTCAAACCAAACCCCCAAACCCAAATCTAAGATAACACGGATTTGGACTAGTCCACGCCCTACGGGCGACGACATAACTCGGTCTCCGTATACAATCCACGGGCAACCACAAACAAAATAAACACACACGACACGAAGTGACCATCTGGAGAAGGAGAAAGTTGTTACCGCGATGCGGTAGCGTAATTAACTGCAGGGGCTGGCGCCTGCAGGAAAGAACGTCCCCACAATCAAAAACCCCTCAAACGAGGGGGAATCTGACGAAGTCTGCAACATCGGCCGCATCCGTTTAAACCTTCGATACATGGTGCCATAAATCAACTTGGCATCTTTGGAGAGGTGGACGGATAGCACCAATTAGCATCTGCCCCGAACCTCAGGCATAGACGTCCCCGCGTCTCGGCCGCCATTCGGAGGGGAACAGTGCCGTTACCCTACGTCGCGCACTCCCCTCTCTAACCCTCGTCATCTCTCTTTCTCTTCTCTCTCACTCCCATCACTTTCTCTTTCTTCCTCCTCTTCCCGCTACCACTCCCGACCCACGCACACATCATACCGACGTCGCACTCGCCTCGCCACCGTCGCCGGCATCGCTTCTCTCTCTCTCTTCGCTCCTCCCTCGTCCCTCCAGAAACCCCGAGCTCCCTCTCCTTCCTCTCTTCCACTCCACTGCACCCACCAGCCAAACTCCCCTACACACCCACCCGCTCGCTGCACCCGAGCTCGAACCCCGCTGTAGGGTGTTTTTCGTCACCCTATTGAGATGGGAATACGCGCGTGCTTGTCAGGCATACTACAGATTCCCCCTGCCTAGGGTAGGCCGGGGTTTAATGATTGTGGGGGTCCAAATCTCCGGCAGCCGCGGACTAAGCTGCCGTTAATTACCCCCCGCCTTTGGGGCGAGGGAACCTCCGATTGACGGGTCAAACTGGTCATGTGAACTCAATGTGCAGTGTACGTGTGTTGTTTTGGAGGGGGGTTTGAATATATCGGGAGCCACGCAGAGTTTTTACGGGGGTCCCGCTACCCGGATAGCGGGATGGGGGTCAAAGGGGCTAGCAGCCCCCTTGCGGGGTGCGGGGCAGCGCCCCGTTAGAAATTTTTTTCTAACAGGGACAGTGTCGTGGAGTATGTGTATGTGTACATTTGTATACATATGTATATATATAAAAAAGGGGAAAAAGACATCCAAAGGATGCGTGGGGCCAGCGCCTGGGCGCTTGAGCGCAAGCGTGCCACGTGTCGGCACGTGGGCGCTTTGCGCTCGAGCGCAGAGCGCTGGAGCGCAACGCCCACGTGTCGGCACGTGGGCGCTTTTGCGCTCGAGCGCAGAGCGCTGGAGCGCAACGCCCCACGTGTCGGCACTCGAGCGCAGAGCGCTGTTGCGCTCCACGTGTCGGCACGAGGGCGCTTTGCGCTCGAGCGCAGAGCGCCGGAGCGCCAGCGCGCCACGTGTCGGCACGAGGGCGCTTTGCGCTCGAGCGCAGAGCGCCGGAGCGCAAGCGCGCCACGTGTCGGCACGTGGGCGCTTTGCGCTCGAGCGCAGAGCGCCAGAGCGCAAGCGCGCCACGTGTCGGCACGTGGGCGTTTTGCGCTCGAGCGCAGTGCGCTGGAGTGCAAGCGCGCCACGTGTCGGCATGTGGGCGCTTTGCGCTCGAGTGCTAGCGCACCAGCGAGGGAAAAGGGGGGTTTTTAGCCCCGGAAATTCTCTAAAGAGAAAATATGGTGGAGTTAAACTCCTAAGATGCTTTGGGTTAAGGAAATGGTTCCTTCTTCTTCCTTTGCTAGCCGGATCTTGGAGATAAAGAGATGTGAGATTTAAAAATCTTTTCTTTTTGAGATCTGATGGCAGATCTGAGTTCCTCTTAATGGGTTTTGTGGTGGAAAACTATTTAGTTTTGAAAAAGGAAGAGTAAAACTCTTGATTTAATTCAAAAGAAAGAAGAAGATTTTGGAACCTTGAAGAAGGAAGAAAGATCTCAGATCTGAAGCTTTTTTTTTGGAGAGAAAAAAAGTTGTTGAGATATTTCATTATCTTTGCCTTTATAGGCTATACACTTTACACATAGCCCCTTGGGCTTCACAAAATGGCATTTTGCCTATCCCATGGCTCATGTGCCATTTCTTTTTGCACATAAGCCATGGGCTTTACAAAAATTTGGCTTTATACCTATTTTTCTTACATTTATCCATAAAATAAACTAAAAGAAATGCAACAAAATTATTTATTACAAAATTTTTATCTTAGCATGGGGGGAGGCCGGCCGCTTCATGTTCTGGCTCGACCCGGGCATGGGCCCACTGGATCTGGGTTTGGGCCCACTTGGCTTGGGGTTGACTTTGATTTTGACTTGGTCAACCGGGGTGTAAATTTTTACCCCAACACCCGCACCCAATCAATAAAGGCATACCACATATCTGGGTCGTGTGCATGAAATTGATGGATCTTCTTTCACGTGGAGGCGACTTGATTTGGTTTCCGCTTTTTGGGAAGCTGGCACTGCCCTTTTTACGACATGGACGGTCGTTGCTTGACATGTCTCCGAGACGGAGTGTCCGTGATAGACGTTTTCCCTGGCCCGGAGTGATCTGGTTCACGCTTTGTAGGAATCCTGCGCTGCCCTTTTTGCGACTTGGACGGTCGGTGATGCCCTTTTTGCGACTTGGACGGTCGGTGCTGCCATTTTAGCGACTTGGACGGTCGGTGCTGCCATTTTAGCGACTTGGACGGTCGGTTCTGCCCTTTTTGCGACGTGGACGGTCGGTGCTGCCATTTTAGCGACTTGGACGGTCGGTGCTGCCCTTTTAGCGACGTGGACGGTCGGTTCTGCCCTTTTTGCGACTTGGACGGTCGGTGCTGCCCTTTTAGCGACGTGGACGGTCGATGCTGCCCTTTTAGCGACGTGGACGGTCGGTGCTGCCATTTTAGCGACGTGGACGGTCGGTGCTGCCCTTTTAGCGACGTGGACAGTCGATGCTGCCATTTTAGTGACGTGGACGGTCGGTTCTGCCATTTTAGCGACGTGGACGGTCGGTGCTGCCCTTTTAGCGACGTGGACGGTCGGTGCTGCCATTTTAGCGACGTGGACGGTCGGTTCTACCCTTTTAGCGACGTGGACGGTCGGTGCTGCCATTTTAGCGACGTGGACGGTCGGTTCTGCCCTTTTTGCGACTTGGACGGTCGGTGCTGCCCTTTTTGCGACTTGGACGGTCGATGCTTAATTTGACTTGCTCTGCTTCTTGCAGTGTCAGGGGTAGACTTGACTTGCTCCGCTTCTTGCGGTGTCGAGCTTGGATTCTGACTTGCTCCGCTTTTTGTGGTGTCGGAGTGAAAGTTGACTTGTTGATTTTGATTTAGATTGACATCAGCATCGCTATACTGGAATATGGTACCAGGAGCGAATCATCATTTGCCGTTTAGGGGATTTTGGGATTTTGGTTTTTGTTTGGCATCTGTATTGCTGCACTGGAATAATGCCAGGAGCAACTCATCATTTGCCCCGGGAGGATTTGGGATTTTTTTTTTTTGGGAATTTGAATGTGGTCTCACCGGTAGGACTTGGGAGAGGTTGGGATTGTTTTACGCCCATGGATTGTATACGGTTTTGCAGGATGTATGATCCAGACCGTAGGGCCGGAAAAATTTCAGGGCTTTGTTGGCGTCTGCATCGCTGGACTGGAATGTGGTACCAGGAGCGACTCATCATTCGCCGTTGGGGTATGGGATTTGGAATTTGGTTGGCGTCTGCATCGCTACACTGGAATATGGTACCAGGAGCGACTCATCATTCGCCACTTTGGGGTTGGGGACTTGGAATTTGGATCTTGTTTGGCATCAGCATTGCTGCACTGGAATAATGCCAGGAGCAACTCATCATTTGCCTTGGGAGGACTTGGGATTTGGGTTCTTGGTCGGCATCAGCACCGCTAACACTGAAGCGAAATGTCAGGAGCGACTCATCATTTGCCGTTACTCGTTGGGGAACGATGGCTTAGGAGACAGGTTTGGGTCCCTATCACCTAAGGCTTTTCAATTTTATAGGCCGTGAGGGTCCCATAAAAGCATTTTCTCCCTACGAGTCGTAAGGATCCCGCAGGTGTATTTTCTCCTTAGGAATCGTGAGGATTCCTAAGTGTGTTGCTCCTTTGTGAGTCGTAAGGATCTCACGCAGGGGTTTTCTCCTCACAAGGTCGAGAGGACTTTGCGAGTGTATTCATCTTTTTTCACGAGTTTGCGCCCTTTCGGGTTTTCACAAACTCGCCGGTAGTCCTGCTGTTTTTACTCACGGAGCCCTTTCGGGTTTTCATCCGTACCCGTTTTGCTTGTGGACATACCTTTTTATTTTTCATTTATTTTTTTTTTCTCCTTTTTTTTTGCCGCTGGTGGGACTTTAAAAGTAGTCTCACCGGCAGGATTTGGGAGAAATAGGGGTCATTTACGCCCGTGGATTGTATACGGTTTTGTAGGATATATGATCCAGACCGTAGGGCTGATGTGCTCAATTCGCCTGCGACTTGGAGCATTCATGTGTAGTATTTCTTAAGATATCGGCCATTGATGGGTGGCATGGGCCTTTCTCCCTCGGCACTTATTAGTTGGTAGGATCCTCCGTCGAACACTTTCTCGATGACGTATGGTCCTTCCCAGTTTGGCTCGAATTTTCCCTTGGCATGTCGATTGAGGATGATCGGTCTTTTGAGGACCAACACCAATTCACCTTTCTTGAAAGCGCGGAGAAGGGTTATCTTGTCATAGGCCCGTGACATTTGGGCTCGGTATAGCTCCAGATTTTGCTGCACCGCGAGCCTCTTTTCTTCGAGGGCATCGAGCTCTTCAAGTCGAAGGAGCACGTTTTCCTCCTCCGTCAACTCGTGCTGAACGGCCATTCTTAAGCTTGGAACTTCGACTTCGAGGGGGAGGACCGCCTCCACTCCGAAGAGCAATGAGTATGGAGTGGACTGAGTTGGAGTACGGTGCGTGGTACGATATGCCCACAACGCCTCGTGAAGTTTGAGATTCCAGTCTCTCTTGTTGGCTGAAGCATTTTTCCTCAGGAGCTTGCATAGAGTCTTATTGAAGGCTTCTGCTAGCCCATTGGCTCTTGGATTATAGATAGAGGAATATCTCCAGTCTATCTTGTGCTGAGTAGCGAACCTTGAGACATTGAAGCTCTTGAAAGAAGGCCCGTTGTCAGAAATGATTCTTCTTGGTGTACCGAAGCGGTATAGAATATTATGCTGGAAGAATGTCAGAATATCTTTTGTCTTGACTTCTTTTAGCGGGACAGCTTCAGCCCATCTGGAGAAGTAGTCTGTCGCGGCCAGTATGAACCGGTGGCCTTTGGATGACGGAGGATCAATTGGGCCAACAATGTCGGTGCCCCAGACTTCGAAGGGCCACGACGCCACCGTAGGATGCAACGGATTGGGATGCTTGTGAATGAAATCACCATGGATTTGGCAGATATGACATTTCTTTGCATGCTCTCCGCAATCCCGTATCATGGTGGGCCAGTAATACCCAAGCCGTTTGATTTGAAGTCGTATCTTGGGGCCAGATTGGTGAGCACCGCAAACGCCCGAGTGAACATCTTTTATGACCTTTTGGGCTTCGGCCAATGACAGACACCTGAGCCAGAGTTGGTCATATGACCTGCGGTATAACGTGTCATTTACAAACACGTATTGGAGAGCTCCTTTCTTCAGCTGAATCCTCGCAGATTTTTCTTCGGGCAGCTTGCCGTATCGGAGGTACTCTATGAAGGGTTCTCTCCAGTCGGGCTCGTCTTGGATGATCGAAGCTTCTTCGGCAGGACTGCTCTTCTGTTCCGCGCTTTCCTCTTCTCGTAGAGAGACTGGGGGTAGAATTTGTCGGCTCTTGACCGTGATCAGAATTTCGTCCATGTCAGGATCAGCCAGCTCCTTGGCTAGGCGAGCGAGTATGTCAGCCTTTCCGTTCAACGCTCTAGGGACTCTTGTTAGTTCAATGTGAGTGAACCGTTTCATGAGTTCCACCACTCGGCCTCTGTACCGAGCTAATTCGGGTTTGTATATCTTATAATCGCCGCTTACTTGGTTGACGACAAGCTGGGAGTCACCGTAAACCCGTAGCCGAAGGATTTCCATTTCTATAGCGAGCTCCAAACCAGCTATCAGAGCTTCATACTCAGCCTCATTGTTTGTGCGAGGCTCGATGAGAGCAAAAGAACGCCGTAGGGTTCCCATTGATGGCGTGATGAATACCAATCCTATCCCTGCTTTTATCTCCGGGACACTTGATTTACTGGAGGTCCTTATCGATGAGGCCCCATCGAAGTAGAGCTCCCAACATGGCTCGTCATTCTCTAGGTGTAGCACTTGTTCGTCGGGTAACTCGCAATTGAGGTGACCCTTCTGGTATGGGATGAGCAGCGAGAAAGTCTGCAAGAGCTTGCCCTTTTACTGCTTTCTGAGGAGTATAAACTATGTCAAACTCAAGTAGCATGACAGCCCATCTTGCCATTCTGCCGGCTAGGCTTGCTCTGGTCATCAAGTGTTTGAGCGGGTCGACCTTGGAGATCAGCATAACCCGATGAGCAAGCAGATAGTGCCTCAGCTTCTTCACAGCAAATATCAGAGCCAGGCATTGCTTTTCGATTGGGGAATAGTTGTGTTCCGCCCCGACTAGAGTTCGACTGAGGTAGTAGAGGGCATTTTCTTTTCCCTCCTCGTTATTCTGGGCAAGGAGCGCACCGAGTGACTCATCCAGCGCGGCAGTGTAGAGAATCAGCGGTTTATTTGGAATGGGAGCGGCCAGCACTGGAGGGTGCAACAAGTACTGTTTGATGCTTTCGAACGCTGCTTGACATTCAGCATCCCAGATAAAAGGAGCTCCTTTCTTCATGAGCTTCGAGAAGGGCCTACATCTCCCCGATAAATTTGAGATAAACCTCCGTATATAAGCAAGCTTGCCTTGAAAAGATCTTAGCTGCGTCAGACTCTTCGGAGGGGGCATCTCCATGATGGCCTTTATCTTTGATGGGTCAACTTCGATCCCTCGATGTCGAACTATGAAGCCCAGGAATTTTCCCGATGACACGCCAAAAGCGCATTTCAGAGGATTCATCTTCAGGTCAAATTCCCTCAGTCTGGTGAGAACGGTCCTAAGATCCTGGATATGATCGGCCTTGGTTTCAGTCTTAACGACCAGATCATCAACATAACATTCGACGACTTTATGAATTAGGTCATCGAAGATATTGGTCATTGCCCTTTGATATGTAGCACCTGCGTTCTTCAGTCCGAACGGCATCACCTTGTAGCAATATATTCCGATCGGGGTTCGAAATGCTGTGTTTTTCTCAACCTCAGACGACATCTTGATCTGATTATATCCAGACGAGCCATCCATAAAGGTGAACAGTTCGTAATTTGAGGTGTCATCGACCATCATTTCCATGACCGGTAGCGGGAAGTCGTCTTTAGGACATGCCTTGTTGAGGTCCCTGAAATCGACACAAACTCGGATCTGCCCATTTTTCTTCTTCACTGGGACTATGCATGCGATCCAGTCTGCATATTTCTCTTCCCTGATGAAGCCGGCATCGATGAGTTTCTTGGTTTCCTCGATGACCTTTTCTTCCAACTCCCTTCTCATTCTTCGAGGAGCTTGTTTGACTGGCTTAGCATCGGGAGATATAGCCAACTTATGTACGGCCACTTCAGGGGAAAGGCCAGGCATTTCTTTGTATGTCCACGCGAAGCTGTCGACGAACTCATGCAGCAGGGCAATTATCCGCGCTTTCATTTCCTATGACAAGAGCGAGCTGATGTAGGTTGGCCTTGGATTATCGGGCGTTCCTAAGTCAACCTCGGTTAGCTCGTCAAAGGTTGCATGTCCGCCATCTTCGAGCTCTTGAGGGGCTTCTTCTGGCTCGGCTATCTCGTCGTCATCATTCGATCTTTCGCTGGCCTCACCAACATGGATCATGTAGCACGCTTTGGAATCAGGTTGAATGTAGCCTATGCCCCGTCTATCTGGAATTCGTCCATCGATGAGTGCTCGGACCTGGGGCGGATACCATAGCCCTTCGTAAAACTTTGCTTCGGACTCCGTTTGATATAACCAGCATCCGCACTTCTTAAAGTATTCCCGCATCTCGGGCTCATAGTATCTGGGATTGAGGACGGCTCTTATGCCTCTCTCATAGGGAAGGCACGCGACAGAAAGATCGTCCAGGTGCACAACGGGGGTTGACCCGTAAAACAGGATGCCCTTCTGTCCATTTTTCCTCCCGGGGACGTAGAAAGTTTTCAGCTGGTCCACGGTGGAGACTGACAACGCATCGAGCTCTTTGCACATCTGCTCCGGCACCCTTGTGACGGCTAGGGACCCTTCTGCGACTTCGAAGGTCTCTCGTAGTTTTGCTTGCTGCATGGGGGGCCAATCTGCACAGCTGTTGCACGGCAGGTCCTCTTCTTCTGACTCATCAGTGTCACTGCCAAGATGAGGGCGGACTTTGCTGCTAGATGGGCCTTCAGTAACAGATTCGTCCGTATCGCTGCCGAAATGAGAGCGAGTTTTACGGAAGGACGGGCTTCCAGCATCGGACTCATCAGTGTCGCTACCAAAACGGGGGCGAACTTGGGCGTTTTTTCTTTTGAAAGTGATAGCCGGCTCAGATTTGCTTTTGAGTCTTGAGGCCGGACTATCCTCAGTCAGTTGTGGCTTAGCATTTTGGTGGTTCATAAAGTATCGAGAATCTTCATATCGGACTTCATGCACACCGAACGGCTGGATGTCTCCGTCAATGCGTCTTTCTTCGCCATTTTTAGTATACTTCATGCATTGATGGAGAGTTGACGGAATGATGCCGTAATCGTGGAGCCACGGCCGCCCCAAGAGAATCTTATAAGACGTGTCGGCGTCGATCACGTATATCTTAGCCTCAGTTTGCAGATCCCCGAATTTGATTGGCAAAGCTATAGACCCCAGAACTTGCTGGCAATTTTGGTTGAAGCCTTGAATGACAATCCTTTCCCTTGACAGGTGTCGGACGTCCATTGACAAACTCTTCAGAGTTCGCAAGTTCATGATGTTCACTGAGGACCCCCGGATCAATCAATATGCGATTAATTCGATCTCCGTCGCTGTACCCGGTCACGTAAAGCGGCCGATTATGCTCAGCCGTTCCCAGTAGCAAGTCTTCATCCTTAAATGTGACTGCGGCGGCATGCAAAGCGTGCTGGGCTTCTTTCATATTAATTTCCGCAAAGTGAGCCTGATACTGCTCGGGGTTTTGTAGAGCGTGAATGAGAACATCTCTAAGCTCCTTAGATAGGACCAAGGCGTCGTAGATGCTCAGGAGAGACGGAAGCTTCCGGAGATGTGCCAAGACATTATAGTCCACCGAGGAAGGACCTATGTTTTCATCAGCCAGTTCTCTGCCATCTTCTTCATTAGCGACTTGTTTTTCCTTCCCTTTTGGGGCGTTGCCCTGATTTTGCG
Organism: Agapanthus africanus; assembly: GCA_030015575.1. NCBI lineage: Eukaryota > Viridiplantae > Streptophyta > Magnoliopsida > Asparagales > Amaryllidaceae > Agapanthus > Agapanthus africanus. Next base: position 445,711,905 of record CM057347.1, on the reverse strand, counting down.
GTAGAGCCCTGCCGCTTCTGAGCTGGATTTGATTGGCCTTTTTGGTGAGCACCTCGTCCTCTTCGGGAAAACAGAGCTCATCCTCGGAGTCGCTGCCAAGATGGATGGCGTAGCAAGTCACTACTGGGATCTCTTCATTGGAGTCTTCTTCTAACTTCTCCAGAATTTCAGCCGCTTGTACAGGGAAGAACTCCTTCAATTGAATCAATGTTCTTTCTTTTGTTCATATTCTTCGAGGGAATCGATATATTTTTGAATGGTCGATCTCCCTGCAGACTCTTTTTCGCGCCGAGCTGCACTTTTCTTCTTCTTGAGCTTCTTGGATTTTGAGCCTGATGGAGCCGCATTGGCAGCTGGACTGGTAGGCTTCTTCTGCCCTTCCCATTCCATCCTGGGTTCTTTCCGAAGTAGCTTTATCATATTCTTCGTCTTATTAGATATGTGCGTACTCCACGGAGGCCGCGATGAGTTCGTTTCATTTCTCAGGGCAGCGGGTTCGGCTGTCTGCTCCCAGAAGGCTTCAGTTTTTGTCTGTATAAAGTTGGTGGTTGCAACTTGATTGTTCACCAACACGCTTTTGGACAGCTCGATCTCTCCAGCCTTGTACTGCTTCTCGACCCAGTCTTTGAAGATATAGCAATCCTCGATCGCATGGCTCACAACTCGGTGGTATGGGCAATACAGGGGATTGTCGGTCATTTTTGCTTCTTGGGGTCTTTTTGACTCCGGCAATTGTAGGCCGTTGTTCAAGGCATCTTTAAATATCTTACGGACCTTGTCCCTTCTGAAAGAGTAAACCTTGTTCTTCTTCTCCTCTAGGGAAGGCCCATCTCCTCCCAGCAATGGCTTTCGAGACCGGTTGGTTTTGGATTCGCCCGCCCTTCGCTTTTCTTCATTTTCTGACGCATTGAAGACATTGGTACTGCTGGAACTCCCGCTTCTACGGTTGTCGTCCCGCTTGCTTTTCCAAGTTTTGTCTCTCTGAGAATCCGGCGGGGACTCTTGCTTTGAACGTTCCAGCATTTGGACTTTCTTGGTTAGCTCCTGAAACGTCTTGAGGCCCGCCGTACACAAGAATGGGACCATCCAGTTGCTGAGGTTCCTAATGAGAAGGCTGACGGACTGGTCCTGCTCCAGCGGCGGTTCGCACTTGACTGTGAGATTACGCCATCGAGCGATAAAGTCGGTGTTGCTTTCATTCTTCCCCGGCTTGGTCCTCACAAGGTCGGCAATGGAGATTTTATCACTGACACTCATGAACCTTTGCCGAAACAGGGACTCCATTTGGGCAAAGGTAATGACGGACCCGTCCGGTATACTCGCATACCAGTCGAAGGAAACGCCGGTCAGGCTGTTGACAAACTGACGAAGAAGGAGCGCGTCATTGCCCCCTGTATTTCCGCACGATGCTTTGAAGTGGGCGACGTGCTGATTTGCATTCCCCGTTCCATCAAATCTTCCGAACTTAGGAATAACGTAGGCGCTTGGGAACTCAATCATATCGTACTGCGCGGGATATGGTCGTCCACTACTGCCGATTTCTTTCTGAGCTTCAGCTTCGGCCACCAATGTTTTAACCTTGCTAGTGACCAAATCCATTATCCGATCCTGTGTTAGCGGGATAGTGCTATCTGGGGCCAAGGCATCCCCAGAAGCGGAATGTGGCCGGATTTCATGCGGCTCGACCAGTCTTGGTCCCAAAGGAACAGGCATTGGCTGCCTCGGATTGTCATCACCCGGCTGATTAGTAGCGGCTTGTGCCTGATTGGGAGGCGCTCGAGCAATTTGAGCCCTAAGCTGCATCACCACGTTCGTTAAGTCGTCAATTTTCGAATAGAGCTTGGCCATCTCTTTATCTTTGCTCCTGAGCTGTTTTCGAAGCTCTTGAAGCAGCTCTTGCTCCGCAGTCCTGGGGCGGAAAGTTGGCTCTTCCTCGCTGTCCGAGCTTGACTCTGCATGGACCGAAGGGTCTTTCTGCCTATCATCCTCATTGAGAGGGTTTTCTTCATCCAGCGGGGGCGGCTGTTCTTGGGCGGCGGCAACCACATTCAGGCTAGATTGGGCTTGGGATGTGGTGGCCCCATCCTTGCTTTTGCTGCGAAGGTTGTCGCTGGGGCGCCCGCCCACCAAATAGACCGTATGGATGATATATCCGGCCGTCTTTCTATCATTGGCGGCTGATTTCACAGATCGCTGTCTTGACCCCCTTGTTTCGGTAGCTGGTAGTCGATTGAAGGCGGCTGGCCTAACCAGGTTCTTGAATGGTGCTGGCGCTTCTTTTCTGGGTTTGCCCCGCTGCTTTCGTGCGGCACAGAGTGCTTGATAGACTCTTGAAGAGACAGTGTCATACTTTTTCTGTTGGGGCCGGGACACGTCTCTTTGTGGCACTGTTCAGACCGCTGTCTTCTTGATTCTGGCGGTCATGGCATTTTTCTGAACCCACTTCAGAGGCTCGAAGGAATTGCTGATTCTTACGTCCGACTCAGCCGTCGTCGCGGGGCAACCCTGCACTTGGAACTTCACATGATTCCATTTGGCTGAAGCCTTGGCCCTCTTGTTGGCTCGATACCTGAGCCGCTTCTGCCTTAACTTTTCTGTTCTAAGCATCTGGCAGACTTCGGCTCTTTGGGAAGACGCCGTAGACCGAGCGATGGAGGACCTTGGAGATATGCTCGATTATGCATTTGTTGGAGTCATCGCCTGAGCTCGTCCGCAACATTTGATGTTGCCCTTTGTACCAAAGTTCTTACCCCCAGCTAGAACGCCAGGGAGTCATTCAGATACCATCTTAAGTTTCGGTTGTGGTGCCTTGGCGATCACGACATTCGGCCTCTTACCCCTTGAGACCGGCTTGGCCACCTGTTCCGCCGGGATTTCCGCCAGATGAGCGCTTCCGGCAGGGTAGATGATGACAGAGCCAAACTGGCGGGGTGGTTCCTCCCACTGTCGACTGAGGCTTGCGGGGAGAATCACACGAGCGTTGATCTTGACCACATACGGAATCGGGGTCACGTTGGAAGCTGAATTCGTCTGGGGAGACATTGTCGTTGAAGGTTGATTGCTTGAAGAAAAAAGAACATCATTTCAGTATAGGCAATCGATATGTATATTGATTGAGTTCGCATGAACGTTTAACCCGAAATATGGAAGGAGAGATTGGTCCCACCGGGCGTGCCAGAATCAGTAGGGTGTTTTTCGTCACCCTATTGAGATGGGAATACGCGCGTGCTTGTCAGGCATACTACAGATTCCCCCTGCCTAGGGTAGGCCGGGGTTTAATGATTGTGGGGGTCCAAATCTCCGGCAGCCGCGGACTAAGCTGCCGTTAATTACCCCCCGCCTTTGGGGCGAGGGAACCTCCGATTGACGGGTCAAACTGGTCATGTGAACTCAATGTGCAGTGTACGCGTGTTGTTTTGGAGGGGGTTTGAATATATCGGGAGCCACGCAGAGTTTTTACGGGGGTCCCGCTACCCGGATAGCGGGCTGGGGGTCAAGGGGGCTAGCAGCCCCCTTGCGGGGTGCGGGGCAGCGCCCCGTTAGAAAATTTTTTCTAACAGGGACAGTGTCGTGGAGTATGTGTATGTGTACATTTGTATACATATGTATATATATAAAAAAAAGGGGAAAAAGACATCCAAAGGATGCGTGGGGCCAGCGCCTGGGCGCTTGAGCGCCACGTGTCGGCACGTGGGCGCTTTGCGCTCGAGCGCAGAGCGCTGGAGCGCAACGCGCCACGTGTCGGCACGAGGGCGCTTTGCGCTCGAGCGTAGAGCGCGTGAGCGCAAGCACGCCACGTGTCGGCACGTGGGCGCTTTGCGCTCGAGCGCAGAGCGCCGGAGCGCAAGCGCGCCACGTGTCGGCACGTGGACGCTTTGCGCTCGAGCGCAGAGCGCCGGAGCGCAAGCGCGCCACGTGTCGGCACGTGGGCGCTTTGCGCTCGAGCGCTAGCGCACCAGCGAGGAAAAAGGAGGGTTTTTAGCCTCGGAAATTCTCTAAAGAGAAAATATGGTGGAGTTAAACTCCTAAGATGCTTTGGGTTAAGGAAATGGGTCCTTCTTCTTCCTTTGCTGGCCGGATCTTGGAGATAAAGAGATGTGAGATTTCAAAATCTTTTCTTTTTGATATCTGATGGCAGATCTGAGTTCCCCTTAATGGGTTTTGTGGTGGAAAACTATTTAGTTTTGAAAAAGGAAGAGTAAAACTCTTGATTTAATTCAAAAGAAAGAAGAAGATTTTGGAACCTTGAAGAAGGAAGAAAGATCTCAGATCTGAAGCTTTTTTTTTTGGAGAGAAAAAAAGTTGTTGAGATATTTCATTATCTTTGCCTTTATAAGCTATACACTTTACACATAACCCCTTGGGCTTCACAAAATGACATTTTGCCTATCCCATGGCTCATGTGCCATTTCTTTTTGCACATAAGCCATGGGCTTTACAAAAATTTGGCTTTATACCTATTTTTCTTACATTTATCCATAAAATAAACTAAAAGAAATGCAACAAAATTATTTATTACAAAATTTTTATCTTAGCATGTGGGGAGGCCGGCCGCTTCATGTTCTGGCTCGACCCGGGCATGGGCCCACTGGATCTGGGTTTGGGCCCATTTGGCATGGGGTTGACTTTGATTTTGACTTGGTCAACCGGGGTGTAAATTTTTACCCCAACACCCGCACCCCGACGTCGGCGAGCCAGAACCACCTCAGTCGACTCTCATCCTCATCATCATCATCATCATCATTATCATCACCGTCGCCATTTTTCTCTATCTCTCTCTGTCTCATCTCCTCTCTCTGCAGCTCTCTCTGCTCCCCTCTCTCTGTGTCTCTCACTCTCACTCTCTCTGTTCCTCTCTCTCTTCCCCTCAAATCTCTCTTTCCCTCTACAACACACTCTCTCTCTCTCACTGATCTCTCACTTTCTCTCTCTCTCTAACTTTTTCTCTCTAACTCTTTCTCTCTCTCAATATCTCTCTCCCTCTGCAATCCGTCACCACCGGCCTCGACACACCAACGACCACCACCAGCACCATCATCTCCCCAGTCTCACGAGCTCTAGCCGTTGCCGAGACAGAACCCCATAGCCGAGCCTAAGCTTGTGGTCATTGTGTTGCGTTTGTGAAGTTACCGTCACCGTACATCTCCGAGACGTGTCCAGGCAAGTTCTCTACTTGCTACATGCTAAGTTATCTTTATTACAAATTAAAATAGTATAGATTCCGTAGTAAATTTTCATGATAAATTATATTACGTACATGTTCGATGCATGTTCCCAAAGAAAATACTTTTCTAATTTGACGGAACTGGATTGCTTACATTGGCCCTTGCTGTGATGAATACCTTGTACAAGTTTCGCTGGAAAATATGACCGTTAACGACTAAATGACTACCCTCAAGTTTACTCGTAAAACTGGAATTTTCTTGTACCTGAAAACCGTTAAAATCACCATAAATTATATAAAAACTGGAATGATGCGTTCGAGGGCTCAATTCGAAGCCAACTCGACGATCTTTAACTCTATACTAGTTTCCAGATATTCCTGTACTTAAACTGTGACGATATTTGGATCGGAGAGCGACTCTGGACTGCAGTCCAGAGCGACTCCAATTGTTGTTTACTGTCCCGTAATGGGTACCACTCTGTTTCTTTAACATGTAGGTTGTGGAACTCAACTGTTTATTAAAGATGAATCGGTTAGCTAGATAATACAAGTGGTTTCATCTTGTTTCGTCATCATTTGCTATTTAATCTGTAATTTAAAAGATCGGGACGCATAACAGTCCCAACAGAATCAGAATTGACATACTAGTATTGAATAATGTATATCTCCTGACGTACAGACACGATTGAAGATCTGTCTATTGCGTTGAAAACCTTACTGAAAACCCTAGATTTTATCCAACTGTAGCGTCGCTAAAATATGATCCCAACTGGGATTAAAATGCGTTGCGAAACGGATTTCTGATTCTGAAACCGGATTTCCAGCCGTGAACGCTTCACTAAATTGTAACCGTATGATTTATGATAAATTATGTAAGTGGTAGATTATTAATTCAGGACATCCTAAACATGCTTTATATACTGTTGACGCATCGTATCATACACATGTCACTGCATTGATAACCTAGTGATAACGTGCATTACCCAGTGTTAGGTATTAGTGATGATTATGGCAAGTACGTTAGTGTTCGTGTATCAGTGAATAAGTGAAAGTGATACGTACTTGTACACAATCAGTGAACCTTATTATTATATTGCATTGTCGATGTCTGTGGGACGCGTGTACGTGTGACTATAAGTGGTATGGAACACTTATGGAAGCTCTTGCACGGGTGTCATAGATAAGGCATCAGACACTGCCATTTATCTTAGGTATTAGTCGGGACGTGCTTGATGGAGGTCCTGCCTTCAGTTCTCGCGCAGACTTGGCACAGACCGATTGGTATTTAGGATTATGGTTAGCGTTTGATGTAGACCACGGGGTGTGGGGGTAGTTTGAGTGTGAGTTCAACAGAATCTCTGGAGTCCCATGCCGGCTTATATATTTAGGGAGATATATGGAGATTTACAGGGTACATGATTATTACCGTGATATACATGTTAGGCCCGTGGTCCCTTACCCTTGGGTTCTACCCTTGGATGGAGGACACTCGCGAGTGGTTGACTCTCATACTTGGACTGACGATAGGCTTAGTGACCTGTACAGTGAAACTTAGAGACTGATAGGGATACTGGCATTGATTTACCTTACTTACTGTGTTGACATACGTGGCATATCATTCTACTGCTTTTACTGTTCCGCTGCATTGATTACTGCATGTTCATACCCATACTACCATTGATCTACTATTATATATATCAATTATCACTGTTAGAATTGTCATATGATTTTATATATTATATTGCTATTGTGTCGCTTTGACGACCTGAGTATGCATGCTCAGTGAGAGGAGAAGATTTAGCCTGGACCAGGACTAGACGTATATCACAGACACCTCGACTTGCTATCCAGAGTTATATTCGTTTGTTTCCCCTCAGGTCAGTTCTTTACATTGTTTCATTCAGTTACTGCTTTTCTCATTACCTGTGCATCATTTACTGTTTACCATGAAAAACTAGAAGCCGAAGTGTGACTACGGCAAGACATTTCCTTGACCGTAGAAGCATGGCTGGCCTTGTCAACCCCTTGTATTTCCGTATTTTGGGAAGCGGGGCGTGACAACCATGACACGTGCACAAGTGCACGTATACGTTCGAACCCTGCCATAAACCATACGGCCTCTACAACGTTTCGCCCGAACTGGGAAACTTTCTGTGGGGGACTCTAAAGACTCGTCAATACTCTGGCAGTGGATTTAACCACAAGCCGTCAGTGGTACTAGCTGTACGTAACGGCTGCCCATGTACTGAGTGAAAGGGAGTCCGATGAGCGAACTCATCCTGGAACCCTACTGAGCCTATGTGTGACAATATCCGTACAGTCCGGTCCGTTCGTCTATGAGTATCGCATATCGAGCCTAGAGAGCTGGTAAACGTCAGACCCCCAAAAGCGGTATAAGTCGTGTCGGAGTGTAGCCCAGAACACCCTGAGATACTACTTGAATACCTACCAGTAAATCTCGCTTACCATGGCCATGGATTTTGTGTAATGGCTCTCCAGACACAACACGATCTCACTCCCAATATTGGGAGAGAAGAATCCCCTGCCGATCCGCTCACTGCCTCCATGTGGCTCTGGACTGTACCCAGCTAAAACCTGTTTGCACGACTCCTTTGAGCCTTGGTAGAGTAATAATCAAAGCACAGTGGGAACTCACACGAGACAAATGACGATCTCAGGTCGATAGACTAACCTGTACACATGTCACCTGGGAATTGCTATCTGACGACAGGTTTTAATAACCAGCCAGCATGTTCCCGGCGAGTCCTATCCGGTGTACTCATAACCCAATGAGCACCTGTATACATCTTAGGTGAACCAACTGACACCAATGGCTTGTGAGACCGGCCACCGCCCCTTGTCAGAGTCTCGACTGTATACACTAGTCTACTCCGGAGTATCAATGCCCTATCTCGAAACTCCCGCGACTAGGGACCATATTTAAGGATGTGCTTATAGACTACCCAACTCTCACGTATATGATCGCCATCATACTGCTGGTAGTCAAGCAAGAATCATATGGGCTCTATCAACGTACAATAGTGATATATATCATGTCACCTAAATCAGTACACGATGATAAAGATAAACCAGATAGCATACTATCATCTCGAGTGAGACTGTCCTACCGGTATAGGTCCTCCCTCAATTATTGCAATCACGTGCCTGCGATCCAATAATTGACTTTGAGGGCACTATATCCAACACTTCTCGAGCTTCCCGAGCACCGGGATGAAACTGTCATCACCGCCCTAAGGTCAGGTCTTAGGCATAAAGAGTGGCTCCACTCTTTTGTATTAGCACAACCTAAGACCATGGCTGAGGTAAAAGCTTTAGACCGAGCGAGAGATCCAACTCGAGTCTGAGGTGAACGCCAACCTCCCCCGGGGCGACCAAACCGAACAAAATAAGAAGGGCAGAGAAAAGAAGAAGTAGGTTGACCGGCCAAAACCATACTCCCCAAAGTTCCAAGAGTATACTCCTCTCAACATCTCCCACACCGAGCTGTTAGAAAAGGCGAAGGGCGAGCGATTCTTCAAGCTTCCACCGGTCACCCATAGAGCGGCTAAACGAACCCGAGGCCTGTACTTCGCCTAACATAGGTCACGGGGCCACCCGACTGAGAACTGTAAACAACTCCGCGACTACATCGAGGAGTTGATCCGCTCTGGCCACCTGGCGAAGTACCTGCGGGATAAGCGACAGGCAGACATGGAGAAAGAGAAACAGCCCCCTCCCGGTGAATTAACGATCGGCCAAATCATGGTCATTTCCTCGGGGTCTGCCCATAAAGCGGGCGAGACTCACCACCTTCTACCCGTCGAGGGAACAAGCGACCCGCCCCAGAAGAAATGCAAGACCGTCGAGCCCATTATCTTCACGGATGAAGACCTCCACGGAATATCCTTACCTCACAACGACCCTCTCATGATTACGGCACGGGTCCACCGTTACGAGGTTCATAGGATATTGGTCGATTCCGGAAACTCGGCAGATATCCTCTTCTATGACTGCTTCCAGCGTATGGGGCTGGGGTCGTCTGACCTACGGCCAACCTCCCACGTCCTATCAGGGTTTACCAACCACTCCATCCCGGCAGAGAGAGTGGTCACCCTCCTCCTCAATATTGGGGAAGCGGGCCATACGAGGACAACACGGGTGGAATTCATCGTCGCTAGGATCCCCTCATCCTACAACATCCTCCTGAGAGACCCGACATTAAACGTCTTCCGGGCTCAAATCTCGAACTACTATCTTGCGATCAAATTTCCATTAGATCATGGGGATAGGTCGGGCCTACGGGAACCAGCGAATCGCCAAGATTTGTTTTACCGCGACATCCTCCACCAGAGAGAAGAGTGACGACCTCGAAGACTGTCACATTTCAGAAATATAAAATATTATTTTTTGAAATTAAATATTAAAATAATATATTTCGCGGAAACTATTCGATTTGCGAATAGGGTTTTTCGTAAAATGGTATAAGTATATACCAATATTTGGAAAATAATCGGAGATTAAAATGATTTATTTATTATAATGATATTTATTGGATTTTGGCATTTTTATAATTAATGATATGCAAATTTAAATTAAACTTGATTAGTGCACTACTAATCGCGATTAAGCCAAATCTGTATTTTTACATTTTTCCATGGCTAGCGCACCATGTCATGTGCATGTTGTTATTGTGTTCGTGACCTGTGAATTTTGTAAGTGGTGAGAAGAGAAAAGAACAGAAAAGCAAGAAAAGAGTTAAGAGTGAGAAACAAAAGTGAAAGAAACAAAAAGAAGATATTTAGGAGAGTGGGTATAGGAGATATTTAAGTGAGAGAGTGCGCATAAGAGAGAGAGAGTGAGACTTGGCTGCCATAATTCTTTCCCCATTGTTTTCTTCATCTCTTTCTTCATGCATCCTTCATCTCACTACCTCCATGTATCATCTTCAATCCTTTTTCAAAACCACATGCCACCTTCACAATAAACATGCACAAGCCTATCCTAAACCCTTTGAACCATTCATGTTTGGATTTTGAAGACTTTGGGCAACTCAAAAACTTTCCTAAGTTGCCAAATGAGGTAATCCCTTAAATTATAGATTAGTATTTATATTTATATATCCTAGTTTAGTTTAGAATTTGATTTAGTTAGGTTATGCGATCTTGGAAATTTCCAAGTTGATGTTAAGTGGTAAATTGAGGTGTAGTGAGTGTTGCAGGACCTTAGTGATACTTTTCCTGACCTGGAAATGAGTTTAGAACCCGATACACAAATTTAGAATTTGTCCTGTGTCGGTTTTGTGAAACCTAGAGGACTACAGGGTATCTGGAGCTATCTGGGATATTTTTAAGAAAATCAAACAAGTCCATTGACCTAAATAAACCACTATAAGACCACCACCGAAGTATGAACATGTTTTAGCCTACTCAGACCGGCGGCGCCAGAAATTTTGGAGATCTCGCCGAACTTCCTTTTGGCATTAGTTTTGTGGTTTTGTCTATAGCTCATTCTCCTTATATACTAGCTACTGTGTTGTTTGTTTAGTCTCTATTGACCTGAGCCAAAATCTGGGAGTTACTTGAGAGTGTTTTGGCTATGTTTCCGATATTTGAATTCTTGGTTTTTATATTTGAGATTTGATTTGGTTGTTAGACATTTGTACATCAACAACGAGGGTTGTTTAGTTATTTTTGCATGCGTGGGTTATAGGTTCTAACCTATAAGCAATCCGTATGCCGTATCGATTTTCGGATATTGGTGTTAATAGTATTGCGATTGTGTATTGATTGTAGGTACTTTCGCGTGGACTTCTGAGACGACGAAGCACATCGATTTCGGCTAAGCGATAAGTTTAGCAGGTGAGTAGATTTATATCTACGGGGGAAGTCGGGTGGATGGCGTATAACACCCCCGCAACCATTGATATGGAAAGCATGTTATTTAAATTATAATTTTGATAAAGGATATGCTACGAACTTACGGACATGATTATAGGATTTAGTAAGAGATGATATGATTAAAGTTGACACTAGTGAATATATATTGGCTTGAGAGTATGATATAAGTATATAAGATAACATGATGTGGGATATTGAGATGATAGATATAGATGACTCAGATTGATATATGAGAATATGAAATGAGAAAGTGAATCATGATAAATATGAATTGAAAGAGGACAAGTATGAGTTGATAATGATAGGATATGAGATCGAGATCGATATGAATTGAGATTAATAAGATATGACGTATATGTAAGATAACATGATATAAGATTAATATAGATGTGTTATGTGATTGATAAGGTATGTCGTATGAGATTATAGATCCGTACTTTTGCTGGTGAATAGGAAGATAGATTCCCTACCTTGTTTGTGACACCGTACGATGGATTACCGTACGCGATGTATTTACCGAATGTTTGATCCGCGCTCATAATTGAGATATTCGGGGATATTGCGGCACTTGATACTATGATGTTCAAGTGTCGGTGTGGGACACTCAGGTTCCATGATATTATTTGTGTTGTTGATGGACACGTGGATGATATCCATATGCATATAGGCATATGATGTTGGATGTTTATTTATATATGTCATTGCATTGACTCGATTGTTGACATATATGTATATGTGGTCACCCTAGATATCATAGTATTACCTTCAGGATATAGTGGCCTAGGAAATCGTTGTTTTATTCGATTTCTACTTGCTGATATTTTCTACTCACGAGTTCGCAACTCACCCCCGTTATGCCACAGTTCTTGCAGGTTTGACCGCTTGGGATCAGTTGCGGTATTGCTGGCACACAGCTTCATCCAGGGTGCTTTGCTTTAATAGGTGGGACACATGTTGGATCGTGCCCACTCTCGTACTTTATATTCCGTTGTATCTAGATAAACTCCATCAAATCAAATCAGAAACTAGACTTTGTATATTGGTAGACCTAGTCAGACTTGGGTTTTGTGCGTGACTTAGAGCGATGGGTTTATGATCGCTTTTCTTGAGTTTTGATGTCTTGCTTCTTTATTTGTTCTTTCTGGGTTGATTTTCGCCGATTCGGCGTCGTATATATGTTGTTGCGTGGTTGTGATTCCGCCAGTTGGCGAAGAGCTAGCTCCCGCTTGGGGATGCCTATTTATTGTTATGTATATGGTTTTGGATCAAAATATTCAAGGGAGGTGCTGCCCAAATTTTTACAAAAAGACGAAACATGTTTTCAACTAGTATAAACCACTTGCATTTTCATGTTTCATTAGCTATGCATTTATAAAAAACATGATTCATTATACCTTTATTTCAAACTACACCCCCACTATTTTTTGCAGAAAGGTTTAGATTTTCTGAGTTTCGGCTTACTTGATTTACGTTACGCCTTTAAACGTTGCGTAATTTAAGTGCCGGTCACGTGCTAAATTACGGGTCGTGACAAAGACGCAAATGATTTCCAGGGGTCCTTGGATACTCACGACGAACAGAAAGAAATTCAAGGAGCCCCGCTGGAGGCGCTAACAGAAGTCCCCCTCGTCGAGGGGAATGAGGGGCGAACCATCCAGATCGGATCCCTTTTAACAGGAGCCCGACGCGAAGACTTGATCTGCTTTCTCCGAGGGAACTCGGACGTGTTCGCCTGGGCGCCTGCTGACATGCCCGGAATCGATCCCAAAGTAATCTCGCACAAGCTCGGGGTCGACCCGAAGGCCCGACCCGTCAGACAAAAGAAGCGAAGTTTCGCGTCAATCAAGCAAAAGGAGATTGAGGACGAGGTCGATAGATTGCTCGCAGCCAACTTCATTCGAAATGTTGACTACTCGGATTGGCTGGCGAATGTAGTCATGGTTAAAAAGGCAAACGGGAAGTGGCGAATGTGCGTCGACTTCACAGACCTGAACAAGGCCTGCCCGAAAGACAACTATTCCCTTCCTTGGATAGACCAGCTAATAGACAGCTCGGCATGCCACGAAATGCTCAGCTTCATGGACGTTTTCTCCGGCTACAACCAGATCCATATGGACCCGGCAGATGAAGAACTTACCGCGTTCACCACGGACCGGGCGGTATACTGCTACAAAATGATGCCCTTCGGCCTCAGAAATGCTGGGGCTACATATCAGCGCCTAGCTACCAAAATGTTCAAACCGCAGATCGGGAAGAACATGGAGGTTTACGTCGACGACATGCTCGTGAAATCAACCTCATTGGACGAGCACACCAAAGATCTTGGCGAGACATTCGACATCCTCTGCAAGTACAAAATGAAGCTGAATCCAGCCAAGTGCGCGTTCGGAGTCACTAGCGGGAAATTCCTCGGGTTCATGGTTACCCACCGAGAAATCGAAGATAACCCGGAAAAGATCAGCGCCATTCTCAACATGGCTGCACCAAAGAGCAACGTTGAGATCATGCGACACACGGGGAGAGCGGCCGCTCTGAGTCGCTTCATGTCGAGATCCGGAGAAAAGTGCCTCCCATTCTTCAAAGCCCTGAGAAAGATCCCAAAGTTCAAATGGTCGGAAGAATGTCAAAACGCTTTCGAGCAGTTCAAAGCGCACCTGGCAACTCCCTCACTGCTCACCCGACCAATCGAAGGAGACGAGCTATTATTGTACCTTGCGGTCACCGATCATGCTGCCGGCTTGGTGCTCGTCCGATAAGTCGAAGGAGTACAGAAGCCGGTCTACTACGTGAGCCATATCTTCAAAGACGCAGAAACAAGGTACCCGGCCATAGAAAAGATAGTCTTGGTGCTTATCGTCGCTTCAAGGAAGCTACGACACTACTTCCAGGCATATATTATCCTCGTCCTCACCGAGCGGCCTATAGGGACTATTCTCGACCCCCCCCCCCGAGTCGTCTGGTCGTCTGGAGAAATGGAGGTGGGAGTTATCCCAATTCGACATCAAATACCGCCCTAGGCAAGCCATCAAAGCACAAGCCCTGGCAAATTTCGTTGTCGAGTGCACTATCCCCACCAAAGAAGCGGCATCGGCACATGTCCCCGGGTCCCGACCCTTGGTCAAGGAAATACCCAACTTCGTCCCCGATTAGGTCCTCTACGTGGATGGATCCTCTACCGAGAAAGGGAGCGGTGTAGGCCTTATCATTCGAGGCCCGAACAATGCAGAGATGGAGTACTCTTTGAAGCTTGGGTTTAGAGCGTCAAACAACACTGCGGAATACGAGGCCTTGCTATCCGGGTTGTTAATTGCTTCCGGGGTGGGGCTGAAGACGATCCGGATTCGCAGCGACTCCGCCCTAGTCGTCGGCCAAGTGACCGGGTGCTTCGAAGCCCGAGAGCCGCTCATAGTGAAGTACTTGACCAAGGTAAAAAGACTACGAAATTTTTTTGACGAAGTCCAAGTGGAACAGATTCTCCAGCACCTAAACGCGCAAGCTGGCGCCCTGAGCAAGCTTGCCTCTTCATATGCGGCTAACAATAAGAGGAATATCCTCTTTGAAGTCTTGCCACGGCTCAGCGTGGAAGACAGGAAGGTAATGCTTCAAGTATACACTGATCAGGAGGAAGGTCAGGATTGGAGGAAGCCCCTCATGGAGTTCCTGAAGAATGGTACACTTCCGGAAGACCGAGGGGAAGCGTTCCGCCTTCGAACCAAAGCCCTCCATTTCATCTGGAGCAATGGAAACATTTACAAGAAGTCATACACACAGCCTCTGCTCTGGTGCGTCGACCCTCATGAAGCCGACTATGTCCTGCATGAGATACATGAAGGGGTCGGTGGAGTGCATCAAGGGGCCCGTACCTTGGTCCAGAAGATGCTTCTCCAAGGATATTATTTGCCGACGATACACCAAGATGCTCAGAAGCTCGTCAGAAGATGCAAAAGCTTCCAACTCCACGGCAGCATACCCCATCTTCCGGCTACCGAGCCAACGGCCCTCACCTTCCCTTGGCCATTTGCCCAGTGGGGATGGACATGGTGGGCCAACTCCCCACTGGTACGGGCGGACACAAGTACATTCTCCTCGCGGTAGACTATTTCACGAAGTGAATTGAGGCCATCCCTATCAGAAAACCGGACGCTGCCACTACCATAAAGTTCCTGCAGAACAACGTAATCTCTCGATTCGGGATCCCAAGGTGCATCATTACCGACCACGGGACGAATTTCAAAAATGACAAAGTCAAAGAGTTCTGCAATGAATACCACATACTAATAAAGTTTGCCGCAGTCGCGCATCCTCAATGCAACGGACAGGCCGAGGTTGCTAACCGAGACATCATCCGAGGTCTTCGAGCTCATTTGGAAGAAAGGCGGGGCAGCTGGGTCGAGAAACTACCGCGGGTACTATAGGCCTTACGCACATCTAAGAAAACGCCCATGGGAGAGACCCCCTTCAGCCTCTGCTACGGTACCGAAGCAATGGTCCCAGCGGAGATCGGACTGCTCAGTTACAGAGTCGAACACTTCGATGACGAAGCCAATACCTCGGCGCTCCGGACAAATTTGGACACCTTGCTAGAGAAGCGGGACCGAGCACAGATCAAAGCGGCCACTTACCAACAACAAACTGCTCGCCACTACAACGCACGAGTTAAGTATCGCCCTTTCAAGACGGGAGATTTGGTCTTAAGGCGGAACGAATTCGTAGATCAGGGCAAACTGCACAAGTTCTTCTCGAAGTGGGACGGCCCTTTCCTCGTCTCCGAAGTATTGCCCGGTGGAGCCGATCGCTTAAAAGACGCCGGGGGACGCAAGTTTCTTCGGCCCTACAACGCTGAGAAACTCAAACTATACAAATGAATAGCTATGTAATTTTTCTTAAGTCTCCTGAATTAAAAGGGTCTTCTTCTGCAAATTTTGTTCTTTTTCTCGGTTTCGAGATCCCTAAATTCATTTCTGAAAGAGTATGTAAAAAGTACTAAGGGACAAAAAGAGACAAAACACATCAGAAAAGAAGAACTTTATTCGTTAAAAGGTACTATGGGCACCTCAGCCTTACAAAAAATTACAACAAAGGGGGGTAAGGGGTCGAGAAAGCACTGCTGATGGTACACCGAGGAGATCTCCGCAAGCCGAGCCCTCCTTCAGCCCGCTCCTTCTGATATTTCCAACGGACCCGAGATGCCACGGAAGCACCGGAGCTCCCGCCTACCGGGCAAGAGTTCGCGATCTGCCTCTTCTGGAAACACTCCTGAAGAAGAGCCACCGATCGGTCCCGCCGGCTTTTCGAAATCAGGCCGTGGTGATGGAGCGTGTGTAGCTTGTCAAGCGCCTCATCCAGTAGCTGTGGAGACAAGACGTTATGCAGCCTTGGGGACATCCTCCAAATCGCATACATGAGCAATTGGAGGAGGGGTGACCGCCGAGGAAGTAGACGACCGAAGTGGTCTTCTATGCGCTCGATCACCGTTTGGTACGTCTCCTCGGTGCATCCCTGATCGTACAGGTACATATCTGTTCTCCGCTGAAAGACACGACCGGGACGTTGGGACGTCCGGCCTGAATTTTGGGGGGCAGATGCTATTTGGTTTTATCTTTCCACCTCTCCAAAGATGCCAGGTTGATTTATGGCACCGTATATCGGTGGTTTAGACAGATGCGGCCGTTGTAGCAGACTTCGTCAGATTCCCCCTCATTGTGAGGGGTTTTTGATTGTGGGGACGCTCTTCCCTGCAGGGGCTTGCCTGCAGTTAATTACTCTACCGCATAGCGGTAACCACTTTCTCCTTCTCCAGATGGTCACTTCGTGTCGTGTGTATTTGTTTTATTTTTGGTTGCCCATGGATTGTATACGGAGACTAATTTACGTTGTCGCCCGTAGGGCGTAGATTAGTCCAAATCCGTATTTTCTTAGATTTGGGTTTGGGTTGGTTTAAGGATCGTTAGTCTTGTTTTAGATTAAGATCAAATTAAATGCTTGTTAAGGATACATTAGACTAAGATCTACTTAACAAGATTTTAGGATCATTTAGATCCAACGAAAGAGTATTTGGACTCTATCATTTTAGTTTAGGGACATTGCGGTCCATAAGTTTAAGGACATGATAGTCCATGTTTAAAGACATCATAGTCTGTAGGGTTTAAAGACGTCATAGTCTGTGGGGTTCTGGTTTAGCCAATATGGGGATGCACCAAAAGTTATTGGTTATTGGGACTTTCCACCTTTCTGAAGACCTTGAAGAATTACAACAACACGTATCAGAGGTGTGGAGAGATGTACCCTTAAACAAGTGAATGTTTATAAAAGATTTTATAATCTTGTTTGGGATTGGGTCCAATAAATAGCGTATGGACTCAGTGGATTATGAGTTTGGCTAACTTGGGCTGAGCCCACTGAGTCTCTGTCATCTCTCTTCTTTTCTTTATAAAGTGTCAGACACTTGTTAGGACATAGTCCTTTCTCTGTGCACATACTGTTAAACATTTATTGGGGTACTATCACCCACTTTCTTTTTGTTTTTTATTGAGTGTTGAACATCCTTTATGGCGCTGGGCTTTATTTAAAGAACACTTTGTGTTCCCTCAACGCATACGTAAGGAGCACGTGGTGCGCTTGGCGCTGCGTGCCAGACCTGGAGCGCTAAGGCGCTTCTTGTGAAATAGCGCACACGTGAGGAGCACGTGGTGCACTTGGCGCTGAGCGCCAAACCTGAAGCGCTGAAGCGCTTCTTTTGAAATAGCGCACACGTGAGGAGCACGTGGTGCACTTGGTGCTGAGCGCTGAACCTGGAGCACTGAAACGCTTCTTTTGAAATAGCGCACACATGAGGAGCACGTGATGCTCTTGGCGCTGAGCGCTAGACTTGGAGCGCTGAAGCGCTTCTTATGAAATAGAACGCACGTGAGGTGCACGTGGTGCGCTTGGCGCTGAGCGCCAGATTTGGAGCGCTGAAGCGCTTCTTTGACAGTTCTGGCCAGTTCTGTGCTCTGAGAATTAAATTCTTGTTTATAAGAGACTTTGTCTCATGGATCTAAGAACTAAGATCTTCTTTTCATGAGGAGATGCTATGATCTCTTCTGTTTTTATAAAAGACTTTGTCTTACAGATCTGCGATCTAGAAAAAGAACTAAGTTCTTTTTTTTATCAAGACATGGTATGATCTCTCTTCTTTTTATTTACCTTAAAGAAGGTTCTTCTTCTGAGAGCTTGCTCTTCTCTTTTTCTTTTTTGAGAAACTTGAAGTTTATGGGGGATCTTCTCTTTTAGACTTGAAGTCTTGGGTCCTTTATATAGGGGAGGCTGATTTGTTGAATCGGTTAAGGAAATCTCTCATTGAGAGATTTCTGATTGATTTGGGGAATGTTTTCCACCGTTGGATCTTTGATCCAAGGGCTTCTGTTTTACAGAAGACAATTTTCTTGTTTTTAACAAGATTGGAAAAATATTTTCCCATACAGAACTTATTCTGTATCTTAGTGATTTTTAATCACTATTGGATCTTTGATCCAACGGTGCTCTGATTTACAGAGCACAATCTTTCCTGTTTGGAAAGATTTGAGGAGTATTTTCTCAACAGAATTTTATTCTGTAATTTGATGATTTATTCATCTCAGTTGGATCTTTGATCCAATGGTGGAGAACATTTAGTTCTAGCGCTTGGCGCTCTCGTACTTTGCACGTGAGGCGCTGCCTCAGAGTCTTTGACTCTCAGCGCCGGCGCTCCTGGCGCCGGCGCTCTCGTGCTTTGCATGTGAGGCGCTACCTCAGAGTCTTTGACTTTTTAGCGCTGGCGCTCAGCGCTCTCGTGCTTTGCATGTGAGGCGCCGCCTCAGATCAAATTTTGAATTTTGAATAGAGTTTTGCTCTCAATTGGTGAAACAAATGCCCCCCCCACTATTGCGCTCACACGGCTTACACGTGAGTGCTGCGGTGGCTGCTTTACCACCATCGGATCAACTTGGAAGTTAGATCGACTTCCAACGCCTATAAATAGGGCTTTTGGCCCTTGAGATGATTTCTGTTCATCTTCTTCCCTTCTTATTTTTCTGAGAATTTAATTCTCCTTCAGAGCACAGCTCTCTGCCCAAAGGAAATTCCTTAAGAGTTAAAACTCTGTCCAAAAATTTGGTATGATTTGAACCCATTAACAGAGTTTTGCTCTACTTAGATCACAGATCCTAAAGATTCTTAAGGTTTCTTAACCCGTTAATTAAAAACCAGAGCTTTACTCTTCTTTGATCATAGATCAGAAAAACCATTCTTTTTTAGGGTTTCTTAACCCTTTAATGAAGAACTCTTATAGTTTATTTTGTAGATCTTAAAGATCTCGGAATTTTTTCTTTGTAAAAAGCTTTGCTTTTTTAGGGTTTTGATGGATTACTCCATTGTTCTCACAGAATATGGCCCTCAGAATTTTTGGAGAATTTTTATTCCCCATTAGAGTTGACAAAGCGTTGTTCCTAGAAATTTTAGGGAATTTTTTATTCCCCTCATAATGACAGAGGTGACCTCTGTAACAGAGCGCTGCTCTCAAAGGACTTAACTCCTAACCTGAGAAATCTCTCATTGAATGAGAATCTTTTTTGAAGATTTTCTTTTTAATGATTGACTGTCTCATCAATGATGAGCCGTCATCTCGATTTTGTGGGTCCCCTTTGATCTCTTTCGACTGCATTGCAATGTGGTACAAATTTAAAATATCAAGTACTAGGCTTTGGACTGTAGCATTGACGGCTAACCCTCGTTCTTCCCGTGCAGGTACTATATCTTACGACACTTCTTTCCCATTCGTTCGTCCGGAGAGCGCTTTCGCCGACGCGCCCGTAGACCGAGAAGTTTTTGCACTGATCAAGGATCATGACCCGGAGCAGAAGTCGCTTCATTTGTGGGGGTTGTGGTACAACCAGATTATCCAGGGTCGACGCAGCTTCTCTTGTGCGACGTCTTCAGAACCAATCTCCGCTGTTCACTATGCCGACTCACCCCAGGTTAACTATGCCGTAGAGGAGGTCCACTGGACCTCAGAGGGTCGCCTTCAGTCCTCTATGGCAGCGATACCTATGCAGCCGCCGATGGCTTTAGATATTCTGGGGCGGCGTATATGTCAGGGCGAGTCGCACCCACGGGGACAGGTGTATATGATTGGCCTGGCTCCTCGTCATTTGGCCGGATACCTGCAGTGGGTCCGGTACATCTTATCGGCAAAAAAGTCGGCGTTATTGAAGCTCGGGCTGTACCCTGCTATCTATGCATCGCTTTTCCAGTATCCGGCGCCTCCGGTGTGGTGGATTAAAGCTTTCTTAGAGCAATGGAACATCCTGACACACATATTTCTCCTATCGGATCGGGAGGTTTCAATCTTCCTGGAGGAGTTTGCGGAAATCTCAGGCCTACCTGTCAGAGGGGAACACTACGAGGAAATACTTCTCCCTGACGAATACGTCATTGCGACCTGATCAGTAGTGATGGGTCTAACTCCGGAAAATGCCATTCAGCACCGATTCCTAAGCTTAATCAAGGTGTTGAATATTTATGAGTGCCTGTTCTTGGAATCTGGGGGGCATGGCACCAGCTTCACAGATTTTATTGCCCGCTTTCTCCGCCCCAAAGTCCTTTCAAAGGAAGCCGCGAAATTTGCCAAGCTCGTCGATCCCTTCGGCTTTGGTTTGGATAAACAGCCGGCAGCGGAAGTGGATCAGAAGTATTTCTTTCTCCTAGACACCCCGGTCGTCCCCTTCGCAGAGCTTGCAGCTTCAGACGTCGACGAAGAGACGTTCTTTTTGGGTTTATCGGCCTATGGCTAAGTTGGTTCGTACTTCCCATGCACCCTCGTCATATGGGGCCGTCCGTTTTCTACCCGGCTCACCGGATGGTTGAAGGAACCTGAGTTGCCGTCGGGGTTGCCGGGCTGGCTCATTTGTATCATGGCTTGAGCTTAGCGGCGGACACTACTCGGTCGGGTTTAAAGACCGTACATCTCCCGCTGCACTATTTTACTTCGTGGATCGAGCTGCACATGCTTGGAGCCTTTGGAATCCACATACGTCCCCGTTTCTATGATAGCTACAATTTCCCTCGGGTGATGTCTCTAATCGACACCTCTACTTCAGACCCGTCGTCGCGAGAAGCTCGGGGAGTGATCCTCCGCCCGCGCATGGTTGGGGACAGCATGACCTTCGTTGATAGGGTCATGACTATCGGTAAGGAGTCAACTAAGGCGGTGCAGCCGCTGCGTGACACCTTCAAGGACGGGGTTTCCACGTTGAAGGCTCGGGAGATCTTGCATTTGTACTCGATCAGGCCGGGCTTCTTAGTATTCAGAAAGAACGAGTCGGCGTTGTTTATGAGGTACAACCCGCACCGCTTTGCCCAACAGTCAGGTTACAACCAGGGTGTTCCCCTTGAAGCTTTTCTGGCTGAACCGACTGCCACTGAAGAGGGCATTCGCACTACGCTGCACCACTTCATGCGCCTAAATACCGGGTCCATCTTCCTTATCAGCGAGCCGAGATACATCCTGAACGCCTCGAACGCATATGTGGCGTCGTATCAGCACGCGACGGGTGCCGTGATTAAGGAAGAACGACGGCTGCTGCTTGATCGCAAGGGTGCAGTCCCTGCCGGTAAACCGTCCGTCCCTTTAAAACGACGAATCGCTGTTCTTCCTTCATTAAAGGAGACTAATACGGTTGTGGTCCCTCACACCTTTACTTCAAAGCCACGGCCCAGCGATCCTAGAACGGTAGCTATAGCATCTCCGGACTCTGGAGTTGGCACGGAGATTAGGACCCGTCACCCAAAAATACCCGTGAAGTGTAGGCTCCTATCGTCGGCCACCGGGGCTCGTTCGCAGA
This sequence comes from Agapanthus africanus, assembly GCA_030015575.1. Taxonomy (NCBI): domain Eukaryota; kingdom Viridiplantae; phylum Streptophyta; class Magnoliopsida; order Asparagales; family Amaryllidaceae; genus Agapanthus; species Agapanthus africanus. The sequence continues at coordinate 445,689,985 of CM057347.1, read as the reverse complement.
AGAAGAAGAAGTCGATGTCGTACTCGGCCAGGAGCCCCATGCTCCCTATAGCGAGGGCTTGAATGAGTACGGGACCAATGAGGGTCTATTTATTGAGCCTGCGGATGATACTGATCTTCAAGCCGCCCTTGTAGCTTCCGAGCGACAGGCTCGCACAGAGGCGGCGTTGTTATCGCTTGCAGAGACAGGTATGCTCTAGTCATGTCATTTTGAGCTTTTTCCTTCTCTTTTATTATGCATTTATTAATACATCCTTCTTTGTCAGGCATCTCCGCTGAAGAGGCTCTGGCGGCTTCCCTCCGGGCTTTTGAGGAGGAAGAGAGGCTTCGCGCTTCTTGTGGCTTGGGTATAACTTATTTCGTTTGATTACGCCCTCATGCTTTATACCTGTGCTCTGACGCTTTATTTCACCTTGTTACAGGGACTACTTCGGCTCCAGTTGCTCCAGGTGTAGCGCCGAACCCAAGCGATGGTGTATTAGTCTTGTCAGAGCCGGCCATCACGGCTACGGCTATCCCCAAGCCAGCGCGAGAGTCTTCGCTGAAACAGCCGATGATGGACGTCGTAACGGCGCCAGAGGCAGAACTAGGGTCAGATGATGGCGAAGGCATCCCCTTGTCCGAAGCCTTGAGGAGGTTGGTCCTCACTGCTCAAACTGAAAAGAAGCGCAGGAAGCGCGCGACGAGGGAGCGTGATGCTACCTTGGCTGCGGGTACAGGTTCAAGCACCATCCCTTCTATCGCTATTACTTCAGAGGGTACCCCAGCTGCCTTGTCTACCGCCCATAGACAGGTTGCGCACGCGGTTCAGAAGGAAACTGAGGATCCATCGCAAGGTAACGCAATGCCCATTCTTTTTTTATCAGAACTTGGTCTGCAAATTCTTATATATCATATCCTGCAGGGCCATGTCTTGGCGGTGAGATGGTAGGCGAGGCGACGGCGACCATGGAGCCCGAAGTAGCTACTCTCTCCAGGGAGTCTGGGATTGCCCAAACCGCAGATCTCTCCCCTTGTGGCTCTCTGGCGTCGGCAGGCATCGCGAGTGTCACGACGGCCCTTGTTGAATTAGGGGACGAAGCCATGGGCGTCGAGACCGTCCCACTGAAGGAGAGCGAAGAAGTCGCTAGGCCTAGTGATGCTTCCGTTGCTGAAATTGTGCCCTCTGAAACACCTCGGGTCGCCGCAATGACGGCTGTTGTTCCCTCTCCTTCTCCCATGTCTTCTGAAACGCTGGAAGGTATAGGTTTGTGATTCATTGGCTTCATTGTAGGTATCACTCTCCTTGTACTGACAGTATGTCGTCATAACTTTGCAGGAGTCCTTTTTTATCACCTGTATCAGGTGCAGAACCCGCATTTCTCATTCCAGCCAGAGATTATCCTACCTGCTGATGTCGGTGAGTATAGTCTATAACCGACGTCTTTTCCTTTCTCTTACGGATAGTCATGTTGCTAACTCTTCTTCATATTGGATATAGCGTCGCGGGTCGAGAGAATAACCGAGCTCCCTGCACTCCTCGTCCTACCGCCTGTTATAGCCAGTATGATATTCTTTACCCCTTAAGCGTTTTCATTATTTCCTGAGTTGGCATTTAACCGTAACTCATTCTGCAGCAATCGCACCGGCTCCAGCTCCCTTCGAGGCTCGCATTACGATGCCGACAGGGCCTCTTGTTAAACTCACATCTTCTCAAGGCGCCGTGAACAGCCGACGAAAGTTGAGCGAGTTCGTCGAGGATCTTGATATTGAAGCCCTCACCTCCGCTGCAAATTTTGCTATGCAGATTAATCCAATGCTGGCAACACTCATGAACTTCCATGACGAGGACGTCGTCGGATCGTGGGTTAGCTACTGCAGACAGATCGAGGCTTGCTTGCATGAGATCGAGCTCAAGTGTATTGCTCCTGAAGTGTTAGCTTCAACTTCCCGGCGGGTTGCGTGGATGGAGCAGAGTGTTCCTGTCCTTCGCCATTTTGAACAAGAGGTGACTCTGCGACAGAAGGAACATGAGGCGGCTTCTAACGAGTCTACTCGGTTGCGCGCCGAGGTCGACACGAACGCTGCACAGCTGAAGGCTATTTTCGATAGTCTCCAACGGTGTATCTCAGACGGGTTGGCGCTAAGGCAGAAGCTTGAATCCACCGAGCGGGTTGCGTAAAGTTGCGAAGCTGCTAAGCATGAAATCGATACAAAGCTTTCATCCTTCTTGCAGCAACAAGCTCGAATTGAAGCGGAGCTGGCAGCGGTGGCTGACTGTGAGAAGGAGCTTAAAAGAGTGCACGAGCGGCTTACCGACTTGTTGAAGAGGCCTCCTCCTTAGTACATGTCTTTGTAATTTTTTTTATTGATGGAAATTTGTAATTCATGAATAACATGTATTCATTCATTTTTTTAATTCTCTTATATGATGTATCTTGTATCAATTGAACTCATGAATAAAGGACATGTTTTATCTTATATCGCTTTCTTTTCTTTACTGTGTTGTTTTCATGTTACTCTAGTAAGTGTAGCCTGTAGAGAAAAACTCATCTTGAACTCTTCGTAGGGTAGCGATGGCTTAGGAAACAGGTTCGGGTCTGCTAGCGAAGACTTTTCAACTTTATGAGCCGTGAGGGTCTCATAAAGATTTTTCTCCCTACGAGTCGAAAGGATCTCGTAGGTGTATTTTCTCCTTAGGAATCGTGAGGATTCCTAAGTGTACTTTCTCTTGAGAGTCGTAAGGATCTCATAAGAGAATTTTCCCCCTTACAAGTCGAGAGGACTCGTAAGTGGTTGATGAGTTGACTTATTCCCGAGTCAAAGCACTGCTCCGACGAGGGGGTCATTGGTTGACGTATTTCCGAGGCGGGGTCATTTGATAATGTATTTCCGCAACGGGGTCATTTGATGACGTGTTTCCGAGACGGGGTCATTTGCTGACGTGTTTCCGCGACGGGGTCATTGGATGACGTATTTCCGAGACGGGGTCATTGGATGACGTGTTTCCCTGACGGGGTCATTTTATGTCGTGTTTTCGAGACGGGGTCATTTGATGACGTGTTTTCGAGACGGGGTCATTTGCTGACGTGTTTCCGCGACGGGGTCATTGGATGACGTATTTCCGAGACGGGGTCATTGGATGACGTATTTCCATGACGGGATCATTTTGCTGATGTATTTTCGAGACGAGGTCATTGGATGACGTATTTCCGTGATGGGGTCATTTGATGACGTATTTCCGAGACGGGGTCATTGGATGATGTATTTCCGTGACAGGGTCATTTTGCTGATGTATTTCCGAGACGGGGTCATTGGATGACGTATTTCCGTGACGGGGTCATTGGATGACGTATTTCCGCTACGAGGTCATGTGCTGACGTATTTCCGAGACAGGGTCATTAGATGACGTATTTCCGCGACGGGGTCATGTGCTGACGTATTTCCGAGACGGGGTCATTGGATGACGTATTTCCATGACGGGGTCATTTTGCTGACGTATTTCCGAGACGGGGTCATTGGATGACGTATTTCCGAGACGGGATCATGTGCTGACGTATTTCCGTGACGGGGTCATTTTGCTGACGTATTTCCGAGACGGGGTCATTGGATGATGTATTTCCATGACGGGGTCATTTTGCTGATGTACTTCCGCGACGGGGTCATTGGATGACTTTAGGTTTCCTGTGAACCATAGAGTCTTGGAACTTGGGACTTTGCCATGGCTCTGATTGGTGATGTCACGCCCGATTCCTGCTGGAATGAGGAGGAACGCCGTTGTTGTTCTCTAGATTGTAGAAGTGGCCGTCGAGATTTGGAACTAGGGACTTTGCTATGGCTCCGCTTCGTTGCAACCCTGAGGTCGGTTGTTGACGTCACGTATGCATCCTGCTGGAGTTGAGAAGGAAAGCCGTGTTGATCTCCTGGGATGCAGATGTTTCCGTTGAGATCCGACTCTCCCTTTGACAAGGTCTGGTGGGGAAATGTGGTCCCCTTTTTGTTTACGTTCATGGATTGTATGCAGGGGTCGGTATGGACTTACCTGCAGGGCAAAAGTTTCATTCTTTCATTTTTTTTCTTTCCGCGATGCTCTATCATTTCAGCTTTTATATCGCGAAAGTCACGATTGCCCAATCATTTCGGCTATTTTTCACGGTGCCCAATCATTTCGGCTATTTTTCTTTTTACTCGCTGCTTTTTAGTGCGAGTTGCCCAATCATTTCGGCTATTTTTGTATGCAAATCTTTTACTTGCTGATTTTGTTGCAAGTTGCCCTATCATTTCGGCGTTTTCATATGCATTTATGGCTCGCTGACTTTTCGCCGCCGAGTATGGATCTTGGAATCTGGTGCCAATCTTAGCATCAGCATCGCTGAGACTGGAATATTGCTAGGAGCGAATCATCATTTGCCGTGAAAGGACTTGGAATTTGATATCGATTTAGGCATCAGCATCGCTACAACTGGGATATTGCCAGAAGCGAATCATCATTTGCTTTTGTCGATTTAAACAAAGATGGCTTAGCAAACAGGGTTAGAATCCTGTAGACTAAGGCTTTTAATTTCATGAGCCATAAAGGTCTCATAAAGGTGTTTCTCCGTACAAGTCGTGAGGATCTCATAGGTGCGATTTCTTCTTAGGAATCGTGAGAATTCTTAAGTGTATGTTCTCTTGTAGGTCGAAAGGATCTTGCAAGAGTGTTTTCTCCTTGTAAATCAAGCGGACCTACAAGTGTTTTTCCATCAAATGAGGGCATTCCTCGTCGTTGGTGGGACTCGGCAAGGAAATGATTATTTATGCCCGTGGATTGTATACAAGGGTCAGTATTGAACCGCTTGTAGGGCAGTCTGGGAAAAGTGATAGCTTAAGAACATGTTCAGATCCCTGCAACTTAAGGCTTTTGAATCTTATGAGCCGTGAAGATCTCATAAGAGGGTTCCCTTACGAGTCATGAGGATCTCGTAAGTGTAATTTCTCCTCAGGAATCGTGAGGATCCCTAAGTATGTTGCTCCCTTATGAGTCGTAAGGATCTCACGCAAGTATTTTCTCCTTCCAAGGTCGAGAGGACCTTGCAAGTGTGCATAAATTTTTTAACGAGTCTGCGCCCTTTCGGGTTTTCACAAACTCGCCGGTAGCCCTACTGTTTTTACTCACAGAGCCCTTTCGGGTTTTCATCCGTGCCCATTTTGCTTATGGACGTACCGTTTTTTTGTTTTTTTTTGTGTCAGCCCAAGGATGCTGCAGTTTGTAGTAGTTTTAGAGACATTTCGGTCCGTCGCTAGTTTTAGGACATTGCGGTACATAGCTAGTTTTAGGACATTATGGTCCATTGTTAGTTTAGGGCCGTTTCGGTCCGTTGTTAGTTTATGGACGTTTCGGTCCGTTGTTGCCGTTTTGGAGACAACAATTTTGCTAGATACTACTTATAGAGTTTGGGCTTGGGAAGATAGTGAGCGGACATAGGTGTCGTCATCTATCGTTGACCTAGGTCGTGACTCGTCAGGCGTAGTATTTTTTCAGGAACCGGCCGTTAACTGGCCTGAAGGGTCTTTTGCCATGCATATCCATGAGCAAGTAAGCCCCACCTTGGTAGACTTTTTCTATGATGTAGAGCCCTCATAGTTCGGCTCGAATTTCCAATGACCACTAGCACGAGTTCGCCCTAGCGAAATGTCCTCGGCCTAGTCAATCTTTCAAATGAGCGCGTCATCTTTGCTTTGTAAGCCTCTAGGTTTTGCTGTGCCATGAGACGAGTTTCATCGAGGGCGTCGAGCTCTTCAAGCCGAAGATGAGCATTTTCTTCGTCTGTTAACTCGTAATGAACCGCCACTCGTAGAAAGGGTGGCTCTATCTCTAAGGGGAGTACTGCTTCCGTGCCAAATACCAACGCAAATGGCCGTTTTGAACATGGTTCGATACGCCTAGAGAGCTTCATGTAGTTTCTCGTGCTAGCCCTTTTTTATTTTTGGACACCGTCTTCTTTATGATATTCGTTAAGGTCTTGTTAAAAGCCTCAGCTATACCGTTAGCTCGGAGATTATAGACCGAAGAGTATCTCCAGTCTATATTATGCTGTTGTGCGAAGCGGCTGATTCTGTGACTTCTGTAGGCCGGCCCGTTATCGGAGATAATCCGTCGCGGAGTGCCGAACCAATAGATGACGTGTGTCTTGAAGAAATGGAGGATGTTCTCCGTTTTCACTTCTCTTAGCGGTACTGCTTCTGCCCACTTAGAGAAATAATCGGTTGTCGCCAATATGAACCGATGTCCTCTGAATGACGCTAGATCGATGGGCCCAATTATGTCGGTTCCCCACATTTTGAATGACCAGCTAGCCACCGTTGGGTGTAGCGGGTTTGGATGCAGGTAGATAAAGTCTCCATGAATTTGGCACGAATGGCACTGCTTCGCATATTCGAGGTAATCCTGAATCATCGTGGGCCAATAGTAGCCCATCCTTTTGATCTTCAGCTTCATCTTTGGCCCAGCTTGATGAGAACACGCAGAGTCCGTCGTGAGTTTCTTGGACGACTCTCCTTGCTTCTTCCGGTCCCAGGAATCTTGGCCATAAAGATTCGAACGATCTCTTATATAGAGTATCATCGACGAAGGCGAAAGACAGATCCCATTTCATGAGCTGGTCTCTTGAGGACACATCTTCAGGTGTTCGACTGAATTTGAAGTAATTTATAAAGACTTCACTCCAGTCCTTGGCCTTTTCCTGGTCCTCTATTTGTAGGGTTGTTTGCTCGGTCGCTTCCTTTTCTTCAAACGACTCTGGAGATATTTCTACCGGTGCAAGAACCCGACGATTTTGTACAACGATCCTTACGTCATCGAGGTTTTCGTCAGCCAGTTCTTTAGCGAGTTTGGTTAACGCATCCGTCTTGCTATTTTCCGCACGCGGTATGCTTTCCAGGGCGCAGGAAGATATATGAGTCAGCAATTGTTGCACTCTCTCACCATACCTTACCAACTTTGGTTTACACATTTGATAGTCGCCGTTTACTTGATTAACGACTAGCTGGGAGTCCCCGTATATGAGGAGGTTTTCGATTCCCATGTTGACAGTGATCTCAAGACCTGCTATCAAAACTTCATATTCCGCTTCATTGTTTGTCCTTGGCTCTGTCAAGGAAAAGGCAAAGTGCATTATCCCTTCTTGCAGAGTCACGAAGATGAGGCCTATCCCAGATTTGATTATGGGGGAGTTATGCTTTCGCTTCTTCATGAAAGATGCCCCATCAAAGTAGAGTTCCCATTGGGTATCACTCCCTCCTCTCTCCCTGTCGATCGTGCCAAACCCGTGCTCGTCCGGCAATTCACAATTTAGGGGTGAATCGGCAGGTATCGAATGCTCAGCGAGGAAGTCAGCGATGGCTTGGCCTTTCGCTGCTTTGAGGGGTCGATAGATTATCGAGAACTCCTTCAAGAGGAGGGCCCATTTAGCGAGTCGTCTTGCTAGTATGGCTCTTGACATCAAATACTTGAGAGGAGCTACCTTTGATATGAGATAGACTTCATGCGCCAAAGCATAGTGTCTGAGCTTTGTTATCGCGAAGATTAACGCCAGGCAGTGTTTTTCGATAGGGGAGTAGTTGTTTTCTGCCCCCAGGAGAACTCGACTCAAATAGTAGAGGGCTCTCTCTTTCCCTTGGTCATTTTCCTGTGCCCATAGCGCGCCTAAAGAATCTTTAAGGACTGTTGTATACAGGATGAGGGGCTTTCCCTTGACTAGAGCAGTCAGCACCGGCGGATTCTGCAGGTATTGCTTGATTTCTTCCAGTGCGCTTTGGCATTTGTGATCCCAAACGAATGGGGTCCCCTTCTTCTTTAAATGGCTGTAAGGGCGGCATTTTCCGGAGAGATTAGCTATGAACCGCCGGATATACTCGAGCTTTCCTTGGAGAGACCGCAATTGCTTGAGAGTTCTTGGCGAAGGTATTTCCATAATCTCCTTGATCTTTGATGGATCTATTTCGATGCCTCGGTGTCGGATGATGAACACCAGGAATTTTGCCCGAGGAAACTCCAAACGCGCATTTGAGAGGGTTCATCTTCAGATTATACTTTCGAAGATACTGAAACACTATTTTCAAAAGCTCCCAGTGTTCCTCATATGATTTGCTTTTCACCATGAGGTCATCGATATAGCATTCAACAATCTCGTGTATGAGGTCATCAAAGATCTTTGTCATGACCCTTTGATAGGTAGCGCTGGCGTTCTTCAGGCTGAAAGGCATCACTTTGTAGCAGAATATGCCCAGAGGAGTCCGGAAAGCAGTATGCTTCTGGTCTTCGGGATGCATCTTTATTTGATTGAACCCTAATGAGCCGTCCATGAAAGAGAAGAATTCGTGAGTGGATGTGTTATCTATCATCAACTCGGTAACCGGTATGGGAAAATCATCCTTCGGACAGGCTTTGTTGAGGTCCCGAAAGTCCACGCAGATGTGCACCGTCCCATTTTTCTTCATCACTGGGACAATGCTGGCGATCCAGCCAGGATACTGAACTTCTTGGATAAAGCCGGAGTTGATTAGCTTATTGACTTCGGCGTTGATGCTCATTTCAAGTTAAAGCCGCATTCTCCTCGGTGCTTGTTTGACTGGCTTGACGTCCGGGGATATCGCCAATTTATGCACAGCTATTTCCGGATCTAGCCCCGACATCTCGGAGTAGTTCCATGCGAAGCAGTCTTTATACTGCATGAGCACGTCTCTTAGCGTAGCTACCTGTTCTTCGGACAACAGCTCACTGACGAACATAGGCCTCGGGTCGTTTGCCGTCCCCAAGTCGATTTTGCTTAGGTTGTCCACAGTAGTATATATTCCATCTTCCAGCTCTTTTGGCGCCGGTGGAAGTTCTGAGATCAACTCATCTTCATCCCCATTTTCGAAACACCAGGAGAGGTCATCCATATCCTCACGTACTCCTTCTTCTGACAGCGTTATCGCGTGACAGGTGCGAGATCGTTTTCAAGACCGATGTTGATCTGGTTCTACTCTCGCTATGTACGTTGCTTTTAGAACATGCTTCTGTGGTGGGGTTACCCTCCAACTGCTGGATAAAGCAAACCTGCCTTGCTAATACTGGTCTTCTACCCGGTTTTTGAATGTGAAGCAGTCTTCGAGAGGATGTCCTATCGCTCGGTGATAGGAGCAATAATCTGGGTGAGAGACCTCGTCTGTTTGTTCGGGGTGTTTGGACTCCGGGAGCGTAATCATTTGATATTTCATGACAAGATCGAATATCTTCCTTATCTTATCTTGAGAGAAAGAATATGCTCAACTCATCTTTTTCGTTAGAGACGGATTCCGGCTGACCTTTTCTTGATCACGTGGCCTTTTGGATCCGTTTTGCCGCTGTCGAACGTTTTTTCCGCTCTTTGACTTGTTTTTGCCTCTGCGTCGGGCCTTTTTCTTGTCTTGGGAATGCACAGCGGGCTAACGGCGAAGGGCATCGTCATCCTCCGTGGCCTGCTGAAGGAGGTGTTGCATCTTGGCTTTCTCTTAAATGGCAAATTCGTGGCCGTGGTCGTTCCGAGCCTTTTGACTTGCTTCCCTTATTAGCTTGTCCATCTGTTCTTCAAACGACGGACTCAGCACCTTTATGACAGGACCGCGTTCTGGCTCAGCATCAAAGTCTTTTAAAAGAGCATATGTTTCTTCATTAAGGTCCTTTATGACACGGCAGTCATGGAATTGCTCCCATTTCTTGGAATGGACATATCCAAGCCCGATCGTTTCTATTTTTCCGTTGGGCAATTTCACTGAGTTCCGGGGACGTTCCAGATCCTGTTGTAGAATTGGGCCTGTCGCGCGGTTTGCTTAGAGGGTACGCCTTGGCATCTCAATAACCTTTTCAATCTCTCTGCATAGTATCTGGGAAGACGGATAGGTTGAAGACTGTCAAGTGCAGAGTCGGCACCATGCCATATTTCTTTCTCCACTTTAGTCTCCGTGGATCGATAAAATTGGATTGCCTTTTCACCTCTTAGCCTGGGAAGGATGTAGAATGTCCGTAGTTCTTGCGCACTATATGTCTCAAGCGCATCAAGCTCTCTATAGTGCTGCCGCGGAACCATGGCGATCTGTAAACTTTGATCATTTCCAGTGAAGGCTTGCACTGATGGACGGACCGAGAACACTGCGTTGATTTCGTCTTCAGAGTCACTGCCAAAAACCAGAATAGGGGTAGATGGTCCCGGCTTGTTGCATTTAGGCGGCCCCGAATAGACTATCTCTTCTTCCTCCTCGGTATCGCTCCCAAAGACCGGAATAGTGGTGATAGATTTTTATTTATTTTCTGGTTTATGGCATCTTTCCGTATCTTCAAAGTCTGGTAGGAAATACTTTGCATCCTCGTATTTGCGGACTTCGTTCACAGAGAATGGGTTTAGTTCCCCCGTCACAGTGTACTCGAGACCATCTTTGAAATACTTCATACACTGATGTTGTGTAGAAGGAATGATATTGTACTCGTGTAACCACGGCCTGCCGAGCAAAGCGTTGTCGCAAGTCTTGGCGTCAATGACGTGAAACTCGATGTCGGTGATGAGCGACCCGAAGCGTAACGTCAATATTACAGACCCAAGCGTCCGTGATGACTGGGAGTCGAATCCAGATAGTCATTTTATCCCGAGCGAGGTGTTGAACGCTCAAACAGATTTCTTTTAGCACCCTCACATTCAGGAGATTGACAGAGGACCCATTGTCAACTAAGATCTTCCCTATCTTGATGTCATGGCAGTACCCAGTGACATACAGGGGACGGTTATGCTCGCACGTTCCGAGGAAGAGATCTTCATCGCCGAAAGTGATGTCAGCTGTGTGCACTTCTTCCAGCTCGTCATTCATCTTTTCTTCGGCAAGGAAAGCTTGAAATTGGCCGGGCTCTTGTAGTGCCTTGATCAGAGAATCTCGCGCCTCTTTAGATAACAGAAGGGAATCGAGAATGCTTAGATGCGAGGGTATCTTTCTCAGGTGTGCCAGAACATTGTAATCCACCTTGTTTTTCTTGGGCGGGTCCTTGGCTGCGAGCTCTTCGACAACTCGGTCATCGAGGGTGATATCCTCAGGGACTTTTTCCTTCCCTTTATCTTTTTTGTTCGATCCCTTGTTTGTAGGTCTGAGATTCCTCTCGGGCAACGTACGGTTGCGCAGCTGAATATTCTCACAGTTCTTCGTCTCTTCTTCTTTTTCTGAGGTGGATTCTTTGAAGAGAGGGCCGAGGGCTATTTCTTCATCAGAATCGCTCCCGAAGGTGAGAAGTTGCGATCCCCTAGCATCAACCATGTGACAGTTGTCGGCAGTTCTTTTACGCTCATCTGTCGTGCTTCTCTGCTCTCGACGAGTTTTGCGCTTCATCCGCTTAAACTGTTGTCGGTGGGCAACATACCCCTGCCACCAGTTTTTAAAGTCCATGCACTCTTCGGTAGGGTGTGTAGTCCTCTAATGGTATAAGCAGTAGTTAAGGTGTGCATCCGCTTCGTCAAGGTGTATACTGCCAGGAGTATTTCCTTTAGAAGATGGCAGCTTCATTCCCATTGACAGGGCTTTAGCAAACCGTTTCCTTGCCTTCAACTTGCTTTTGCCTGCCGCGGGCGTGCTTCGGTCTGGTTGGAGCGCTCTGCGACTCATCCCCGCCGTGATTTCTTCAGCTTGATGCCGACGCCTGGCTCTTTCGAATATGGCCATTTCACGTTACTGATCAACCTTGCTTTTCTGACGGGCTTCGTCCAGCAACATGTCGATCATCTCGTCAGACGGTTCGAAGGATTTTGGCACCGCTCCTGCCCCCAGCTCCTCTATGTGAGCTTCTTCGTCATTTACTGTGAATGAGAGATCATGTGACAACTTACCACATAATCCTCAAATTCTTCTGACGAGTCGTCTCCGTCGTCATTATCGTTTTCTCCGCTCTCAAGGATGTTGTTGAGAAATTCTTAGAGAGTGACTGGGGTTCACGCCTTCTGATTATATTCTTCCAGTGCGTTAATCTGCTTTTGCAGGTCCGTGCGCTTGTCATCAGGCTTCACGGGCTTTTTGGTCTTCTTCTTCCCTTTCGAAGATTTTGACGACTAGACCTGGGCGTTTTGCCGATCGCTACCGATTCTTGGCATCGGGCGCGGTTTCAGCATTCCCTCAATGACCTCGGGTTCCAGCGGACTTTTCCACCTGATCGCCGGGCATGATTGGAGATCTTTCAGTATTCTTTTCGTTTTGGCTGAAAGCACGACCTCCCATGGAGCTTTTTCTATAAAAGAGCATGAAGCCCCTGGTGTGTCTACCTTTTTAAGAGCGTGCAGCTGGGGCGGGCTTACTTTCCAATTCTAGGATAATGCGAATTTGTCCTGTTGGTATTGGTCCTCAATCAGCCTTTGAAGACGAAACAATCTTCGATTGGATGGCCTACTACTCGGTGATAGGGGCAGTAATTGGGATTGTTGACATCACCGGGCTACAATGGATGTCTCGGATCCGGTAAATTGATGAGCCTGTTGCGTATCGCCAGTTCGAACAGTCTCTTTGTTTTCTCCCGCGGAAACGAGTAAGGACGTCTTAACTTTTCGTTGAAAAATCGCTGTGTGGCGATCAGCTGGTTTTGGACCAGTTGGCTGATGCTGAGCATTGGCGACGAAGGTCGCTTTCCCTTTCCCCTTTTCATTCCGTGGCACCGACTTTGAAGAGGAAGGCCTATGGCCCATCTGGTCCATTTGGGCCTGCTTGTCAATCAAGGCCTGGAAGGTGGTCGGCTTGAAGAACATCATGAATTGAGATATGGTCGCATGCGGATCGAGAGTTCCCACAAACATGCCTACTGCAGGAGCCTCTTCTATGCGTTGTTCGCACTTTTACCATAGGTTCCACCACCGTATCGCATACTGAACCCATGTTTCGCCTGGCTTCACCCTGGCATTGATCAATGCCGTGATTGGGGTGCGTTCGCTAGCGCTTGCGAAACGCTGGGTGAATAGCAATTCCATCTCCGTAAAAGTTTTGACGGAGTCGTTGGGAAGCTCTAAATACCATTCGAACGCCGTCTCCACCAAGCTGCCGACGAATTGGAGAAGCAGTAGCTTATCGTCACCTCCAGTATTGCCGCACAGAGCCCTGAACTGAGCAACATGTTGATGGGGATTGCTTGTCCCCTTGTATACGTAAAACTTAGGAATCGTGTATCCTGGCGGGTACTTGATTTGATCGTACCAGCTGGGATATGGTCGCCCCGTTCTGACGACTTGGCCAGCAGCTTCGTTCGCTTGATGGGCTCGTATCTGTTAAGCTATATAATTATCGAGCGCAGCTTTCAAGATTGTTTCCTCCTTTGCTGCTGAAAAGGCCGGAAAAGGGTTTGATGTCTCCCCTCTGTCGTCTTCAATGATCACCGGAGGCTCCTCTGCTAGAGGGTCCAGATGGATCATCATGCCCACCATGTCCTGGAACAATAGCGCCATTTGTTTTATGTTGGCCGCTTGTTCTGCGGCTTCTTTATCTTTCTTCTCAAGCATTCTGCGGAGGAACTCGGCATCGGTTTCCTGTTCCTGACGCTGCTCCGACGATGTTTTCGGGCTGTCTTTTGGCCTAGCAAGTGCGTCCATCTTCATTAGCATCTCTTAGAGCTTTTGCTGTTGTTGCTCCTGAGCCTTTGTCACAGACCGTGTAAGTGGTCGATGACCTGTGGAGATACGGCTATCCTCTTTTCCGGACGCCATGTAAATGGTGTGCACTATCATGCCCCCAGACTTGGGGCGTTTGGATTCAGTGCCCTTGAGATTGGTCGCAGACACGGGGATTTTCTCCGGCCTTCTCCTTTTATGGGCGGTCGAAGTTGAGGGGGCTGTTGCAGCAGGCACCCAAGCAGACGACACCTTCTGTGGTACGACAGGGTGGTCCTTCTCTTGCCGAACCTTCATCTTCTTCTGTCGGTGGGGGTAGTTTTGGTCAACTACAGAGTCTTGGACTCTTCGCCAGACCCTGTGAATTTTGGATGACAGCAGCTGAGGGGGCTGCTCTGGTTTTGCCTTTGTAACACTTTCAGCGGGTGGTGGGGAACTTTTCAACACGGCAGTTGGAGAGTTCTTGCGCACCCTCCTAAGCGACTCAAAGCTGTTCCCAGCTGGAACAGCAGCATCGACTTCCACCGTTGGAGCTGGCGGAATCAGTCCAGAAGGGGAACTGCCCCCATCTTCCCTTACTCGGCGCCAGTGACGACGTCGAGCATGTCTTGCAGACGGTACTGGCTCAGTTATGGGGGTGGCCTCATCATGCCCCCTGTTCTGGTGACGGGTTGTTGTTGGTGCTAGCCTATTAAAGACTGACGTCCGTTGAGAAGAAACGTCTAATCTGTCAAAGACTGACCTTTGGGCAGGGGAAGCAGCCTTGGTGACTTTTCCTGAAGTGGGAGTTGGAGCGGCCAGTCTTGCAAAGACTGATCCTTTAGTGGGAGAAGCCGCTTTGACGATTTCCTCTACTTGAGCCGGAATGGCTATCTGCTTTAGGATAACTCCTTCGGGTATCACAGGCTTCCTCACGGGCCCACTTAAGCTCAGGCTCAGCCTGTCCAAGACTGATGTAGTAGACTTGGAATTGGACGACCCGTTGAGAGGGGCCGTGGTAGTGGTGATCCGATCAAAGACCGACTTCTTCGGAACTTCCTGTGACGGCATTGGAACGCTGAAGCTTGCCTGTGGGATCATGGTCCCAAAGAACAGTCCCGTTGTGACCTGAGTCACCTGTTCCACTGGCATGGTGAAGATGGAGGCCGCTTGGGGCCCGTGGGTTACACCTCCAGACGGGGCAGAGCGGGAGTCGTTGTTGCAGTTGGTGCAGTTGGTGCAGTTGGAAGTCATTTTCTCTGCACGGGAGCAAGACACCAAATCTTAGTATCTCGAATCCAAGGGCAACCATATTAAACCGCGATTCGTTCGCGAACACGACACACGAAGTGTGGAGTGGAAAGAGGAAAAGGACCCACCGGGCGTGCCAGAATCTGTTCTCCGCCGAAAAACGCGACCGGGACGTTTGGACGTCCGGCCAGAATTTTGGGGGGCAGATGCTATTTGGTTTTATCTATCCACTTCTCCGAAGATGCCAAATTGATTTATGGCACCGTATATCGGAGGTTTAGACAGATGCGGTCGTTGTAGCAGACTTCGTCAGATTCCCCCTCATTGTGAGGGGTTTTTGATTGTGGGGACGCTCTTCCCTGCAAGCGCAAGCCCCTGCAGTTAATTACGCTACCGCATAGCGGTAACCACTTTCTCCTTCTCCAGATGGTCACTTCGTGTCGTGTGTATTTGTTTTATTTTTGGTTGCCCGTGGATTATATACGGAGACTAATTTACGTTGCCGCCCGTAAGGCATGGATTAGTCCAAATCCGTATTTTCTTAGATTTGGGTTTGGGTTAGTTTAAGAATCGTTAGTCTTGTTTTAGATTAAGATCAACTTAAATGCTTGTTAAGGATACGTTAGACTAAGATCTACTTAACAAGATTTTAGGATCATTTAGATTCAACGAAAGAGTATTTGGACTCTATCATTTTAGTTTAGGGACATTGCGGTCCATAAGTTTAAGGACATCATAGTCCATATTTAAAGACATCATACTCTATAGGGTTTAAAGACGTCATAGTCTGTGGGGTTCTGGTTTAGCCAATTTGGGGATGCACCAAAAGTTATTGGTTATTGGGACCCTCCACCTCTCTGAAGACGTTGAAGAATTACAACGGCACGTATCAGAGGTGTGGAGAGATGTACCCTTGAACCAGTGAATGTTCATCAAAGATTTTATAATCTTGTTTGGGACTGGGTCCAATAAAGAGCGCATGGGCTCGGTTGATTATAAGTTTGGCTAATTTGGGCTGAGCCCACTGAGTCTCTGTCATCTCTTTTCTTTTCTTTATAAAGTGTTAGACACTTGTTAGGACATAGTCATTTCTCTGTGCACATACTGCTAAACATTTATTGGGGTACTGACACCCACTTTCTTTTTGTTTTTTATTGAGTGTTGAACATCCTTTATGGCGCTGGGCTTTATTTAAAGAACATTTTGTATTCTCTCAGCGCACACGTGAGGAGCACGTGGTGCGCTTGGCGCAGAGCGCCAGACTTGGAGCGCTAAGGCGCTTCTTATGAAATAGCGCACACGTGAGGAGCACGTGGTGCACTTGGCGCTGAGCGCCAAACCTGGTGCGCTGAAGCGCTTCTTTTGAAATAGCACACACGCGAGGAGCACGTGGTGCACTTGGCGCTGAAGCATTTCGTTTGAAATAGCGCACACGTGAGGAGCACGTGATACGCTTGGTGTTGAGCGCTAGACTTGGAGCGCTGAAGCACTTCTTATGAAATAGCGCACACGTGAGGAGCACGTGGTACGCTTGGCGCTGAGCGCCAGACTTGGAGCGCTGAAGTGCTTCTTTGACAATTCTGGTCAGTTCTGTGCTCTGAGAATTAAATTCTCGTTTATAAAAGACTTTGTCTCATGGATCTAAGAACTAAGTTCTTCTTTTTATGAAGAGATGCTATGATTTCTTCTGTTTTTATGAAAGACTTTGTCTTACAGATCTGCGATCTAGAAAAAGAACTAAGTTCTTATTTTTTTATCAAGAGATGTTATGATCTCTCTTCTTTTTATTTACTTTGAAGAAGGTTCTTCTTCTGAGAGCTTCCTCTTCTCTTTTTCTTTTTCGAGAAACTTGAAGTTTATGGGGGGGTTCCCCTCTTTTAGACTTAAAGTCTTGGGTCCTTTATATAGGGGAGGCTGATTTGTTGAATCGGTTAGGGAAATCTCTCATCGAGAGATTTCTAATTGATTTGGGGAATGTTTCCCATCGTTGGATCTTTGATCCAAGGGTTTCTGTTTTACAGAAGACAATCTTCTTGTTTTTAACAAAATTGGAAAAATATTTTCCCATACAGAACTTATTTTGTATTTTAGTGATTTTTAATCACCATTGGATCTTTGATCCAATGGTGCTCTGATTTACAAAGCACAATTTTTTCTGTTTAGAAAGATTTGAGGAGTATTTCCTCAACAGAATTTTATTCTGTAATTTGATGATTTATTCATCTCAGTTGGATCTTTGATCCAATGGTGGAGAACATTTAGTTCTAGCGCTTGGCACTCTCGTGCTTTGCACGTGAGGCGCTGCCTCAGAGTCTTTGACTCTTAGCGCTGGCTCTTCTGGCGCTAGCACTCTCGTACTTTACACGTGAGGCGCTGCCTCAGAGTCTTTGACTCTTAGCGCTGGCGCTCCTGGAGCTAGCACTCTTGTGCTTTGCACGTGAGGCGCTGCCTCAGAGTCTTTGACTCTTTAGCGCTGGCGCTCTTGGCGCTCAGCGTTAAATTTTGAATTTTGAATAGAGCTTTGCTCTCAATTGGGGAAACAACGTCATCACGAGAGATGATCTCTTTGATGGAGTAGGTAAACCCGGCCATTTTCAGAAACGCAAGGCTAAAAGAAACTAACATGTCTTTGCTATTTATAGCCCCAACAGAATCCTTAAAGGCCAAAATTTGCACGCGCAGCAACGCGAATCACGGGATATTTTAAAATTTCCCAATACAGAGCTACCACTTGGCGACCATGCCAATCCTCATGTGCCCTTAAGCGGTCAATTGAAGTTGGAACGGCGCGAACCATGGAGCGTCGCGCCTTACCTGTGCGTATCTGCCACGTGTTGTCTGGGACAATCACTCTTCCAGATTTTACAGGTCAAGCGAGATTGAACGACGCCCTATGAAGGCGAAGAGAAGTCTAAAAAGCCCTCACTAAGAGGCCACCGAGCAGCTTCCCTGCCCGGTCAATCCTTAGAGGGTAACTTCCTACCCACATACGCTAAAGATCAAAGCCCTCACCAAGTGGCCACCGAGCAGCTTCCCTGCTCGGTCAATCCCTGGAGGGTAGTTCCCTATCCACCGACGCCAAGGATCCAAAGCCCTCTTCACGAGGCCACCGAGCACCTTCCCTGCCCGGTCTATCCATGACGGGTAGTTTCCTACCCATCTATACCAAGGATCAAAGCCCTTCTTACGAGGCCACCGAGAAGCTTCCCTGCCTGGACCATTCCTAGCAGGTAGTTTCCTACCCATCAATGCTAAAGATCAAAGCCCTCATCAAGTGGCCACCGAGCAGCTTCCATGCTCGGTCAATCCTTAGCGGGTAACTTACTACCCATCTACGCTAAGGATCGAAGCCCTCACCAAGAGGCCACCGAGCAGCTTCCCTGCTCAATCAATCCCTGGTGCTAAGGATCGAAGCTCTCACCAAGAGGCCACCGAGCAGCTTCCTTTCTCAGTCTATCCCTGGCGGGTAGTTTCCTACTCATCTATGCCAAGGATCAAAGCTATCCTCACGAGGCCACCGAGCAGCTTCCCTGCCCGGTCTATCCCTAGCGGGTAGTTTCCTGCCCATCTATGCCAAGGATCAAATCCCTCCTCATGAGGCCACCGAGCAGCTTCCCTGCCCGGTCCATTCCTAGCGAGTAGTTTCCTACCCACCGACGCCAAGGATCAAAGCCCTCACCAAGAGACCTCCGAGCAGCTTCCCTGCTTGGTCAATCCTTAGCGGGTAACTTCCTACCCACCTACGCTAAGGATAAAATCCCTCACCAAGAGGTCACCGAGCAGCTTCCCTTCTCGGTCAATCCCTGGCGGGTAGTTCCCTACTCACCGACGCCAAGGATCTAAAGCCCTCATCAAGAGGCCACCGAGCAGCTTCCCTGTCCGGTCCATCCCTAGCGGATAGTTTCCTACCCATCAACGCTAAGGATCGAAGCCCTCATCAAGAGGCCACCGAGCAGCTTCCCTGCTCGGTCAATCCTCAGCGAGTAACTTCCTACCCGCCTACGCTAAAGATCAAAGCCCTCACCAAGGGGCCACAGAGCAGCTTCCCTGCTCGGTCAATCCCTGGTGAGTAGTTCCCGACCCACCGACGCCAAGGATCTAAAGCCCTCACCAAGAGGCCACCCAGCAGCTTCCCTGCTCGGTCAATCCCTGGTGGGTAATTCCCTATCCACCGACGCCAAGGATCTAAAGCCCTTATCAAGAGGCCACCGAGCAGCTTCCCTGCTCGGTCAATCCTTAGTGGGTAACTTCCCACCTACGCTAAGGATCGAAGCCCTCACCAAGAGGCCACCGAGCAGCTTCCCTGCTCGGTCAATCCTTAGCAGGTAGATTCCTACCCATCTACGTCAAGGATCGAAGCCCTCATCATAAGGCCACCGAGCAGCTTCCCTGCCAAGTCTATTCTTAGCGGGTAATTTCCTACCCACCTATGCTAAGAATCGAAGCCCTCTTCACGAGACCACCGAGCAGTTTCCCTGCCCAGTCCATCCCTAGCGGGTAGCTTCCTACCCATCGAAGATAAGGATCTAAAGCCCTCCTAACGAGGCCATGCGGGCTCATAAATCTGAACGACGCAACTGCCCTACACCGAGTCGCCCCGGAAATCCACGCCGATAGATTCTTGGCAACAGGCTGGGCCCAAAAACCGATCAAATCACTCTCGACCCGACCCATAAATAGGTCAGGACGAGGGTGGGGGGCTAATGATGATACTCATAAGTGGAAAATCCATCAGATCATGACACGTGGTAGATGATGTGTCCCAGGGCTTACGGGACAGGAGTAAGCACGATACATTGAAGGCATTCCCCGGGCCTTCGCCCCGAGGATTGACCCGACCTTCGATGGCCTCCTAGAAAACGCTTATGCTCGCCTTACAAATAACCACCGACTCGCCTCCGAGCCCTCCTACACGTTGAGCTTCCTCAACCCTCCCAGCTCACATCCGAGCTATCATAGAACCGAGCTTCCTCGGCCTCCCGCTCGTCTCCGAGCCTTCCGCTGAGCTAAGTCTCCCCGGTTCTACCGAGCAACCAAGAAAGCAGAGCCCAAGCGCCTTCACCACGGCTCCGCGTATCTCGCCAGAAGCGAGATATCCGCCACCCAACATCCCACGTTCCACGCCGTCGTAACCCTCCATTAACGAGCGTATCTCGTCATTAATGGAGGGATCCCGTCATTCACATGGGCGTAACGTCAGGGGCGTAACTGATGGCGAAGATCTCGCGCCAGCTCGCTTTATGCGACCACTATAAAAACCTTTCTTCCAGACGACTCAGGTAAGGCAATTTTAATCCAACAAGCCGCTACTCTGCTCATTTTCCTTGGCTAACTTGATCGTCGGAAGGTCCTACGGTGGTCACCCACCCCGGGACTTCTTTGCAGGTAGTTTGGCTTCACCTCAAAATCAACCCATTGAGATCCATACGTTCAAGGAGACAACTTTCAACACCAATCTTAACCCTTCATCAACGCTCGCGACAGATCGACGGAGGACAACATCTGAAGGAGATCAAAGCTTCCATCAGCAACCTTCAGGTTTCAATTCAGTGAAGATCCACTTCAAATTTATAATCAATCAAGTTTCAGTGAAAATAAACATCTAAAGATAGCTAATTAAAATTACCAATCCATAATATAACTTCAACAACCGAATCCATTTTTTGCTTCAAAAGAATAGAAAATTAGAACCGTTAAACCCATCAAAAATCCAAATTTTATCAAAAATAGATTTTAAGCAACCAATTCATTTTAAAATCCCTCATCGATCCGAAAATCAAAATCAATTCAAAACTCAGATGAATTCCAAACCCTCCGATCAAAATCAATCCTTACTATCTGTAATTCTCCGTCATCAATTCCAAACTAACCCTACAAACCCAAACCAATCCAAAACCCCTAAAATTCCCAAATCATACCCCAACCCATCTCAATTCCACACCGAAAACCAGAAACCCCTCAATCAAAACCCAATCTAACCTCCACCCTCAATCAATCAATAGTTAAAAAAAAATTCTCGGCACAAAATCAAAATCAAACCAAGACCCAGCTCAAATCCAACCCCAAAACCAAGAATCCATGATTCAAAATCCAACCTTTTACCTCCATCCTCCATACAATCGGGCGGGTTCTCAAATATTGACACCGAGAGCTGTTTATGAGCCATGCCGATACATATATAAATTTATGAGCCGACAGACCCATCTCAAATCCGACCCCAAAACCAAGAACCCAAGATTCAAAATCCAACCTTTTACCTCCATTCTCCTTACAATTTCTCGAATATTGACACCGAGAGCTGCTTATGAGCCATACTGATGGTGCTCAATATTGGCGATCCCCAAGATCAGGACACGCGGCAGATGACGTATCCCAGAACTCAGAAGAAAGGGCCCACAGGGACCGACCAGGCCACCCCTGTACCCGACCTACACGGGCGAGCTGGCCTTCCTCGGGGCCCCCTGCAAATGGGCCTCCTCGGCCCCTCAGCTCGCCCCAAGCTGCCACAAGAACAAGACTCCTCGGCCTTCTCGCTCACCCCCAAGTTCCCCTGCCGAGGACGTCTTCCTCGGTCCTCCGACCAACTCCACCGCTCACGGGCGTAACCGCCGCTCCGCAAATCTCGCCATGCGCAGATTCTCCGCCAGCCATATCCCACGTTCCATGCCATCACGATCCCCATTAATGTGCGATCCGCTCTCCGCGCGGGCGTGACGTCTGGAGCATAACTGCCGGCGAGATTCTCGCGCCTGCTGCTGCGTGCTACCACCGCTATATAAACCCCCATCACAGAGAGGTCAAGTAAGCCATTTTTACTCGACTTAGTCGTTACGCTGCTCGGATATAGCACTAACTTGATCGTCGGAGGGTCCTCGGTGGTACCAAACCACCCCGGGACTTCATTGCAGGTACTCGGCGCCAAACTCCTCTAAATCACCTATCTCCTCAAAACCCATTGAGATCCGCACGCAATAGGAGATCACCTCCAGAATCCACCGGGAGATTGACGGAAGACAACATCTGAAGGAGACCCGAAAAGGACCTCCATCAGTTGGCGCCGTCTGTGGGAAACGCCATAAAAACAAAGTTGGCCTTCCGATCTCCGTCTACATGGAAAGCAACCATCCTGAAGATCCGGGTACCAGCCGCTGCCTCCCCCTCACCGGAGGCGCGGATAAACCCCCTCCGGCGACCATCATCAACGCCCTCGCCAGCCGAATAGATCGGCTGCAGTCCCTCGTAGAGGCGCTCATCCGCGTCCAAACGGCCGAGCCTGGGACCCTAATCGCCGCTCCTCCGCCTCCAGAAGGCTCTGCCCCCGTCGGCACGGCTGACTACCGGCGGGCTATGACTCCAGACCATGGATCTCACGAGCCGATACTCCCTGAGGCCCGTTGGGTGCCCCACGGCTCCACACCAAGGTCCGCCGCCGGAGCGCCTCGCCTCGAGCCTCCTCGCGACCCATACCCCCCTGAGGAGATGTCAGTCACCTCGCCTTCCCACAGGCATGACCGACGCCCCCTACCTCGACGGGGTCGCACAGAAGGGGCTCGCCACGACGGCTCGAGGGCCACCTCGTCCAGGGATCTAAGGAACCTCATCGAGAGGAACCGGGGCCGTGCCCAGACGCAGGTCTCCCACAGCAGAGGCCAGGGATCGCAGGGTACCGAGTCCTTGGGGCACCACGGCCGACTCGACGCCCTCGAAAAGAAGATCGAGTGCATGCGCCGGGAAGGTCACCTCTCGGCCGACGGGGCTGAGTACGCCGCCGACTCACTCACCAAACCGTTTACCGAGGGACTGCTCGCTGTCCACGTCTCCTCGCGCAACAAGCCCCCAAAGGTCTCTCTGTTTGACGGGAAGACCGATCCCAAAGACCATTTGGATGCCTTCACCGTGGGGATGAGCTTCCAGGACCGTTCCGACGCCACCCAGTACAGGGCCTTCCCAGCGCTAAGGATCAAAGTCCTCCGTAGAGGCAGCCGAGCGACTCCCCTGCTCGGCTATACCTGGCCGGTGGCTTCCCTACTCGCAATGCCAGGGGTCAAAGCCCTTACCAAGAGGCAACCCAGCAGCTACCCTGCTCGGTTATCCCTGGAGGGTAGCTTTCCTATCGCAACGCTAGGGATCAGAAAGTCCTCCCAGAGACAGTCGAGCCCAACCGTCGCTCGGCTATCCCTGGCGGGTAGCTTCCCTACCGCAATGCCAGGGATCAAAAAGTCCTCCCAGAGGCAGTCGAGCCCAAACGTCGCTCGGCTATCCCTGGCGGGTAGCTTCCCTACCGCAACGCCAGGGATCAGAAAGCCCTCCCAGAGGCAGTCGAGCCTGAGGATCCCTCGCTTAGCTATCCTTCAGGACAAAATCCCTCGCCAAGAGACACCGGGCAGTAATCCTGCCCGGCCAAAAGTTCTTGGTAGGCTTCTACAGCCCCTCCCGCGCCAAGGACCAAAGTCCTTCCAGAGGCAGTCGAGTCCTTGCTCGGTTATCCCCGGCTGGTAGCTTCCTACCATAACCGACAGGGATCAAAGTCCTCGCCAAGAGGCACTGGGCAGTAACCCTGCTCGGTCCCCATCCTGAAGGATCAATGCCCTCGCAAGAGGCAACCGGGCAGCTACCCTACTCGGTCATCTCCGGCTGGTAGCTCCCTACCCATGACGCCAGGGATCGAAGCCCTCCCAAGAGGCATCCGAGCGGCTACCCCGCTCGGTCATCCCAGGCCGGTAGTTGCCTACCCACAACGCCAGAGATCCCGTCCTGAAGTTATCCCTGGAGGGTAGCTTCCCTACCGCAACGCCGGGGATCAGAAAATCCTCCCAGAGGCAGTCGAGCTCAACCGTCGCTCGGCTATCCCTGGCGGGTAGCTTCCCTACCGCAACGCCAGGGATCAGAAAGCCCTCCCAAAGGCAGTCGAGCCCGAGGATCCCTCGCTCGGCTATCCTTCAGGACAAAAGCCCTCGCCAAGAGGCACCGAGCAGTAACCCTACTCGGTCCCCGTCCTGAAGGATCAAAGCCCTCGCTAGAGGCAACCGGGCAACTACCCTGCTCGGTCATCTCCGGCTGGTAGCTCCCTACCCATAACGCCAGGGATCGAAGCCCTCACAGGAGGAATCCGAGCGGCTACCCCGCTCAGTCATCCCAGGCTGGTAGTTGTCTACCCACGATGCCAGAAATCAGAAGCCCTCGCCAATGGGCAACGGGGCAGCTTCCCATCCATCCTCGGCACAAATAAGGCGGACAGCCCTCTGCCTATCACATGCAGAGGATCCGAGCCACCAACAAAGGGCATCAGGTCTATCCAAGTCTCGAGCGATCTCCCCTCGACTTCGGGGCCATGGAGACGCCTCCTTCTCAGCAGCGCTTGGCACGCTTGGCAAGTAATCGAAATCAACTCGACGAACGATCGCTAGACAAATAGCCGACCTGACATGGAAGCCCAACAGCGCAAGAAAAGAAATTTTATGAGCATTCTTCATGAACAAAAGACAAGTGCAAACCGATGAAACCAAAGAAAAAGTTTTATTACTAAAAGGCAAATTCTTTACAAAGGGTATTTTTGGCTCCCCAGCCTTACAAAGTGCCCGGAAGCTTACAAAATTCCAGAAGCAACAAAATAAAAGGAGGAGGAAGACGAGGGTTTTAGGCCTCGGGGCCAGGAGCGACCTCGGGGCCCTCGACATCCACCACGAGGCGAGCTAGGTCATCGACGACTTCCTCGCCAGGAAACTCCTGCCTCTGTTCGTCGACGCCCGCAAGGGGGTATTCGTCCCGGAGCTCTTCGTCGGCGAACCCTGGCACCCGGGCCTTAATGGCATTGAGGGCCTCGTGCCAGATGAGGGTCGTGGCAACGGCCAGGTCATCATAGTAGTCTTTTGACTTCTTGTAGCTCTCCACCACCTTAGCCGCCGAGAGGTCGTCCAACTTCGCCGCCCTCAAGTCGGCCGACTTCGCCGACTCGGACGCCGCCCCCAGCTCCTTCCGGAGGGTTTTCACCGTCTTCTTCAGGTTGCCGGCAAGCACCTGAGCGTCCTCGAGTTTGGCCTCGGCAGCCGCCGCGGCCTTGCGGTGCCAGGCGACCTCCCGCTTCCCGGCCTCCACCTCACCCTCCAGGGCAACGACCCTCGCCCTCACCGCCTCCAGCTCCTGCTTGGAGCTCTCTTCCAGCGAGACAAGCTGGCCCGCAGCCTTCATCGCCAGGGCTATCACCTCGGCCTCCATGCGTAAGGCGAGGGCAACGTGCTGAGAACCTGAAAGGCAGGAGAGAGATCAGGAAGACGAGGGAGGCACCGAATCTCAAAAAAATAATAATAAATAAAAACCAAGCACTTACCTGCACGGACTCCTGGGCGATGGACGCCAGCTGAGCCCTGAAGGTCCCCCCGGAGACTCTACCCCCGGCCGATGTCTCTATCTCGTGCAGCAGGCTATCCGTGACGGATAGCCCCGAAGGCACTGCGAACTGGAGGCCCCCTTCCTCCACCATGATCGACGAAGATGGTCCCCGGGATGACCTCCTCTTGAGCGGCTCTGAGGGAGAGCCGATCTCCTCCTCCGAGGCCGGATCCTCCAGAATCCGAGCCCGCTTCCGGCCCAACACTCTGCTGGGCCTCGGGGCGAGATCCGCCTCCGAGCGCTCATGGGACACGACCACCGGAGGAGAAGGACCCGGGGCAGGCTTTGAGCGGGAAGAGCCGGCACCCCGGCCTTCATGACCTTCCTCGGCTGGCGCATGGAAGCTCGAAACGAGTCCATATCCATGGGTCCTGTACAGAACCGAATGTAAAGAGGTCAGCGACACAAGCAATATACAAGCCAAAAAGCAAGCCTAAACTTACCGACTAACTCAACGGGGCTGAGCCCGTCCCAACTCAGGACCCTCTCAGACAGCAGCACGTCAAAACGGGGGATGGGCTCCCACGACGCCACTCTCACCGCGACGGGGTCACTGGACTGGTTTCCCGGCAAGCATTTCTCCCTCGACCACTGTGTAGGCACGGCCAGTCCTCGCCCTCGGGAGGGGGAACAAAGAAGAACTTCTTCTTCCAGTCGTGAATGGAAGAAGGCAGGGCCACAACCCCTGTCCCGGCGGGGCCCCCTATCGCTTTCTAAAGGAAAGGTAGACCCACCTTGGGTCGCCCGCTCGACCACCAGGGTGATTTTTGAAGACGAGGGAAGAATCAAAGAGGAAGAGGTTGAAAGGAATCGCCTGTAACTTCAGGCGGATCAGGAACCCGAGGAGAATCCTCCACGAGTTCGGCACTAACTGGCCAGGGGCTAACCCGAAAAAATTCAGCGCTTCGACGACCTCAGGAGAAAAGGGCAGGCGCATTCCACCCCAAAAAATTTCCAAGTACAGGGCGATCTCCCTGCCACGTACCTGGTCTGCCCTCTCTCCCTCCTTGGCCAGACGAAGCGTATATCGCGGGGGGATGTGGAAGCAAGCTCGAGTATTGGTGAGCTCGTCCTTATTCCTCACCCAACACGAGGCGCCGGGGGCAGCATCTACCGCCTCCTCCCTGGGGGCTGCCCCCGCCGCACGATCCCGGGAAGAGGGCCCGACCCCTGCTCCTCGGGAGGACTCAGGCTCACCTAAAGGGTCCCTAGAACCTACTCCGACGACATCTACTGACTCGACAAAGGAAGACGTCTAACCTTGAGAAGGAGGGTCCTCGGGAAACGAAAGCGGAAGAAAAAAGACGAGCGCCGAGCAACCAGGACTTAGAACGGGGAAATATGAAAGAGTAAGGGCCCTGTAACGGGCCCCACCCCTATTGATCACAGCGAGCGACCTCATCCAACAGCTCCCTTCGTCTCCCGCCAAATCACCTCCTCGCATCCAACAGCTCCGATTGTTCCACTTGTCGTTCCCATGCTGGACCACACCCCTGCAGGCGTCGCAGGTCTGCACACGTCGCGTTGGCCAACCAACGCTTGACACGTAGACCGTCACTTCAACGGCAGGAGGCACAAATCGGCGCACCTTCCTTAAATGCAGAGATCTCGCCCTGATTTGCTGACAGGAAAGACAGCTGACAGCCCGGGAATGCGTCCCAACGAAACCTTAGGAAGGAACTCACCCCGGGCGGCCCGGCAGTCCACTCCTGACCCGACCCGCTAGCTGATCGGGACAAGAGTGGGGGGCTAATGATGGTGCTCAATATTGGCGATCCCCAAGATCAGGACACGCGACAGATGACGTGTCCCAGAACTCAGAAGAAAGGGCCCACAGGGACCGACTAGGCTACCCCTGTACCCGACCTACACGCGCGAGCTGGCTCTCCTCGGGGCCCCCTGCAAATGGGCCTCCTCGGCTCCTCAGCTCGCCCCAAGCTGCCACAAGACCAAGACTCCTCGGCCTTCTCGCTCGCCCCCGAGCTCCCCAGCCGAGGACGTCTTCCTCGGTCCTCCGACCAACTCCACCGCTCACGGGCGTAACCGCCGCTCTGCAAATCTCGCCATGCGCAGATTCTCCGCCAGCCATATCCCACGTTCCACGCCATCACGATCCCCATTAATGGGCGATCCGCTCTCCGCGCGGACGTGACGTCGGGAGCATAACTACCGGCGAGATTCTCGCGCCTGCTGCTGCGTGCTACCACCACTATATAAACCCCCATCACAGAGGGGTTAAGTAAGCCATTTTTCTCGACTTAGCCGTTACGCTGCTCGGATCTAGTACTAACTTGATTGTCGGAGGGTCCTCGGTGGTACCAAACTATCTCGGGACTTCTTTGCACTCTAAATCACCTATCTCCTCAAAACCCATTGAGATCCGCACGCAACAGGAGATCACCTCCAGAATCCACCGGGAGATTGACGGAAGACAAGATCTGAAGGAGACCCGAAAAGGACCTCCATCACATACCAATATATATATAAATTTATGAGATGACAGTAACAATTACCATAGATTTTGAATTTGTTTTTGCGCCAGGAATTTTTACTTTTTTTACGAATGATTGATTGAGGGTGGAGGTAAGATTGGGTTTTGATGCAGGGGTTTTTGGTTTTAGGAGTGGAATTGAGATGGGTTGGAGTTTGATTTGGGAATTTTGGGGTTTTGGATTGGTTTGGGTTTGAAGGGTTAGTTTGGAATTGATGATGGAGAATTGGAGATTGCAAGGATTGATTTTGATTGGAGGGTCTGGGCTTTGAATTGGTTTTGATTTTAGGATCGACGAGAGATTTTAAAATAAATTGGATGCTGTAGATCCATTTTAGATAAAATTTGGACTTTTGATGGGTTTAGTGGTTCTAATTTTTATTCTTTTGAAGCAAAATATGAATTTGGTTGTTGAAGTTATATTATGGATTGGTGTTTTTAATTAGCTCTCTCTTTAGATGTTTATTTTCACCGAAACTTGATTGATTATAAATTTGAAGTGGATTTTCACTGTATTGAAACTTGAAGTTTGCAAATTTGAAGTCGATTTTCACTTAATTATAACTCAAAAGATTACAATAATATTTGATAAACTTATATTGAATTTTCATTTGCCTCGTCCTTTGAAAATTTCTAGATCCGCCACTGCCTCGTATGATCGGTTTGTGCAGAAATAGGCTCCAAAGAAATCGTCGCCTTCTTCCACTGCGAAGTCTCAAAAGAACCAGATGTCAAAAATCTCGTCGACTTCTCTGTCGAAAAGTACGGAAAGCTTGATATCATGTTCAACAACGCATGTATCATCGACAAACCATGTAACAGGATCACTGACGCCGAGCTGTCAGAGTTTGAATTAATTGCACGGGTGTCTTCCTTGGCACGAAGCATGCTGCACGTGTTATGGCGGTGGCAAAGACGAAGGGAAGCATTATAAATAACGGAAGTGTGTGTACTATGGTAGGAGGGATGGCCCCGTATGGGTACGTGGCGGCAAAGCACGCAGCATGGGGGATCACAAAGAACGCCACGGTAGAGCTGGGACAGTACGGTATCAGAGTGAACTGTATATCTCCGTTCTTGATTGCATCGCCGATATCAAAAGGGTTTTTCGGGACAGAAGGACAAAGTATCGAGGAATGGATTTGCCAGATGGCGAATTTGAAAAGAGGGGCTGTGCTAACAGCGGAGGATATAGCTCAATCCGCAGTGTATTTTGGGAGTGACGAGTTGAAGTATGTGAGCTTCGTGGTGGGTGGAGCTTTTACTTCAGTGAATAACTCCTTTGGGCTCTTCAAGCAAGTACCTTAACTCCTTTGGACTAGCCATGAGAGAGGATGGAATTTCTGCATCAGTTCCTTTTTTTTATTTTTCGTGCAAGTGTTAATAATGTAACATGATGGGTCCAATCCGCCTGTTCCTTAGAAAATTTGAGTCTCTGTTTGATGATGCTCAATATTGGCGGTCTCCAAGAGCTGGACACGTGGCTGATGACGTGTCCCAAAACTCAGAAGGAAGGGCCACAGGGGCCGACCAGACAACCCCTGTACCCGACCCACAAGCACAAGCTGACCCTCCTCGGGGCCCTCTGCAAGTTGGCCTCCTCGACCCCCCTGCTCGACCCGAGCTGCCACAGGACCAAGACTCCTCAGCCCTCTTGCTCGTCTCCGAGCTCCCTAACCGAGGCCGTCTTCCTCGGTCCCTCCGACCAGATCCACCGCTCACAGGCATAACCGCCGCTCCGCGAATCTCGCCATGCGCGGATTCTCCACCGGCAACATCCCACGTTCCACGCCTCCACGATCCCCATTAATGGGTGATCCGCTCTCTACGCGGGCGTGACGTCGGGAGCGTAACTGCTGACAAGATTCTCGTGTCTGCTGCTGCGTGCCATCATGGCTATATAAACCCCCATCACAGAGGGGTCAAGTAAGCTATTTTTATTCCACTTAGTCTTTACTCTGCTCGGATCTAGCACTAACTTGATCGTCGAAGGGTCCTCGGTGGTACCAAACCACCCCGGGACTTCTTTGCAGGTACTCGGCACCAAACTCCTCAAATCATCATTCTCATCAAAACCCATTAAGATCCACACGCAACAGAAGACCACCACCAAAATCCACCGGGAGATCAACGGAAAACAACATCTGACGGAGATCTGAAAAGGACCTCCATCAGTTGGCGCCGTCTGTGGAAAATAACTCCACAAAACACAAAATTGGCCTTCCGATCTCCGCCCACATGGCAACCGATCCCCCTGAAAATTCAAACACCCGCTGTCGCATCCCTCGCAACGGAGGCGCGAACGAACCCTCACTAAATGTCGTCGGCTTCCCCGCCGGCTGCTGTTTTACAGGCTCCGGCGACCGCCCGAGCAAAAGGGCTAGAGGTCGAGAGCCCATCACCTTTGGCGACGAGGATCTCCACGGCATATCCGTGTGCCACGCTCCGCTTCCCAAAATACGGAATACGAGGGGTAGACAAGGCCAGCCATGCTCCTACGGTCAAGAAAATGTCCTGCCGTAGTCACACTTCGGCTTCTAGTTTTTCATGGTAAACAGTAAATGATGCGCAGGTAATGAGAAATGCAGTAACTGAAAGAAACAATGTAAAGAACTGACGTGAGGGGGGAAACAAACGAATGTAACTCTGAATAGCAAGTCGAGGTGTCCGTGATACACGTCTAGTTCTGGTCCAGGCTAAATCTTCTCCTCACACTGAGCATGCGTACTCAGGTCGTCAGAGCGACACAATAGCAATATAATTTATAAATTCATGTGACAATTCTAACCGTGATAATAAATAGGTATAACCGTAAATCAATGACAGTATGGATGCAGTAATCAATGCAGCGGAACAGTAAAAGCAGTAGAACGATATGCCACGTATGTCAACACAGTAAGTAAGATATATCAATGCCAGTATCCCTATCAGTCTCTAAGTCTCACTGTACAGGTCACTAAACCTATCGTCAGTCCAAGTGTGAGAGTCAACCACTCGCGAGTGTCCTCCACCCAAGGGTAGAACCCAAGGGCAAGAGACCATGGGCCCAACATGTATATCACGGTGATAATCACATACCCTGTAAATCTCCATATATCTCCCTAAATATATAAGCCGGCATGGGACTCCCGAGATTCTGTTGAACTCACACTTAAACTACCCCACACCCCGTGGTCTACATCAAACGCTAACCATAACCCTAAATACTAATCGATCCGTGACAAGTCTGCGCGAGAACTGGAGGCAGGACCTCCATCAAGCACGTCCCGACTAATACCTAAGATAAATGGCAGTGTCTGGTGCCTTATCTGTGACACCCGTGCAAGCGCTTCCATAAGTGTCACATACCACTTATAGTCACACATACACGCATCCCACAGACGTCGACAATGCAATAGAATAATAGGGTCACTGATTGTGTACAAGTACGTATCACTTTCACTTATTCACGGATACACGAACACTGACGTACTTGCCACAATCATCACTAAAATCTAACACTGGGTAAATGCACGATATCACTAGGTTATCATTACAACGATATGGATATGATATGATACGTAAACAATATATGAAGCATGATTAAGGTGTCATAAAAATAGTATTCTATCACTTGCACGATTTATCATGAAACGTACGTGTATAGTTTAGCGAAACAATAAACAGGTAATAATTAGCATGTTCAGTTATCTATCCATTGAATTTAGTTTCATGCCAATCGGGTTCCAGGATCACTAATTATAGCCATTTCATTTTAAGCGTTCACGGCTGGAAATCCGGTTTCAGAATCAGAAATCCGTTTCGCAACGCATTTTAATCCCAGTTGGGATCAGATTTTAGCGACGTTACAGTTGGATGAAATCTAGGGTTTTCAGTAAGGTTTTCAACGCAACAGACGGACACGTCAGGAGTTATACACTGTTTAACATTAATATGTCAGTTCTGATTCTGCTGAGACTGTTATGCGTCCCGATCTTTTAAATTACAGATTAATTAACAAACGATAACGAAAAAGGATGAAACCACTTGCGTTGTCTAGCTAACAGATTCCCCTATAATAAACAGTGGAGTTCTGCAATCTACGAGTTAAGGAAACAGGGTGGTGTTCATTACGGGGCAGTAAACAACAACTGGAGTCGCTCTGAACTGCAGTCCAGAGTCGCACTCCGATCCAAATATAGTCACAGTTCAAGTACAGAAACAAGTAGAAATTTACATAGCGTTATAGTTCATCGAGTCGGCTTCGATTTAAGCCCTCGAACGTATCTTTCCAGTGTATATACAATTTATGGTGATTTTAACGGTTTTCAGATACAAGAAATTTCCAGTTTTACGGGTAAACTTATGGGTAGTCGTTTTAGTCATTAACGGTCGTATTATCCAGCGAAATTTATACAGGATACTCATCTTTACAAGGGCCAGGACATACAATCTAATTCCGTCAAAATAGATGAACACTCTCTTAGGGATCATGCATCGAACAGGTATAGCACATAATCTATTGGATAATGTAGACTAGTAATCTAGATGATATATATTTGTAACTCGAATAAATTAGCATGTAGCAAGTAAAAGTACTTTCCTGGAAACGTTTCGTGGATGTACGGCGGCGGTAACGTCACGAACACGCGTCGAACGGCGTGGATTCGTTTACACGGCTTCGGCTCGCGATACGGATTTGACGTCGGAGTTGCCTGGAGCCGTTGCACGGTCACTAGAAGTTGGGGAGTGCTCAGTGGTCCTCTGCGAGTGCGCTGGGTTTTGTTATTTTTGAAGAGAGAGAGAGAGAGAGAGAAGTGTGAAAGAGAGAGAGAGAGAGAACAGAGAGGGAGAGAGAGTGAGAAAGAGAGAGAGAAGTGTGAAAGAGAGAGAGAGAGAGAACTGAGAAAGAGAGAGAGAGAGAGAATGAGGAAACTGAGAAAGAGAGATAGAGAGGGATTTGAGAGAGAGAGAATGAGAAAGAGAGAGAGAGAGACTGAGGAGAAGAAACAGTGAGAAAGAGGGGAAGAGGCAGAGAAGTGATGGCGACAACGATGATGATGATGATGATAAGCTGCGGTCGACGATGGTGGTCGTCGGGAAGGAGAGGGGTGACCGGAGGTGGCTCGACGTTGGGTCGTCAGGAAAAACTCGGAGCTTAGAGGAGGAGGGTCGGGGTTCTGGTGACGCAGGACAGCGAGGGTGCAGGCGAGGTTGGTGGGGATGACGACGATGATGGCCGCGTCGAGAGAAAGGAGGTGGTGCGGCGGCGAAGGTACTGGGTCGCGGGGAAACTTGGTGGTGGCTGAAGGTGCAGGGGCTCAATGAGAGGGTGAGGTGGAGAGACCGAAGGGGAGGTGAGGTGGCGACTGTGATGCCGGCGATGATAGCGACGGCGACGTGGCGATCGCGGGCACGGGCGTGGGTATGGATTCGAGATGAAGAAAGAAGAAGAGAAGAATGGGAGAAAGCGAGGGAGAGAGAACGTGAGGGGGAGTGAGATAGGGGATACGAGGGGATCGCGAGAGTAACGGCGCATGACGTGGGCGTAGGCGCGGGCGGAGGCGTCGGCGAAGGAAGTGGGTCGCGAGGGACAGGGAGCGGGAAAAGTGGGAAAGAACCGTTGGGGAAGAAAGGGGCGAAGCGGGTCGGGTCGGGGAAGCGGGCGCGGGTTGAGGGTGAAGCGGCTGCTGGGGAAGTGGGCTGGGCCAGAATTTTAAAAGGAAAATAAGTTTAAAAAAATGGGCTTGGGATGAGGTGGCTGGGCCGGCGGTTTTATAAAAATGAAAATCGTTTTACTCTCGTGGGCTGCGTAAAAGGGAATAGGCTGGGTTTAATTTTAAATAATTGGGAATAAAGTGTTGGGTCCATAAATAATAAAACGGAAATGGTAAAATAAAAAGGGCCGGGCTGAAGGAAGAATTTGGAAAAATAAAATATAATAGGATTTGGCTTTTAGGGTTGAAGGGAAAAATAATAGGAAAAAAAAAGGGGCCGGCTTGGCAATAGCAATAAACGAGTTTGGGAAAAAATATAAAATAGATAGGTAATAGGGTTTTTTTTAACTAAAAATAATTTTAAATATAAACTAACGAATTTGTAAGTGACAATTTACATAAATACGGCTATTGGTATAAAAAGAGGCTGGGTATTACACCGTGCCCCATAACGACCCGCTGGTGATCATAGCCCAAATCCACCGGTACGAGGTCCACCAGATACTCATCGATTCGGGCAGTTCGGCGAACATCCTCTTCCACGACTGCTTCCTGCGTATGGGGCTCGCCCCAGCAGACCTGAAACCGACCTCTCACGTCCTCTCGGGGTTCACCAACCACTCCATCCCGGTGCAAGGGGTGGTCACCATGCAGTTCATGATCGGGGAGCCCGGCCACACGCGCACACTGCCTGGCGACTTTATCGTAGCGAAAGTTCCGTCGGCCTACAACGTCCTCCTCGGCCGCCCGACGCTGAACTCCCTCCAGGACCAGATCTCGACATACCACCTGGCGATAAAATTCCCTCTCGATCGGGGCGGGATAGGTCGGGCGTATGGGAGTCAGCGGGTCGCGAAGATAGGCCTTACCGAGACGTCTTCGCCCGAGCAGTATGCTGACGGCGCCAAGGCGTGTGACGACATCAAAGGTTCCCTGGACACCCGAGACATGCGGAAGGAGGTCCGTGGAGCACCGGTCGAACCTCTGACCGAGGTGCCCCTAACGGAAGGAGACCAAGGAAAGACCGTCCAGATCGGGTCGCTCCTGACGGGGACTCAGCGGGATGACCTGATCAAATTCCTCATAAGCAACTCCGACGTCTTCGCCTGGGCGCCTGCTGACATGTCTGGGATCGACCCCAAAATCATCTCCCACAAGCTCGGAGTTGATCCTGCGGCCCGACCCGTCAGGCAGAAGAAAAGAAGCTTCGCCCCGGTCAAACAGAAGGCTATCGAAGAGGAGGTTGATCGTCTCCTCGCCGCCAACTTCATCAGAAATGTGCCCTACTCGGAGTGGTGTTCAGACCATAATATTGCATTTTTCATTCCCCTATTCTTATCCGTTTTATAAATAAACAGGTACTCTTGACGTACGTTTGTTGCATATTACAGGATACAGGCTCTTGGAGCGAATACAGTGAAAAAGACGAAAGTTGATATAGAAAAGGGACTTTTGACCAACAAGTAGACGGATCTTACTCAAGCTGAGACGAAGAACAGTGCAAGGTCCAAAAAGACGAAAGTGAAACGGTCAAAAGATCCTTACAAGTTTTCACTGAAGATCTGTAGAAGACCCAGAAGTCAAACAGAGAAAAGTGGTGAAGAAACAAGAAGCCCAAATGCCCAGAATACAGCTCAAGAATTTTGGTGAGCTGAGCTCACCAAAGGGCCGCGGAACCGCGGCCCAAGCGCCCTATTGCCGCGGTTCCGCGGTCGTCTAATGCCCGTGTCGGCGCAAACTTTCTGAGTTAGTGCGTCGGTGCGGGTGTTGGGATTTTCCGTGAGCAAATCTGTAATTTCACATGTGCGAGAGTCTGTAACCCTAGTTTCCTTGTTTGCTTATAAATTGTAATCAAAAATTGTAAAAACCCTATGCCTCTTTTCAATCAATAAAATTCAGAATTGCTGGGAGTATTATTCAGATCTGTTCTATATTGCTTGGAGGGAGCCGTCAACCTAGTAAGCTATTTTATGTCTTTGTTTTAATTCTTTTAATTAGTATGTCTTATCATCCCCTAATGAGCGAGTAGTCTCCTCGCTTGTTAGGGTTAGCCTTAGGGAAAGGTTTGAGAGATGAGATCTCTCACCCCTTTCATGCCATCCATACCTAAGAGTTAGAACTCCATGCATGCATGCACAACCGCTCCCTACGGCATCCTACCCCCTCGAGGTAACGATGAACCGTAGTATAAAAGGCCGGCTGCGCGTGTTTTCCATGAGGGTTAGGGTAATTATCAACAAAGGAAGGATACGAATCTAGAGGAAGAAACATCTTCCTAAAAGATTCAGATCCACTTTATTGATAATTACCGTAACATCTAATAGATCTAAAATAGGGCAATGAAAGCGGTAAGGAAACCTTTAATCTCCAAACTTCCCCTAAACCTAACCCTAGCAAGACTTTAATTTAGATTAATTTAGTTTAGTGATAGATCTAGTATTTTAGATTAAATCAATCCAAACAACAATTGGAATCAACTCGTAAAGACACAATAAGAAATCTACCCATCTCTGTGGATCGACCCGTACTCACCGGCTAGCTGCAAAGCAACGCCGTTTCTGATTGCAGTAAATACAAGTTTTTCACACAAAATCAAATGGCGCCGTTGCCGGGGATGGCGTAATATTTCCTTTTGTGTAATTTCGGGTTGATATAAATTCTAAAAGTTATAAAAATCTGAAAATATAAAAAGTACAAAAAATTTCTTTTCATTATTTTTATCTGTTTGAAGGGTTTCTCGTTTGAATCTTGCAGGAACAGCGAAGCATCTCGGATCTGGAGTTTTACAGTGGGCTTATCAGAAAAGTAAACATCAGAACAGAGGAGGAGTAGACCAAGAGTGCAGTACAAAGTTTTCCAGAGGCTAATTCCACTTCCTGACCGCGTTTCCGCGGCAAAATAGCCCTCCAGACCGCGTTTCCGCCGCACTCTTGCCTCTTCAGCACCTCTGGTTTAGTGGGTTAGTTCTCTCCTTCTCCCCTCTGCAACCTCCATATATCCACTGTAAAAATTTTCTGCAGGAATTCTTTGCACTAAAAAATCTTCTCTCCCCTTCTAAATAACAGATTTTCTGCAGGTTTCTTTGCGCCGCGCTAAAAATTGATTGCAAGTGAATTTTACTGTTTTGCATAATTTAATCGGACTTTAAGGGGCTAATTGACCAAACTCAGATTGGGTGGGGATTTCATCACCCTTCTCAGGACCCCAGAAAACACCTAAAGCATGTGCATTGACCACAGTTAATTAAAAAAGACTAGACTCAGACCTAAGGACATCGAGCTCAATAGGAAAAGGACTAGTATAGGCATCGGCCGTTTATCCTAACCGACATTGCGGTGTCTAGGCTAGTGGTTATTAATTAGGCCCACTGTAGTGGTGGTTCCTTCCCACTTACCTAGCCGTACTTGTCCGTGAAGAGGCGGTTTGAGGTCCTATTTCTAGCCCTAGTTAGGAGCTGTCTAGCAGACCTAGGCGACCCTAGATCTAGGCCTGATTGTGCATGTGTGGTTGATACATTTGTGTCACGAGTCCCTTTTGAAAAACCTTTTTGCAAAACTCTCACATAAAAAAAAAGAAAAATCTTTTCAAAACTTGCAACCTGCCGCTAAGAAACCTTGCAACTCACTTCCATCACTTCCCTCCATTGACGTTATCTTACCCCCACATTCTGTTTTTTTTATTTTTTCTGACTACACTACTCCTTTAGTGTATGTCACTTTGGACTAGGGATACTAACGCCCGATTAGTCCGTGTTTCGTTGGTACCGACCGACGAACCCTTCGACGATCCCTTCGTCAACATTCCGTCCATTTCCTTACCTCCACCCTCAAATTCTTCTTTCGAAGGTATGTCGGGACACGACCCCAACGATACCTTACCAACGGGAATGATTCCACCTCCGTTAGGTGCGAATAACCCGAATCTTCCGCCTGTTGTAGCGCCCGCACGAGTTGCGCTCCAGGATCTCTTCTACCCCGTCCGCACTTCTTTACCTACATGTCTTTCACCCCCACCGGCAAATGGGGACAACTTTGAAATAAAACCACATTTCATCAATATGCTGCCAAAATTTCATGGTTTGGAATCGGAAGATGCGTATATTTTTATTAATAAATTCCAAAATGTGTGCGCTATGATGAAAACGACCCAATTAAGTGATGACGCTATAAGGCTAAGGGTTATTCCTTTCACCTTATGTGACCTAGCCGAGAAGTGGCTATATAGCACCGCATCACATTCCATTAGAAATTGGGACGAGTTTGTGAGAGCTTTTCTGAAAAAGTTCTATCCTCATCACAAAACTGCTAGAATCCGTAACGAGATTATACAATTTTCACAGCTTCCTTCCGAACCATTTTGGAAGTGCTTCGAGAGATTTAAAGACCTACTCGTTCAATGCCCTCATCATGGGATCGAAAGTTGGCAACTTTGCCAAACATTATACGAGGGACTGAACTCGGCAACGAAGCAGTTGCTAGAAACCATATGTCAAGGTCATTTTCTCTCCAAGTCTAGCGACGAAGCGTGGCAGTTTCTTGAGGATCTTAGTGAGCAAACAATTCAGTGGGAGAGTACCAAGACCACATCATCTTCTTCTGTTGGTCAATCTAGGGCAGGCATACATCAAGTAGATATGTCGATTGCTATGAAGGCCGAGATGGCCGCACTTATGAAAAAGCTAGAAGCCATTGAGACCAGAATCTCATCGTCTTCTCCTGCCCCTACTCTACCCACACGAACTGTTTGTGCTTGTTGTTCGAATCCATCGCATCTAACCGAAGAATGTCCTTATAGTGCATCTACTCAAGGACAGGATCAAGTCAATGCTGCATTTCAGCAACGACAAAGAAACGATCCGTACTCTTCGACATACAATCCGGGGTGGAGGAGTCACCCAAATTTCGCTTGGAACCAAAATCAACAAGTCCAAGGAAATAACAATTTTCAAAGACCTCCTCCTCCACAACAACAACAAGCACCTTTACAAACTCAAAACCAGCAACCTTTCCAACAACAACCTTATACAAATCAAACGAACAATTTGGTTCAACCAAATGATGATAAGGTTATCTCGCTCGAGAAAAGTTTAGATGCATTTCTCAAGCAATCTACAGAATCCGCAGCAAGATTTGAAAATTATGTTCAATCTTTAATGCATAACAATGCTTCACACGATCAAAGTATCAAATCTATTGAGGCACAAATTGCACAATTAACTGCTGCGTTGAGCGAGAGAGAAAAGGGAAAGCTTCCATCTCAACCATTGCCCAATCCCGGTCACACACAAAACGCATATCCCAATCACAATGTAAATGCGGTGACCACGTTGAGATCCGGAAGAGTGTTGCAAAATAATGTGGGAACTAGTGATGACATCCCCGCCGGTGGTTCTTCTTCTTCTTCTTTTTCTTTTTCTCCATCGTCATCTTCCCCTTCTTCATTTTCTTCACTTTCTTCTTCACCTTTTTCTTTAGAGCCTATTCTCCACTCTTCACACGGCTCTACTTCTTCATGCTCGAACGAACCCATTGCTCACAACATGAACACATCTACACCGGGATCCGTTCCTACTCCACATTCTACTCCACAGACATTTGACTCAACGAATTTTCAAAATGCTCCATTTCCAAACAGGTTGAGTCCTAATAAACCAACTGCACAAGTGGAGAAGATTGTGGAGATATTTAAGCAGGTTAGCATAAATATACCTCTCTTGGACGCAATCCAACAAGTCCCTTCATACGCGAAAATCTTAAAGGGCTTATGCACCTCGAAGAGAAAGGCATCTCAAGTACCCAAGAAAATGCTAGTGGCTAGTGCAGTGAGCAATGCTATTAACCACCATCAAACATTACCCCAAAAACGAAAGGACCCCGGCTGTCCTATTATTTCAATCACAATTGGGGATAAGAAAATTAATCGAGCATTTTTAGATCTTGAGTCTAGTGTTAACCTGATTCCCTACTCTGTGTACGAACAATTAGGGGTTGGAGAGTTGAAACCCACTCGTTGTACTCTCCAAATGGCTGATCGATCAATCACCCATCCAAGGGGTCAGCTAGAGGATGTATTGATCAAAGTTGGGGAGTTCATATTCCCCGTTGATTTTATTGTTATGGATACACAACCTGTTGCTAACCCACGGAACCAAATTCCGGTGATCCTCGGTCGACCATTTTTGGCCACTTCCAATGCTGTAATAAACTGTCGGAATGGCTCCATGACTCTATCCTTTGGGAAGATGTCTAGTGAGTTCAATATTTATAAGATGGGAAGTCTGCCCCCCGTGCCTAAAACTAGTACACGAGAAGTTTGCTCTGTTCACGAAATCACGCAGGAGGACTGCGAGCTTGAAAGATTTCTATTTGATGAAGACAGTTTTGACGCCACTAGTGCGTCCCTCCTTGAGCCTACCACCGTTGACACAACCGATATGGATTATGAATGTTTCGCTTTTTCGGATGATGACGACTCACAGCCCGAATATGAGTCTTTTGAATTTGTGGATGAAATAGTTGAACCATCCGAATCGGTTGTTTGCAGTGATTTCGAACCTGTGTTGGAGTCCTTTAAGTTCGAGGTAGATTCCGCAATGATTCTTTCGCCTCCGAAACTCGAACTCATGTCCTTACCACATCACCTTAAATATGCTTACATAGGTGAGAATGAGAATTTTCCTATTATAATATCAGCCTCTCTAGCCTTCGAGCAAGAGAACGCTATTTTAAAAGTCTTACAAGAGAGGCGGCAAGTTTTCGGTTGGACTATGGCGGACATCGAGGAGATCAGTTCCCTTATAATTGAATATCATATGAAATTGATGGATGATGCCAATTCAATAGAGGACCCACAGGAACATCTTGGGGATATTGTGGTTAGTCAACCTCCTCCTTTAGAAGTTGAACCACCCCCATTTCTTTTAAGAAGCTACGAGAATGCCAATATTCCACTGATTGCTGATCAATCGCATTCTCGTTTTGATTCATCACCACCTCCTGTCTATTCACCTCCATACCTTCCATACCACAACTTCTATCTTCCCCAATTCTTTTTGGACCGCCACAACTTATTCTTCCACCAACCAATACTCTTTACTGATAAATTTTTCAACTGGTTGGTATTGACTTTTGGTCTATGCAAAGTTTGGCAGTAATGTCTAACATAGTTTAAATGAAGTTTGGGGGAGGGCATTTCTGTATATATTTTTGTTTTCCTTAACAATAAAAAATTATAAATAAATAAATAGGGAAGTACCGGTATTTTGACCCTCTTGGTTTAGCATGACAGTGAGGACACTGTCAAGTTCAAGTTTGGGGGTATGCTCTGTACGTTTTCTTCCTTCGCATTCATTTGTACATTTTTTTTGCATTTGCATATTTATTTGAAAACCCATAAAAATTTGAAAAATTTCAAAAATTATAAAAATAGTGTATTCAATTTTGGCCATATTTGATTTGAGTTTGACAGATAGGTTAACTGGCTAGGAACAACTAGATCTTAGACTTAGTGAATTAAAAACCCTAAAAAATAACATTCCTTAAAGTTTAACGGTAGAAAGTATATGCCTTGTAGTTTATTTAGAAATAGGCAAATTTTGGGTTCACTTCTTGGACTAAGTCTAAACAAGGGAAGAGTATTGATGTTCTTATTAGAGTATAAGTTTGAAAAATAGTTCCTAACTTAAGTCTAGATTCTGAAAATGTATACCCTACAACTTGCACAATCACGCACCTTGAAACTTAGAATAGTAGAAGAGACCTTGAATTCCTCTTGTCTAAAGTCCTTAGTACAATGAAAATAAAGAAAAAAAAGTGAATAAAAAAAAATGGACACTGGTTTTTGTGACTACTTAAGGCTGCAAAAATAGAAAAATCTTTAGCGAGGGTGCTTCATCACCTAGTGCCTTAGACCAACTGGTTTGGGAGTCACTGCTAAAAGCCTTGGGTATTGCAAAAACTAGGAAGTACGCTTTAAAGTGCTAACGCATCTTGTAATCGGTTGTTGGTACCTCAAGAAGTATTAACAGTCGCATGAACGATGTGTAAGCGAAATTCAAAATTAACGAATTAATAAATGCTTTGGACAATGGACGAGAGTACGATTGCTTGATTTGAATTTCCAAGTGTAGGGGTGATATTTACACACACGTGGGGATATGTGATTAGAGTTTAGATGAGAGAAAGGAATGAAAGATAGAACTTGTATCTTTAGTAGAGTTGATAGAAATTCCTAAGTAGAGACGAAACCCTAGAAGGAGACTTAAGAGATGCCAAAAGCTAAGTAGGTCTACATAACATATATAATCTTAAGCTAGATGATTAGGAAGCTTGAAGAATGTGGGTGGATGATTTGCGAGTCAAAAGATAGTAGAATTCCTTGTTAGAAAACCTAATTGGAGAACAAAAGTAAATGGGCTAAGTTGATAGGATTTTGTGGGTAGTATCCGCTGAAAACCCTCAGGAGACAACACTCCTCCTACTAGGGACACCTAGAGGTTTAACGGTTTGTTGCACGTGCTCAGTGCAATCGCGTTTCCCTGCGAAAGTGTGGTAAGGATTTTAGTGAATAAAAAAAATAAGTTTGCTCGAGGACGAGCAAAAGATAAGTTTGGGGGTATTTGTTCAGACCATAATATTTCATTTTTCATTCCCCTATTCTTATCCGTTTTATAAATAAACAGGTACTCTTGACGCACGTTTGTTGCATATTACAGGATACAGGCTCTTGGAGCGAATACAGTGAAAAAGACGAAAGTTGATATAGAAAAGGGACTTTTGACCAACAAGTAGACGGATCTTACTCAAGCTGAGACGAAGAACAGTGCAAGGTCCAAAAAGACGAAAGTGAAACGGTCAAAA
The DNA here is from genome assembly GCA_030015575.1 of Agapanthus africanus. Classification (NCBI taxonomy): domain Eukaryota; kingdom Viridiplantae; phylum Streptophyta; class Magnoliopsida; order Asparagales; family Amaryllidaceae; genus Agapanthus; species Agapanthus africanus. The sequence continues at coordinate 445,647,721 of CM057347.1, read as the reverse complement.
GATCCTTACAAGTTTTCACTGAAGATCTGTAGAAGACCCAGAAGTCAAACAGAGAAAAGTGGTGAAGAAACAAGAAGCCCAAATGCCCAGAATACAGCTCAAGAATTTTGGTGAGCTGAGCTCACCAAAGGGCCGCGGAACCGCGGCCCAAGCGCCCTATTGCCGTGGTTCCGCGGCCGTCTAATGCCCGTGTCGGCGCAAACTTTCTGAGTTGGTGCGTCGGTGCGGGTGTTGGGATTTTCCGTGAGCAAATCTGTAATTTCACATGTGCGAGAGTCTGTAACCCTAGTTTCCTTGTTTGCTTATAAATTGTAATCAAAAATTGTAAAAACCCTATGCCTCTTTTCAATCAATAAAATTCAGAATTGCTGGGAGTATTATTCAGATCTGTTCTATATTGCTTGGAGGGAGCCGTCAACCTAGTAAGCTATTTTATGTCTTTGTTTTAATTCTTTTAATTAGTATGTCTTATCATCCCCTAATGAGCGAGTAGTCTCCTCGCTTGTTAGGGTTAGCCTTAGGGAAAGGTTTGAGAAATGAGATCTCTCACCCCTTTCATGCCATCCATACCTAAGAGTTAGAACTCCATGCATGCACGCACAACCGCTCCCTACGACATCCTACCCCCTCGAGGTAACGATGAACCGTAGTATAAAAGGCCGGTTGCGCGTGTTTTCCATGAGGGTTAGGGTAATTATCAACAAAGGAAGGATACGAATCTAGAGGAAGAAACATCTTCCTAAAAGATTCAGATCCACTTTATTGATAATTACCGTAACATCTAATAGATCTAAAATAGGGCAATGAAAGCGGTAAGGAAACCTTTAATCTCCAAACTTCCCCTAAACCTAACCCTAGCAAGACTTTAATTTAGATTAATTTAGTTTAGTGATAGATCTAGTATTTTAGATTAAATCAATCCAAACAACAATTGGAATCAACTCGTAAAGACACAATAAGAAATCTACCCATCTCTGTGGATCGACCCGTACTCACCGGCTAGCTGCAAAGCAACGCCGTTTCTGATTGCGGTAAATACAAGTTTTTCACACAAAATCAAATGGCGCCGTTGCTGGGGATGGCGTAATATTTCCTTTTGTGTAATTTCGGGTTGATATAAATTCTAAAAGTTATAAAAATATGAAAATATAAAAAGTATAAAAAATTTCTTTTCATTATTTTTATCTGTTTGAAGGGTTTCTCGTTTGAATCTTGCAGGAACAGCGAAGCATCTCGGATCTGGAGTTTTACAGTGGGCTTATCAGAAAAGTAAACATCAGAACAGAGGAGGAGTAGAACAAGAGTGCAGTACAAAGTTTTCCAGAGGCTAATTCCACTTCCTGACCGCGTTTCCGCGGCAAAATAGCCCTCCAGACCGCGTTTCCGCCGCACTCTTGCCTCTTCAGCACCTCTGGTTTAGTGGGTTAGTTCTCTCCTTCTCCCCTCTGCAACCTCCATATATCCACTGTAAAAATTTTCTGCAGGAATTCTTTGCACTAAAAAATCTTCTCTCCCCTTCTAAATAACAGATTTTCTGCAGGTTTCTTTGCGCCGCGCTAAAAATTGATTGCAAGTGAATTTTACTGTTTTGCATAATTTAATCGGACTTTAAGGGGCTAATTGACCAAACTCAGATTGGGTGGGGATTTCATCACCCTTCTCAGGACCCCAGAAAACACCTAAAGCATGTGCATTGACCACAGTTAATTAAAAAAGACTAGACTCAGACCTAAGGACATCGAGCTCAATAGGAAAAGGACTAGTATAGGCGTATGTGCGTCGACTTCACCGACCTCAATAAGGCCTACCCCAAGGACAACTTTCCGCTCCCTCGCATAGACCAGCTCGTCGATGGCTCGGCCGGTCACGAGCTGCTGAGCTTCATGGATGCTTTCTCCGGCTACAACCAAATCCGTATGAATCTTGAAGACGAAGATCTGACCGCATTCACAACGGACCGGGGAGTGTACTGCTACAAGGTGATGCCCTTCGGCCTCAAGAACGCCGGGGCCACGTACCAAAGGCTGGTCAATCGCATGTTCAAGCCACAGATCGACAGGAATATGGAAGTTTACGTTGACGGCATGCTCGTCAAGTCCATCTCGTCGGCCGACCATGCCAAGGACCTGGGCGAGGCTTTCGGAGTGCTCCACAAATTCAACATGAAGCTAAACCTCGCCAAGTGCGCATTCGGAGTCACCGGGGGAAAGTTCCTCGGGTTCATGGTCACTCACTGTGGAATCGAAGCTAACCCAGAGAAGATCGATGCTATCCTGAACATGGCCACACCCAAGACCAACGTCGAGATCATGCGGCTCACGGGGAGGGTCGCTGCTTTAAGCCGTTTCATGTCCAGGTCGGGGGAGAAGTGCCTTCCGTTCTTTAAGGCGCTGAGGAAAATTCCGAGGTTCAAGTGGTCGGAGGAATGCCAAGCCGCCTTCGACCAATTGAAGAAACACCTCGCAACACCGCCGCTGCTCACCCGGCCGGTGGAGGGGGACGAGCTGTCGCTGTATCTGGCGGTATCCGACCAAGCAGCAGGCTCGATGCTCGTCCGGGAGGCCGAGGGGGCACAGAAGCCGGTGTACTATGTGAGCCATGTGTTTAAGGACGTGGAAACGAGGTACCCCGCCATAGAGAAGATTGTCTTAGCCCTCGTGGTAACCTCATGAAAGCTGCGGCACTACTTCCAAGCACACACCATCATCGTCCTCACCGAGCGCCCGTTGGGAGCTACCCTAGCATCACCGGAATCCTCGATCCGCCTAGAAAAATGGAGGTGGGAGCTATCCCAGTTCGACATAAGGTATCGCCCGAGGCAAGCCATCAAGGCGCAGGCCCTGGCCGATTCATCATTGAATGCACCATCCCTGGCAGGAAGCCGGAGTCCGCGCCACCCTCGCAGCCCAGTGTCCCGTCCCGGAAGGCCCTGGTTCGGTTCTGGAGTGGGTCATCTACGTCGACGGGTCTTCCACCGAGGAAGGCTGCGGTGCCGGCCTCATCATCCGAGGCCCAAACGAAGCAGAGATAGAGTATTCTTTGAGGCTCGGTTTCAAAGCATCGAACAACGCGGCAGAATACGAGGCCCTTCTGGTCAGACTGCGCATGGCCGTCGGGCTGGGACTGAAGATAATTCGAATCCGCAGCGAATCGGCCCTTGTTGTTGGTCAAGTGTCCGGCCGCTGCGAAGCTCGAGAACCCCTGATGATGAGGTACCTAGACGAAGTGAGAAAACTCCGAAGAAACTTCGATGAAGTCCAGATAGAACAAATACCCAGGCAGCTGAATGCCCAAGCAGACGCCCTGAGCAAGCTAGCTTCATCGTACTCGGCCAACAATAAGCAGTCTATCCTCTTCGAAACTTTGCCTCGACCCAGCGTGGGAGACGAAGCGATGACACTCCACGTGTACGCGGCGCAGAAGAGCGACCAGGATTGGAGGAAGCCCCTTATGGAGTTCCTGAAAGACGGCGCGCTCCCGGAGGACCGGGCGGCCGCCCGCCGTCTCCGGGCCAAAGCCCGCCACTTTGTCTGGAGCAACGGGAACCTCTACAAGAAGGCCTTCAGTCAGCCCCTGCTCCGGTGCGTTGACCCCCACGAAGCCGAATACGTCCTTCGGGAAATCCATGAAGGGGTCGGCGGTGCGCACCAGGGGGCCCGAACCTTGATCCAAAAAGCGTTACTCCAAGGGTACTGCTGGCCCACCATGCACGAGGACGCCATGAAGCTAGTCAAAAGATGCAAGAGCTGCCAACTCCACGGCAGCATACCCCGCCTCCCGGCTACCGAGCTGACCGCCCTGACATCCCCATAGCCGTTCGCTCAGTGGGGGTTAGATATGATCGGCCAGTTCCCTACCGGAACAGGCAGGCACAAATACGTCCTCGTCGCGGTGGACTACTTCACTAAGTGGATCGAGGCCGTCCTTATCAAGAAACCGGACGCCGCCACAACCATGAAGTTCCTGCAAAACAACCCGATACTCCGGTTTGGCATCCCGAAATGCATCGTCACCGACCACGGGACGAAATTCGAGAACGAGAAAGTGAAGGACTTCTGCAAAGAGTACCATATCCTCATGAAGTTCGCCGCGGTCGCGCATCCCCAATGCAACGGGCAGGTCGAGGTCGCTAACCGAGATGTCCTCCGAGGTCTCCGGACCCGCCTAGAAGGGCGAAAAGGCAGTTGGGTCGAAGAACTGCCCCGGGTCTTATGGGCCCTGCGCACGTCAAAAAAGACTCCAACCGGGGAGACCCCCTTCAGCCTCTGCTACGGGACCGAAGCGATGGTCCCAGCGGAGATCGGGCTACCCAGTCACCGGGTCAAGCACTTCGACGATGACGCAAACACCTCGGCGCTACGGATCAACCTCAACATCTTGTTGGAAAATAGGGATCGGGCTCAGATCAGAGCTGCCGCCTATCAACAACAAACGGCCCGATACTACAACGCTCGGGTCAAACACCGCTCCTTCAAGACCGAGGACCTGGTCCTGCGATGGAACAAGTTCACCGACCAGGGCAGGCTTCACAACTTCTCCCCGAAGTGGGAGGGTCCCTTCCTCGTCTTTGAGGCGCTCCCTGGCGGAGCCTACCGCCTACAAGACGCGGATGGATGAAAGCTTCCGCGGCCATACAACGCTGAGAAGCTCAAGCTATACTAGTGAAGTCAAAGCCAGCGAGTGTATACCGTCCACCTCCTCTTTTTCCCTTTCACAAAGATGGTGTAAAGCGTTCTCTAAAAATTCCTTTCCATACGAATAAAGAAACGGCGAATCATTCTGAACAAAGTCCCATCTTTACACTCCAAGGCCCTCGCCAAGAGGCGGCCGTGCAACCCACTGCCCGGGTATCCTTAGTGGGCTTCCGGCAGCCCCCTGATGCTAAGGACCAAAAAGCCCTCTCAGAGGCAGTCGAGCCCGAGGATCCCTCGCTCGGCTATTCTCAGCGGGCAGCTTCCCTGCCGCAACGCCGGGGATCAAAAAGCCCTCCCAGAGGCAGTCGAGCCCGAGGATCCCTCGCTCGGCTGTCCTTCAGGACAACATCCCTCGCCAAGAGGCACCGGGCAGTAATCCTGCCCGGCCAAGGGTCCTTGGTAGGCTTCTAAAGCCCCTCCCGCGCTAAGGACCAAAGTCCTCCCAGAGGCAGTCGAGTCCTTGCTCGGCTATCCCTGGCTGGTAGCTTCCTACCACAACCGACAGGGATCAAAGTCCTCGCCAAGAGGCACTGGGCAGTAACCCTGCTCGGTCCCCGTCCTGAAGGATCAAAACCCTCGCAAGAGGCAACCGAGAAGCTACCTTGCTCGGTCATCTCCGGCTGGTAGCTCCCTACCCATGACGCCAGGGATCGAAGCCCTCGCAAGAGGCATCCGAGCGGCTGCCCCGCTCGGCCATCCCAGGATGGTAGTTGCCTACCCGTGACGCCAGAGATCAAAGCCCTCGCCAAGAGGCAACCGCGCAGCTTCACTGCCCGGTCATCCTTAGTGAGCTTCTTACAGCCCCTCTGGCACTGAGGATCCAAGCCCTCACCAGAGGCGACCGAGCAGCTACCCTGCTCATGTCATCTCCAGCTGGTAGCTCCCTACCCATGACGCCGAGGATCGAAGCCCTCGCAAGAGGCATCCGAGCGGCTTCCCCGCTCGGTCATCCTAGGCCGGTAGTTGCCTACCCGCGACGCCAGAGATCAAAGGCCTCGCAAAGAGGAGACCGCGCAGCTTCACCGCCCGGTTATCCATGGCAGGCTTCTTACAGCCCCACCAACGCCGAGGATCCAAGGCCCCAAAAAAGGGCAACAAGTCCATCGAATTCTAAGCGATCCCCCCTCGGCTCCGGGGGTATGGGGATGCCGCCTCGGCAGCGCTTGGCAAGTGATCGAAATCAACCCGACGAACGATCGCTAGACAGATAGCTGACCCAACAGTGCAGGTAGAAATATTTTACAAACATTCTTCATACACAGAAGATGAAATGTAAACCGATGAAACAAGAATTTTTTTTTATTACCGAAGGAAAAGTTTTTACAGAGGGTGTTCTGGGGCTCCCCAGCCCTACAAACTGCCCGGAGGCTTACTTCGATCCCCTCATCGCTGGCATCACGGCCTGCCGGGGGCTTTACCACCGAAGATTTCGCCACCAGGGGCGCGCCCTACCCCCTCGCCATCTTCCACCGGAGGCCTCTCCACCGGAAGCAGAACCTGAGCGCGGAGCACACCATCGTCGAACTCGGGAAGCTGCTCCTTCACGGCGTCCAGGGCCTTGTTCCACGCGACGGCAGAATACTCCCCGAGCTCGGCGTAAAACTGCTCTGACGCCTTATAATCGGCCACAGCTTTCTTAGCCCGAGCCTCGGCAACCTGGGCCTCCAGAAGCGCCGCCTCAGTATCTCCCCTGCTGGCATCCCTCTCTTTTTCCATGGCCGTGAAGCGTTCGGCCAGATTTGCCAGCTTCCTATCGGCGACCCGGAAGGACGCACTCAGACGACGATAGACACCCCGATTCGCTGAATTAGCAAGCTCCGCAGCCTCCGCCCGGGCCGCCAGGACGTCGGCCCTTGCCCTCTCAAGGCGCAGGTCACGCCGCAAAACCTCGACCTCCGAAGGAAACGCTTCTACTGGCCTCGGGGCGTGGAACGTCCCCTCAGCCTCCATACGAGCGGCAAGGGCGCAGTGTTGAAGGACCTGACGGAAAGTGGATGAGAAACCAGGAGGCCCCCAAGCCAAAGTAAGATATACCAGAAATACTACACGTAGAGGGGCTCGTACCTGGACCGCCCCCTGGGCCATGGCCTCCAATTGAGCCCTCAGGGAGCCATGCGGAAGCTTTCCCCTAGCCGACTCCTCCATCCCGGCGAGCAGTCCAGCGGCAACGGAAAGCCCAGACGGAACCGTGAAGACGGCGCCCCCTCCTGCACGGAAATTCCCTTAGAGACCCTCGACGACGACGCGCGAGAAATCGTCCTCTTCCTCTTGAGAGGGGGCCTGTCCTCGCCCTCCCCTCTGTCCTACGTCTGGAGCTCGGATAACCGTGGGCGTCTCTGGCCGCCGCCGGAGAAACTACCAGGAGCCGTCAACGAAGCAGACGGCCCTAGCGCCGGCAGAGAATCCGGCGCAGGGCATGAGCCAGCCAGGGGCTCCGCCGCGCCACTAGCCTCCTTCTGGCGCGGGCAGCCCAAAGAGTGGGAGCGAACCATGTATTCAAAAAGAAGAAGAACGCCGAGCAGCGACGACTTAAGAAAGAGGAAAAATGAAAGAGTAGGGGCCCTGGAGCTGGCCCCGCCCCTATTTATTGCTGCAAGCGGCCTCATCCAACGACGCCCGTCGTCTCCCGCCAAAACGAATCCTCGCGTCCAGCGGCTCCGATCTCTCCACGTGTCGATCTGCGCTGGACCGCGTCCCATCAGACGCTGCGGGCCTACATACGTCACGTCGGCCAATCAACGCTTGACACGTGGACCGTCGCTTCAGTGGCAGAGTGCACGAACTGGCGCACCTTCCTTAAATGCGGAGATCTCGCCCCGATTCACTGGTAGAAAAGACAACTGACAGCCCGAGGACTCGTCCCGACAAAGCCTTAGGAAGAAGCTCACCTCGGGAGGCCTAGCAGTCCACTCTTGACCCGACCCGCTGGCTGGTCGGGACAAGATTAGGGGGCTAATGATGATGCTCAATATTGGCGGTCTCCAAGAGCTGGACACGTGGCTGATGACGTGTCCCAAAACTCATAAGGAAGGGCCACAGGGGCTGACCAGGCAACCCCTGTACCCGACCCACAAGCACAAGCTGGTCCTCCTAGGGGCCCTCTGCAAGTTGGCCTCCTCGACCCCCCAGCTCGACCCGAGCTGCCACAGGACCCGGACTCCTCGGCCCTCTTGCTCGTCTCCGAGCTCCCTAGCCGAGGCCGTCTTCCTCGGTCCCTCCGACCAGATCCACCGCTCACAGGCATAACCGCCGCTCTACGAATCTCGTCATGCGCGGATTCTCCGCCGGCAACATCCCACGTTCCACACCTCTACGATCCCCATTAATAGGCGATCCGCTCTCTACGCGGGCGTGAAGTCGGGAGCGTAACTGCTGGCGAGATTCTCTCGCCTGCTGCTGCGTGCCATCACCGCTATATAAACCCCCATCACAGAGAGGTCAAGTAAGCAATTTTTATTCCACTTAACCGTTACTCTGCTCGGATCTAGCACTAACTTGATCGTCGGAGGGTTCTCGGTGGTACCAAACCACCCCGGGACTTCTTTGCAGGTACTCGGCACCAAACTCCTCAAATCACCATTCTCATCAAAACCCATTGAGATCCACACACAACAGAAGACCACCACCAAAATCCACCGGAAGATCAACGGAAGACAACATCTGACGGAGATCTGAAAAGGACCTCCATCACTATTGAAATTTTATTTTTCTCATCCTACCAAGTAGAACTCGGTTCATAACTAATCTCTCAGAAATATGTAGACATGCCGATGTATCCACAGACAAGTTTTACTCCTTATTGTCCGTTGGTTCAATTCGATTCCCAGGCTTATTGACAGAGTGCATATGTGCATATGACAAAATAGTGCCGTTATACCTGTCTGTTAAAATTTATTTAAACATGTGGACGGTCGATTATAATAGTGCTTTTCACATATGTCACACATCTCGTTACAATATTAATGAGGCTATCTACAGCTTGTTGTTTTTGTTTTTTCTTTATAAAAAAATAGAATAAAGATACACAGGTCCTAAATGCAGAGCCTGTATGGTTTTGGAGTTTAGATTGTGATATATTACCTAGTTTCATGTATTATGTATAACATACAAAATATCAAGGGTTTTATCAAATTAGAATATTTGCCATCCATCACCAATATGCATCCGTTATAACATATGAAATATCAAAAATAAAGATAATGGAAAATTATGATGTTTTACCCATAAAACATATGATTTATCTAAATTTCACCTCCAAAACATCGTGGTTATCCAAACAACGCCTCCTTTAGCTTCCACCATCAATTTTTTTTACTAGTTAGCTCTACTAGGATTCCCTGTTCATGCAATACAAAAAAAAAAACCAATTAGCTCATTTCTCTTATTCTCCTCTCTCTGGGTCTTCTCTTTCTTTTTCCAAATTTACTTTGTTCGATACATCTTACTGCATAAAACCCTTGATTTTTTTATAAAGCCAAGCCTGAACTTCACCTTTGCAATATTGCTTTTGCAAAAGAAAAAATTAACTTGCAATTTCTAATGTTAGGAAGTATTTCATCCAAAAGTTAAGGAGAGAAAATTCGGATAACTTCAAAATTTAAGAATAATGTATGGAATATTCAAATGATATTTAGAAATAGGCAACTTTTGAGGGTAATATATAGGAAAACCCCAATAAAATGGTTGGTTTTTTAAAACATATTATTGTTTGTCTTGGGATGGCTAAATACTAATGGGTCCACCAAATTAGTCTCTTCAGGGCACGGAGAGTTTTAGAATAGAGAGCTAGCTTCTTTTCTTAATTTAAATTGAATTTTGTAACTGGTAAAAGGTAAATATTGCATGTTTCAACGTGCTGACAATTTTTTTTTTCTCAGGCTTTTAAATATTTTTCTTATCACACAAGAATAATGAAATGTAAAAAAATCCTAAATTTTTTTATTATGTTCAAATTATTAACATTTTGTATGCAGCGAATATAGCGAATTCTTTACGGCCTCGAAAATTTTCTTCAATTTTCCAATATTTTCTTTCCTATAGCACAAGAAAATCTTGAAATATTTAAAAATAAAATAATTTTGTTTTATTCTAGTTTTCAATATTTTTCAAGTTATAACACACAAAAATCGTAACTTTTTTAAAAATCTAAATTTTTTCTATTTTCTTCGTTTTTGTCAATATTATGTATGTAGCACACGAAAATCATGAAATGTTTAAAAATCTCAACTTCTTCAGTATTTTAATATATTTCATGCAGTATAGCACATGAAAATCGTAAAATTTACAAAATATCTAAAATTATTTGTTTTCTTTAAATTTACAGTATTTTGCAAGCTACCACATGAAAATTGCGCAATTTTCAAAAATCTCAAAATATTCCGTGCTTTTCGGTTTTCCAATATTTTGCTTCTTGTATATGAATATTGTGAAATTTTCAAATACCTTAAATAATTTCACTTTTATTCGGTTTTACGATATTTTCCTTGTTATAGCATATGAAAATCGCAAAAGATTTAAAAAATCTCAAAATTATCTTTTTTATTCGATTTTTAAATATTTTACATATATATAGCACACGAGAATCACGAAATGTATAAAAATCCCAAATATTTTTGCTCTGTTCAAATTATAAAAACTGGTATTTTGCATGTGCGATGCATGCACGTGTGTATATTTTGAACATCATATATACTGGATGTGTGCAAACTTTTTTATCGTGGACATTACATGAAATTTTCTAAATATAATCTATAATTTTTCTAAATTTAAATTAAATGAATGCAATTAGCGGTAACGATAGAACTGAGAAATGGGTTTTTTTCGAAATAGGGTGAATATATATTAAAGTTATTAAAATTGTAAGTCGACATTAGATACCCCACGTGATGTGGGGAGGCAGAATAGGTAAAACAATCATTTTGTTTAAACTAATATCGACTAAGTTTACGGATCTTTCCTAAACCCTAACTAACAACGACATAGAAGTGATTAGCTATTATGAAAGAAGATTATACCTAATGAATCAAGTCCTTCTTGTTCTCTTTGTTCACCTCCTCGACGGCCTCCTCGTTGTGATAGAAGATCCACCCGAGAGCTACTTCTCCAAGGTTTAACCTCACACTTGAGGCAACTAAGTGGCTACGAGTGCTAATCAAAGCAACCTAGAGAATATAGAAGAGTATTAGGGATCTATTAGTCTTACTAACCCTTGGATCTCAACACATGAGAGGTTAGGGTTAGGGTTGAAGAGAGAGAGCTTGAGGAGAGAGAAGGTGAGAATAATTTTGTAATGGAAATTAACTCGTTTGTGTATATATATCATGAAGCATAAAATATCTTGCACAAAATATCTTTGCACAAATATCTTCATATTTCATCTAATACAAATGAATCATCTAGTGAGTAATTAAAACCATTAATACTTCATTAACTCACTTGATGAATCATCTCCATGAGTCACAAAACCATTTAATGCATATAACATCTAAGCTCTCCACATCATTAAACTTTTAGAACCTTCTCGAGTAATTACGAGAACGCCCCTCCTATCCGTGAAAACACGGAAATACTGAGACTGTATAAATCCAATAATCCAATACTAGAATCTGGTTTAAACCAAAGCCTGCTAGTAAAAACTGTCCGAATATCGTACGTGCATAAATGCACGTGCGTGTCTGAACCCTGTCGAAAAACCATACAACCTCTATATCGTTTCGCCCGAAGCAGGGAAACTCTCTGTGTGGGACTTTAAAGACTCGACTACTACGCTGGCAGTGGGTTTAATCACAGACCGCAAGCGGCACTAGCTGTACGTAACGGTCCCCAGGTAGATGTCGATAAGAACGCCGATGAGGAAACCCATCCAAACTTCTACTGAGCCTGAAGTGACAATCTCCGTACAGACCGGTCTGTTCGTCTAAGACTATCGCATATCGGGCCTAGGAGGGCGGCAAGCGTCAGTCCCTATAAGCGGTATAAGTCGTGTCGGAGTGTAGCCCATTACATCTTGAGAAGCTACTGGAAAACCTACCAGTATATCTCGCTTGCCCTGGCCAGGGACTTTGCGTAATGGCTCTCCAAACACAGCGCGATATTATCTCCCAATACCGGGAGAGACGAATCCTATCTAACCGCCACTGCCTCTAAGTGCTTCGGGACTGCACCCAACTGCTACCTGTTTGCATGACTCCTTTGAGCCGTGGTAGGATAGCAATCTAAGAACAGTGGGAACACACTCGAGACGAAGCAGCAGTGTCAAGTCTGCGGACTATGTTGTACTCATGTCACCTGGGAACTGTTAACTGACGACGGGTATAATACCAACCAACAGTTCCCTGCGAGTCCTGTTCGGTGTACCCGTAACCCAACGAGCACCTGTATACTATCTCCAGTACGACGTACTGATGGCTGTGGGACAGACCATCTCCCCAACTGGGATGAGAAGCGTATACACTAGTCTACTCCGGAGTATCGATGCCATGTCTCGATAATCCTACGACTAGGAACCTGAAAAAGGATGTGCTTGTAGACTACCCAGCCCCCACTAGTGTGACTGCCATCACAACGCTGGTAGTCAAGCAAGATCCTAAGGGCTCTATCAATATGTTTTCTCGATATGCTAACATATACACATATTAAGATAGAAATAAACCAAGTAGCATACTACCATGTTTAGCAAGACTGTTAATATAACTGTTGTTTCCCCCAATCAGAGCAAAACTCTGTTTGAATTTCAAAATTCAAAAGGTGAAGCAACGCTTCAGATTCATTGCGCTGCGCGCAACGCGCCACGTGTCAAAAGCAGACATGCCAGCACTGCGCCCAAGACAGCGCATCCAATCAAAGTAAGGCTCTGTTTTAAAAATAAAAATAAAGGAAGCAACGCTTCAGATAACTTGCGCTCTGCGCTGCGCGGCACGTGTCAGCACAGTTGCGTTGTGCGACACGTGTCAAGCGCAGGTGCACTTGCGCCAACTGTGCCAGCACTAAAACTTAAATAATAAATTATTTAATCAGAATTAAAATTCTAGAAAAATCTTTTAAATCTTATTAAAACAAGAAGATTATCTTCTGTAAAACAGAGGCCTAAGGATCAAAGATCCGACGGTGGGGAAATATTCTCAGATCAATCAGAGAAAGATCACTGTAACTAACCTAATAAACTAATTGGCCCTATATAAAGGCCCCTAGACTCCAAGTCTCATATAGAGAGTTCCTCTAAAAACTTTGAGAAAAACTCAAAGAGAAAAAAAGGTAAAACTTTGAAAAAAAGAAGAATTTCTTCTAAAAAGATCAAAGATCTAATAACAAGATCAAGATCTTCAATAAAAAGAAAAAGATCAAAAGATCCAATCATAAAAGAAAAAAGAAGTAATTTACTTCATTATCAGATCTTTTGATCTATATAAAGGCATTGCCTTTTGATGAGAGTCAGAACTATTGGTTCTTGAATTCTGAGGTAGAACCTCTTTAGAACAAGAGAAACTTGTACAGTGTCTTGCACTTTTGATCTGCTCCTTGCGCTCCTAAAAACAGAGCACTGCGCTCTTGGATTGGCGCAAGTCACCAGAGCGCGCCACGTGTCAGCAGCGTACTAGCGCAGCGCACTGGCGCAACGCACTGCGCTAATAGACTTGCGCTCGCCAGAGCGTGACACGTGTCACCTCCACATGCGCTAGCGCCTTGCGCTCTTTAATTGGCGCAAAGCGCCTGACAAGCCACGTGGCGCACTGAATGCTATGCATTATTTAAAAGGGCAGAGCCCAAGTAAAGGCCTAACAGGCCAATTGTAAATACCATGCATTATTAAAAAAAAGGGCAGAGCCCAATTAAGAGGTCCAACAGATCAAAATAAATGCCATGCATTTAATTAAAGAGCCCAATGCTATGCATTACAAAAGGGCTGAACCCAAATAAAGGCTCAAACATCCAGAACAATAAAATGTTCAATTGAGCCCATATGCTCAAACAGACTTTAGTCCCAAATTGGACTATAAATCTCCTAACCAACTTTGGTTCAAGGGTACATCTCTGAACTCCTCTGATATCTGTCGTTGTAATCCTTCAACGTCGTCAGAGAGGTGACGGGTCCCGACAGCCATACATTCCATGGACCACCATGTCCCTAAACTGGCAATGGACCGCCATGTCCCTAAACTGGCAATGGACCACTATGTCCCTAAACTAGAACAATAGAGCCCCCAAATGCTCTTTTGTCGGATCTAAATGATCCTGGTAAGCTGATCTTAGTCTCAAATTAGACTAATGTATCATTAACAAATGTTTAAGTTGATCTTAGCCTCAAATATGGCTAACGCATCCTTAAACCAAAACCCCAAACCTAAATCTAAGAAAATACGTATTTTGACTAATCCACGTCTTACGGGTGACCACATAAATTAGTCTCCGTATACAATCCACGGGCAACCACAAACAAAACAAACACCCACGACACGAATTGACCAGTTGGAAAAGAAGAAAGTTGTTACCGCGATGCGGTAGCGTAATTAACTGCAGGGGTTTGCGCCTGCAGGGAAGAGCGTCCCCACAATCAAAAACCCCTCAAACGAGGGGGAATCTGACGAAGTCTGCTAAATCGGCCGCATCCGTTTAAACCTCCGACATACGGTGCCATAAATCAACTTGGCATCTTCGGAGAGGTGGACGGATAAAACCAAATAGCATCTGCCCCGAATCTCAGGCAAGACGTCCCTGTCGCGCCGTCCTTCGGAGGGTAACAGATTCTGGCATGCCCGGTGGGACCTTTTCCTCTTTCCACTCCACACTTCGTGCGTCGTATTCGCGAACGAATCGCGGTTTGTTAATGGTTACCTTCGGGTTTCAAGTTACTAAGATTTGGTCTCTTGCTTGGTGCAGAAAGCAAACAGCAATGGCGTTCAACTGCTCGAACTGCTCCAACTGCAACTGCAACCAACGCTCCGCCTCACCTGGAGGTGTAGCCTGTGGACCTCAGGCGGCATCACTGTTCACGATGCCGGTGGAACAAATCACCCAGGCTACTACTGGACTATTTTTTGGGACCATGCTCCCGCCAATGAGCTTCACTGCCCCAGTGCCCGTACCGGAAGCTCCTAAGAAGTCGGTCCTCGATCGACTTACAGCTGCTGCGGCCCCTCTCAACGGGTTGCCCAACACCAATGCCTCGATCTTCTCCAGACTAAGCCAAAACTCCTGCGGGCCCACGGTGAAACTTACGGTCCCAAAGAAGGTTACTCAAAAGAGAGTAACCAAATCTGCTCCTGAAGTCGTCAAGGCGGCTTCTCCTGCTAAGAGGTCGGTCTTCGCAAGACTGACCG
The DNA here is from genome assembly GCA_030015575.1 of Agapanthus africanus. Lineage (NCBI taxonomy): Eukaryota > Viridiplantae > Streptophyta > Magnoliopsida > Asparagales > Amaryllidaceae > Agapanthus > Agapanthus africanus. Next base: position 445,632,711 of record CM057347.1, on the reverse strand, counting down.
TCCCAACTCCTACTCCCGCTCCAGCTACTCAAAAGGCATCAGTCTTTAATAGGCTGACACCGGCTACAGCCCCTCACCTGAACAGGGGGCAAGATAAGGCCGTCCCCGTCACCGAGCCAATTCCCACAACTCGACATGCTCGACGTCGCCATTGGCGCCGAGTGAGGAAAGCCAGAGGTAGTTCCCCTTCTGGGTTAACTCCACCAGCCCCGACGACGGAAGTTAATGCTGCTGTTCCAACTGGGAACAGCTTTGAACTGCTAAATAAAGTGCGTAGGAATTCTCCTGCCGTTGTACTGAAGAGGTCTCCCCTTCCGCTGGAAAGGGCTGTAGAAGCAAAGCCAGAACAGCCCCAATCCCCTCAACGGCTGTCCTCCAAAATCTATAAAGTCTGGCGGCAGGCCCGAGACTCGGTGATCGATCCAAATTTTGTTAGTTATATGTATGCCCTAGAGGCCATTACTATACATAGGATGTATATTGTAGTGGGTGCTTGGACATATATAGGGAGGACTTTCTTGCTCGACATGATAGTATGCTATCTGGTTGATCTTTACCTTAACGTGTACACTGATTGTCTCTCTGTTACATGTTGGTAAAGCCCTTAGGATTTGTACTTGACTACCTGGACTATGATGCGGATCATACTAGTGGGGACATGGTAGTCCATAAGTACATCCTTCAAAGTCCCTAGTCGTGGGTATATCGAGATGGGGCATCGATATACCAGAGTAGACTAGCGTATACCTTCTCGACCCATACAGATGGGCGATGGATGATCCCACATCCATTGGTGTTTGACATCGGAGATGATATACGGGTACTCAGTGGAGACTGGGTACACTGGACGGACTCGCCAAGAACTCCCAGATGGTATTATACCTTACGTCAGATGGCAGTTCTCTGGTGACACTGGTACAGAGTAGTCTGTTGACCCGAGATCGTCATAGAGTCTTGTGTGATTCCCACTGTGCTTTGATTTCCACCTTACCACGTCCAAGAGGGCGTGCAAAACGGTGGCTTTTGGGTACAGTCCCGAGTCACATGGAGGCAATGAGCGATAGGAGGGGATTCGTCTCTCCCGGTATAGGGAGTTGATGTTGCGCTGTGTTCGATTGGCTATAACCGGAAATCCCTGGCCAGGGTTGCTGAGATTTACTGGTAAGTGTTATCAGTAGTTTCTCGAACTGTTATAGACCTCATATCGACACGACTTATCAAGCTATTGGGGTCTGACGTTTACCACCCCTAGGCGAGATATGCGACATATCAGACGACGAGACCGGACTGTACGGTAAGTGTTACTGGTTGGATTCACAGGAGTGTGAGCGGGCTTGCTCGTCGATCTTCTGATCGCTCAATACCCGGGTGGCCGTTACGTTTAGCAGACCGCTTGCGGCTTGTGGGTGTTTGATATGATCATCACCTGCTGCCGGCGTATTGACGAGTCTTTAGAGTCCTACACAGAGGTTTCCTGGCTCAAGCAAAACGAAATAGGAGCGCATATGAGATATGTGCGGGACCGAAAATAATGCGTGTATGTGATACCGTATTCTATTCTCGCGATGAATGTATCGAATGGTTGTATGTGATATAACCTAGTTATCGAATCAAGGATTGATTCGATAAATCGATACATTGTATACTAGTCGGTTGTATGCGACATGACCGGATCATTGAATCAAGTGTTGATTTAATGATTTAATGCATAATTATATATTTGATATATTACTTTGCATTAACTAGTATTGGTTCACTTTAAATGGATTTTCTCACTTGAAGTTCACAAGTTGTATATGTGATATACTTTTGTGCACTTGATTGTATCATGTTTGATGATACATGCTCACTAGGGTTTGTGTAAAGATTAAACCATGGTTGTGTAATGGTTAGGGTTTTCCTTTTATTTATTTATTCATTTATTTATTTATTTCCTTATGGAAAAGAAAATGAAAGAAAATGGTGGCTTATTTTGTTTGATTTTGAAGCTTCATGAAGCTTTGACTAAGTGACCATTTTGTCTCATGCTTAACCCTAACCATTCCACATAACCCTAGTTCATTCTTTACACTTGACCATGGTTATTATTATGATAAGTATTCTTTTTCATTTCCTTTTTAATTTAACTTATCATAAGATTATCTTCATCTTCTTCTTCTTGAAAGATGAAGAAAGCTAGCTTCATCAATGGCAACTTGAGCAATTGAGTGAGAAATCCAATTCTAAAGTGAACCCACCTCCTATTTCTTCATCCTCTACCTCTTGCCAAGTAGTATAGGGTGTTTTCTTCACAAGTTTCATGACTTGGTGAAGTGGGAGCTTGATCTTGTGATGCCTCGACGTAGATCATCTTCGGCATCGTAGTCGATGACCTAGCCCGCCCATTTTTCCGATGAAGCCGACGCTAGAGCCCGGGATTCGATTTGGACAGCGAGGAGACTTCATTGCGGTGCTATGGAGGTGGAGGACCGGATCTACAAAGGTTGTATTTCCGTTCTTGTAGTTAAGTTGTTAACTAGTTGCATCTTTCGCCTAAAATTCTAGTTAACGATCCGTATTAGGGTTTCTCGGCACTTGTAAAATTTGAAATTGGCATGGTCGATGCCTTGTGAGACCTCATTAGAGTGCCTAGGAACCCTACAAATTTCTCCCGCCAGCACAAGAAACTGAAGGTCCAAAAGGAAGTCAGCCATACTGCTAAGCCACGAAAAGCTGTCTGGGTGCCCACCTCGACGGCTCCCTCAACTTCGACCGCTCCTGAGAAAAGAAGGCCGGAGAAGATCCCTGTGCCGGCAACAAAAGTCAAAAGCACTGAACCCGAATGCCCTAAGTCTGGGGGCATGGTGGTACATACCGTCTACATAGCGTCCGGAAAAGAGGATAGCCGTATATCCACAGGTCATAGACCGCTTACGCGATCGGTGACTAAAGCTCAAGAGCAGCAGCAGAAGCTCCAAGAAATGATGACTGCGATGGCCGCACTCACCGGGCCAAAAGAAAGCCCAGAAGCATCCTCGGATCAACGCCAAGAGCAAGAAACCGATGCCGAATTCCTTCGGAGAATACTGGAAAAGAAGGACAAAGAGGCTGCGGAACAAGCAGCCAATATAAAACGAATGGCCCTTCTGTTCCAGGACATGGTGGGTATGATGATCCAGCAGGATCCTCCTGCTGAAGATCCTCCGATTGTCCTCGAAGATGACAGGGGAGAAACGTCAAATCCACCGCCGGCTCTTTCAACAGCCAAGAAGGAGACAATTTCCAAAGCTGCCATGGATGACTATATAGCTCATCAGATACGAGTCCACCAGGAAAATGAAGCGGCCGGTCAAGTTGTCAAAACTGGGCGACCATATTCGAGCTAGTATGATCAGATCAAATACCCGCCGGGCTACACGATCCCAAAATTCCATGTCTACAAGGGGACAGACAATCCCCATCAACATGTTTCCCAGTTTAGGGGTCTTTATGGCAACACCGGCGGCGATGATAAGCTTCTGCTTCGCTAATTCGTCGGCAGCTTATCGGAGACGGCGTTTGAATGGTACTCCGAGCTTCCGAACGACTCCGTCAAAACTTTCGCTGAAATGGAGTTGTTGTTTACCCAGCGTTTCGCAAGCGCTAGCGAGCGTACTCCAATAACATCTTTGATCAATGCAAGAGTAAATCCGGGCGAAACTTGGGTTCAATATGCAATCCGATGGCGGAACTTGTGGTCGAAGTGCGAGCAGCGCATCGAAAAAGCACCAGCGGTGGGCATGTTCGTGGGCACCCTAGACCCTCATGCAACTATTTCACAGTTCATGATATTCTTTAAACCGACCCCGTTCCAGGCGTTAATTGATAAGCTAGCCCAGATGGATCAAATGGGTCACAGACCGTCTCCCCCGAAGCCAGAACCGCGGAATGACAAGGGTAAAGGGAAGGCGACCTTCGTTGCGAACACCCAACAGCAGCCCAGTGCCCCAAAGCTAACAGATCAGCTGGAAGAGAGACGGCACTATTACAATGAGAAAATGAAGTGTCCTTACTCATTCCCACGAGACAAGATGAAAAGGTTGTTCGAGCTGGCTATGCGCAACAGGCTTATCAGTTTGCCGAATCTCAGGCGACCGCCGCAACCCAGCAAAGTGAATAACCCCAATTACTGCCCTTAACATCAAACGGTAAGTCATCCGATCGAGAATTGCTTCGTCTTTAAGGGATGGATCGAAGATCAGTACCTACAAGGCAAGTTTGCGCTGTCCGAGAAGTGGAAAGTAAACCCACCGCGACCGCACACTCCTAAAAAGATGGACACACCGGGGGCGACGTGTTCTTTTGTTGAAGAAGCTCCATGAGAGGTCGTGCTTTCAGCCAAAACCAAAAGGATGCTGAATGATCTTCATACATTCCCAGCGATCAGGTGGAAGAACCCGTTGGAACCTCAGATCATTGAAGGGATGCTGAAGCCACGCCCAACTCCAAAGATTGGTGGTGATGGCCCGAGCACTTACACCCAGTCGTCAAAATCTTCAAAGAAGAAGAGATCCAAAAAGCCCATGAAGCCTAGCGACAAGCGCACGGACTTACAGAAACATATCGACGTGCTGGAAGAGTACAATCAAAAGGCACGGACTCCTATCACGCTCCAAGAGTTCCTCAGCCACGTCTTTCAGGAGGAAGATGATGGAGAGAGCTCGTCGGATGAATCCGAGAGATACGTAGCAAGTTGTCATATGATCTCCCACTCGTTTACAGACGATGAGAAAACTCCTTGCACTGAGAAGCTGGGGGCAGATCCTAAACCGGAACTTCTGAGGACATCAGATGAAACAATTGATGCATAACCAGCATCATCCCAAGGACATCGTTTCATTTTGGCGACAACCGATTACTTCTCCAAATGGGCAGAAGCAGTACCGCTGAAGGAAGTGAAGACGGAGAATATCCTCCATTTCTTCAAGACGCACGTCATTTATCGGTTTAGAACTCCGCGACGGATCATCTCCGATAACGGGCCAGCCTACAGAAACCACAAGATCAGCCGCAACAACACAACATAGACTGGAGATATTCCTCAGTTTATAATCCCCGAGCTAACGGTCTAGCTGAGGCTTTCAACAAGACCTTGACGAAGATTGTGAAGAAGACGGTGTCCCGAGATAAGAAGGACTGACACGAGAGACTGCAAGAAGCTCTCTGGGCATATCGAACTACGTTCAAGACGGCCACGAACACTACGCCGTACGCGTTGGTATTCGGTACAGAAGTATTACTCCCCCTCGAGATAGAGTTACCCTCTCTACGAGTGGCAGTCCATTATGAGCTAACGGACGAAGAGAATGCTCACCTTCGCCTCGAGGAGCTCGATGCCCTTGATGAAACCCGGCTCCTGGCGCAGCAAAATCTAGAAGCTTATAAAGCAAAGATGGCGCGCTCATATGAAAGATTGACCAGGCCGAGGACATTTCGCCAAGGCGAACTCGTGTTAGTGGTCAAAAGACCTATGATCCCCAATCGCGCTAAGCGGGGAAAATTCGAGCCGAACTATGAAGGCCCGTACATCATAGACAAGGTCTACCAGGGTAGAGCCTATCTACTCATGGATATGCACGGTGAAAGACCTTTCAGGCCAATAAACGGTCGCTTCTTAAAGAAATACTACGCCTAATGAGTTACGGTCTAGGTCAATGATAGATGACGACGACTATGTCCGCTCGCTATCTTCCTAAGCCCAAACTCTATAAGTAGTAGCCGGCCTTCTTCAACAACGGACCGAAACGTCCTTAAACTAATGACGGACCACTACGTCCTAAAACTAGCTGTTGACCGAGATGTCGATAAATTACGGTGGATTGCAACATCCCAAAGCCGATACAAAAAAAAAGAATAAAAAAAATAAAATATATAAAAAATAATAATAAAAACGGTATGTCCATAAGCAAAATGGGCACGGATGAAAACCCGAAAGGGCTCCGTGAGTAAAAACAGTAGGGCTACCGGCGAGTCTTGTGAAAATCTGAAAGGGCGCAACCTCGTTAGAAAAAAGAATTAAAATTTTTTTTAAAAAAAGACGGTATGTCCATAAGCAAAATGGGCACGGATGAAAACCCAAAAGGGCTCCGTGAGTAAAAACAGCAGGGCTACCAGCGAGTGTTTGTGAAAACCCGAAAGGGCGCAACCTCGTTAAAAGACACTTACAGGGTCCTCTTGACCTTATAAGGAGAAACCACCCGCGTGAGATCCTTACGACTCACAAGGGAGCAATACACTTAGGGATCCTCACGATTCCTAAGGAGAAATTACACTTACGAGATCCTCACGACTCGTAAGGAGAACTCTCTTATGGGACCCTCACGGCTCATAAGATTTGAAAATCTTAACTTATAGAGACCTGAACCTGTTCTTAAGCAACCCCCGCAACCTTCGATATTGCCCTACAAGTGGCTCAATACTGACCCTTGTATACAATCCATGGGCGCGAATAAATATTTCCCTAACCAAGTCCCATCCGTGACTGGGGATATGTTCGCACGGTGAACAACCCTTGTAAGTCCTCTCGACTTATAAGGAGAAAGCACTCTTGTAGGATCCTTACGACTTATAAGAGAACATACACTTAGGAATCCCCACGATTCCTAAGAAGAAAACACACCTACGAGATCCTCACGACTTGTAGGGAGAAATACCTTTGTGAGACCCTTACGGCTCATGAAGTCAAAAGCCTTAGTCGACAGGATCCTAACCCTGTTTACTAAGCCACCTTCGTTCAACATCGACAGAGGCAAATGATGATTCGCTCCTGGCAATATCCCAGTTGTAGCGATACTGATGCCGAAACTGGTGTCTAATCCCAAGCTTGCGGCAAAAAGACAGCAAGCCACACATGCATACGAAATAGTCGAAATGATGGAGCAACTTGCAAAAAAATCAGCAAGTAAAAATGTATGCATGAAAAATAGCCGAAATGATCGGGCAACTCGCAATAAAAAGCAGCGAGTAAAAATAAAATAAATAGCCAAAATGATTGGGCACCGCGAAATATAGCCGAAATGATTGGGCAATCGCAACTTTCGCGATATAAAAGTTGAAATGATAGAGCATCACGGAAAGAAATAAAATAAAATATATATATATATAATGAAATTTATGCCCTACAGGCGATATCACAGCAATCCCTGTATACAATCCAGGGGCACAAACACAGAAGGAAACACATCTTCCCTCTCCATGCTCCATCAGAAAATGGAGCCAAGTCTTGACGGCAACTCATATAAAACCTGAAAGACAATCGGAGATCATCTCGCACCAGCGCGGAGTGGTCACCACCTTGACGTTCGTCTCAATACAACAGACGAGATGTCACGACAGCGTTCTTCCTCCAATAGGATTCGAACGTGACAAAGCAAACGAAGCGAAGGCCAAATTCCTAGCTTCAGGGTCTTGACGGTAACTCATATAAAACCTGAAAGACCATCGGAGATCATCTCACACCAGCGCGGAGTGGTCACCACCTCGACGTTCATCTCGATACAGCAGACGAGATATCACCCCAGCGTTCTTCCTCTAGCAGGATTCAGACGCGACAATCAAACAACGGAGCCACGGCAAAATCCCTAGTTCCAAACCTCGACGGTTCACCAACAACCTAGAGACAACCGCGACACTCATCTCGATATAGCGGATGCAATGCCAGCAAACGAAGCGAAGGCCAAATTCTTAGCTTCAGGGTCTTGACGGCAACTCATATAAAACCTGAAAGACTATCGGAGATCATCCCACACCAGCGCGGAGTGGTTATGACTCATCGGGGCTCTCCAAAATGAGCCTAACCTCAAGTAAAAAGAGGCATGGCAAAATTCCTAACGCTTGCTCTTCCGACGGTCAAACTGCCTAGGAGGATTGCTTGAAGACGTCTTGTCCAGCCCCCGAAGGGATCAGAGACACGACAGTCGCAAGGCTACTCGAACAGCAAGATTGCCTATCGAGGAATACATCAGCCAACGCGACGGTACGACGGACAAAACCCTAAGTACCACAGACCCTAACGGACCTCTGTCGTAAAGAGCAGAGGTTAACTGTGACGTTAGGATATTCTTGCGAGAACTGCTCGATTCGTCTCGACTCGTGAGGAAATTAGTGTCTTTGCGAGAACTTCTCGATTCATCTCGACTTGTGAGATAAAGCCTTGGGCAGCGGGAATTAAAAAATCTGTTTCCTAAGCACTGGGACCCTGCAAGTCGGTCCAAAATGGACTCTTGCATACTATTCACGGGTCACACTCTCCAAAGTCGAATCTCGACAAGGAGGGAAACAACCGCTTACGGGTCCTCTCGACTCGTAAGAGGGAAAATTCTCTTATAAGATCCTTACGACTTATAAGAGAAAACGCACTTAGGAATCCTCACGATTCTTAAGGAGAAAATGCACCTACGAGATCCTCTCGATCCGTAGGGAGAAAAGTCTTTGTGAGACCCTCACGGCTCATAAAGTTGAAAAGCCTTAGGCAGCAGATCTGAACCTGCCTCCTAATCCATCACTACCTCTTGAAGAAGCTAAGACAGGATGCTCGCTCTATCATCTATCGACCATGTTTACTAAGGCAATATGCTGATAATAAAAGAAGGGGGAAAGCGCAGAGATGACACAAGACATTGCAAAAAAATGTGTGTATCTTTATTCATGAATTCAACTAAGTACAAGGCGAATCGTATAAAAGAATAAAGAATGGATACATATTATTCAAAGATTACAAGTGTATAATTGATACAAAGGCCGGTACTGAGAAGGAAGCGTCTTAAGTAAGCCCGTCAATTGCTCTCGCACTTCCCTCAATGCCTTCTCTTGATCGGCTGCCGCAGCCAACTCTGCTTCCACCTGAGCCCGCTTCTGCAAGAAGGATGAAAGCTGCTCCTCAACTGCCTGCTGGGCTGCCTCGCGATTTTGTGCATCCCGCTCGACGACGTCAAGCTGTTGCCTTAGTGTTAACCCGTCAGAGATGCATCGCAGAAGGCCTTCAAAGATAACCTTCAACTGTGCAGCATTTGCATCCACCTGAGCATGCAGTCGGGCAGATTTGCTCGAAGTCTCTTGGCAGTCCCTCCGCCTTAAAGCCGCTTCTTGTTCCAGATGGTGGAAATAAGAGGCGCCCTGCTTGATCCATGCCGCCCGTTGAGTACTCGCGGCCAAAATCTCGGGGGCAGGACGCATAAGCTCCAGCTGATGCAGGTGGGCCTCGATCTCCCTGCAATGATTAACCCAAGACTCGACAACGCCTTCATTATGAAAATTTACAAGCGTCGCCAGTATCGGATTAACCTCTGCAGCGAAATCTGCGGCAGATGTAGGAGCTTCTGCGTCAAGCTCCTCGACGCATCCGCTCAGCATGCTCAGACTCATCACAGCACCCTTTTAGGATGGACGCCTGGAAAATAGGCCCGTCGGCATTATGATGTGAGACTCGAAGGGGGCCGGAATCGGAACGACAGCTGAAAAACAAAACACAATCAAATGACGGTTCAAGAGATATGGAAAGGTCATCGATGACAGAATTTACTATACCAGTTGCAGCAGGTGGCAAAGCCGGGAGGACCGGTGGCGCGACTAATCTTACATCTCCTCCTTCGATCTGTAGCACTGCAATCAGGGCAAGGAAGAATCAGAAATAATTCCATTATTGAAAAAAGAAAGGGTATTAATTGAAAACTATACTCACCAGCGCCACTGGAGGAAGCAAGCTTCGACAGGAAGGAGAAGTGTGGGTGCAGCACCTGGTAAAGGTGATCAAAAAGCACTCCTGCAAAGACGCAGTAGTACAACGTCAATACATGAATTATACGGCCGAGAGATAAGACTAATAGGTTACAAATCCATACCTTCCAGCAGTTGCGACGGTGCGAGAGAAGGTAGAGAGGTGGCCACCGTCAAGGCAGTAACTGACGGCGCTCCCTCGAGCAAAGGGGCATCAGCACTGGCCGTACCTGCGTTAAAAACAAAATAAGCTCTGTTAAGAAGGGTTGCAGAATAAAAAAAAGGACGGTAACCTAAAAATTTACCTGATGAGTCGCCAGCCGAAACGGCGGCGTCTCCCTCCTCTATTGGCATGGGTTCACCTCCCGTTGCCTCATCGCCAGATTCTACGGGAGCCGTTATCGTGCTTGCAAGGCCAGGAGATGGCGAAGGACCATAAACAGGGAGAGCAATGATCGGAGCATTACCAGACTCTTGGGAGAGAGCGGTCGGCTCGTCCTCGGGAATCATGCCCGTCTCACCCGCTACCCCCTCGGGCTCAGCGGTCGCGGCCTTCTCGTCCACCGCTGCCATAGGTTCGTCGGTCTCAGCCGCTCTATCCGCTGCTGCTCCAGGATCAGTTGTAGCGGCCGTCTCACCTGCCGCCCCCTCGGGCTTAGCATCGGCAACCTTCTCAGGCATAATAGGCGTGACTGTTTCGTCAGCCACTAGCTCGGGCCCGGCAACTGCGGCTGCGCCTACCGTCGTCTCGGGATCAGCTGCCACCTGCTCCACCGTCCGCTCAGGCTCGACGGTTTCCGCCGCTCCTTCAGTTGGACTCGGCCCTGCAGGACAAGATATATAAGAATCGATAGTTTTACAATTCTTACAACAAAAGCCTCGAAAAACACATTACCTGAGGTGGATTGATCGTTGGCTTCCCGAGCTGCACGCACCGCCCGTCTATGAGCAGTAGACAAGGCGATCGGTGGCTCCTCGGAAGGAGTAGCAGCGGGAGTAACGGCACTTGGGCCCGCTCCCACGGCCAAAGCAGCGCTACGCTCCTTCGCTGCGCGCCTCAAGTGCTTCCTCTCCTCCCGGGCCGTCACGACGGACCTTTTTGAAGCCTCCCTCAGCAAGGCGTCGTCGTCCGCGTTCAGAGTTGCCTCCAGAGCCTTCAAGGCATCCATCATCGGCTTTTTGAGTTGGGTCTCTCGCGGCAGCCCCGAAGAGGCCGGGACTTCGGTAGCTGGCCCGGGGAGAATCCCCACATCGGCTTGCGAGGCAGGTCCTGCAATCCCTGCAATGAGACAAAGAAAAGGTTAGATTGGCCATAAAAAGGAGAATAAGACTCAGTGAGCCGAGACGTACCAACGCCCGATAGAGTGCGTTTCATCTCTTCCTCCTGGAAAGTTTTGAGAGAAGCAGCGATGGCTTCTTCGGTAGAAATGCCTGTTTAAAAAGGAAAAGCGTTAGTCAAAGACAATGATAGAAGTACGATGAAATGACGAAGAATACAACTAGTGATTACCTGATTGCGCGAGTTTAGACAACCACGCTTCGAGCCTTGCCGATCGCTCAGAAGCCGCGATGGCGGCCGCCAGATCGATGTCTGCTGGCTCTACGAAGAAACCCTCGTTGCTTCCGTACTCGCTTAGGCCTTCAGTAAGAGGGGCCTGAGGCTCTAAGCCGAGCACGGCATCAAGAGAAAGAACAGATTTCTTCTTCCTCTTCTGCGCGCGGACCCCGGTCACCGCCAAAATCAGCTTACACTTCACAGGCACCTTAGGACGGCGGGTCCCAATGTCCGAGCCCATCCCGGACTTAGGCGAAACTACATTCACCGTCTCCACTAGAGTACGGGGGGCTGGGGGCACGTCCGCGGTAGCACGGCGCAATCCGCGCGGGGGACTTAGCACGCACGGTGGCTCAGCTCCAGCATCTCTCAGCGGAGGAACGACCGAGATATTAAGGATCCGTGGGGCGCAACTCGGCTCGCTGATGAAAAAGTAAGAGCCCGTATTCAGACGCATGAAGTAATGCAGCGCGCTCCGCATCCCTTCTTCAGTGGCAGCAGGTTCCAGCAAGAAAGCCTCCAACGGCACTCCTTGATTATAGCTCAGTTGCTGGGAAAAACGATGCGGGTTGTATCTCATGAAAAGCGCCGCCTCATTTTGCCTAAACACCAGGAAACCCGGTCTGATAGAATATAAATGGAAAGTCTCCCGAGCTATCAGAACTGAGGCCCCATCTTTGAAAGTATCTTGCAATGACCGCACTGTGGTAGTAGACGCATTTCCGATGGTTAACACTTTGTCGGTGAAGGTCATCCCGTCTCCAACTGTGCGGGGACGAAAGAGTAAACCTCTGGCATCCCGTAGAGACGGATTTACAATTGAGGCGCCGACCAATTGCATAATCCGAGGGAAGCTGCACCTGTCATAGAACGAAGGACTTTTCTGCATACCAAAAACGCCAAGTGCATGTAGCTCAAGCCATGACATGAAGTAATGCATCGAGAAGATCACGTGCGGTACTCCAGGTCCATTAGCATCCGCCGCTTGACTAAGGCCGTGATACAGGTGGGCTAAGCCGGCGACCCCGACGGCCACTTTTACCCCAATGGTCATCCGGTGAGCTGGGTAAAAGACAGATGGCCTCATACGGCGAAGGTGCATCGGGAGCGCAAACCAGCTCAGCCATAGCCCAAGAAATCCTAAGAAGAATGCTTCCCCATCCATCCCAGGGACTGCAACCTCCGCAAAAGGGACAACCGGGGAGTTAGGAAGGAAGAAACCCTTCTGATCTACCTCCGTCGCTGGCAGGTTGTCCAAACCTAAACCGAAAGGGTCATCAAGCATGGCAAACTTAGCAGCTTCCGCCGAGAGGACTTTCGGGTGAAGGAAGCGAGCGATGAAATCCTCGAAATTAACCCCGCGACTCCCAGATTCGAGAAAAAGGTGCTCGTAGATTTTCAACACTTTGATCAGACTAGGAAACTGGTGTTGAACAGCATTCGCCGGAGTAAGGCCCATTATCACTGGCTTAGCACCGAAGACATATTCGTCCGTGGGAAGCAGCTTCTCATAATGCTCCCCTATCACCGGTAAGCCAGAAACTTCTGTGAACTCCTCTAAAGAAATCGACACTTCCCGGTCCAGTGCGAGGAAAGTGTGAGTAGGGATATTCCACTGCTCCAAAAAAGCCTTAACCCACCAGGTAGGAAGCGTAGGATATTGGAAGAGAGAAGTATAAACAGCGGTATTGTCACGCCCCGCTTCCCAGAGTACGCTAGATTGGGCACGTGACATAGCCAACCATGCTACCTGTGGGTAGGAAGTATCCATCCACAGTCACATTACGGCTGTAGAGATATCAAGAATAAGATAAAACTATCTAAAACATGTCCATATTCCAGAATAACAGGAGTCAATAATAAATAAATGCGGAAGCAAATGATCCATTACAAATAACTGAAAAGTGTATCCCATAATGCGGGCTCACATCAGGAAATAAATGCAGGAAATAAAACTAACTACTACTGAACTCACAGCTCAGCCTGCTGGCTGAAGTACTCCTGCTCGAACTGCAACAGCGGTACGGAATCTGGGCCATGCAAAACCCAGACGTCAGCGCGTCATGTCATCAAGTAATATAATATGAACAGTGTAGCAGGCAATGTAATATAAACATGAATACAGCAAGAATAACAATAATATGAATCATACCAGTACAGGGTAGCGTGCAGTGGGTAAACTAAACTGTTCTATCAGGTTTTCTATTCTAAAGTCTTTGAAATCAATTGAGTAATCCTCCATGTAACTCAAAGGATATGTCCCGTTACCCCCCGGGACCACGGATCAGGAATATGTGAACCAATAGTGGTTCTGTCCCGTTACCCCCCGGGACCACGGATCAGGAAAATGTAAGAGTCACGAATGGCTCTGTCCCGTTACCCCCCGGGACCACGGATCAAGTAATACCCTTTTAAGTTACACTTTAGTTTACACTTTTGATTTCCCCATACCCCCAAGTTATGTATGTCGAGTCAGGTATTCAGTAATCAAGAACTAATGCCAACACAGGATCAGGTAAAAGCAGGTTTGTCTGGATAGACAACAGGAACGGTCCATGAGGACTACATGTTATGTTTGTTGGCATTAGACACAAGATCAGGTAACAGGTAAAGCCATGGTACATTAGGTCCAGCCAGGTAATGTATAAAAGTGTCATATCATGTCAAGAGTGTACGGTACCATGTCATGTCAAGTAGGAAGTGTAACAGGTCATGTCAGGAAGCACAAGATGTCATGTGGGTACTCATAATCAAACTAACATAAGCATGTGTATAAATAAACAAGCATGAGTACTATCAGAACAATAAACTGGAACATATAATATGATATGCAAATAGATATAATTTCAAGGATATGGATGCACAGTTATCGATTAGGGTTACATTTATAGTTCCAATATTAATTAGGATGCAATTTATTAAACATGGAGTGTTAATATCACATTATTATGTAGTAATGTGATCTATGGATGCAATTATATGTATCTTAAATGCGATGGATGCAAACGGGTATCCGAAAAGTTATAAAACTATAAAATGGTAATGTGGGATGTACAACTAAGCAATATGTGATATAAATATTGATATAATAATATTAATATGGATAGCATATTCAAAGCGACTAATAACTATAAAAGTGGTATTGATTAACCATGCACAAGAAGGTTCCGTTCAGAAATTCAGCGTCACCCTAATTTGTAAAATAGCTTAAAAATAACAAACGTTCTCCAAAAGGGACGTGTCTTATACCAAAACAAAGATAATTCAATAAGGTTTTCAGTTTTATAAGTATAAGCATCTCAGGTTGTCCCTACAAAAAGTTATGAACATTCGAATTTGAAAGTTTGCTGCTGGAATTTCCCTAGACAGCAGTTTGGAGACATTTTCATTTGCATTTTACATTATTTAAACAATTTATTTTGCAAGTAAATATTTCATAGAGTTATAGTATTCTGAGTTAGCTTCGTAACGAACTAAAGAACGTATACTACTGATTTTTCTATGATTTATAATGAATTTTATAAGATAAGGTGTACAGTAAATTTGAGATTTGTCATATCCGATTTTTCAACGACGTTTCATGTGTAAACTATAAGATTTTCAAATGTATAACATTATAAAATGAAGATTATAAACTAATTAAAGATAATAATAATAAATATTACGACGATATATGATATGGTTGCAGTATAATGTAATCTAGTATGTCACAAGATAAGTTTTCATGATCTAGATTTAATATGATATAAACGGATGCAAACGGAACATCGAAACGTTATAAAATTAAACATGGGGCACTAGATTTAAACTATAGGTATGGTATTTATTTAAATAGGTATAAAATGAATTATATAGCATGTAACAAGATTAACTTGCCTCGATAGGTCGCGAATCCGGAAAACGGAACGTTAACCGTCGGCGGGGAAAACTCGCGACGGGCGCACGGTTCACGGAATGAACCCAAACGACGAACAAAGGAACCACACGGGTCGGGGTACCTCGCTGGAACGTCGAGAAGCGTCACCGGCACGACGGAATTCCGGCAACAAAAGAACAGTTAAAAAAATGAGAAACGAGACATGAAGCAAGAAGAGAAAGAATGATAAAGAGAAGTACGAGAGAATATATGAGAGAGAGAGAGAGAAAGTGGAGAGAGAGAGAGAGAGAGCTGCAGGTGGGGACCCACGGAATTAAAAGGAACATGATTGGCTAAAGGGGAATCGTTAGTTAGGGATAAATATTAATTAAAGATTCAAAACATTTTAAGGAACAGTAGGATATATATATAGGTTAATTTAAAGATTTAAAAGATAGGTAATGAACAGTAAGATATCAGGTTAGTTAGAAAAATATATGCGGTGGTTTTAATAATATTAAAATTTGGGATTTTGGCGCCAAATAAAACATTTCCAAATCGCGTCCGGGTCGAGTCCAAAAATTTTAAATTGAAATAATAGGATTTTAAGCGGGATCCAAATTTTAAAATTAAGTGTCTTATGATTAAAAAGCATACCCCCAAAACGGACACATGTACGCGCGCGTAGCCGTCCAAACTCGCCCATTTCACTGAACGGGACGAGAACACAATGCACGGACGCTACCACGAGGCTAGGGGTGTCAAGTAGGCCAAGATGAATATTTTCAATTTTATTTTAGATACCAAAATTTGTTATATGTAGAAATGACTTTGCCGGGTAAATTTTACAGTAAGCAACAAACAAGCAAGTTAAATGAAATGAGTACCACATTATACTCAAACAGTAACTGAAAATAGTAGCATTGGGCTCGGGTGTTACATTATACCCAACTACAAAAAGAATTTCGTCCTCGAAATTCCAAGAATACAAAGATAGATAACTACAAGAAAAGGTGAGGAAAGCTTCTGCCGGATTTCATCTTCTCGTTCCCAAGTGGACTCTCCATGCGAGCGATTACCCCAAGAAACAAGCACAATGGGGATAACCTTGTTCTTAAGAACCTTTTCCCTTCGATCCACGATTTCAATCGGTCGCTCCTCAAAAGTCAAGTCTTCTCGTACTGTTAGCTCCGAATGATCCAAAACGTGTGTTTCATCTCGAACATACTTACGGAGTTGAGATACGTGAAACACATCGTGCACATTTGCCAAGGACTGCGGTAACGCCAAACGATACGCTACCTCACCAACACGCTCCACGATCTCAAGGGTCCAACGAATCGAGGACTAAGCTTTCCTCGACTTCCAAAACGAATCACCCCTCTAGTCGGTGATATCTTCAAGAATACCAAATCACCCACGGTGAACTCTAGAGGTCTTCTTGACGTATCTGCCCAACTCTTCTGTCGGTCCTGTGCTGCCTTCATATGATTTCTGATAGTGTTAACCTTCTCAACTGTCTGCACAACCAAATCTGGTCCCAATAATCTTCGTTCACCGACATCGTCCCAACAAACAGGTGAACGGCATTTACGACCATACAAAGCTTCAAATGGAGCCATCTGAATAGTTGCCTGAAAACTGTTGTTGTTAGACAACTCTACCAAAAGTAGATGATCCTCCCAAGACCCCTTGAAGTCCAACATGCATGCTCTCAACATATCCTCAAGAGTTTGGATCGTTTTCTCCGACTGACCATCAGTTTGAGGATAATAAGCTGTGCTAAACTTCAATCGAGTCCCCAAACTTTCCTGTAAACTCCTCCAGAAGTGTGATAAGAACCGAATGTCCCGATCGGACACGATACTCACCGGTACTCCATGCAATGTTACAATCTCCTGCATGTACCGCTCTGCCAAAGTCTCTGTTGATTGACCAACCCGAAAAGGAATAAAGTGAGCTGCCTTGGTCAATTGGTCAACAATTACCCATACTGCATTGTTGCCTTTTGGACTCCGCGGTAAAGCCGTCACGAAATCCATGGTTATATGTTCCCACTTCCACCGAGGAATCGGAAGTGGTTGCAATAAACCAGCAACCCTTTGATGTTCAACCTTAACTTGCTGACACACCAAGCACTTCGCCACAAAGCGAGCAATCTCCCGCTTCATGCCCTCCCACCAGAAATGCTGTCGAATATCTCGGTACATCTTTGTGCCTCCTGGATGTACAGAATAAGCTGAACTGTGTGCCTCCTTCATAAGCTCTTCACGAACATCACCCTTTGGCACACACAAACGGCTACCATACCTCAACGAACCATCTTTGTGGATCAATAAATCTGTTCGTAGCCCGGCTTCAACCTGCTCTCGAAACTTTTGCAGTCTAGGATCCTGCGATTGAGCTGCTTTAATATTCTCGATCAAAGACGAATGTACTTGCAGCTGCAACAACTGTCCCGTAGAACGCGGTAGCACAACCTCCAAGTCAAATCTTCGAAAATCTGCGACGGTCTCCTTCTGCGTAGTTAACACCTGAATTACTGGTAACCGACTAAGCACATCCGGCACAACATTAACCTTTCCCGGATGGTACTTAAGATCAAGATCGTAGTCAGCCATCAGCTCCAACCATCTACGCTGCCTCATGTTAAGCTCCTTCTGTGTGAACACGTACTTCAAGCTCTTATGATCTGTAAAAACTTCAACCCTTTCGCCTAAAAGGTAGTGTCTCCAAATCTTCAAAGCGAAAATCACAGCCGCAATCTCCAAGTCATGAGTTGGATAATTCTTCTCATGGGTCTTCAGTTATCTCGATGCGTACGCTACAACCTTCCCATGCTGTATTAAAACACATCCCAATCATTTCCCAAATGCGTCGCTGTGAATCACCAATCCTCCGGAATTGTCTGGCACGGTCAGAATAGGGGCGGTTATCAACTTCTGCTTCAACGTCTCAAAAGCTAACGCACACTTATCCGTCCATATAAAAGGTACTTCCTTGCGCGTAAGCTTGGTCAACGGCTCTGCCAGACGAGCAAAGTTCTCCACAAATCTTCTGTAGTATCCGGCTAATCCAAGAAAACTTCTTATCTCAGCAACATTCTTTGGAATAGGCCAATCTCGAACTGCTGCAATCTTTTCTGGATCGACGGCAATGCCATCGCCAGACACGACATGTCCCAAAAACTTCACTTCCTCCAGCCAAAACTCGCACTTACTCATCTTCGTATAAAGCTTCTCCTGTCTCAACGTCTGCAGTGCGATCTTCAAATGCTCAGCATGCTCCTCAAAACTCTTCGAGTAAACCAGAATACCGTCAATGAATACCACAATGAACTGATCCAAGAACGGTGAAAAGATTCGGTTCATCAAGTCCATGAATACTGCCGGCGCATTCGTTACTCCGAAGGGCATCACTAAGTACTCGTAATGTCCATACCGAGTTCGGAACGCCGTCTTGCAAATATCTTCTATTTTCACTCGGACCTGATGATATCCGGATCGTAAATCCAACTTCGAGAATATCCTCGCGCCACTAAGCTGCTCAAAAAGTTCTCCAATGCGGGGGATCGGGTACTTGTTCTTGATAGCCACCCGGTTTAATTCTCAATAGTCGATGCACATCCTTCTTGTGCCATCCTTCTTCTTTACTAGAAGAACTGGAGCTCCCCAAGGCGAGTTACTGCTTCGAATCCAACCCTTTTCAAGCAATTCAGCAACCTGTTTCTTTACTTCTTCCAACTCTACTGGCGCCATTGGATAATACGCTTTAGATACTGGCGCTGCACCAGGAATAAAATCAATTGCGAACTCCACGTCTCTCCTCGGCGGTAAACCCGATATATCTTCAAACACGTCCATAGAATCACGAACAACAGCCGGCTCTTTACTTTCATCACTTCCATTGATGTAAGAATATTGTTTGCCGGCCTAGCCCTAAACTAGACCGGCCCGACCGAACTGCTTCCTTAACGCAACTATTGTCTGCTGCAAACTCCCTTTCATCCCAGATAAACTCTGCTGCTCTTGGCTGCTGCAAGTATTTGTGAGAAAGTGGTCAAACCCAGGGAGCCAATCTGCCTCTGGATGTCCACGTCCAGTCTGCGCATGAACCTCCGTGCCCTGTCTGCATCGTTGGCAACTAAAGGTCCAGCGAAACTACTGAGTCTCGTCCATTCTGCTACATGCACATCTACGGGTGCTCCCTTCTGCTTTAGTCCGATGAACTTCTCTTCCATTTCCTCCCGTGCAGTCCGCGGGAAGAACTTCTCCAGGAAACTCTTAGAAAAATCCGCCCACTTGATCGGCTTGAGCAAGCGGGTCTCCTCAACAAGCCACCATTCTCGGGCGTAGTCCACTAGCTGAATGCGTACCACAACAACTTTTTTTGTCATCTGGAATCTGTGCCGCAAAAAGCAAGTTCTCTGTGTCAACTAGCCACTGCCCCACTGGCAACGGCTCCTTTAAACCAGTAAATGTAGACGGACCCAACCGCCTAAAATCTGCTACGGTCCCTACTCGGTCAACTGGTCTAGCTCCAACATTGTTCACAGACTGCTGAACGATCTGCAAACCTTCCCGAAACGAGTCCGCTTGCTGCTGGATCAGCTCGGTCTGTTTCTTTGATTCTCCAGCATTCCTCTTATCACTCCAAGCATGGCGGCTTCGTCCACACGCCTCTGGTATGTCTTCAATTTCTTACCGGCCATAATCCTGAACTCAAAATACCCAACATTAGCATGATGATAGATTTTGAATATAGATCAAGGCTAGAACTCCAAGATACTTAAATAGAGTACCGCATTGTAACTATGCCGCGGTATCATAGCCACAATTACATAACTCCATCCAAGTCGCCTAAGTCCTAGAGATAACAAGGAATCATGTTTTCGAATCGATATGCAAAGGAAGTTTGCACATCGTAAAAGATATAATCAGGAAGAATGTGATTCAAGAATGGTAAAACGGTCAAGGTGGCAAGACATGTTTCCTAAACACGGGTATTCTGATTCGTGTATTGGGTACAATACCCAACTACAAAAGAATCAACCCGACTATCCTATGGCTCTGATACCAAAAGAACCATGTCACGCCCCGCTTCCCAGAGTACGCTAGATTGGGCACGTGACATAGCCAACCATGCTACCTGTGGGTAGGAAGTATCCATCCACAGTCACATTACGGCTGTAGAGATATCAAGAAGAAGATAAAACTATCTAAAACATGTCCATAATCCAGAATAACAGGAGTCAATAATAAATAAATGCGGAAGCAAATGATCCAATACAAATAACTGAAAAGTGTATCCCATAATGCGGGCTCACATCAGGAAATAAATGCAGGAAATAAAACTAACTACTACTGAACTCACAGCTCAGCCTGCTGGCTGAAGTACTCCTGCTCGGACTGCAACAGCGGTAAGGAATCTGGGCCATGCAAAACCCAGACGTCAGCGCGTCATGTCATCAAGTAATATAATATGAACAGTGTAGCAAGCAATGTAATATAAACATGAATACAGCAAGAATAACAATAATATGAATCATACCAGTACAGGGTAGCGTGCAGTGGGTAAACTAAACTGTTCTATCAGGTTTTCTATTCTAAAGTCTTTGAAATCAATTGAGTAATCCTCCATGTAACTCAAAGGATATGTCCCGTTACCCCCCGGGACCACGGATCAGGAATATGTGAATCAATAGTGGTTCTGTCCTGTTACCCCCCGGGACCACGGATCAGGAAAATGTAAGAGTCACGAATGGCTCTGTCCCGTTACCCCCCGGGACCACGGATCAAGTAATACCCTTTTAAGTTACACTTTAGTTTACACTTTTGATTTCCCCATACCCCCAAGTTATGTATGTCGAGTCAGGTATTCAGTAATCAAGAACTAATGCCAACACAGGATCAGGTAAAAGCAGGTTTGTCTGGATAGACAACAGGAACGGTCCATGAGGACTACATGTTATGTTTGTTGGCATTAGACACAAGATCAGGTAACAGGTAAAGCCATGGTACATCAGGTCCAGCCAGGTAATGTATAAAAGTGTCATATCATGTCAAGAGTGTACGGTACCATGTCATGTCAAGTAGGAAGTGTAACAGGTCATGTCAGGAAGCACAAGATGTCATGTGGGTGCTCATAATCAAACTAACATAAGCATGTGTATAAATAAACAAGCATGAGTACTATCAGAACAATAAACTGGAACATATAATATGATATGCAAATAGATATAATTTCAAAGATATGGATGCACAGTTATCGATTAGGGTTACATTTATAGTTCCAATATTAATTAGGATGCAATTTATTAAACATGGAGTGTTAATATCACATTATTATGTAGTAATGTGATCTATGGATGCAATTATATGTATCTTAAATGCGATGGATGCAAACGGGTATCCGAAAAGTTATAAAACTATAAAATGGTAATGTGGGATGTACAACTAAGCAATATGTGATATAAATATTGATATAATAATATTAATATGGATAGCATATTCAAAGCGACTAATAACTATAAAAGTGGTATTGATTAACCATGCACAAGAAGGTTCCGTTCAGAAATTCAGCGTCACCCTAATTTGTAAAATAGCTTAAAAATAACAAACGTTCTCCAAAAGGGACGTGTCTTATACCAAAACAAAGATAATTCAATAAGGTTTTCAGTTTTATAAGTATAAGCATCTCAGGTTGTCCCTACAAAAAGTTATGAATATTCGAAGTTGAAAGTTTGCTGCTGGAATTTCCCTAGACAGCAGTTTGGAGACATTTTCATTTACATTTTACGTTATTTAAACAATTTATTTTGCAAGTAAATATTTCATAGAGTTATAGTATTCTGAGTTAGCTTCGTAACGAACTAAAGAACGTATACTACTGATTTTTCTATGATTTATAATGAATTTTATAAGATAAGGTGTACAGTAAATTTGAGATTTGTCATATCCGATTTTTCAACGACGTTTCATGTGTAAACTATAAGATTTTCAAATGTATAACATTATAAAATGAAGATTATAAACTAATTAAAGATAATAATAATAAATATTACGACGATATATATTTTAAATGATATGGTTGCAGTATAATGTAATCTAGTATGTCACAAGATAAGTTTTCATGATCTAGATTTAATATGATATAAACGGATGCAAACGGAACATCGAAACGTTATAAAATTAAACATGGGGAACTAGATTTAAACTATAGGTATGGTATTTATTTAAATAGGTATAAAATGAATTATATAGCATATAGCAAGATTAACTTGCCTCGATAGGTCGCGAATCGGGAAAACGGAACGTTAACCGTCGGCGGGGAAAACTCGCGACGAGCGCACGGTTCACGGAATGAACCTAAACGACGAACAAAGGAACCACACGGGTCGGGGTACCTCGCTGGAACGTCGAGAAGAGTCACCGGCACGACGGAATTCCGGCAACAAAAGAACAGTTAAAAAAATGAGAAACGAGACATGAAGCAAGAAGAGAAAGAATGATAAAGAGAAGTACGAGAGAATATATGAGAGAGAGAGAGAAAAAGTGGAGAGAGAGAGAGAGAGAGAGAGCTGCAGGTGGGGGCCCACGGAATTAAAAGGAACGCGATTGGCTAAAGGGGAATCGTTAGTTAGGGATAAATATTAATTAAAGATTCAAAACATTTTAAGGAACAGTAGGATATATATATATAGGTTAATTTAAAGATTTAAAAGATAGGTAATGAACAGTAAGATATCAGGTTAGTTAGAAAAATATATGCGGTGGTTTTAATAATATTAAAATTTGGGATTTTGGCGCCAAATAAAACATTTCCAAATCGCGCCCGGGTCGAGTCCAAAAATTTTAAATTGAAATAATAGGATTTTAAGCGGGATCCAAATTTTAAAATTAAGTGTCTTATGATTAAAAAGCATACCCCCAAAACGGACACATGTACGCGCGCGTAGCCATCCAAACTCGCCCGTTTCACTGAACGGGACGAGAACACAATGCACGGACGCTACCACGAGGCTAGGGGTGTCAAGTAGGCCAAGATGAATATTTTCAATTTTATTTTAGATGCCAAAATTTGTTATATGTAGAAATGACTTTGCCGGGTAAATTTTACAGTAAGCAACAAACAAGCAAGTTAAATGAAATGAGTACCACATTATACTCAAACAGTAACTGAAAATAGTAGCATTGGGCTCGGGTGTTACAGGTATACAACCCAAGCCTCATCAACTGCGACTTCTTCGCTGACAAGATGTAGCGAGCCTATGGCAGATAACCGATTGGATGACGGGGGATCAGACCTATATTATATGGTTGCCTCCAGGGTCGCGCTTCGCCTTGACAAATACGGCGTCCCAAGATATCTAAAACCATGGGAGGCTGAACGGGAATTGAAGCTATAGCGGGATGAAGAAGGCCTTCTGAAGTCCAATCGACCATCTCCACGGCATACTTCACCGGGGGTGAGTTGGCGTAATGGATCGCCGTGATAGGCTCCGAAGGCACCATGCATGAAAAGCTTTGTCGACCCCTGATAATCTGATTGTACCATGATCCCCAAAGGTGAAGATTCTTATGTTCCGGATCATGGTCTATGATCAAAGCTAGGACCTCCCGGTCTACGGGTGCTCCCGGGAATCCTCCCTCCGAGCGAACGAATGGGAACGGGGCATCAAAAGACATATTGCCTGCAAAAAGAAGGGGACGGAGATCAACTGTCAGTATTGTAATTTTTAATTTCTAACGCTTGGCATTTAAAAATTTATACCATACTGCAATGCAGTAGAAAGGGGACCAAAGGGGGACCCACAAAATCCAGATGACAACACACCAGTTAATAAGACAGCCCCATCATTGGATGAGACTGTCAATTAATGAGGAAATCCCCAAAAGAATATTCTCATTAAATGAGAAATCCCTTGAGACAAGCAGAAAATCTTCCTTTTCAGAGCAAAGCTCTGTCACAGAGTGACACTTTTCAAACTCTGGTCACAAGGGAATAAAATTCCTTAAAAGTGCCTAGCTCTGTAATAATGATGGAAAAATCCATCAAAGAAAAAAATTAATTTCTAAAAAAAAAAATTAAAAGTTTGGGATCTTAAAAGATCCATGAAAAAAACTCTTAAGAGTTCATCATCAGAAGATTAAAAGATCTATGTTCTGTCAATGAGCAAAGCTCTGTTCATGGGTTAAGAAACCCTGAAACAAATTTTTGAGAGCAAAGCTCTGTTTGTGAAACCCCAAAGGGTTTTCTTTAGATCAAAAGATCTATAAAGAGCAAGGCTCTATTAATTAAAATTAATTTAATTTAAGATTAATTTTACCTAAAGTTTTTCTAAAAGTTCTAACTTTGAAAATGAGAGCAAGGCTCTGAAGTTCTTGAAAACGAGAGCAAGGCTCTGAAAATATAAATCTTGAGAAGATGATAAGCATCTGGGGAGGACCAAGGCTCCTATTTATAGGCGCTTATACGCCCCTTCAACTCCTGAGTTGATCTAACGGTTGGGATCTTGCCACCGCTGCACTCACATGTGCGCCACGTGAGCGCAACTGTGGGGGGCATTTGTTTCCCCCAATCAGAGCAAAGCCCTGTTTGAATTTCAAAATTCAAAAGGTGAAGCAACGCTTCAGATTCATTGCACTGCGCGCAACGCGCCACGTGTCAAAAGCAGACACGCCAGCGCTGCGCCTAAGACAGCGCACCCAATCAGAGCAAGACTCTATTTTAAAAATAAAAATAAAGGAAGCAATGCTTCAGATAACTTGCGCTCTGCGCTGCGCGGCACGTGTCAGCGCAGTTGCACTGCGCTCTGCGCTGC
The DNA here is from genome assembly GCA_030015575.1 of Agapanthus africanus. Classification (NCBI taxonomy): domain Eukaryota; kingdom Viridiplantae; phylum Streptophyta; class Magnoliopsida; order Asparagales; family Amaryllidaceae; genus Agapanthus; species Agapanthus africanus. Next base: position 445,607,745 of record CM057347.1, on the reverse strand, counting down.
GCGGCACGTGTCAAGCGCGGGTGCCCTTGCGCCAACTGTGCCAGCACTAAAACTTAAATAATAAATTATTTAATCAGAATTAAAATTCTAGAAAGATCTTTTAAATCTTATTAAAACAAGAAGATTATCTTCTGTAAAACAGAGGCCTTAGGATCAAACATCCGACGGTGGGGAAATATCCCCAGATCAATCAGAGAAAGATCTCTGTAACTAACCTAACAAACTAATTGGCCCTATATAAAGGCCCCTAGACTCCAAGTCTCATATAGAGAGCTCCTCTAAAAACTTTGAGAAAAACTCAAAGAGAAAAAAAGGAAGAATTTCTTCTAAAAAGATCAAAGATCTAAGAACAAGATCAAGATCTTCAATAAAAAGAAAAAGATCAAAAGATCCAATCATAAAAGAAAAAAGAAGTAATTTACTTCATTATTAGATCTTTTGATCTATATAAAGGCATTGCCTTTTGATGAGAGTCAGAACCATTGGTTCTTGAATTCTGAGGTAGAACCTCTTTAGAACAAGAGAAACTTGTACAGTGCCTTGCACTTTTGATCTACGCCTTGCGCTCCTAAAAACAGAGCACTGCGTTCTTGGATTGGCGCAAGTCACCAGAGCGCGCCACATGTCAGCAGAGCACTAGCGCAACGTACTGGCGCAGCGCACTGCGCTAACAGACTTGAGCTCGCCAAAGCGTGACACGTGTCACCTCCACATGCGCTAGTGCCTTGCACTCTTTAATTGGCGCAAAGCGCCTGACAAGCCACGTGGCGCACTGAATGCTATGCATTATTTAAAAGGGCAGAGCCCAAGTAAAGGCCTAACATGCCAACTGTAAATGACATGCATTATTAAAAAAAAAGGCAGAGCCCAATTAAGAGGTCCAACATATCAAAATAAATGCCATGCATTAAATTAAAGAGCCCAATTCTATGCATTACAAAAGGGTTGAGCCCAAATAAAGGCTCAAACAGCCAGAACAATAAAATGTTCAATTGAGCCCATATGCTCAAACAGACTTTAGTCCCAAATTGGACTATAAATCTCCCAACCAACTTTGGTTCAAGGGTACATCTCTGAACTCCTCTGATATCTGTCGTTGTAATCCTTCAACGTCGTCAGAGAGGTGACGAGTCCCGACGGCCATACATTCCATGGACCACCATGTCCCTAAACTGGCAATGGACCGCCATGTCCCTAAACTGGCAATAGACCACTATGTCCCTAAACTAGAATAATAGAGCCCCCAAATGCTCTTTTGTCGGATCTAAATGATCCTGGTAAGCTGATCTTAGTCTCAAATTAGACTAACGTATCCTTAACAAACATTTAAGTTGATCTTAGCCTCAAATATGGCTAACGTATTCTTAAACCAAAACCCCAAACCCAAATCTAAGAAAATACGGATTTGGACTAATCCACGTCCTACGGGCGACCACATAAATTAGTCTCCGTATACAATCCACGGGCAACCACAAACAAAACAAACACCTACGACACGAAGTGACCAGCTGGAGAAGGAGAAAGTTGTTACCGCGATGCGGTAGCGTAATTAACTGCAGGGGCTTGCGCCTGTAGGGAAGAGCGTCCCTACAATAAAAACCCCCTCAAACGAGGGGGAATCTGACGAAGTCTGCTACATCGGCCGCATCCGTTTAAACCTCCGATATATGGTGCCATAAATCAACTTGGTATTTTCGGAGAGGTGGACGGATAAAACCAAAGAGCATCTGCCCCGAATCTCAGGCAAGACGTCCCTGTCGCGCCGTCCTTCGGAGGGGAACAACTGTGAATATCCCAAGCTTCCATTAAGTAATATACAAGCTAGTATGATACAATAATGGCCCCTAGGGCATATACACTAACAATCTCCCACTTGCACTAGGGCAATGTACTGGCGTATCGAAGACCTATCATCTCGAGTAGCCTTTCGAACTGAGTCTGAGGTAAGGCCTTAGTGAATGGATCTGCAGTGTTCTCCTCTGTAGGAACTCTCCGGACCTCGATCTCCTGTCGATCTATGATCTCCCTGATCAGGTGATACCGCCTTAAGATGTGTCTGGACTTCTGATGGGACCTGGGTTCCTTCGCTAAAGCTATAGCTCCGTTGTTGTCGCAATACAGCGGTATTAGATCAACAATGGTAGGAACCACCTGAAGTTCTGTGAGGAACTTCTTTATCCAGACTGCTTCTTTTGCGGCATCGCAAGCAGTGATATACTCTGCTTCCATCGTCGAGTCAGCAACGGTGTCCTGCTTGGAACTCTTCCAGCACACCGCCCCTCCATTGAGGGTAAAGACATAACCTGACATGGACTTGGAGTCATCCTTGTCACTCTGGAAGCTGGAGTCGGCAAAAGCCTCGATCTGGAGGTCTTTTCCGCCGTAAACCAAGAACATCTCCTTAGTCCTTCTCAGGTACTTAAGAATATTCTTTACTGCTATCCAGTGCTTCTCCCCTGGGTCTGACTGATACCTGCTTACCACGCTCAGTACGTAAGCTACATCTGGTCTGGTGCAAAACATCGCATACATTATAGAGCCTACCGCAGAAGCGTAGGGTATAACTGACATGCGATCCCTTTCCAAATCAGTCTTGGGAGACATCTCTTTGGATAGGGTGATTCCGTGACAAGCCGGTAAATTACCGCGCTTAGAATCTTCCATACTAAATCTTTTCAGTATAGTGTTGATATACCTAGACTGCGATAGTCCCAACATCCTCTTGGATCTATCACGATAGATCCGGATCCCCAGAATCTAAGAGGCATCACCCAGGTCTTTCATGGAGAACCTGTGTGACAAGAATCCTTTGACAGATTGTAGCATAGGAATGTCATTTCCTATCAATAGAATGTCATCCACGTATAAGACGAGGAATATGACAGTTCGTGCTACAATTTTACTATATATACATGGTTCATCTGGATTTTTGATAAAGTCATATTCTTTGACCGTTTCATCAAAATAGATGTTCCAACTCCGCGATGCCTGTTTTAATCCATAAATAGACTTAAGCAACTTGCACACTTTCCCGCTGCTCCCACTCTGATTGAAGCCTTCTAGCTGATCCATATAGACGCACTCTCCTAAACTACCATTTAGAAAAGCCGTCTTTACGTCCATTTTCCAGATCTCATAATTATGGAAGGCGGCAATGACAAGAAGGATCCGAATGGATTTGAGCATAGACACTGGAGAAAAAGTTTCGTCATAGTCCAAACCAGGTCTTTGACGAAAACCCTTTGCAACAAGTCTAGCCTTATAGATTTCCACCTGTCCATCTACACCAATCTTTTTCTTGAAGATCCATTTGCATCCTATGGGTTTTACCCCATCTGGAGCAAAGTCCAAAGTCCATACTTTGTTGGTGTACATGGACTCCATCTCGGTCCGCATTGCATCCAGCCATCTTACCGAGTCACCGTTCTGGATGGCTTGCTGGAAGCTAGTAGGTCCATCATTATCAATGACGCAATCCTCTCTATCCCCATCTATGAGAAAACCATAGTATCTCTCAGACGGATGAGATGGCCTACTACTCCTACGGAGGGGTTCGGGAATATCCTGTTCTTCTTGAACTACTGGTTCTACCAAACTTTCAGTAGTAGTTTGTGGTTCTGGAATTTCTTCCAGTTCTACTGCGCTCCCACTTGTTTCCTTTTCTAAAAACTGATGTTCTAGAAAATGGGCATTACGAGAAACAAAAACCTTTTGTTCCTCTGCGTAATAGAAGAAATACCCCTTGGAGTTCTTTGGATATCCCACAAACTTACACTGTACTGATCGTGCCTCGAGTTTGTCCGCATGCTGCTTTTTAAGAAAAGCTGGACATCCCCATATCTTCAGATACTGAAGATAGGGTTTCTTCCCACTCCACATCTGATATGGCGTGGTAGGCACAGTCTTGCTAGGAGCCCTGTTCAAAAGATATGCTGCTGATTCTAGCGCATAACCCCAGAAAGATCGCGGTAACTCAGCATTACTCATCATGGAACGTACCATATCTAATAGGGTTCGGTTCCGTCTCTCCGATACACCGTTATGTTGTGGAGTGTATGGAGGAGTAAACTGAGAGAGAATTCCTTTCTCTTTTAGGTAACCTAGGAACTCGGCACTTAAGTATTCACCACCTCGATCAGATCTCAGTGTCTTGATACTTTTGTCGGTTTGGTTTTCTACTTCATTCTTATATTCTTGGAATTTCTCAAAGGCCTCGGATTTATGTTTCATTAAGAAAATGAATCCATACCTAGAGTAATCGTCCGTAAAAGTAATGAAATATGAAAAACCATCTCTTGCATGTGTAGACATTGGACCACATACATCACTGTGTATGAGTCCTAAGAGCTCGCTCGCTCTTACTCCATGTCCAGTGAATGGAGTCTTTGTTATCTTTCTTTTGAGACATGATTGACAAGTTGCATAAGATTGATATTCGAACGGATCCAAATATCCTTCTCTATGTAACTTAGTTAACCTGGTCTCATTGATGTGACACAGTCTACAATGCCATAAGAAAGCCTGGTTTATATCTGGAGACTTTCTTTTTAGTGTGTTCTGGATATTGAAAATCTGTAATTGGTTTAATACGTATATACCGTTATCTAGTGTACCAGACCCAATCAAACCATGATTAAGGTGGATGTTAACAACATCGCTTACAAACGTGAAATCATAACCTTCTTTTGATAACAACGATACTGATATGATATTACACGTTAAACTAGGTATACAAAAACAGTTGCGCAAAACCAAAATATGTCCACTCGTCAATCCTAGGTGATAATCCCCTACGGACACAGCACCCACGCTAGCTCCGTTAGCAACCTGGAGGGTCATATCACCAACCTTCAGCACTTTACGGTCTCTCAGTGCCTGCAATGAATTGCATATATGAGATCCTGATCCGGTATCCAATACCCAGGAAGCAGAGTTGATTGACAAACAATTTTCAATTACAAACACACCTGAAGTCGAAGCCACAGCTTTCTTCGGGTCCTGGTTCTTGGCAATCCAAGCTTTGCAATTTTTCTTCCAATGGCCTTTCCTACGACAGTGGAAGCACTCGTCCTTTGCCACTACTGGCACCGCAACCTTTGCTTTTCCCTTAACTCTCACCTTACCAACACCACCTCTAGGTTTGGTAGCGGCCTTCTTCTTCCTTCCTTTAGCCCTAGCCTTGGACCCGGAAGAGGAAGCACCGCGAACAAACATAGTGTGTGTTTCCCTTGCTTTCTGCAAGGTGCCCTCTGCACTCCTCAACATGTTAAGGAGTTCTGGAAGTTCAACTTCTTTTCCTTGAATGTTGAAATTCAGAATAAACTGGGTGTAGGTGGAAGGAAGGGACTGAAGAACCAAGTCTGTATATAGCTCGTTCTCTAAAGTCATCCCGAGGTCCCCGAGCTCTTCTATATAGCCAATCATCTTTAGGACATGTTCTCCTACAGATGATCCGACGGCCAGCCTCGACTGAAACAAGTTCTTCAAGGTCTCGTATCTTACTATACGAGATTGCTCTCCATACAGATCCTTTGTGTGGAGAAATATGGATTCAAGATCCATATCCTCGTGCCTCCTCTGATGTTCATTATTCATAGAGGCAAGCACGATGCATTTGGCCTTCGCGCAATCTAACTCCCAGGTCTTGTGGATTTCCTTATCCGCAATACTGGAATCTGGAATAGGGACAGCAGGTGCCTTAGCAGTAAGGACATACCCCAATTTGTCATAAGTCAAAGCCATCTTAACATTCCGGAATCAATCTTTATAGTTTGGCCCTGTCAATATATTTTTTTCTAATAGTAACTTAAGGCCTGTCATGTTTTGGGTCGCTGCAATGAGAGAGAGAGGGAACACTTTAGCATGATGCTCTTGCAAGTTTAGAGTGATTTTTAGTTTATCTAAACTGGATGGCTCCCACTGTTTTTCGAATTCCTCTTCAAACCAAAAAGGAAGAACTAGTCAGGACTATTCTCACCGTCCAATACTTGCTTAACCGTTCAGCCAGGCCGGTGTCGGTACTTCGAGGGAGGTTTTACGACGCTTTCGCGAAGTTCCTTAATTAAATAACCTCTTTTCTCTGGGGGCGTAGCCCCGCTGACACCTTTCTCGATACCTACTTGGTTTATAGCATTGATCGTTAAGTGACGAATCTCCTGATGAGTAGCGGATACTCACAGTAGGATCGAGATCCAAATATCATCGTGTGATAAAGCTGAAGGAATCGTACCAAAATTATCACACTCCAAATGGTATGCAACTCTTTGCAAATTTCAGTTTCTTTAGAAATTCCCGATATAAATTTCTGCCCCATGCTCTTATGACCTTGGCGTTGGTCAAAATGTCATAAGTCACATGTCAAGTTCTACCCATCATTATCTTGTTAATTTGAACCCATGTTTCCCCCAATCAGAGCAAAGCTCTGTTTGAATTTCAAAAATTCAAAAATTAAAGTAACGCTTCAAATTCCTTGCGCTGCGCACAACGCGCCACGTGTCAAAAGCTGACACGCCAGCGCAGCGCCCGAGGCAGCGCACCCAATCAGAGAAAGGCTCTATTTAAAGTAAAAAATTAAAGGAAGCAACGCTTCAGATAATCTGCGCGCTGCGCTGCGCGACACGTGTCAGCACAGTTGCGCTGCGCTCTGAGCTGCGCGACAAGTGTCAGCGCAGTTGCGCTGGCGCAGTTGCGCTGCGCTCTGCGCTGCGCGACACGTGTCAAGCGCAGGTGCGCTTGCGCCAAACAAAAAAATTCTGAAAGATTTTTCTAATCTTATTAAAACAATAAGATTCTCTTCTGTAAAACAGAAGCCCTTGGATCAAACATCCAACGGTGGGGAAAAATCCCTAAATCACTCAGAGAAAGATCTCTTTAACTAATTTAACAAATCTATTGGCACTATATAAAGACCCCTAGACTCCAAGTCTAAAACACAGAGAGAACTCAGAGAAATCTTCTGAAAACTGTGAGAAAGAACTCAGAAAAAGAAGAAAGGTAAAACCTTTGGAAAAAAGAAGAATTTTTCCTCTAAAAAGATCAATGATCTAAGAACAAGATCAAAGATCTTCAATAAAAAATGATAATATTAATAAAAAGAAGTAATTTACTTCTTTACTAGATCATTTGATCTACATAAAGGCGTTGCCTTTTGATGAACCATTGGTTCTGGAATCTTAAAAGATTCTATTCTTTAATCCAAAATTGGATCAAGATAATTAACAGTGTCTTGCACTTTGGAGTTTGCACTGTTGCGCTCCTTGGATTGGCACAAGCCACCAGGGAGCGCCATGTGTCAATCTGCGCCTTGCGCTCACAAAATATAGAGCACCGCTCTTTAAATTGGCACACTGCACCAGAGTGCGCCACGTGTCAGCAGCGCACTGTGCTAACTGCGCTTGCGCTCATCAGAGCGTGACACGTGTCACCTCCACATGCGCTTACACTCATTAATTGGCGCAGAGCACTTGATAAGCCACGTGGCCACTGTCAGATCTTTAATGCTCTGCATTACTTAAAGAGGGCCAAGCCCAATTAAAAAAAAGGGCCTAACGGGCCTAATAAAATGCAATGCATTATTTTTAAAAAATGGCAGAGCCCAAACAAAGGTCTGTCAGACCAAAACAGATGTTGTGCATCATTTAAAAAGGGCAGAGCCCAAATAAAGGTCCAACAGAGACCAAGATTAATGCTATGCATTATTAAACAAAGGGCAGAGCCCAAGCCAAGGCCTAACAGGCCAACTACAAATAAAAATGTTGAACATCCTCAACTGGACTTAGCCCAATTCTGGCCGTAAGTTCTCAAATTAAATTGACTGAGCACGATTGCTCTCTTAAATCAATTTACACCCGGTTCAAGGGTACATCTCTGAACTCCTCTGATATTTGTCGTTGTAATCCTTCAACGTCGTCAGAGAGGTGACGGGTCCCGACAACCACGCATCGATACGGACTGTGGGGTCTTTAAACTCATGGACTTATGCGTCCTTAAACCAACAATACGGACTGTGGGGTTCTTAAACTCATGAACTTATGCGTCCTTAAACCAACGATACGGACTGTGGGGTCCTTAAACTCATGGACTTATGCGTCCTTAAACCAACAATACAGACTGTGGGGTCCTTAAACTCATGGACTTATGCGTCCTTAAACCAACAATACGGACTGTGGGGTTCTTAAACTCATGGACTTATGCGTCCTTAAACCAACAATACGGACTGTGGAGTCCTTAAACCCATGGACTAATGCGTCCTTAAACTCATGGACTAATGCGTCCTTAAACTAATATCCGTCCCCAAAACGGGAATGATGGACCACCATGTCCCTAAACTGGCGATGGACCACCATGTCCCTAAACTGGAACAATAGAGCCCCCAAATGCTCTTTTGTCGGATCTAAACGATCCCGTTTAAGTTGATCTTAGCCTCAAATATGGTTAACATATGCTTAAACCTTCAAACAGACTTTAGTCCCAAATTGGACTACAGATCCTCCAATCAACTTCGGTTCAAGGGCACATCTCTGAACTCCTCTGACACCTGTCGTTGTAATCCTTCAACGTCGTCAGAGTGGTGATGGGTCCCGACGGCCATACATGCAATGAACCACTATGTCCCTAAACTGGAACAATAGAGCCTCCAAATGCTCTTTTGTCGGATCTAAACGATCCTGTTAAGTTGATTTTAGTCTCAAATTGGACTAACGTATCCTTAATAAACGTTTAAGTTGATCATAGCCTCAAATTTGGCTAACGTATCCTTAAACCAAAACTCCAAACCCAAATCTAAGTAAATACGGATTTGGACTAATCTATGTCCTACGGGCGACGGCATAACTTAGTCTCCGTATACAATCCACGGGCATCCACAAACAAAACAAACACACACGACACGAAGTGAAATTCTGGAGAAGGAGAAAGTTGTTACCGCGATGCGGTAGCGTAATTAACTGCAGGGGCTTGCGCCTGCAGGGAAGAGCGTCCCCACAATCAAAAACCCCTTAAGCGAGGGGGAATCTGACGAAGTCTGCTATATCGGCCGCATCCGTCTAAACCTCCGATACACGGTGTCATAAATCAACTTGGCATCTTCGGAGAGGTGGACGGATAAAACCAAATAGCATTTGTCCCGAATCTCAGGCAAGACGAACCTACGCGGTCGCGTCTCTGTATTCGGAGGGGAACAGATTTTGGCACGCCCGGTGGGACCTTTTCCTCTTTCCACTCCACACTTCGTGTGTCGTCTTCGCGAACGAATCGCGGTTTGTTAATAGTTGCCCTAGGGTTTCAAGTTACTAAGATTTGGTCTCTTTCTTAGCACAGAAATCAAACAGCAATGGCGTCCAACTGCTCAAGCTGCTCCAAATGCAAATGCAACCGACGCTCCGCCTCACCTGGAGGTGTAGCCTATGGGCCTTATGCGGCCTCCATCCTTGCTATGCCGGTAGAATAAGTGACTCAGGCTATCACCGGTCTATTCTTCGGGACCATGCTCCCGCCAGCAAGCTTTACCATTCCAGTGCCCGTACCGGAAGCGCAAAAGAAGTCGGTCTTCGATCGGCTCACTATTACCACGACCCTCTCAACGGGTCGTCCAATGTCAAGCCGGCAGCCTCGGTCGTTACCAGGCTGAACCTGAACTCTGATGGGCATGCCAAGAAGCCCATGACCCCTGAAGTGGCCATCCTGAGGAAAATAGCCATCTCTGCTCCTGAAGTCGTCAAGGCGGCTTCTCCTCCCAGAGGGTCGGTCTTTGCGAGACTGACTGCGCCTGCTCCCGCTCCCGCTCAGAAATCTATTTTTGAACGGTTGGACACAACTTCTCAACGGACATCAGTCTTCAAGAGGCTGACACCGGCAGCAGCCCCTCCCCAGAACAGGGGGCAAGACGAAGCCGTCGCTGAACCAATCCCAACAACCCTTTACGCCCGACGTCGCCACTGGCACCGAATAAGGAAGACTGGGGGCAACTCTCCCTCTGGGCTCACTCCGCCAGCTCCAACGGTGGAAGTTAATGCTGTTGTTCCAACTGGGAACAGCTTTGAGCTGCTGAACCGGGTACGCAGAAATTCGCCAACTGCGGTGCTCAAAAGATCTCCTCCACCGGTAGAGGCTGTCATGGAAAAAAAACCAGAAAAGCCGGAGCAGTGTCCTCAACGGCTGTCTTCCAGAATCTACAAGACTTGGCAACGAGTCCGAGAATCAGTGATTGATCCGAATTTCTCTCACCAACATAAGAAGCCGAAGGTCCGACAAGAGGAAAACCCCCCTGTCAAGCAACGAAAATCGACGACCATCTGGGTGCCCAAAGCAACGGCCCCCTCAACGTCGACGGCCTACAAAAGAAGAAGGCCGGAGAAAGCCCCCATGCCTGCGGCGAATGTCAAAGGTAGTGAGCCCGAACGCCCAAAGTCCGGGGGTATTGTAATACACACCGTCTACATGGCGTCTGGGAAAGAGGACAGCCGTATATCCACAGGTCATAAACCGCTTACGCAATCGGTGACTAAAGCTCAGGAGCAGCAACAGAAGCTCCAAGAAATGATGACTGCGATGGCCGCACTCACAGGGCCAAAAGAAAGCCCAGAAGCGTCCTCGGATCAGCGCCAGGAACAAGAAACCGACGCCGAATTCCTTCGCAGGATACTGGAAAAGAAGGAAAAAGAGGCTGCAGAACAAGCAGCTAATATAAAACGAATGGCCCTTCAGTTTCAGGACATGGTGGGTATGATGATCCAGCAAGATCCTCCTGCTGAAGATCCTCCGATCGTCCTTAAAGATGACAGAGGAGAAACGTCGAATCCTCCACCGGCTCTGTCAACAGCCAAGGAGGAGACAATTTCCAAGGCTGACCTGGACGAATATATAGCTCAGCAGATACGAGTTCACCAGGCAACTGAGGCAGCCGGTCAAGTTGTCAAGACGGGGAGACCATATCCGAGCCGGTATGATCAGATCAAATACCCGCCGGGCTATACTATACCGAAATTCCTTGTTTATAAGGGGACCGGCAATCCCCATCAACATGTGGCCCAGTTCAGGGCCCTTTGTGGCAATACCGGCGGTGATGATAAATTGTTGCTTCGCCAGTTCGTCGGTAGCTTATCGGAGACAGCATTTGAGTGGTACTCCGAACTTCTGAATGACTCCGTCAAGACCTTCGCTGAAATGGAGTTGTTGTTTACCCAGCGCTTCGCAAGTGCCAGCGAGCGTACTCCAATAACAGCATTAATCAATGCGAGAGTAAAGCCGGGCGAAACCTGGGTTCAATATGCAATCCGGTGGCGGAACTTGTGGTCAAAGTGAGAACAACGCATTGAAGAAGTGCCGGCGGTGGGCATGTTTGTGGGCACCTTAGATCCTCATGCAACTATCTCACAGTTCATGATGTTCTTTAAACCGACCACGTTCCAAGCCCTGATCGACAAGCTAGCCCAGATGGACCAAATGGGCCATAGGCCATCTCCTCCAAAGCCGGACTCTCGAAATGAGAAGGGGAAAGGAAAAGCGATTGTCGTTGCCAATGCTCAACAACAGCCGAGCAACTTGAAGCCGGTGGCCCGTCAAAACATTATGCGTCCACGCGTACCCCTCGAGGAGAGGCTAGGATGCCCTTACTCGTTTCCTCAAGATAAAACAAGAAGACTGTTTGAGCTGGCGCTGCGCAACAGGCTCATCAATCTGCCAGATGCAAGGCGTCCGTTGCAGCCAAATGACGTTAATGATCCCAATTACTGCCCCTATCACCGAGTATTGGGTCATCCGATCGAGGATTGCTATGTCTTCAAAAATTGGATTGAAGACCAATACCAACAGGGCAAGTTCGCGTTATCCGAAAGATGGAAGGTGAACCCGCCGCAGCCTCACACCCCTAAAAAATGGAATACGCCGGGGGCAACGTGCTCCCTTATTGAAGAAGCTCCGTGGGAGGTTATGCTATCAGCCAAAACAAAGAGGATGCTGAATGATCTCCAGACGTGCCCGGCGATCAGGTGGAAAAACCCGTTGGAACCTCAGATCATTGAAGGGATGCTGAAGCCACGCCCAACTCCGAAGATCGGTGGTGATAGCCCGAGCACTCACAACCAGCCGTCAAAATCTTCAAAGAAGAAGAAGAAGAAATCCAAAAGGCCCGTGAAGCCTGGCGACAAGCGCATGGACTTACAAAAACAAATTGACGCGCTGGAGGAATACAACCAGAAAGCACGAACTCCCATTACACTCCAAGAATTCCTCAACCACGTCTTTCAAGAGGAAGATGAGGGAGAGAGCTCGTCGGATGAATCCGAGGAATACGTGGCGAGTTGTCATGTGATCTCTCACTCGTTTACGGACGATGAGAAAACTCCTTGCACTGAGAAGCTGGGGGCAGATCCTAAACCGGAACTTCTGGGGCCATCGGATGAAGCAATTGATGCATTCCTCAATGAAGCTCTGTTGAAGAGTAAATATGATCGGGAACGCGAGACGGTCATATTTAAAAAGGCCAAGCGCCGGCGACTGGATGAAAGAGTTGAGACACTCCCGTCAAATCAAAAGACACCCGTTGCGGATAAAAACAAATTCAAGACGAGGAAACGATTCGCTAAAGCCATATCAATGGGGATGAAGATACCACCCTCTGAAGGAAACACTTCCAGTGAAGCAGGGATGCACCCTTCCTATTGCTTATATCATCGAAAGATTTCGCACCCCACCGAAGAGTGCAAAGTTTTCAATAGATGGTGGCAGGGGTATGTCGCTCACCGGCAACATGTTAAGCGGGAGAAGCGCAGAACTCGTCGGGAACGGAGAAATACGATTGAGGAGCTTAGAAGAACTACCGGTAATTTTCGCATGGTTAACGCCGGGAGATCGCAGGTTCTTACATTCGGGAGCGACTCTGACGAGAAAATGGCTCTTAGCCCTCTCTTTAAAGAGTCCACATCGGGAAAAGAGGAAGAGCTGAAGACCTGCGAAAATATCCGGCTGCGTAATCGTACGCTACCCGAAAAGAATCTCGGACCCTCAAATAAAAAAGATAAAGGGAAAGAAAAGGTCTCTGAGGATATCGCCCTAAATGACCAAGTCATGGAAGAGCTAGCCGCCAAGGACCCGCCGAAGAAAAATAAGGTGGATTACAACGTTCTAGCGCATCTGAGGAAGCTGCCCTCGCAGCTCAGCATTCTTGACGCCCTTTTACTATCAAAAGAGGCAAGGGATTCATTAATCAAGGCACTACAGGAGCCGGAGCAATTCCAAGCTTTTCTCGCCGAAGAAAAGATGAAGGACGAGCTGGAGGAAGTACACACAGCCGATGTCACTTTCGGTGATGAAGACCTCCTCCTTAGGATGTGCGAACACAACCGCCCCCTCTATATCTCAGGTTACTGCCATGATATAAAGATAGGTAAAATCCTGGTCGACAATGGATCCTCCGTTAATCTCCTCAATGTCCGGGTATTGAAGAAAATCTGCATGAGCGTCCAGCACCTCGCTCGAGATAAGATCACCATCTCCGGATTCGACTCTCAATCATCAAGAACTCTCGGGTCTGTGATACTGACGTTACGCTTTGGGCTGCTCGTCACAGACATTAAATTCCACGTCATAGACGCCAAGACATGCTATAATGCTTTGCTCGGCCGACCCTGGTTACACGAGTACAACATCATCCCTTCTACACAGCATCAGTGTATGAAATATTTTAAGGATGGTCTCGAGTTTACCGTAACGGGAGAACTGAACCCATTCTCCGTGAACGAAGTCCGCAAATATGAAGATGCCAAATACTTCTTACCGGATTTCGAAGACACGGATAGGTGTCACAAGCCGGAGAACAAAGCTAACACCACCATCCCTGTCTTCGGGAGTGATACCGAGGAGGAAGAGGAGATAGTTTATTCGGGTCCACCCCAATAAAACAAGCCAGGACCATCCGCTCCTACGTTGATCTTTGGTAGTGACTCGGAAGATGAGGTCCATGCTATATTCTCTGCTCGGCCTTCAATACAAACATCCGCTGACGAAGAGCAAAGTCTGCAAGTCGCCATGGTTCCACTTAAACACCATAAAGAACTGGATGCGCTCGATACCTACAGCGTAGAGGAGCTGCGGACGTTCTATGTCCCTCCCAGAAGAGAAGGCGAAAAGGCAATTCTATTCTACCGCTCTGAAGAAACCAAAGTGAAAAAAGAAATCTGGCACGGTGCGGATCCTACGCTTGACAGGCTCCAGCCCATTCGTTTACCCAGATACTACACGGACGGACTAAAGAGACTCTTGAAGTGCCAAGGGATACCCTTCAAACAGACCGCTCGAAAAGCTAAGTTCTATGATAGGATCTGGAACGTTCCTGGAACTCGGCGCAAATTGCCTAACGAGAGAATGGAAGCAATCGTGCTTGGATATGTTCGGTCCAGGAAACGGGAGCTACTCCGCTACTGCTATGTCGTGCATAATTTTGATGAAGAAGGGGATGCTCAATGGGAAGATGCTAATCCTGAGCCAGAAAAAGTCCCCGATGCAAAAATGCCCAGTCATTCATTCGAAGAACAAATGAATAAACTTATAAGGGAAGCCAGTCAAAAAGTTCGAGACGACCACAACCGCGAAATGGCCATATACGAGAAAGCCAGGATGCAATGCCTCCTTCAACAGGCTGAGAAAGATGAAAATGTCGCTCCCTGACAACCCGTCGCAAAAAAGGCTCGACGCAGAGGCAGAAACAAGTCGAAAAGCGAAAAAGATGCTCGACAGCAACAAAGCGGGACTAAAAAGCCACGCAAGCAGGAATCAAGCGGTCCGGATCTATCCCTTGTAAAGAAGATGAGTCAAGTATACTCTTTTCCTCGGGACAAGACGAAGAAGATACTTGACCGAGCTATAAAATACCAGATGCTTACACTGCCGGAGTCCAAGCACCCCAAACAAGCAGGCGAAGTCTCTCACCCAAATTATTTCTCTTATCACCGAGTAATAGGGCACTCTCTCGAAGACTGCTTCACCTTCAAGAATTGGGTCGAAGATCAGTATCAGCTCGGCAAGTTCGCTCTGTCTGACAGCTGGAGGGTAACGCCGCCACAGAAGTATGAACCCAAAGCTACGAGAGCAGAACCAGATCCACATCGTTCTTGGAAGCGAGCTCGTACTTATCACATGATAACAATATCAAAAGAAAGGTCCGAGAACATGGATGACCTTTCCTGGTGCTTCGAAAACAGCAACGACGAGGTGATCTCAGAATTTCAACCAGCACCGAATGAGCTGGAGGATGGAATACATACTACTGCAGATAACCTCAAGAAAATTGAGTTGGGGATGGCGAACGACCCGCGACCAACATTCGTCAGCGAGCTGCTATCTGAAGAAAGGGTGGCTGCATTAAAAGACGTGCTTATGCAGCATAGAGATTGCTTCGCATGTAACTATTCTGAAATGCCAGGACTAGATCCAGAAATTGTTGTACATAAATTGGCAATATCCCTGGACATCAAGCCAGTCAAACAGGCGCCGAGGAGAATGCGGCTCGAGCTTGAGATGAGCATCAACGCCGAGGTCAAGAAGTTAATCGACTCTGGCTTCATCCAGGAGGTTCAGTATCCCGATTGGATCGCCAATATCGTCCCAGTGATAAAGAAAAATAGAACAGTATGCATATGCGTGGACTTCCGGGATCTCAATAAAGCTTGCCCGAAGGACGATTTCCCAGTGCCAGTCACCGAACTGATGATAGATAACACATCCACTTACGAAGTCTTCTCCTTCATGGACGCTCATCAGGATATAATCAGATAAAGATGCATCCCGAAGACCAGAAGCACACCGTTTTTCGGACCCCTCTGGGAATATTCTGCTACAAGGTGATGCCTTTCGGCTTAAAGAACGCCGGTGCCACCTATCAGAGGGCCATGACGAAGATCTTCGATGACCTCATACATGAAATCGTCGAATGCTATATCGACGACCTCGTGGTGAAAAGCAAATCGTACGAGAAACATCTCGAGCATCTGAAGATCGTATTTCAACACCTTCGACAATACAACTTGAAGATGAATCCTCTCAAGTGCGCATTCAGAGTTTCCTCGGGCAAATTCCTGGGATTCATAATCCGACACCGAGGTATCGAGATAGATCCGTCAAAGATCAAGGCGATCATGGAAATGCCTCCGCCAAGGACTCTCAAGCAATTGCGGTCTCTCCAAGGAAAGCTCGCGTACATATGGCGATTTATAGCCAATCTTTCAGGAAAGTGTCGTCCTTATAGCCACTTGATGAAGAAGGGAACCCCGTTCGTCTGGGATCAAAAATGCCAAAGCGCACTAGATGAAATCAAGCAGTACCTCCAGAATTCACCAGTGTTGGCTGCTCCGGTTAAGGGAAAGCCTCTCATCCTTTATACAACTGTCACGACCCAAGTTTGGATGTGACAGGCACTTAGATTGTATCATATCTAAAGATATGCACAAGTCCAAGTAAGCCGAAAACCAAGATCAAAATACCTTTTTGCGGAATTACTTATGAAAATTTAGTTTTTAAGTAAAAATCTCAATTTATGAAGTTAATTTATTAAACAAATAATAAAGGTTAAGTTTAGTTGTATTCTTAGTTGGAACCAACAATATTAACAATGAACATGAATATAAACATATAGAACATCACTGTGAATTTCATAAAGAAAGAAATAATGATACTGACCAACATATCTCAACTGTCCATATATATTCCATCTCTCATTCTAAGTCAAAATACAGGTTTGATGGAGACTTTCTAGATACAAAATACAAAATCAAAAAGGAAGGTTACTACACATGTAACCTACCTATCAAAAGATGGAATACAACTGCAAACATAGCTCTGCCTCGCAGCTACCCGTCCACTCTATCCCTGCAAGGAACTGTGGCACAACGGGGGTGAGTTGCCAACTCAGTGAATATGACTAACATATAACGGCGAATAAAGTAAATATGACAATCATGCTACTGAATATGAATCAATATGAATATGAGTATATGTGAAGTTCAACAATAAATCTCATGATACTTCGGAAATCACAACTCAATTAAAATCATTTCTCAGTGTCCATCAACGACACAAAACTTCCATTTCTTATAGGCATCATTCCCCGAATGATCCTGAATCAATAATACCGGTCGTTATCATCCAGATACACGCCGTATTTTTTTATCACTAACTCGGTATCGAGTAACCTCGCTAGGCTCCCCCGTCTCAATACGGCTATCCTGCCCCTCGGTCTCGACCGGGTTCACCATGTATCCAACTGTATATCTCCCCCACTCAGTATGGATAACGCGAAATCCGCGACCGTATATCTCCCCCACTCGGTCCGGAATAAAACCAAAACAGAAATCATCTTATGGTGGACATGACACATCAATCATAAAAACACTGGATTTATGTAATAGTATTCAAAACTCAAAACCATAAATCCTCAATTCTGCATTTACCTCATATATAACACAAAACACGCATAAAGTAACATGATGTCAATGATGCAATCTACTACTATAATTGTTATGTGAAATATGATATAAATCCATGTTAACAAGTATGATATTTAAGTGTAAGTGACATGGAAATATCGACGAGGTGTGTGTAGCATATAAGATGTGCACGTGGCATGACTCGTCGATAATTATGAAGTGTTCTAATCATCTAATCAATTTATATGAATCTATGATGAATGCATATTATCAATTTGACATAACGATATAAGCATCAAGTTAAGTAGAGCTACGGGCGAAACACGCCATCTTTACAAAATTCCCCGGTAGATGTTTAGTCTACTCACCGGAAAAGTCGAATCTACTCCGGAATTGCTAATCTTTTCCCTTTCCTCGCGGCTTCCGAAATTCTTGTATCCGAGTCTAAATTTACAAATTAACGTATATAAGAAAAACGGCTATTCCAATATAACGGAAATGAAAAACACGCTTTCCCACTTACAAGTTACATACTATCTGATTATATCAAGTTATTAACACTTAATCTTGCTGAATTTTAACCTTGTTCTGTACTGTTTCAGAAATTAAAACGCGACGTGATTTAGTCGTGTCGTATTTAGTGTTTTACGATACCCTTTCCGATATCTGTTCCCAGATTTTAACTACTGTGAAACTAATTTAATTAAACAACACCAATTTAGCCAAAATTGTGTGCTGTAAACTACCCAAAAGACCAAACCCACAAAACTCCCCCCATGGCCGGCGACGCCGGATTTTCATGTATGGCCGCCGGCCCAAAACCGGCCCCCTGGTGTCGTCTTCTTGTGGTTTATTCTAGTTGTTATCTATATCATTTTAACTCTGTTTAATTAATTTAAATATTTTCCAGATCAAAGCAGATTTTAACAGGCACTCAATTTAGCTAAAATATGATATTGTGTGACTTGATTTACTCTAAACTAAATAAGCTACAGAATTTAATCCCTACTGTGTTTAAGAGTTTTACCCTCCAAAATTTGCTGTAGGAATAACCCTCCAAGATTGAATTAGAGATACTGTGCGAATACTTTGCTGGAAACGAGCATGCTCTAAAAGAGCTCGGCCAGGAGCAAAATGTGCTCACTGTGGAATCAAGTTGTGATGGCAAAATGAAGTGGCTTATCAATTTATTTGGCTCTCTGTAAAATCAAGTGTGCAGTGGCTGTTGGTTTTGTGGATGTTTTCTATTAACTTCATAGCCACACTAGAATTAATAATCAACACCAAAAAAAAAAGGCCACGAAATTAATCATGCAGGAAATGAACAGCCACTTGTCTCAAGTCCACTTCTCAAATGCATGCAAGCTTCCACATCATTCATGAGTCACCAAGCCAATATTTAATCCTCCACCAATTAATACCAATTAATCCCAGCACACTCCAAATTGGCAGCCACCAAAATTAAACCTTGTGTCATGCTACTATGCAAAGCCTCATGCAAAAGCCCACTGCCCAAAACACCAAAACAAATGGGCCACGGAATTTCAAGGAGAAATCAACCAAGGAATTTGGATCAGTCCAAAAAGAAATGATGACTTATCAATTTATTATTAATTTAATTTATTTTATTTATTTCTAAATATTCCAAATGTTACAACAACCGCCCTCGAAGGTTCCTTAGGCGCATTATGGGCACAAGAGAACGCCAAGGGAAAGAAAGAGCACTCTACTATCTGAGTCGGGTTCTACTGGGGGCAGAAAGCAACTATTCCCCCATTGAAAAACATTGCCCGGCGTTGATTTTTGCGATAACAAAGCTCAGGCACTATGCGTTGGCGCATAAAGTCCGTCTCATTTCGAAGGTGGACCCCCTTAAATATTTAATGTCGAAGGCCATATTGACAGGTCGGCTCGCTAAATGGACCCTGCTCTTGATGGAGTTCTCGATAACCTATCAGCCTCTTAAGGCAGTGAAAGGCCAGGCCATCGCCGACTTCCTTGCTGAGCATCCGATACCTGCCGATTCTCCTCTGAATTGCGAACTGCCAGACGAACATGCGTTTGACGCGATCGACGGTGGTGATACCCGATGGGAGCTTTATTTTGATGGAGCATCCTCCATGAAGAAGCGCAAACAAAGCACCCCTATAATCAAATCGGGGGTAGGCCTCATCTTCGTAACGCCACACGGAGGGATAATGCGCTTTGCTTTCTCCTTAATAGAGCCGAGGACGAACAATGAAGCCGAATACGAAGCTTTGATAGCAGGCCTCGAGATCGCCATCGACATGGGAATTGAAAACCTCCTCATATACGGAGATTCTCAACTGGTCATTAGTCAAGTAAACGGTGACTACCAAACGTGCAAACCAGAGTTGGTGAAGTACGGCGAAAAGATGCAACAACTGTTGACCCAAATTCCTTCCTACACTTTGGAAAGCATACCGTGTGCAGAAAATAGCAAGGCGGACGCGTTAGCCAAGCTCGCTAAAGAACTGGCCGACCAGAACCTCGATGACGTAAGAATCGTGGTACAAAGCCGTCGAGTGCTTGCCCCCTCCGAAATATCTCTGGAATCATCCGAAGAAAAGGGAGCGACTGAGCAAGTGGCTATGCAAATAAAAGACCAGAAAAAGGCTGAGGATTGGAGAGAAGTCTTTATAGACTACTTCAAATCCCGTCGAACGCCTGAAGATGCGTCCTCAAGACATCAGCTTATGAAACGAGCTCTGTCTTTCGCCTTCGTCAATGATACTCTGTACAAGAGGTCGCTTGATTCTCTGTGGTTAAGATGCCTGGGACCTGAAGAAGCGAAAAGAGTCGTTCAGGAAGTTCACGACGGACTCTGCGGTTCTCACCAAGCAGGCCCGAAGAAGAAGTTAAAGATTAAAAGGATGGTTACTATTGGCCCACGATGATCCAGGACTGCCTCGAGTATGCGAAGCAATGTCACTCATGCCAGATCCATGGGGACTTCATCCACCAGCATCCAAATCCACTACATCCAACGGTGGCTAGCTGGCCGTTCGAGATGTGGGGAACTGACATAATCGGCCCCATCGAACCAGCATCGTCCAGAGGACATCGATTCATCTTGGCGACGACTGATTACTTCTCCAAATGGGCAGAAGCAATACCGCTAAGGGAAGTGAAGACGGAGAATATCCTCCATTTCTTCAAGACGCGCGTCATCTATCGGTTTGGGACTCCGCGACGGATCATCTCCGATAACGGGCCAGCCTACAGAAGCCACAAGATCAGCCGCTTCGCGCAACAACACAACATAGACTGGAGATATTCCTCAGTTTATAATCCCCGAGCTAACGGTCTAGCTGAGGCCTTCAACAAGACTTTGACGAAGATCGTGAAGAAGACGGTGTCCCGAAATAAGAAGGACTGGCATGAGAGACTGCAAGAAGCTCTCTGGGCGTATCGAACCACGTTCAAGACGGCCACGAACACTACGCCGTACGCGTTGGTATTCGATACAGAAGCGGTACTCCCCCTCGAGATAGAGTTACCCTCTCTACGAGTGATAATCCATTATGAGCTAACAGACGAAGAGAATGCTCACCTTCGTCTCGAGGAGCTCGATGCCCTTGATGAAACCCGGCTCATAGCGCAACAAAATCTGGAGGCTTATAAAGCAAAGATAACGCGCTCATATGAAAGATTGACCAGGCCAAGGACATTCCGCCAAGGCGAACTCGTGCTAGTGGTCAAAAGACCTATGATCCCTAATCGCGCCAAGCGGGGAAAATTCGAGCCGAACTATGAAGGCCCATACATCATAGACAAGGTCTACCAGGGTGGAGCCTATCTACTCATGGATATGCATGGTGAAAGGCCTTTCAGGCCAATAAACGGTCGCGTCTCTGTATTCGGAGGGGAACAACCCATCCGTACATACCCCTGACGTTGGACAAATGATAATACGACTGTCCTAAACTAACTCATCTATCTATGCAACAAATTAATACCCAGCAGCTATCAAACACTATGCCTTGGCATTGGTCAAAATACATAGCTTGAATACTACTGAATACCCAAATGAAATGACGGAGGGCTACGAATAGTTTTGGAGAAACCGTGAACGTAGTGAACTTGATATGATCGAAAAAACCTGATAGCTTTTAAAAGGAGTGGTTAAAGCTCCGCAATGTAAAAGATATCCTCTGTTTTAAAATAACCGAGTGGTTTCTTTTAAACTGTTCCAACGATTCAACTTTGGTTTATTTTCTTTGAATTAATATAATGCGTCCCATCAATTAACCTATCATTGCAGAAAACAACGAAAATACAACGTCCTCTTATGCCATCCGCATTCGCCACTGGGTCTCGTCATTCACCCGTTAGGTTACTTAACTAACGACAGAGCGGGGGCTGGGCTAGCGCGGGGGTAAAACATAAGTGACGTCTAATAGCTATCATATATAGATATTGTACATTCATCAGACGCAATAATAGGCATTCCAGATCACAGATGAACATATTGGATTTTCTACGAATCCGCATTCCTTTTGAGCCTGCAAAGAAAGACGGATTACACAGTCGCGATGAATAGCCAAAACCCCACCCTAGACCCCTACGGGTATGGCAAACTACCCGTCCAGTACCCGAAGTGAAGCGGTCTCCCTCAACAACGTGAGTAGGCCACTAAACACTTCAAAGTACCCGGTAGTTTGTGCACCCCATCTTGGGTCTATCATAGGAGCAGAAAACAGTAAATGAAATAATACAACGGTGGCTACAAGCTCAGCCCGAATGTGCCCCGCAAAAGAATATTACAACAATTTACAAATTACATTTGAATGAAAGAAACACTCGTCTCACATCCCCAGCTATCCATTCACGACAATCCAACAAGTCCACAAACAAAAACAGTAAAAACCATTACAGAAATATGCAACCCCCTGCTAACCGGCATACTAGCAGTTAGGGGAGGTTTACGAACACATTAAACACATCACAGATATAATCAAATTAGCCAAACATCTTAGAATTTCGATCAAGCAAACACAAATGATTCTACTCCAAATTATTCTTTGTGCATCTGAAACCTGAGCAGAAACAGAACATCCCAGAAAATACAAAATTAACACAGAAGAGTTACTGGGGAATTTTGGGCTGACTCGGCTCCAACTCGGCCGCGGATCCGCGGCGGATCGCTTTGGATCGGCCGCGGTTCCGCGGCGGTTTGGCCGAGTTAGGATCCCAAATTTCTCCAGTAATCTTATAATTCCCTGCTTGTATTTTTAAGGGTCCCTGAAAAAATTTTAGACCCCGTTTTAAAATCGGCAGAAACATGGTAAAAAAGTCGTATTTTTGGGTTCATTTTGCGATCGAATTTCTAACGACTTTACTAACAAGTTAGTTATGGTTTAGCGAGGCTCTGATACCACTGTAAGTCGACGTTAGACACCCCACATGATGCGAGGAGGCGGAATAGGTAAAACAATCATTTTGTTTAAACTAATATCGACTAACTTTACGGATCTTTGCTAAACCCTAACTAACAACGACATAGAAGTGATTAGCTGCTATGAAAGAAGATTATACCTAATGAATCAAGTCCTTCTTGTTCTCTTTGTTCACCTCCTCGACGGCCTCCTCGTTGTGATAGAAGATCCACCCGAGAGCTGCTTCTCCAAGCTTTAACCTCACACTTGAGGTAACTAAGTGGCTATGAGTGCTAATCAAAGCAACCTAGAGGATATAGAAGAGGATTAGGGATCTATTAGTCTTACTAACCCTTGGATCTCAATACATGAGAGGTTAGGGTTAGGGTTGAAGAGAGAGAGAGCTTGAGGAGAGAGAAGGCGAGAATAATTATGTAATGGAAATTAACTCATTTATGTATATATATCATGAAGCATAAAATATCTTGCACAAAATATTTTTGCACAGATATCTTCATACTTCATCTAATACAAATGAATCATCTAGTGAGTCATTAAAACCATTAATGCTTCATTAACTCACTTGATGAATCATCTCCATGAGTCACAAAACCATTTAATGCATATAACACATAAGCTCTCCATATCATCAAACTTCTATAAGCTTCTCGAGTAATTACGAGAACGCCCCTCCTATCCGTGAAAACACGGAAATACTGAGACTGTATAAATCCAATAATCCAATACTAGAATCTGGCTTAAACCAAAGCCTGCTAGTAAAAAATGTCCGAATATCGTACGTGCATAAATGCACGTGCGTGTCCGAACCTTGTCGTAAAACCATACGACCTCTATATCGTTTCGCCCGAAGCAGAGAAACTCTCTGTGTGGGCCTCTAAAGACTCGACTACTACGCTGGTAGTGGGTTTAACCACAGACAGCAAGCGGCACTAGCTGTACGTAACGGTCCCCAGGTAGATGTCGATAAGAAGGCCGATGAGGAAACCCATCCGAACTTCTACTGAGCCTGATGTGACAATCTCCGTACAGTCCGGTCTGTTCGTCTAAGACTATCGCATATCGGGCCTAGGGGGCGGCAAGCGTCAGTCCCCTATAAGCGGTATAAGTCGTGTCGGAGTGTAGCCCATTACACCTTGAGAAGCTACTGGAAAACCTATCAGTATATCTCGCTTGCCCTGGCCAGGGACTTTGCGTAATGGCTCTCCAAACACAGCGCGATATCATCTCCCAATACCGGGAGAGATAAATCCTATCTAACCGCCACTGCCTCCAAGTGCTTCGGGACTGCACCCAACTGCTACCTGTTTGCACGACTCCTTTGAGCCGTGGTAGGGTAGCAATCTAAGAACAGTGGGAACACACTCGAGGCGAAGCAGCAGTGTCAAGTCTGCGGACTATGCTGTACTCATGTCACCTGGGAACTGTTAACTGACGACGGGTATAATACCAACCAACAGTTCCCTACGAGTCCTGTCCGGTGTACCCGTAACCCAACGAGCACCTGTATACTATCTCCAGTACGACGTACTGATGGCTGTGGGACAGGCCATCTCCCCAACTGGGATGAGAAGCGTACACACTAGTCTACTCCGGAGTATCGATGCCCTGTCTCGATAATCCTACGACTAGGGACCTGAAAAAGGTTGTGCTTGTAGACTACCCAGCTCCCACTAGTGTGACTGCCATCATAACGCTGGTAGTCAAGCAAGATCCTAAGGGCTCTATCAATATGTTTTCTCGATATGCTAATATATATACATATTAAGATAGAAATAAACCAAGTAGCATACTACCATGTTTAGCAAGACTGTTAATATAACTGTGAATATCTCAAGCTTCCATTAAGTAATATACAAATTAGTATGATACAATAATGGCCCATATAGCATATACACTAACAAAAATAATATAATTTAAATTATATTTAGCAGAATAGGACGGTTCTCCACCCCATCCTACCCAGAGAGCGGATTTCTAGAACCCGCCCCCGTCCATACAATGAAGAGGGCGAACCCGCCCTCTTCATAGGCATGGGTGGGGGCGGGTTCCTAGAACCCGCCTAAGAATTTTTAAAATTTTTAAAAATTAAAATAAATCAAAAAAGAATTTTAAAAATCTTCGTTTAAAAAATCATTTATTAAGAGGAATAAATAATAAGATTGTTGTTTTTGTTACGCACTTGGTGACAGGTGTTATTACAGTTCATATAGAAGAATCTTGTATACACTTCATTAACAAAATGAATCCATCAAAATAATAATACAAAAAAATCATATCATATTAAAATGTAAATTGTATAAGTTTCTTTACAAGTGCTAACTGATTTTCCTCCCGTGCACTTGTCACGATCTCGAAGGTCCCGCCCCTGTTGACTGTCCTGGACATCTGGTCCTATAATGTCCTGGTTGTTTGCATAGGCTACATCTGCCGTGCCTTTGCTGAGGATCGGCATCCATTTTCATTCGATCTCGACGCACCTTAGTTCTTCCGGGTGCTATATTTTTGTCTGGCGGTAATACAGTCGGCGTTTGTCTATTCCTAGTATAATAGTGCCAATAGCAACTGTCTGGTATAGGATGAAATTTTGGATCGTATGCGCCTTGATAATTGGAAACTGTATAGTAACGAAAAGCAAAATTGTAATGTGAGTTATGCATGCTGCTCGCAGTAGCAATTGCGTAGGCACAAGGTAAATGTTGCTGGAAAATACCGCATGTGCACGAATAGAGCTCTTTATCTCTAAAATTTACGGTATATTGATTCCCATTACTTCCCGAAATTTGAAACTCCACTGTGTCAAACCTTTCAGATCTGTAGTATTGTGATATGTGCTCTCTTTTCCCGAATATATCTTCGTAATACGTGGTGAGTGGAGTCTCCATCGCCAAAGACTTTTCTCTTCTTTGCACAAAATAAGTATTCACTCTGAAAAAGGTTCGAACAATCAACCCCTGTATCGGTAAACCTCTAACACCTTTAAGGATCCCGTTCAGACATATTAGTAGTAATTAGTAGATATCTGCATCCATTATCATATGCTTGTGACCACATGCGTACTGGATACTCATCTAACCACGCTTTCGCTGCTTGACTCATCTCTTCAATTTTTGTCATGTACATGTCATGAACATTAGGGCCAGACGCTTCACCGGCTTTGTACATAAGTTTATATAGATCTGAATTTTTAAATTTTCTATCAAAATTTTGTCTGGAGTGCCGCAGGCAAAACCTATGTGGGGTCGTCGGAAATGCAGCTCCTATTGCAGCTAATATTCTTAGATGTCTATCAGATATGATGCATAAATCTGTTTTATCAATAACAGATGGGATACTTTTGAGTTGACGAAAAAACCATGACTAGGATGATGTATTTTCACCCTCGACAATAGAAAATCCCAACGGAAATATACCGTTATTAGTATCAACACCTGTAGCAATTAACATACAACCTCTATTCTTACCATATAGATATGTCCCATCCACGCACAATACCGGCCGACGGTGTATGAAACCAGCCGCACAAGGAGCAAAGCACCAGAAAATTCTTTGAAACCTGACACAGCCATCGACATCTGTTTCTGTGGTTTTTAATCGGTATACGGACCTCGGATTTGATACTTTCATGGCTTCCATAAAAGAGACTAGTGAGTTGTATGAGCTTTCCCAATACCCAAATATTTTGCATAATACATTTTTACGAGCATCCCATGCCTTCACATACGAAATCTGAATTTTGTGCTCTCCACTGACGTAGAGACGTATCTCTCGGGGAGTCATCGCCACATCTGTACGGATTAGTGGCATGATTAGTGAGCAAATGTAAGATGAAGTGCAATCCTGTGATCTTTTAATATAATAGAATTGATACAAGTATGTTCTTGGTTGTATTTCATGACCTTCCAAGTTTTGGCTCTTTTGGAACAACATGCATGCAATCTCCACTTATATTCAGGAGCTTTCGTACATACCACGGTATAGTATGTCTTATTTGACTCTTCGGTTTTAAATGTAACATTTTTTTGAATAGCCCACGACTTCAGCTTACAAATAAGATCTCGTTTTTCCTGAAATATATCTCCAACAGTGACGCAATTTTCGTTTGCTACAGTCACTTCCAAATAGGGTTCAGTATTTACTTCTGCCACGATTAAGTCTACCAAACTATCGTCTTCCAGCGGATCGAGACCGGGATCTTCTAGTTCGACAAAATTATTATTCGCAGCCATGTCATCAATCAATGCTACTTCATTCAATCCAGCGGCATAATCCACGCTATCCTCCCCTTGATGACCTTCACCAGTTTCATCATTATCACTATCACCCATATCAATGTCATCCGTAGCAACATAAGGCTCGGGTGCAATATACAATGGTTGGGATCGGTATAATGTGGATGGTTCGGGGTGAAAAGACCGGAAAGATATGGACGGACATGCTTGGAATGCGCTACTTGGATCGTGTTGGAATGATGTGGAGGTATGGAAAAATCTGCGTTTAGTATATAAATTTTTCTTAGATGATTTTTTCTTAATATTTTCGTATTACGAAGAATATAAATATAATCACCACTTGTTTCAGATTGATTTACCTTTGGAAGGTTGTATATGGTAATCCTTGTTGTTCTTCAGGTGTGTATGCAACTGCAGCAGACGATTGGGAAAATCTGTATTTAATATATAAAATATATTAGTATTTTGGTATTACAAAAAGATGATTTATAAAATATTTGCTCTAGAGTTTGAAGGTTTGAATAATCATATGTATAGTCGTATCCACCGAGACTAAAGGTATCATTGTTAACTATCAGACCGTATCCCCTGGAACTATCTCCAGCATTACCATCAAAATTACCGACGATGTCTCGTTACCGTACATACCATGGTATCGTTAACCATCGGACCATATCTAACTCGACCACGGTCTCGTTACCTCTCTTGTTGAGTGTTGGAGAAAAGAGACTCACACTTTTCATCTTAGATAGGGTGAGGCCACTATCACACTCCAGGATATTGGATTTTTACTCGGTTTACGGGTGAATGGATTTGGATTAATTGGATGTACAATTGTGGGTCCAGAAACCGAGCACCCATATTGGGATATATATATTGAGTCTGCTCTCGGACAGGTATAATTCGTAATTTTTTAAAATAAAAAGTTTAAGTATGTTACAGTGATATTAATTAACAATTAATTGTAAAATTCAAGTACCAGGAGGGTATACTAAGAGGTATAAGATCAGTTTAAACTGGCTCAAAAATACATTTATTAATATCCCTGATGAAGCTACCGATGATTTCTTGGATAGACATGCACGTGCCTACATTCTGTACATGATCGGTTCTTGGTTGATACCGGACCAATCAGTAACGCATATCCATCCTTTATATCTTGGGTTTCTTACGGAGTTTGATGTGTGTGGCCAGTATGCTTGGGGAGCAGGGGTCCTAGCCTATCTTTACAAGAAAATAGATAAGGCGCGTTCTTCTACGAAGAATAAAATTTATGGCTGCATTACATTACTTCAGGTACATAATATTTTTGAATAGCTAGGCATTTGTAAAATTGTAATATTGGTTATTTCTAATATTATGACACTTTATATATAGATTTGGTCATGCGAGCACATGTGTATGGAAAGACCGGATCGCATTAATATTTCTGCCGTAGATACCTCTAGAAAGCCTCTCGACTCTTGGTGGAGTGGCAAAAAATCTTATAAAGCTCATCGTCGAGTACTTAAGTATTATAGAGATGGGTTGGATCGCATGGGGGCGACTCAGGTAACCATACATTAAGTAATTAAGTTTGTTTAAAAATTTTAAATTAGCTTCATTACAATTTTTGTACTATATTATTTGCGCAGTTCATGTGGACGCCTTATACAGCAGATCGTCTATAAGGATTACCCAGCATCTGTATCGAAAGAGAGCCGGTTTGGCGGGCTCGATGCCCACTACTATGCATTAATATCGTGGTCATGCACCTACCGGACCGGGTGTTGCGGCAGTTTAGTAGATTGCAACATATTCCTGTTCCGCCGCCTACCCCTATGACAATAGAGGGAGACATGCGAGGAGGAAAGGCGGAGCGTGATTGGAGAGAGCATCATCATCAATATTTGCCGAGATGGGAGGATAGGCAGCGTAATATTACCTTACAGCAAATAGGTAGCCAAACAACTACTGACGCTACAGAAACATATCTATAATGGTATAAGTGTATCACTGTAAGATATCTTTCTGCTCCCCTAACAACTTTCTAAACATCCGGCAGTACGAGCCTAGAGGCCACGTGGAACGAGAAATGGTAAGTTAAATTTTTTAAATTAAATTAGTTTTTAACATCCGGCGGTATGAATCAATAATTATATCTTATTTTTAATGTAACGACAAGCTCGTGGGTTGCATTATATACAATCATTGATACAGGATCCATACCCGACTGATGTTGGTCCAGATACCCAGGCTTTATTTTCTACTGTAGACTCATATATCGGTGTTATATTCAGTTCATATAATATGCTTCCACATTTATCGCCATCGCTAGAACAGTAGCATGAGCCAGCACCAGAGCCGCAGCATGAGCCAGCACCAGAGTAGCAGTATGAGCCGGAACCAAAGCCGCAGCATCAGGGAGATCCAAAGCAGCGGGATCGGTGGTTCGGAGCACCATACTGTCAGCAGCAACTATGGCATATTGAACAAGCGCAACAACCGGAGCAACAACAGTTTTGAGGGACGGGTTGTGCGCAACAACAACAGTCTTGGGGGTCAGGTTTTGCGCAACAACAATAGTCTTGAGGAACAGGTTTTGTGCAGCCTTGGGGGCCAGGTTTTGTGCAACAGCAGCAACATGAAACTGGGACAAGTTTTTCGCAATAACAGCCCAATTGTGAGACGGATTTTTCGTCCTACATACAGTTGTTGGGAGGCAGCACTGTAGGGGTAAAAATTTACTCCCCGGTTGACCAAGTCAAAATCAAAGTCAACCCCAAGCCAAGTGGGCCCAAGCCCAGATCAAGTGGGCTCATGCCCGGGTCGAGCCCGAACATGAAGCGGCCGGCCTCCCCCCATGCCAAAATAAAATTTTTGTAATAAATAATTTTGTTGTATTTCTCTTATTTTATTTTTATAAAAAATGTAAGAAAAATAGGCATAAAGCAAAATTTTTGTAAAGCCCATGGCTTATTTGCAAAAAGAAATGGCACATGAGTCATGGGAAAGGCAAAATGCCATTTTGAAAAGCCCAAGGGGCTATATGTAAAATGTATAGCCTATAAAGGCAAAGATAATGAAATATCTCAACAACTTTTTCTCTCTCCAAAAAATCCAGATCTGTAATCTTCTTCTTCCTCAAGGTTCTAAAACCTTCTTCTTTCTTTTGAATTAAATCAAGAGTTTTACTCTTCCTTTTTCAAAACAAAATAGTTTTTCACCACAAAACCCATAAAGGGGAACTCAGATCTGCCATCAGATCTCAGAAAGGAGAGATTTTTAAAATCTCATACTTCTTGATCTTCAAGATCCGGCCAACAAAGGAAGAAGAAGAAGACCCATCTCCAGAAACCCCACTTTGGGGAAGAACTAGGGCTCAAGGGGAGAAGCCCTTCATCAGCTTCAAAACATCTTAGGAGTTTAACTCCTCATATATATATATATATATATATATATATATATATATATATAAGCATAGAGAATAATAAGTGCTCATTTCTGGGAGTACAACTCCCATTGCAGGGACCAAGTCCCTTTTGCCGCTCGAGCGCCCACGTGCTGACACGTGGGACGCTAGCGCTCTTGCGCTCAGAACGCTAGCGCCCAAAGCGCTAGCGTCCGAGCGCCCACGTGCTGACACGTGGTGAGCGCTAGCGCTCTTGCGCTCGCGTCCAAAGCACCAGCGTTCGAGCGCCCACATGGTGCGCTAGCGCTCTTGCGCTCAAAGCGCTAGCACCCAAAGCGCTGGCGCTTTTCCCCATGCATCCTTTGGATGCCATTTCCCTTTCTTTTTTTATATATATGTATATATAAATATACACACACACATACTCTACAACACTCTCCCTCCCAAACAATTTTTTGGACGGGACGCTGTCCCGCACCCCGTAAGGGGGCTGCTACCCCCAGCCCGCTATCCGGGTAGCGGGACCCCCGTAAAAACTCTGTGTGGCTCCCGATATACCGAAGCCCCCTCCAAAACAAAACACACGTACACTGCACATTGAGTTCGCATGACCAGTTTAACCCGTTAATCGGAGGTTCCCTCGCTCTAAAGGCGAGGGGTAATTAACGGCAGGTTAGTCCGCGGCTGCCGGAGATTCGGATCCCCACAATCAATAATCCCCGGCTTACCCCAGGTAGGGAGAATCTGTAGTACGCCTGACAAGCGCGCGCGTATTCTCATCTGAATGGGGTGACGAAAAACACCCTACAGATTCTGGCACCCCCGGTGGGACCAATCTCTCCTCCTATATTTCGGGTCAAACGTTCATGCGAACTCAATCAATATACATATCGATTGCCTATACTAAAATGATGTTTTCTTTCCGTGCAGCAATCAACTTTCGACGACAATGTCTCCCAAGATGAATTCAGCTTCCAACGTGACCCCGATCCCGTACGTGGTCAAGGTCAATGCTCGTATGGTTCTCCCCGCAAGCCTCAGTCGATAGTGGGAGGAATTGCCCAGCCAGTTTGGCTCCGTCATCATCTACCCTGCCGGAAGCGGTCATCTGGTAGAAATCCCGGCAAAACAGGTGGCCAAGCCAGTCTCAAGGGGCAGGAGGCCGAATGTTATGATCGCTAAGGCGCCAAAACCGAAACTTAAGACAGCGCCTGAACGACTCTCTGGTGCTCCAACTGAGGGCAAGGCTTCCGGTACAAAGGGCAACATCAAACGTTGCGGACGAGCTCAAGCGATGACTCCATCAAATGCACGATCGGGCGTCTCCTCTGGCCTTTCTATCAATCGGTCTACAGCGTCTTCCCAAAAGGCCGAAGTTTGCCAAGTGCTTAAAACAAAGAAGTTAAGGCAGAAGCGGCTCAAGTATCGAGCCAAAAAGAGGGCCAGGACTCCGGCCAGGTGGAATCTTGTGAAGTTCCAAGAGCAGGGTCGCCCCGCGACGACGGCTGAATCGGCCGTAAAAATTAGCAATTCCTTCGAACCTCTGAAGTGGGTTTAGAAAAATGCCATGACCACCAGAATCAAGAAGACAGCTCTGTGCCGCACGAAAGCATGACACTGTCTCTTCAAGAGTCTATCAGGCGCTCTGTGCCGCACGAAAGCAGCGGGGCAAACCCAGAAAAGAAGCGCCAACACCATTCAAGAACCTGGTCAGGCCGGCCGCTGATAATAAAAAGAGGGCTGGATATATTATCCATACGGTCTATATGGCGGGCGGGCGCCCCAGCGACAACCTTCGCAGCAAAAGCAAGGATGGGGCCACCACATCCCAAGCCCAATCTGGCTTGAATGTGGTTGCCGCTGCCCAAGAAAAGCCGCCTCCGCTGGATGAAGAAAACCCTCTCGATGAGGATGACAGGCAGAAAGACCCCTCAGTCTATGCAGAGTCAAGCTCGGACAGCGAGGAAGAGCCGACTTTCCGCCCCAGGACCGCGGAGCAAGATCTGCTTCAAGAGCTTCGAAAACAGCTCAAGAGCAAAGATAAAGAGATGGCCAAGCTCTATTCGAAAATTGATGACCTAACGAATGTTGTGATGCGGCTTACGGCTCAAATTGCTCGAGCGCCTCCCAATCAAGCACAAGTCGCTACTCATCAGCCGGGTGATGACAATCCGAA
Source organism: Agapanthus africanus (assembly GCA_030015575.1). Classification (NCBI taxonomy): domain Eukaryota; kingdom Viridiplantae; phylum Streptophyta; class Magnoliopsida; order Asparagales; family Amaryllidaceae; genus Agapanthus; species Agapanthus africanus. The sequence goes on along the minus strand of CM057347.1, from coordinate 445,575,112 downwards.
GTAGCCAATGCTTGTTCCTTTGGGTCCAAGACTGGTCGAGCCACACGAAAGCCGGCCGCATTCCGCTTCTGGGGACGCCTTGGCCCCAGATAGCACTATCCCGCTAACACAAGATCGGATAATGGATTTGGTCACCAGCAAAGTTAAAACATTGGTGTCCGAAGATGAAGCTCAGAAAGAAATTGGCAGTAGTGGGCGGCCCTATCCTGCACAGTACGATCTGATCGAGTTCCCGAGCGGCTACGTCAGTCTAAAGTTCGGAAGATTTGACGGGACGGGAAATGCAAATCAGCACGTCGCCTACTTCAAAGCCTCGTGCGGAAATACAGGGGGCAATGACGCGCTCCTTCTTCGTCAGTTTGTCAACAGCCTGACCGGTGTCGCCTTCGACTGGTACGCGAGCATACCAGACGAGTCCGTCATTACCTTTGCCTAAATGGAGTCTCTGTTTCGGCAAAAGTTCATGAGTGTCAGTGATAAAATCTCTATTGTCGACCTTGTGAGGACCAAGCCGGGAAAGAATGAAAGCAACACCGACTTTATCGCCCGATGGCGTAATCTCACGGTCAAGTGCGAACCGCCGCTGGAGCAGGACCAGTCCGTCAGCCTTCTCATTGGGAACCTCAGCAATTGGATGATCCCATTCTTGTGTACAGCGGGCCTCAAGACATTTCAGGAGCTAACCAAGAAAGTTCAAATACTGGAACGCTCGAAGCAAGAGTCCCCTCCGGACTCTCAGAGAGACAAGACTTGGAAAAGCAAGCGGGACGACAACCGTAGAAGCGGGAGTTCCAGCAGTACCAATGTCTTCAATGCGTCCGACAATGAAGAAAAATGAAGGGCGGACGAATCCAAAACCAACCGGTCTCGAAAGCCATTGCTGGGAGGAGATGGGCCTTCCCTAGAGGAGAAAAAGAACAAGGTTTACTCTTTCAAAAGGGACAAGGTCCGCAAGATTTTTAAAGATGCCTTGAACAACGGCCTACAATTGTCGGAGTCGAAAAGATCCCAAGAAGCAAAAATGACCAACAATCCCTTGTATTGCCCGTACCACCGAGTAGTGAGCCATGCGATCGAGGATTGCTATATCTTCAAGGACTGGGTCGAGAGGCAGTACAAGGCTGGAGAGATCGAGCTGTCCAAAAGTGTGTTGATGAACAATCAAGTTGCAACCACCAACTTTATACAGACAAAAACTGAAGCCTTCTGGGAGCAGACAGCCGAACCCGCTACCCTGAGAGATGAAACGGACCCACCGCAGCCTCCGTGGAGTACGCACATATCTAATAAGACGAAGAAGATAATAAAGCTACTTCGGAAAGAGCCCGGGACGGAATGGGAAGGGCAGAAAAGGCCTACCATGCCAGCTGCCAATGCGGCTCCATCAGGCTCAAAGTCCAAAAAGCTAAAGAAGAAGAAAAGTGTAGCTCGGCACGAAAAAGAGTCGGCAGGGAGATCGACCATTCAAAAATATATCGATTCCCTCGAAGAATATGAATAGAAGGAAAGAACTCTGATTCAATTGAAGGAGTTCCTCCCTGTACAAGCGACTGAAATTCTGGAGGAGTTAGAAGAAGACTCCAATGAAGAGATCCCAGTGGTGACCTGCTACGCCATCCATCTTGGCAACGACTCTGAGGAGTAGCTCTGTTTTCCCGAAGAAGACGAGAAGCTCATCACAAAGGCCAACCAAATCCAGCTTAGAAGCGGCAGGGCTCTACCGCCAAATCAGGGCAACGCCCTAAAAGGGAAGGAAAAACAAGTCGCTAATGAAGAAGATGGCAGAGAACTCGCCCATGAAGATTCGAATCCTTCCCCAGTAGACTATAATGTTTTGGCTCACCTCCGAAAGCTCCCGTCTCTCCTTAGCATCTATGACGCCTTGGTCCTATCTAAAGAGCTTAGAGATGTTCTCATTCACGCTCTACAAAACCCCGAGCGGTATCAGGCTCGCTTTGCGGAAATTAATATGAAAGAAGCTCAGTACACTTTGCAAGCCGCCGCAGTCACGTTTAAGGATGAAAACTTGCTACTGGGAACGGCTGAGCATAATCGGCCGCTTTACGTGACCGGGTACAGTGACGGAGATCAGATTAATCGCATATTGATTGATCTGGGGTCTTCAGTGAACATCATGAACTTGCGGACGCTGAAGAGTTTGTCAATGGACGTTCGACACCTGTCAAGGGAAAGGATTGTCATTCAAGGCTTCAACCAAAATTGCCAGCAAGTTCTGGGGTCCATAACTTTGCCAATCAAATTCGGGGATCTGCAAACTGAAGCTAAGATATACGTGATCGACGCCGACACGTCTTATAAGATTCTCTTGGGACGGCCGTGGCTCCACGATTACGGCATCGTCCCGTCAACTCTCCATCAATGCATGAAGTATACTAAAAATGGCGAAGAAGGACGCATTGACGGAGACATCCAGCCGTTCGGTGTGCATGAAGTCCGATATGAAGATTCTCAGTACTTTATGAACCACCAAAATGCTAAGCCACAACTGACTGAGGATAGAGCGTCCCCAAGACTAAAAAGCAAATCCGAGCCGGCTGTCACTTTCAAAAGCAAAAATGCCCAAGTGCGTCCGCGTTTCGGTAGCGACACTGATGAGTCCGACGCTGGAAGTCTGTCTTTCCGTAAAACTCGCCCTCATTTCGGTAGCGATACGGACGAATCTGTCACTGAATCCCCATCTAGCAGCAAAGTCCACCCTCATCTTGGCAGCGACACTGAAGAGTCGGAGGAAGAGGACCTGTCGTGCAACAGCGGTGCAGATTGGACCCCCATGCAACATGCGAAACTACGAGAGACCTTCGAAATCGCAGAAGGGCCCCTAACTTTCACAAGGGTACCGGAGAAGATGTGCAAAGAGCTCGATGCATTGTCAGTCTCCACCATAGACCAGCCGAAAACTTTCTACGTCCCCGGAAGGAAAATTGGACAGAAAGACATCCTGTTTTATGGGTCAAACCCTGTTGTGCACCCGGACGATTTGTCTGTCGCTTGCCTTCCATACGAGAGAGTCATAAAGTCTGTCCTCAATCCCAGATACTATGTGCTCGAGATGCGGGAATACTTAAAAAGTGCGGATGCCGGTTATATCAAACGGAGTCCGAAGCAAAGTTTTACGAAAGGCTATGGCATCCGCCCCAGGTCCGAGCACTCATCGATGGACGAATTCCAGATAGACGGGGCATAGGCTTCATTCAACCTGATACCAAAGCGTGTTATATGATCCATGTTGGTGAAGCCAGCAAAAGATCAAATGATGATGACGAGATAGCCGAGCCAGAAGAAGCTCCTCAGGAGCTCGAAAATGGCGGACAAGCAACCTTCGACGAACTAGACGAGATTGACTTAGGAACGCCCGATGATCCAAGGCCGACCTACATCAGCTCACTCTTATCAGAGGAAATGAAAGCACTGATAATCGCCCTGCTGCATGAGTTCGTCGATTGCTTCACGTGGACGTATAAAGAAACGCCTGGACTTTCCCCCGAAGTGGCCGTGCATAAACTGGCTATATCACCTGATACTAAGCCAGTCAAACAAGCTCCTCGAAGAATGAGAAGGGAACTAGAAGAAAAGGTCATTAAGGAAACCAAGAAGTTCATCGATGCCGGCTTCATCAGGAAGGAGAAATATGCGGATTGGATCGCATGCATAGTCCCAGTGAAGAAGAAAAATGGGCAGATTCGAGTTTGTGTCGATTTCAGGGACCTCAACAAGGCATGTCCTAAAGACGACTTCCCGCTACCGGTCATGGAAATGATGGTCGATGACACCTCAAATTACGAGTTGTTCACCTTTATGGATGGCTCGTCTGGATATAATCAGATCAAGATATCGCCTGAGGATGAGAAACACACAGCATTTCGTACCCCGATCGGAATATATTGCTGCAAGGTGATACCGTTCGGACTGAAGAACGCAGGTGCTACATATCAAAGGGCAATGACTAATATCTTTGATGACCTAATCCATAAAGTCGTCGAATGCTATGTTGATGGTCTGGTCGTCAAAACTAAAGCCAAGGCCGATCACATCCAAGATCTTAGGACCGTTCTCACCAGACTGAGGGAATACGATCTGAAGATAAATCCTCTGAAGTGCGCTTTTGGCGTGTCATCGGGAAAATTCCTGGGCTTTATAGTCCGACATCGGGGGATCGAAGTTGACCCATCTAAGATAAAGGCCATCATGGAGATGCCCCCTCCGAAGAGTCTGACACAGCTAAGATCTTTTCAAGGCAAGCTTGCTTATATACGGAGGTTTATCTCAAATTTATCAGGAAATGTAGGCACTTCTCAAAGCTCATGAAGAAAGGAGCACCTTTTATCTGGGATGCCGAATGTCAAGCAGCGTTCGAAAGCATCAAACAATACTTGTTGCACCCTCCAGTGCTGGCCGCTCCCATTCCAAATAAACCGCTGATTCTCTACACTGCCACGCTAAATGAGTCACTCGGTGCGCTCCTTGCCCAGAATAACGAGGAGGGAAAAGAAAATGCCCTCTATTACCTCAGTCGAGCTCTAGTCAGGGCGGAACACAACTATTCCCCAATCGAAAAGCAATGCTTGGCTCTGATATTTGCAGTGAAGAAGCTGAGGCACTATCTGCTCGCTCATCGGGTTATGCTGATCTCCAAGGTCGACCCGCTCAAACACTTGATGGCCAAAGCAAGCCTAGCCGGCAGAATGGCAAGATGGGCTGTCATGCTACTTGAGTTTGACATAGTTTATACTCCTCAGAAATCAGTGAAAGGGCAAGCTCTTGCAGACTTCCTCGCCGCTCATCCTATACCAGAAAGGTCGCCGCTAAATTGCGAGCTACCTGACGAACAAGTGCTGCATCTCGACGAAGATGAGCCATGTTGGGAGCTCTACTTCGATGGAGCCTTATCAATGAGAAGCTCCGGCAAATCAAGCACCCCGGAGATAAAAGCGGGGATAGGATTAGTGTTCATCACGCCATCAATGGGAACCCTACGGCGTTCTTTTGCTCTCACCGAGCCTCGCACAAACAATGAGGCCGAGTATGAAGCTCTAATAGCTGGTTTGGAGCTCCCTATAGAAATGGAAATCCTTCGGCTACGGGTTTACGGTGACTCCCAGCTTGTCGTCAACCAAGTAAGATATATAAACCCGAGTTAGCTCGGCACAGAAGCCGGGTGATGGAACTCATGAAACGGTTCACTCACATTGAACTAACGAGAGTCCTTAGAGCGTTGAACGGAAAGGCTGACGTACTCGCTCGGTTAGCCAAGGAGCTGGCTGATCCTGACATGGACGAATTTCTGATCACGGTCAGGAGCCGGAAAATTCTACCCCCTGTCTCTCTACGAGAAGAGGAAAGCGCGGAACAGAAGAGCGGTCCCGCCGAAGAAACTTCGATCGTTCAAGATGAGCCCGATTGGAGAGAACCCTTCATAGACTACTTCCGATACGACAAGCTGCCCAAAGGAAGATCCGCGAGGGTTCAGCTGAAAAAGAGAGCTCTCCGATACATGTTTATAAATGACACGTTGTACCGCAGGTCATATGACCAACTCTGGCTCAGGTGACCAACTCTGGCTCAGGTGTCTGTCATTGGCCGAAGCCCAAAAGGTCATGAAAGAAGTTCACTCGGGCGTTTGCGGTGCTCACCAATTTGGCCCCAAGATGCGACTTCAAATTAAACGGCTTGGGTGTTACTGGCCCACCATGATACGGGATTGTGGAGAGCATGCAAAGAAATGTCATATCTGCCAAATCCATGGTGATTTCATTCACAAGCATCCCAATCCATTGCATCCTATGGTGGCGTCGTGGCCCTTCAAAGTCTGGGGCACCGACATTGTTGGCCCAATTGATCCTCCGTCATCCAAAGGCCACCGGTTCATATTGGCTGCAACCGACTATTTCTCCAGATGGGCTGAAGCTATCCCGCTAAAAGAAGTCAAGACAGAAGATATTCTGACATTCTTCCAGCATAATATTCTATACCGCTTCGGTACACCAAGAAGAATCATTTCTGACAACGGGCCTTCTTTCAAGAGCTTCAAAGTCTCAAGGTTCGCTACTCAGCACAAGATAGACTGGAGATATTCCTCCATCTATAATCCAAGAGCCAATGGGCTAGCCGAAGCCTTCAATAAGACTCTATGTAAGCTCCTGAGGAAAAATGCTTCAGCCAACAAGAGAGACCGGAATCTCAAGCTTCACGAGGCGTTGTGGGCATGTCATACCACGCACCGTACTCCAACTCAGTCCACTCTATACTCATTGCTCTTCGGAGTGGAGGCGGTCCTCCCCCTCGAAGTCGAAATTCCAAGCTTAAGAATGGTCGTTCAACACGAATTAACAGAGGAGGAAGACGTCCTCCTTCGGCTGGAAGAGCTCGACGCCCTCGAAGAAAATAGGCTTACGGTGCAGCAAAATCTTGAGCTATACCGAGCCCAAATGTCACGGGCCTATGACAAGATAACCCGTCTCCGCGCTTTCAAGAAAGGAGAATTGGTGTTGGTCCTCAAAAGACCGATCATCCCCAATCGACATGCCAAGGGAAAATTCGAGCCAAACTGGGAAGGACCATACGTCATCGAGAAAGTGTTCGACGGAGGATCCTACCAACCAATAAGTGCCGAGGGAGAAAGGTCGATGCCACCCATCAATGGACGATATCTCAAGAAATACTACGCGTGAATACTCCAAGTCGCAGGCAAATCGAGCACACAGGCCCTTCGGTCCGGATCACACATCCTGCAAAACCGTATACAATCCACGGGCGTAAACGAACCTATCTCTCCCAAGTCCTGCCGGTGAAACTTCTTCTAAAGTCGCACCAGCGGCCAAAAAAAAGGGTATGTCCATAAGCAAAACGGGCACGGATGAAAACCCGAAAGGGCTCCGTGAGTAAAAACAGCAGGACTGCCGGCGAGTTTTTGAAAACCCGAAAGGGCGCAAACTCGTGAAAAGAAATAAAACACACTCGCAAAGTCCTCTCGACCTTGTGAGGAGAAAATCCCTGCGTGAGATCCTTACGACTCACAAAGGGGCAACACACTTAGGAATCCTCACGATTCCTAAGGAGAATATACACCTGCGAGATCCTCTCGACTAGTAGGAAGAAAATGCTTTTATGAGACCCTTACGGCACATAAAATTGAAAAGCCTTAGGTGATAGGGACCCAAACCTGTCTCCTAAGCCATCGTTCCCCAACGGGCAACGGCAAATGATGAGTCGCTCCTGGCATTTCGCTTCAGTGTTAGCGGTGTTGATGCCGACCAAAAACCCAAATCCCAAGTCCTCCTGAGGCAAATGATGGGTTGCTCCTGGCATTATTCCAGTGCAGCAATACTGATGCCAAACAAGATCCAAATTCTAAGTCCCCAAACGGCGAATGATGAGTCGCTCCTGGTACCATATTCCAGTGCAGCGATACAGACGCCACCCAAAATCCAATTTCTCAAAATTCTCCCGGCCCTACGGTTAGTCCTCAAGTTGACTACCGTATACAATCCACGGGCTCAAATAATTCTCAGCATACCCATGCCCCACCACAATCACCGGTTACGCGGCTGGTCTCCGCCCTTGGGATTATGCTCCATTTGGGAAGACCCACTCATGTGTCCTTACGATACATGAGGAGAACAACCTTACGGGATCCTCACGACTCGTAAGAAAATACCTTTGTGGGATCCTTACGACTCACAAAGGAAAAACACACTTGGGAGTCCCCATGACTCCTACGGAGAACATACACCTACAGGATCCTTACGACCCGTAGGGAGAAAATGCTTTGTGAGACCCTTACGGCTCACAAAATTGAAAAGTCTTAGGTGATAGGGACCTAAAACCAATCTCCTAAGCCATCGCTTCCTGATAAGCAAGCGCAAATGATGATTCGCTCCTGGTACCATATTCCAGTGTAGCGATACTGATGCCAAGCAAAAACCAATTCCCAAATCCTACCAAGGCAAATGATGAGTTACTCCTGGCATTATTCTAGTGCGGCAATGCAGATGCTAGACAAAAACCGAAATCCTCAAATCCTCTCATGGCAAATGATGATTCGCTCCTGGTACCATATTCCAATGTAGCGGTGCTGATGTCAATCCAAATCACATCAAATCAGCAAAACAACAAATGACCTCCCTTGCAGAATCAAATTCCACCTCGGAAACAAGTCAACTTCATCCCTGACACCGCAAGAAGCGAAGCAAGTCAAAATCCAGCACCGACCGTCCAAGTCGCTAAAAGGGCAGCACCGACCGTCCAAGTCGCTAAAAGGGCAGCACCGACCGTCCAAGTCTCATAAAGGGCAGAACCGACCGTCCACGTTGCTAAAAGGGCAGAACCGACCGTCCAAGTCGCAAAAAGGGCAGAACCGACCGTCCACGTCGCTAAAAGGGCAGCACCGACCGTCCAAGTCGCAAAAAGGGCAGAACCGACCGTCCACGTCGCTAAAAGGGCAGCACCGACCGTCCAAGTCGCAAAAAAGGCAGAACCGACCGTCCAAGTCGCTAAAAGGGCAGCACCGACCGTCCACGTCGCTAAAAGGCCAGCACCGACCGTCCAAGTCGCAAAAAGGGTAGAACCGACCGTCCACGTCGCTAAAAGGGCAGCACCGACCGTCCACGTCGCTAAAAGGGCAGCACCGACCGTCCAAGTCGCAAAAAGGGGCAGAACCGACCGTCCAAGTCGCTAAAAGGGCAGAACTGACCGTCCAAGTCGCAAAAAGGGCAGAACTGACCGTCCACGTCGCTAAAAGGGCAGCACCGACCGTCCACGTCGCTAAAAGGGCAGCACCGACCGTCCACGTCGCAAAAAGGGCAGAACCGACCGTCCACGTCGCTAAAAGGGCAGAACCGACCGTCTACGTCGCTAAAAGAGTAGTATCGACCGTCCACATCGCTAAAAGGGCAGCATCGACCGTCCAAGTCGCAAAAAGGGCAGAATCGACCGTCCATGTCGTAAAAAGGGCAGTGCCAGCTTCCCAAAAGCGGGAACCAAATCAACTCGCCTCCACGTGAAAGAAGATCCATCAATTCTATGCACACGACCCACATGTGTGGTGTGCATTTATTGATGGGGGGAAATTTGTTGGGGTAAAAATTTACTCCCCGGCTGACCAAGTCAAAATCAAAGTCAACCCCAAGTCAAGCGGGCCCAAGCCCAGATCAAGTGGGCCCATGTCCGGGTCGAGCCCGAACATGAAGCGGCCGGCCTCCCCCCATGCCAAAATAAAATTTTTGTAATAAATAATTTTGTTGTATTTCTCTTATTTTATTTTTATAATAAATGTAAGAAAAATAAGCATAAAGCCAAATTTTTGTAAAGCCCATGGCTTATTTGCAAAAAGAAATGACACATGAGCCATGGGATAGGCAAAATGCCATTTTGAAAAGCCCAAGGGGCTATATGTAAAATGTATAGCCTATAAAAGCAAAGATAATGAAACATCTCAACAACTTTTTCTCTCTCCAAAAAATCCAGATCTGTGATTTTCTTCTTCCTCAAGGTTCTAAAACCTTCTTCTTTCTTTTGAATTAAATCAAGAGTTTTACTCTTCCTTTTTCAAAACAAAATAGTTTTTCACCACAAAACCCATAAAGTGGAACTCAGATCTGCCATCAGATCTCAGAAAAGAGAGATTTTTAAAATCTCATACTTCTTGATCTTCAAGATCTGGCCAACAAAGGAAGAAGAAGGAGACCCATCTCCAGAAACCCCACTTTGGAGAAGAACTAGAGCTCAAGGGGAGAAGCCCTTCATCAGCTTCAAAACATCCTAGGGGTTTAACTCCTCATATATATATAAGCACAGAGAATAATAAGTGCTCCTTTCTGCGAGTACAACTCCCATTGTAGGGACCAAGTCCCTTTTGCCGCTCGAGCGCCCACGTGCTGACACATGGGGCGCTAGCGCTCTTGCGCTCAAAGCGCTAGCGCCCGAGCGCCCACGTGCTGACACGTGGCGCGATAGAGTTCAAAGCGCTAGCGCTCTTGCGCTCAGAGCGCTAACGCCCAAAGCGCTAGCGCCCGAGCGCCCACGTGCTGACACGGGGCGCGCTAGTGTCCGAGCGCCCACGTGCTGATACGTGGTGCGCTAGCGCTCAAAGCGCCAGCGCTCGAGCGCCCACGTGCTAACACGTGCGCTCGCGTCCAAAGCGCCAGCGCTCGAGCGCCCATATGCTGACACGTGGTGCGGTAGCGCTCTTGCGCTCAAAGCGCTAGCACCCAAAGCGCTGGCGCTTTTCCCCACGCATCCTTTGGATGCCTTTTCCCCAAAGCGCTAGCGCCCGAGCGCCCACGTGCTGACACGGGGCGCGCTAGTGTCCGAGCGCCCACGTGCTGATACGTGGTGCGCTAGCGCTCAAAGCGCCAGCGCTCGAGCGCCCACGTGCTAACACGTGCGCTCGCGTCCAAAGCGCCAGCGCTCGAGCGCCCATGTGCTGACACGTGGTGCGGTAGCGCTCTTGCGCTCAAAGCGCTAGCACCCAAAGCGCTGGCGCTTTTCCCCACGCATCCTTTGGATGCCTTTTCCCTTTCTTTATACATATATATATATATATATATATATATATATATATATGTATGTATATATATATATATATATATATATATATATATATGTATGTATATATATATATATGTATGTATATATATATATATGTATATATAAATACACACACACACATACTCTACAACACTCTCCCTCCTAAAAAAAATTTTGGGCTGGGGCGCTGCCCCGCACCCCGCAAAGGGGCTGCTAGCCCCCTTGCCCCCCAGCCCGCTATCCGGGTAGCGGGACCCCCGTAAAAGCTCTGTGTGGCTCCCGATATACCCAAGCTCCCTCCAAAACAAAACACACGTACACTGCACATTGAGTTCGCATGACCAGTTTAACCCGTTAATCGGAGGCTCCCTCACTCCAAAGGCGAGGGGTAATTAACGGCAGCTTAGTCCGCGGCTGCCGGAGATTCGGATCCCCACAATCAATAAACCCCGGCTTACCCTAAGCAGGGGGAATCTGTAGTACGCCTGACAAGCGCGCGCGTATTCCCATCTCAATGGGGTGACGAAAAACACCTTACAAGCACATATCCGACACTTGTCCTACATTTAGGATTTGCGGAACAACAGCCTGTCTAAAACGATACTGAAGATGAAGCAAAAGAGCAGGCGCCGGCGCCGCCGCCATATACCCAAGAAACGGGAGGGTCGTCCAGTCACCCCAAGAGGCATAGGCTTATGTCAAACCTTCTCGGATTGGGAAAGGGAAAGGAAAAGGGGAAAGCGATAATTATATACATTTACAGATGGATGTCAAAGTGTCCAATTCTTTTGATGGATTCATTTAGTTAATGAAGTGTATACAATATTCATATTTATAGTAATTCTATACGAGCTATAATAACACTTGTCATCCGTCCGTAACAAAAACAACAATCTTATTATTTATTCAGGGTTTTTTAAACGAAGATTTTTTAAATTCTTTTTTGATTTATTTATTTTTTAAAAACTTTTTAATATGGCGGGTTCTTGGAACGGGCCCTCTCCTTTATAAAAGAGAGGACGGGAGGAACCCGTCCCCACCCATGATAGAGAAGAGGGCGGGTTCCTAAAACCCGCCCTCTTCTCTATGAACAAGAGGGCGGGTTGTAGAACCCGCCCTCTTCTCTATGGGGGGGCAGGTTCTAGGAACCTGCCCTCTTCTTGGGGTGGGTACGGGTAAGAGTTTAGAGGGCGGCTTATCGGATCCCACCTTCGAGAAACCATCCTATTCCCATAAATATAATTTAAACTATATTATTTTAATAATTTTAAAATATATTCATCCTGTTTCGATAAAAAAACCTTGAGAAATTTATGAGTTATACAAAATAACAAAGATATAAGAACTTATGTATAAATGTATAAGGCATCGCTTTTTAGAGAAATTATTCGGTGTGCCGGGTGTAATACACGCGGACAAGAGTGAGTGCGAGAGAGAGTGGGGAGTTTCGGGCAGTCTTGGACAGCGTATGGGCCCACACTTCTATTTCTTATTTCTCTTGTCCGGGTGTATACGGCCGGCATATTGAATAATTTTTTCTCTTTTTTGGCATTTGAGCATTAGAAAGAATGTGTAATGAACGAGAGATATAGAGAAAGAGAAAAAGAGGATTGTTGGCTTTTCATTTTCTTGTTTTTGTTTTTTGTCGTGGATAAGATGAACACCTCCAATTCTCAACTTTGCCTATTGAAATTTTGTCATTTTTCCTATTTTTTATTTTGTTGCTTAATGACATCATTTAAAAACTTCTAGTTATCATAGTAAGATTTTGCATGTTATAGCATAAGAATATGGCGAAATTTTAAAACTCTCCCAATCTGCCCTTGGTTTTCCAATATTTTCCTTACTATTTCAAAAGAAAATCTTGAAAAATTCAAAAAAAATATATAATTTTATTTTATTTGGTTTTTAATATTTCTATAATATAGCATACGAATATCGCAAAATTTTCTATTTTCTTCATTTTTCTCGATATTATGTACTACATGACAATCACGAAATTTACAGAAATACCAAAATAATTTGTTTTGTTCGAATTTACAATATTTTGTAAGCTACCACACGAAAATTGTATAATTTCCAAAAATATCAGATGATTCTGTGTTCTTCGATTTTTTAATACTTTGTATGTAGCATACAAAAATCATGAAATTTTCAAAAATCTAAAAAAGAACTTCGATTTTTCAATATTTTTGCTTACTATATTGCACACAATATCGTGAAATTTTAAAAAATCTCAAAATTTTATGTGATCTTCAGTTATTTAATATTTTGCTTGCTACACACGAAAATCATGGTATTTAAAAATTCAAAATTTTCTTTTTCCCTTAAATTTCCAATATTTTGCATATTACCTCACCAAAATCAGGAAATTTTTAAAAATCTTAAATGTTTCTATTTTCATTAACTTTTTAATATTTTGAATATGGAAATAGTGCAATTTTTAGGAAATCTCAATAATTTATGTTTATTTGATTTTTTTAATATTTTGTTTGTTATAGCACACAAAAATTGTGACTTTTCAAGAATATTAAAATTTTCTGCTTTCTTTCATTTTCAATATTTTATTTCTTACAGAACATGAAAATCATTAAATTTTAAGAATCTCAAGATTTTTTTGTTATATATTTTGTTTGTTATAACACACAAACAGAATTTTTTTCATTATTTTATTTGCTATAGCACACGAACATATGATATATTAAAAATAATAAAATTTTCTGTTTTATCCGGCTTTTTATTATTTTGCATGCCATATAGAGCATGAAAATAGCAATAATTTCAAAGATCCAAAAAAAAAAAATCTCCCCCCCCCCAAGTTTTTTAACATTTTGCTTGTTACAACAAACAAAAACCACACATGAAAATCTTAAAAATTTCAAAAACCTCAAAAAAAACACTTTTTCCTTTTTTATTATTATTTTGCATGTTATAGCAAAAAAAAATCATAAAATTTCAAAAATCTCAAGATTTTCTTTTTTTTTAGTTTTCCAATTTTTTACTTGCGTATATTTTTGGAAAACTTCAGGATATCTAGAAAACAAAAATGAAGTGAAGTAAAATAAGAAAAAACCGTCGATTGCTACCAAGAACCTAACATAACAAAGAAATCTGGTTCAAGTAATTGAAACTCCGGATAACCGGGAACTCTTGGTAATACACTAAAATCACGAAATTTTATGAAATCCAAAAAAATTCTTATTTTATGGGAATTTCCTAATATTTTTCACTCTCAATATTTTTGTTTTGGTTGGTTTTCAGTATTTTGACTGTAAGAGCATTAGCCTACAAAAACTGCAAAACCTTAAAAAATCTTAAGAATTTTCCATTTTCTCAGATTGTTCAGTATTTTGTCACACGAAATTTTCAAAATTCTTAAATTTTTTTGTTTTCTTCCATTTTTTATATTGTATTGTACACGGTACATCAAACAAAAAATGGTAAAATTTTCAAAAATCTCAAAATTATTTGTTTTCTTATTGTTTTTCAATAAACAATATCATTCATGCTATACATGGATCACCAATTTTTTTCAAAATTCTCAAATTTTTGGTTTACTTCAAAATTTTACTGCTTTACATCCTACCGCTCATGAAAATAGCGAATTTTTCAAAAATAGGATATGTTTGTTTTTTCTAAATTGTTTTCTTGTAATAACAAACAAGAATAGCACCAAAAAATGCATATTACTTTTTCATATTTTAGGAGTAAAACCTACCTAAGTAGTGAGATTAAAAATAAAAAGCTATATTAAAGAAGAAGGCCAATCCAAAATTTTCCTCTCATGTAAACCTAGTTCTATGGAATAAAAGAATTATAAATATTGCATAAGAATCCAATAAAAATAATTCCATCACCATATATACTAGGAGAATTAAGTGAGTCCTAGATGACAATTTTTTCACTAAAGTCCAAACAAGATAAAAGAATATTCTCACATATAACTTCAAATATATAATCATATAGACAGATAGTAAAGATAAATTCGGTTATCCCGACTCCGAACCCAAACAGCCCCGACACTCTCAACAACAGCTATTTACAGCAAGTATCATACAAAGACAAACAGCAAAATTAAGCACACCCCCAAGTCAAAATTACAACATTTGCAATGATTTTCAGTGTCATTAAATTGAAAAGAATCCATTGGATTTGATGTCTGTTTCTTCCACAATATCTTGTTTGGCCTTCGACGCAGAGGCATACCATCTCTAGAGCTCTGCTTCAATAAACTGAATTTAAAGCTACTGGTATAATCGAAACAAGAACCATTTTCTTCAAAGATAATAAAAAAACGAAAGGAAAAAATAATGTTAATTTGTTTTTTTTAATTGAGATTAATAAGAGGTGGATGAGTGCTTCGGAAAGAACAAATATGTTCTACCATAATGTTGTAAAGTTCCAATCATATTGAAAATCAATTCAGATCAATATCAACATGTACATTTTTTTTCCTATTAACAAAAAAACTAATTAGATTTCTGGGTGCATGCAATATACCCATAATTATTTTTAGTAAACACATAAAATATACATACAAAGGATATGCCCATGGAGTCATGGTAAAAGAAAGGGTATTTGGAGCGCAAAATAGGGATACTATGTGCCCCAAAAAAAAGAAGAAGACGCACAAACATAATTCCATAGCATGAAAAACTATCTGGTATATACTAGGTAAAATGCACATGAATATGAGAGAGAAACCTTTGGAAATTTTTGTGCATCTTTTAGGAAGCTTTGTTGGTTTTATGGTATTATCTATAGTTCCTTTGTTTTTCCAAGCTTTCCCTGGTTATAGCTTGAAAAATTATATGGTATACCAGGTAAATGCACCTGAAGCAGAGGTAGAAACGGTTGGAAACTTTCAGGCGGCTTTATCGGTTCTATGATATTACCTATAGTTCCTTTACCTTTCCTAGCTTTCACTATGTTATATTTCTCTGAGACATTGATATAAGCAAGTTCTAGTAAACCAAAATATACTGCAAAAAGGGGTGCTTGAATTACCTTCAACGCAAGTAATCACTCGCTTGAATTTGCGAGGCGAACCATCTTGAGCATGTTTCTATCCTCCTTAAATCTCTCGAGAACGGATCCTTTAATTGGATCATTCTTTTCGTTTTGCACCCCTATAACTTGGATTCCCCGACACTCTATTACCTCGGGCTTTATATGGTTTGTCTTTGAGAGACACTGGCTGTTGAATGTGGTGCATGTAAATGTATGGCACTGATCAAAGTTTTGCCGAAATGAAGCGGCCGAAGTGGTTTGCTCGGCCTCCGAAGCCAATCCCGTTGGGAATGCTATCTGAGCTGAAATTTATGGCACACTACCAAAATAAGGAACCAGAATTTGAAATTATTTCCATCTTTTCCAACAACTAATATATTGCATGCAAATCAACTTTTACAATGCCAGTAGATACATTATCATGATTGAATTTTAAGGGCTACAGCCTTTTGTTGTTCCGCTATTGGTTGTTTTTCGTCATACCTAGTAGTTTTCAAATTATACCTTGTGGTCTTCTTAATAAATGTGATTCTTTTTTTTTTTAATTAAAATCAAGATATTTTAGTTCCACCCATTTATGATTCTTCTCTTGTAGAAGTTACTGTTTTCAGAGTCTCTTAGACTTAAATCTCAACAAATTGAAGCAACATGCATTCGAACACTAAATTATTTTGAGAATATATTATATAGGTGAGTAGATGAGGTCAAATACACCCCCATCCCCACCCCCAAAAAAAAGTTAAAATATAAAGGAAAACATGTATTTTGACATAAAATTTGCTGTTTTTTGGTCGAAAGTTACCGATAAAACCTAAGGGAACCAAACATCTAGAGTATGATGTGTTTACATGGTGTTTTTTTTTGGTGGGGGGGGGGGAGGGGGGGGGGGTGAAATTGCTACAAAACATAGCCTCAGAGGCCAAAGGAAAAGCAAGGGTTTTAAAGAGCTCAGGAATTCAAATTTCACCTAATTCATCCCAAATTATTCCTGCAACGGCAGGTTACATGCATTTATAACTAATTTTTCCGTGCTAGCAAAGTATAAACCGTAAATTAGATGCACTTAAAACAATTTTATAAGTGCAGCTTTATATTAAAAATATGGGTTAATTGCGAACCACCACTGTAGGTTACTTTATATATCACTTAGGCCTTCATTTGGCTACGGGGTTACAGCCGAAACCCCGGTTTTGGGGTCTTGATGCTAAACCCCAAAAACTGAAACTACGACCCAGTTCGCAACTAAAATAGATCTTCTCAAACAGCAGTTTCAAAAAGTTTCATGAGCACGAAACCCCACTCCAAAAAGAGTGAAGTTTTGGAATGGTCTCTCTCCCTCCCCCCTCCCTCTAATAAATTAAGTTAAACGAAACCTTGGTATTGGGGTTAAAAATTACACCCCACAGTCGAAGTCAACAAGTCGAAGTCAAGGTCCGAAAAGTGGGTCCGGGCTAAAACCCAAACCCAAGTCCAATCAAGTGGGCTCATGCCCGAGCCGAGCTCAAGCACAAAAAGACCGGCCCCCATGCCAAAAGAATAATTGTTAAAGCAATAAATAAGCTTAATGTAATTTCTATGAATAAATGTAATAAAAAATGGGCAAAAAACCTCAAATTATGTAAAGGCACATGGCTTATGTGCAAAAGAAAGAAAACACATGGTATGGGAAAGGCACGTGTGACATTTTAAAAAGCCCAAGTGGGTATGTAAAATGTAAAGCCTATATAAGGCATCATGATGAATGATAACAAAAAAAAATCTTCCCATATAAATCTAGGGTTCTGTGCCACCTTCTTCAAGATTTTAAACCTTTTTCTTTTTCTTTTTAAATTAAATCAAGAGTTTGACTCTTCTTTTCCCAAAAAGAAATAGTTTTTCGCCATTAAACTCTTAAAGGGGAGTTCAAGTCTTCCACCAAATCTCTAAAAAGGGAGATTTTGAACCTCACCATCCATTTTTCTAAGATCCAAAAAAAAGAGAGGAGGAGACCCATCTCCAAAAGTTTCATTTTTTGAAGAATCCAAGGCTCAAAAGAGAAGAAAGGAATCCTCTTTCATTATCCAAGATCCCAGATTTAGATCTTAAAGTTTCAAGAAAGCTCTTTCTTTGATTTTCTTCTCAAAAATCATTTGGGAGTTTAACTCCGAACGAAAAAAAATCTTTTGGGGTTTAACTTCAAATAAAAAAAAATCATTTTTTGGGAGTTTAACTCCAAGTAAAATCCCTCTTTTTCTAGGAGTTTAACTCCAAAATCTCTCGGAAATTCAACTCCCAGCCCAGGAGCTAAGCTTCTTTTTCCGCAGGCGTTTTCGGCGAGCATGTGCGGCTCATGTGGCCCGCTGGCGTCCAGCAGCCGCGTGCCGAGCACTTGACCCGCTGGCGTACAGCGGCCGCGTGCCACGCACTTGACCCACTAGCACCAGCGGCCGCGTGCCGTCTCACGTGTCTTTAGGACCCCCGTAAACTCTGCGAGGTCCCCGATACGTCCAAAACACAACACACATACTGCACATTAAGTTCGCATGACCAGTTTGACCCGTCAATCGAAAATTCTCTCGCTCCAAAGACGAGAGGTAATTAACGGCGGTTTAGTCCGCGGCTGTCGGAGATTTGGATCCCTACAATCAATAAATCTCAGTCTACCACAGGCAGGGGGAATCTGTACACACCTGACAAGTGCGCGCATTCCTATCTCAATAGGGTGACGAAAAACACTCTACAGATTCTGGTATGCCCGGTGGAACCTTTTTCTCTCCCATGTTTCAAGTCAAGTGTTCATACGAACTCAATTAATATATATTGATTGTCTGTACTGAAATCTTGTTTCTTTGCGCAAATTAACTTTCAATCTCAATTTTCGGACACAACAAAGATGTCTCCAATGACAAGCTCAGCTCTCAACGCAACTCCCATCTCCTACACGATGAATATGGACACCAGGACAGTTCTCCTGGCCAGTCTCGGGTGACGGTAGGAGGAGCCGCTGCTACCATTTGGCTCTATTCTATTCGTGCCAGCTAACGACATTCTGGCTTCTCAGGCCCCGGTAACAGATAAGCCAGCCTCAAAAGGCAGGAGATCAAATGTGGTGATCTCGAGGGCACCACAGCCTAAGCGCAAGTAAGTGTTTGAACGGCTTTCCATGGCTCCAGCTGGGGACAAAGCCGTCGGAGCAAAAGAAGCCGCCAGACGTCGTGGGCAAGACCAGGTGATTCTTTCGATGAGTGCGCAAGTGGATGTCTTTTCAAGGCTCTCTACCAGCCGACCTTTCGAAGAGCAGAAGCCCGCCAGGCGCTCAAAACAGAGAGGCTAAGGCTGAAGCGGCTCAGGTATAGAGCCAACAAAAGGGCGCAGGCTCCGACCAAACTGGATTTTTCGAAGTTCCAAGAGCCGAGTTGCCCCGCAAAGACGACCATCTCAGCCGTAAAAATCCGCAACTCTTTTGAACCTTAAGGTGGGTCAAGAGAAATTCTATGACCGCGAAGATCAAGAAGACGACAATTCAAACTGTGATGTGAAGGGATGTGTCCAAACCCTAACACAAAAGGCGCGATACTCTCTCTTCGGGAGCTTATCAAGCACTCCGTGCCGCACAAAAGTAGCGGGACAAAACCAGAAAAGAAGCATCGGCGCCGCTCAATGACCCAGTCAGACCAACCGTCTTCAGTCGATTGTCATTTCCCGAAGCGGAAGGGCCACGACAGCGGCCTGCGAAACCAGTTGCCGGTGATAAAAAGATGGTTGAATATATTATCTACATGGACTACATGGCGGGTACGCGCCCCAATGACAACTTTCACAGCAAAAACAAGGACGGGGGCGCCACATCCCAAGCCCAATCGGGCTTGAATGTGGCTGCCCCTTCCCAAGATTAGCCTCCTCTGCAGGATGATGAAAACTCTCTCGATGAGGCCGCTAGGCAGAAGGACCCCTCAGTCCACGTGGAATCAAGCTCGGACAACGAAGAAGAGTCAACTTTCCGCCCCCCCGACCGCGGAACAGGAGCTCCTCCAAGAGCTCCGAAAACAACTTCGAAGCAAAGATAAGGAGATGGCCAAGCAGTACTCCAAAATTGACGATTTGACGAACGTCGTGATGCAGCTCACGGCTCAAGTTGCTCGGGTGCCCTCCAATCAAGTGCAAGTCTCTACTCATGAGCCGGACGATAACGGCCCGAAGCGACCGATGCATGTTCCTTCAGGTCCGAATATGGGCGAGCTACACGAAAGCCGACCGTATTCCGCTTCTGGGGACGCCTTAGCCCCAGATGGTGCCATTCCGCTGACGCAAGATCGGATAATGGATGTGGTCACCAACAAAATTAAAACATTGATGGTCGAAGCCGAAACTCAGAAAGACGTTGGTAGCAGTGGCGCAGTACGAGCTGATTGAATTTCCCATCGGTTACGTCATTCCTAAATTCAGGAGATTCGACGGGAAGGGAAATGCGAATCTACACGTCCACTTTAAAGCATCATGCGAAAACATAGGGGCAACGATATGCTTCTTCTCCGTCAATTTGTCAACATCCTGACTGGTGTTGCTTTCGACTGATACGCGAGCATACCAGATGGTTCTGTCACTACTTTCGCCCAAATGGGGTCTCTATTTCAGCAAAGACTCACGAGTGTCAACGACAAAATCTCCATTGCTGACCCTGTGAGGACCAAGCCGGGAAAAACGAAAGCAACACGAACTTTATTACCCAATGACGCAATCTCACCGTCAAGTGCGAGCCGCCATTAGAACAGGACCAATCCGTTAGCCTCCTCATTAGGAACCTCAGCAATTAGATGATCTCGTTCTTATGTACCGCGGGCCTCAAAACGTTCGCTGACCAAGAAGGTTCAGATGTTGGAACGTTCGAAACAAGAGTCTACTCCGGACTCTCAAAATGACAAGCCTTAGAAGAGCCGAAAGGATGACCACCGTAAAAGTAGGAGCTCCACCAATACCAACGCCTTCAATACGTCTGACAATAACGAGACAAGCGGGCTCGAAGTCCAAAAAGCTCAGAAAGAAGAAAAAGAAAAACGCGGCCCAACGTGAAGAAGAATCTGCGAGGAGAACGTCCAATTAAAAATACGTCGATTCCCTCGAAGACTGTGTACAAAAGGAAAGGGCCTTTATCCAACTGAAGGAGTTCTTTCTTATAGAAACCGTAGACATTTTGGAAGAATTGGAAGAGGATGCCGATGATGGAGTCCTTATTATGACTTGCTACGCCATCCATCTTGGCAGCAACTCTGAAAATGAGCTCTGTTTTCCCAAAGAGAATGATAAGCTCGCTACAAAGACCAACCGGATCCGACTCAGAAGCGGCAAGGCCTTACCGCCAAAACAAGGCAACGCTCCAAAGAAAAAGGAAAAATGGATTGCTAATAAAGAGGACGGCGGAGAAACGGCTCACGGAGATTCGAGCTCTTCTCGGTAGACTATAACGCCTTAGCTCACCTCTAGAAGCTTCCGTCCCTCTTAAGCATCTATGATGCTCTTGTTCCATCCAAGAAGTTACAGATGTCCTCGTTCACTCTGCAAGACCCCGACAGGTACCAGGCTCGCTTCGCGAAAATCAATATGAAAGAAGCTCAATACGCTCTACACATAGCTGCGGTCGCATTTAAAGATGAAGACCTGCTACTAGGGACAGCTGAGCATAACCGTCCGCTTTACATGGCAGGGTACGACAGAAATTGGATTAATCACATATTGATTGATCCGGGGTTCTCAGTGAACATCATGAACTTGCGGACTCTAAAAAGTTTATCAATGGACGTCCGACACCTGTCAAGGGAAAGAATTGTCATCCAGGGCTTCAATCAAAACCGCCAGAAAGTTCTGGGATCCATAGCTTTGCCAATCAGGTTTGGGGATCTGCAAACCGAAGCTAAGATAAACGTGATCAACGCCGACACGTCCTATAAGATTCTCTTGGGATGACCATGGCTTCACAATTACGGCGTCATTCCGTCAACACTTCATCAATGCATGAAGTATACCAAAAATAGCGAAGAAAGACGCATTGATGGAGACGTACAGCCGTTTGGTGTACATAATGTCCGAAATGAAGATTCTTAGTACTTTATGAAACCCCAAAATGCTGAGCCGCGGTCGACTGGAGACAAGATGACCCAAAACCCTAAAAGCAAATCTGAGCCGCGGTCAACTAAAAACAAGAAGGCTCAGAATCTCAAAAGCCAATCTGAGCCGGTCGTCACCTTCAAAGGTAAAAACCCCAAGTGCGCCTGCATTTCGGCAGTGACATCAATGAGTCCGACGCTGGAAGTCCATCCTTCCGTAAAACACGCCCTCATTTCGGTAGCGATATGGACGAGTCTGATATTGAAGGCCCATCCGGCAGCAAAATTCGTCCTCATCTCAGCAGCGATACCAAAGAGTCGGAGGAGGACCCGTCTTGCAACAGTTGTACAGGTCGGACTCTCACGCAAAAAGCAAAGCTAAGATAGACCTTTGAAGTTACAGAGGGGTCTCTAGCCATCACCAGGGTTTCGAAACAGATGTGCAAGGAGCTCGACGTGTTGTCGGTCTCCACCATGGACCAGCTGACGACTTTCTATGTCCCCGGAAGAAACAACGGACATAAGAGCATCCTGTTTTATGGGTCGAACCCTGTCGTGCACCCGGACGATTTGTCCGCAACGTGCCTTCCCTATGAGAGAGGCATAAGAGCCGTTTTAAACCCTAGATATTATGCGTCCGAGATGTGGGAATATTTTAAAAGGTGTAGATGTCAGTAATACCAAACCGACTCCGAAGCAAAGTTTTATGAGAGGCTATGGAACCCGCCTCATGTCCGATCGCTCATCGATGGGCGGGTCCAAGATAGACGGGACCTAGGTTTTATGCAACCCGACGCCAAATCATGCTACATGATCCATGCTGGCGAAGTCAGCGGAAAGTCGAATGATGACGACGAGCTAGCCGAGCCAAAAAAAAGCCCTTAAAAGCTCGAAGATGGTGGACAGGAAACATTCGACGAGCTAACCGAGATTGATTTGGGGACACCCGATTATTTAAGGCCGGACTACATCAGCTCACTCTTGTCAGAGGAAATGAAAGAGCAGATAATCGCCCTGCTGCGCGAGTTCGTCGACTGTTTCGCGTGGACGTACAAAGAAATGCGTTGCCTCTCCCCCGAAGTAGCTGTGCATAAGCTGGCTATTTCTCCTGATGCCAAGCCAGTCAAGCAAGCTTCTCGAAGAATGAGAAGGGAGTTGGAAGAAAAGGTTATCGGAGAAATCAAGAAACTCATCGATACCAGCTTCATCAGAGAAAAGAAATACGCGGATATCGTCCCAGTAAAGAAGAAAAATGGACAGATCCAGGTTTGTGTCGATTTCAGGGACCTTAACAAAATTTGCCCTAAAGACGATTTCCCGCTCCCGGTCATGAAAATGATGGTCGACGATATTTCAAATTATGAGTTGTTCACTATCGTGGATAGTTCGTCTGGATACAATTAGATAAAAATGTTGCCCGAGGATGAAAAGCACACAGCGTTTTGAACCTCGATCGGGATATACTGGTACAAGGTGATGTCGTTCGGACTAAAGAATGCGGATGCCATATATCAAAGGGCAATGACAGATATTTGATGAGTTAATTCACAAAGTCGTCGAATGCTATGTCGATAACTTGGTCGTCAAGACTAAAAGCAAAGTCAATCACATCTAAGATATCCGAACTGTCTTCACCAGACTGAGAGGGTACAATCTGAAGATGAATTCTCTAAAGTGCGTCTTTGGCGTAGCATCGGAGAAATTCTTGGGCTTCATAGTCCGACACCGAGGGATCGAGATCGAACCATCGAAGATAAAGGCAATCGTGGAGATGCTTGCTCCAAAAAATCTAACGCGGCTAAGATCTTTCCAAGGCAGGCTTGTGTGCATAAGGATCATCTCAAACCTGTCAAGGAGATGTAGACATTTTTCAAAGCTCATGAAAAAGAAAGCTCTTTTTGTCTGGGACGCCGAATATTAAGAAGCATTCGAAAGCATCAAGTGGTACCTGTTGCACCCTCCAGTAGTCGCTGCTCCTATTCCGAATAAACCGTTGATACTCTATACAGCCGCGCTAGATGAATCACTCGACGCCCTCCTCGTCCAAAATAACGAGGGAATAGAAAATGCCCTCCACTATCTCAGCCGAACGTTAGATGAGGCGGGGCATAAATACTCCCTGATCGAAAAGCAATGTTTAGCCTTGATATTTGCCGTAAAGAAGTTGAGGCATTATCTGCTTACTCACCAGGTTATGCTAATCTCCAAGATCGACCCACTGAAATATTTGATGATCAAGGCGGGTCTAACTGGTAGAATGGCCAGATGGGCTGTCATGCTGCTTGAGTTTGACATATTCTATACTCCTCAGAAAGCAGTAAAAGGACAAACCCCGCCGACTTTCTAGCTGCTCATCCCATACCTAAAAGGTCACTGCTAAATTGCAAATTACCCGACGAACAAGTGTTGCGCCTCGAAGATGACGAGCCATACTGGGAGCTCTACTTAGATAGAGCATCATCAATAAGGACCTCCAGCAAATCAAGCATCCTGCATATAAAAGCAAGGATAGGATTGGTGTTCATCACGCTATTGGGAGGAACCCTATGACGTTCTTTCGCTCTTACCGAGCCTCATACAAACAACGAGGCTGGGTATGAACCACTGATAGCTGGCCAGGAGATCGCCATAGAAATGCAGATCTCTCAGCTGCGTGTCTACAGCGATTCCCAGTTAGTCGTCAACCAAGCGGCGAATACAAGATATATAAGTTCGAATTAGCTCGATACAGAGGCCGAGTGGTGGAGCTCATGAAGCGTTTCACCCATATTGAACTGATGAGAATTCCCAGGGCGCTGAACAGAAAAGTCGACGTACTCGCTCGTCTAGCCAAAGAGCTAGCTGATCATGACATAGATGAAATTCTGATCGCAATCAGGAGTCAACAAATCATGTCTTCCGTCTCTTTACGAGAAGAAGAAATCATAGAACAAGAGAACGATCCTGCTGAAAAAGCTCAGGTCATCAGGGACGAACCCGATTGGAAAGAAGCCTTCGTAGAATATCTCTGATATGACAAGCTGCCTGAAGAAAAATTCGCGAGGGTTCAGTTGAAGAAGAGAACTCTCCGATATGTGTTCGTGAATAACACGCTATACCACAGGTCATACGACCAGCTTTGGCCCAGGTGTCTGTCCCCGGCAGAAGCCCGAGAAATCATGAAAGAAATTCACTCGGGCGTTTGCGGAGCTCACCAATCCGGCCCCAAAATATGGGTTCAAATCAAATGGTTTGGATATTACTGGCCTACCATAATAAAGAATTGCGAAGAGCATGCGTAGAAATGTCATCTATGTCAAATTCACGGTGACTTCAATCACAAGCATCTCAATCCGCTGCATCCTACCGTGGCGTCTTGGCCCTTCGAAATTTAGGGCACATCCAAAGGCCACTGGTTCATATTAACCACAACGGACTACTTTTCCAGATGGGCTGAAACTGACCCGCTAAAAGAAATCAAGACAAAAGACATTCTGAAATTCTTCCGGTATAACGTCATATACCGCTTCGGTACGTCTAGAAGAATCATATTTAACAACGGGTATTCTTTCAAGAGCTTCAAAGTCTCAAAATTCGCTACTCAACATAAAATAGACTGGAGATATTCTTCCATCTATAATCCAAGAACCAATGGGTTAGCCGAAACCTTCAACAAAACCATGTGCAAGGTCCTTAGGAAAAATGTTTTAACCAATAAACGAGACTAGAATCTGAAACTCCATGAAACGTTGTGGGCATATTCTACCACGCGCCGCACTCCGACGCAGTCCACTCCATACTCGTTGCTTTTCGGGGTGGAGGCAATCCTCCCCCTCGAAGTTGAATTTCCAATCCTAAAGATAGTTGTCCAGCACATTCTGACAGAAAGGGAAAACGCACTCCTTCTACTCGAATAGCTTGATGCGCTCGAAGAAAAAAGACTCGCGATACAGCAAAATCTGAAGCTGTACCGAGTTCAAATGTCGCGGACCTATGATAAGATGACCCATCTCCAAACTTTCAAGAAGGGCGCGTTGGTGTTAGTCCTCAAAAGACCGAACATTCCTACCCGACATGCTAAGGGAAAATTCGAGCCAAATTGGAAAAGATCATATGTCATCGAGAAAGTGTTTGACGGAGAATCCTACCAACTGATAAGTGACGAGAGAGAAAGGCCCATGCCATCCATCAATGGTCGATATTTCAAGAAATACTACGCATGAATGCTCAAAGTCGCAGACGACCAGCCCTACAGTCTAGATCATACATCCCGTAAAACCGTATACGATCCACGGGCACAAACAAGCTAAAACATTCCAAAGTCCCGAAACCGCAATCAACAGTCCTACGATTTGGGTCATACATCTTGTAAAACCGTATATAATCCACCGGCATAAACGACCCATATCTCTTCCAAGTCCCACCAGCGATGCTACATCTGAAGTCCCACCGGTGATAAAGCCCCACCAACAAGGCAGTCAAAAAAGTGCAAACTCATGAAAAGAGACAAAGATAAACTCGCAAAGTCCTCTCGACCTTGTGAAGAGAATATCCCCACATATGATACTTACGACTCACAAAGGGGCAACACACTTAGGAATTCCACGATTCCTAAGGAAAATCTACACCTATGAGATCCTCTTGACATGTAGGAAGAAAATGCTTTTATGAGATCCTTACGGCTCATAAAATTAAAAAAACCTTTGACGACAGGGGCCTAAACATGTTTCCTAAGCCATCGTTCCCCAACGGGACAACGACAAATGATGAGTCGCTACTGGCGCTACACTTCAGTGTTAGCAGTACTGATACCGACTCAAATCCCAAGTTTTCTAAGGGCAAATGATGAATCGCTCCCAGCGCTATTCCGGTGTAGCAATACTGATGCCAAATCAAAATCAAATCCTAAATTCCCCAATGGCAAATGATGAGTCACTCCCGGCGCTATTCCGATGTATCGATACCGATGTCTAATCAAAATCAAAATCCTAAATTCCCCAACGACAAATGATGAGTCTCTCCTGGTACTATTCCAGTGTAGCGATGCCGATACCAAACTAAAGCTAAAATTCTTAAATCTTCCGATAGCAGGTAAAGCCAAGATCGGCCGCTATGTCGCAAAAAAGAGCGAAACCAATATTGGTCGCCATGTCGCAAAAAGGAGCAAAGCCAAGATCGGCTGCCATGTCGCAAAACGGAGCTCAGTATCGACCGCCATGTCGCAAAAAGGAGCAAATCAAGTATCGACTGCCATGTCGCAAAAAAGAGCAAAACCAACATTGACCGCCATGTCGCAAAAAGGAGCAAAACCAAATATCGACCGCCATATCGCAAAAAGGAGCAAAGCCAAGATCGACTGTCGTGTCGTAAAACGGAGCCATATCGTAAAACGGAACCAAGATCGACCGCCATATCGCAAAAAGGAGCAAAACTAAGATCAACCGCCATGTTGCAAAAAGAAGCAAATTCAACTGTCGACCGCTACGTCGCAAAAGGGGAGCATCATCCTTCATGTCGCAAAAAGGAGCAAATTCAATCATCGACCGCCATGTCGTAAAACGGAGCAAAAATTCAACTATCGACCGCCATGTCGCAAAATGGAGCAAAAGTCAACCATCGACCGCTACGTCGCAAAAAAAGAGCATCGACCTTCACGTCGTAAAAAGGAACCAAGTCAAATACCCCGAAAATTAGACTCTTCATGAAAGAAGATCCATCAATTTCATACACACCGCTCATATACGCAGTGTGCGTTCGTTGATGGAAGGCGCTTTGTTGGGGTTAAAAATTACACCCCATAGTCAAAATCAACAAGTCAAAGTCAAGACCCGAAAAGTGGGCCCGGGCCCAAGCCCGAACCAAAGTCCAAGCAAGTAGGCCCATCCCGAGCCGAGCCCAAACATAAAGAGGTCGGCCCTCATGCCAAAGGAATAATTGTTAAAGCAATAAATAGGCTTAATGTAATTTCTATGAATAAATGAAATAAAAAAATGGGCAAAAAACTCGGATTATGTAAATGCTCATGGCTTATGTGCAAAAGAAAGAAAGCGTATGGTATGGGAAAGGCACATGTGCCATTTTAAAAAACTCAAGGAGACATGTAAAATGTAAAGTCTGTATAAGACATCATGATGAATGATAACAAAAAAAGATTCCTCCCATATCAATGTAGGGTTCTATGCCTTCTTTTTCAAACTTTTAAACCTTCTTTCTCTTTTTTAGTTAAATCAAGAGTTTAACTCTTCTTTTCCCCAAAAGAAATAGTTTTTCACCATAAAACCCTTGAAGGGGAGTTCAAATCTCCCATCAAAACTCTAAAATGGGAGATTTTGAATCTCACCATCCTTTTTTCAAGATCTAAGAAAAAGAAAGAAGGAAGGAGGATACCCATCTCCAAAAGTTTTATTTTTGGGAGGATCCAAGGCTCAAAAGAGAAGAAAGATGCCATCTTTCATCATCCAAGGTCTCAGATTTAGATCTTGAAGTTTCAAGAGATCTCTTTCTTTGGTTTTCTTCTAAAATATCTTTTGGGTGAAAAAAAAATCTTTTGGATGGAACTTATGACATTGATAGCAGAAGTACTTGAATCAGGTAGCATCAACAAACTTCCAAGGAACTTTCTCACGGATGGCACAAGTCTACACTAATTCTTAAAATCCATTAAGGACATATATCTCTCTGTTCCTTCAACTTCCTTTGATAGAGCCGCAGCACTGAGAAGTACTTCTTTTGTATCCTGATGTGAGCTCAAGGAAGGTTGACTACCCTCGGAGGAGAATATAGTGTCATATATAAAACCCAAAACAGCTTCTAAATCAAACCTGAAAAGTAAGTTCAACAACTGATTACGTGATTCTGTATAATGGAGAGGCGTAAAATAGCCAAGTAGGCTAAAACTTTTGAGGGAACAGAACTACATTGTGGGAATATGTTGATAAAATCTCTAGGCAATTGGAAAACTGTATGCGTGTGTGAGAGACCTACAAAAGGTTTTTCTTAACTTAACGTGATTCGAATGTGGTAAATAAAACCTACTACAAAGTAAAGAAAGTGCCACACAAGGTGCAACGCCTAAGACACACAACCGAAGAAGAAGAAACAACCGAAGTTAATGGAGGAATAACCTTTAATATTTTATAAGATAGAATAGTGGAGCATACAATGCTTTGTTGTTGCTTGCATAAAATGACTCTACCATACCATTATTTATAGATAGATAAATGACTCTTAGCCCACCTAAAAGATTTACACTTCCAAGAATGATAAAATGAAACTTAAACTTCCTAGGAGCATGCATTAGACTTCCAAGAAGCTTAAACTTCCTAGAAGCATGTATTAGACTTCCAAGAAACTTAAACTTCTTTGGAGCATACATTAGACTTTCAATAAAGATATTTGACCTTCTAGAAAATACAACATTTGACCCTTTAGAAAATACAAGGTGATCAAAATTTCATCTGATCTTCATAAAGTTCACTTTAAATTTTTCACACTCCCCCTTAAAGTGAACTTTTGGAGATGAGACCAAGTTTGGACTGAAGATGATGAAACGGTCCTTTCGAGAAAAAAATTGTAAAGATATCGGCGATGTTGCCCTTGCTCTGCACCTCCATGACCTCAATGAGCTCTCAAGCACTTTTTCACGAATGAAATAATGCTCGAGCTCAATGTGTTTGGTTCTTGCATGACAAACTGGATCGGTAACTAGTTTAAGCGCACTTTGGTTGTAACCAAGGAGGGTGATTGATTTGTAATTCCGTAAATAAACATCCTCGACCAAATGCTTTAGCCAAATGCATTCTTGAGCGGCAAGAGCGGACGCCTTGTACTCGGCCTCGGTGATAGAAAGTGAAACCGAATCTTGTTTCTTGCTACACCAAGGAACGCAAGCGGAACCATAAAAGAAGACATAACCGGAAGCAGATCGGATCATCCAAATCACCACCCAAATCGGCATCCGTGTACCCATGCAAAATAAATTCTACATCCTTCTTGTAAAGTAGGCCAAAATCAAGTATAGAATTCACATACTTCAAAATTCTTTTAGCTGCATCAAGATGAGGTTTCCTTAGACTTTGCATGAAGCGACTTACAAGTCCAACCGAAAATGAAATATCCGGCCTTGTGATAGTCAAATAGATGAGACTACCAACAAGGGCACGAAATGGTCGAGGATCGAGAAGAGTTTTACCATCATCACGCCTTAGCTTGACATTAGGATCAAGCGGAGAACATTTTTTACTTTCTTTCATCTCAAACCTTTCAACAAGTTTCTCCGCATAAGTTTTTTGAGAAACAAGAAGCCCATCTTTAACCTTCTCCACCTCCAAGCCAAGAAAATGATAAACTCCCCCAAATCTTTCATTTCAAACCGAAAAGAGAGTTCGCCTTGAAACCTCCCCTTCGTCATTCTCGGTGATGATCATGTCATCCACATATAAGATAACAAGAGCATGAAAATCTTCTTGTTTCTTAATAAACAAGCTATGATCCGATTCTAAAAAAAGATAACCGCAAAATGCAAGTATTGAGCAATCTAACCATAGCATGCTTTTGGGACTTGCTTTAACCTATAAAAGGCCTTCTTGAGCTTGCACATATGATCGGGATGAGCACTTGAAACATAGCTCGGCGGTTGCTCCATATAAACGTCATTGTCAATCTCGCCATACAAGAAGATGTTCTTCACATCAAGTTACTAAAACTTCTAACCAAGGCTAGCTGCCAAAAAGATTACCATTCGAACGGAAGTCATCTCTGCCACAGGATTAAAAGTTTCCTCATAATCCTCTCCATACTTTTGAGAGAATCCCCTTGCAACAAGCATCGTCTTGTAGCGATCAATACTTCTATCCGTCTTGCGCTTCAACTTGTAGACCTATTTGCAAGTAACCAGATCAACATTCTTCGACTTTGGTACAAGACCTCATGTCTCATTTTTTAGAAGGGCACGCATCTCTTCATTCATAGCATCCTCTTATTTCTTAACACCTTTTGCTTCATCAAAACAAGAAGGTTCAAGATCATCAAGCGGGGCCGGAGAAGAAGCAAGAACAAGTGTTCACCAAGTTTCCATCTCGATAACGAAGTGGCTTGACGATATTCCTCATTGGCCTTCCTTGAGCAATGGAAAGTTCTTGTTGCACCTCATTGTTCCCCCTTTCTTCTTGCTTCATTGCCGAGGTAGAAGAAAAATTCGAAGATGCGAGAGCATTAGAAGAAATTGGTAATTCAACAACCGGATCTTGAGATGCTTCACCTTGATCTTTATGATCAATATCAACGAAGACGACTTGAGGAGAGAAGAAAGAAGAAGCTTCATCGAAAATGACATCCCGAGATACTATAAACTTGTGAATTTCGGGATCCATGCACTTCCACCCTTTCTTCCTTTCATCGTAGCCAATGAAGATGCACTTCTTGACATTAGCATTTAGCTTGCTTCTCTTCGATGCCGTGACATTAACGTAGCAAGGAGAGCCGAACACTTTGAAATGCTTCACATTCGTTTTTCCCCCGAACATAAGCTCATATGGAGACTTCATATTATTCGGGCTAAGAGGCACCCAATTAATCACGTATGCCACGCACGCCATACCCTCCGCCCATAAGGCTTTGGACAAGTTCTTTACATGAAGCCAACTTTTGCAAGTCTCCACAAGATGACGAATCTTCCGCTCCGCTGAGCCATTTTGTTGTAGCGTATAAGCATACGAGAGCTCCCTCTTGATTCCATGCTTTCGGAAAAAAGAAAAGAACTCTGTAGGAGTGAACTCTCCTCCGTTATCGGTGCGGAACTTCTTGATCTTCTCAAGAATACCTTCAACGATCTCCTTGAACTCATGAAATTTAAAGAAGACCTCCGACTTTTCCTTCACAAAGTACACCCAAGTGAATCTTGTGAAGTTATCAACGAGCACCAACATGTAGCGAGAACCAGAGCTGGAAGAAGTTTGCATAGGCCCCATCAAATCATCATGAATAAGCTCTAAAGGATTCTTGCACCTTGAGAGAGAGAGATCTCAAATGGTCTTCGATGTGCCTTCCCAAATTGATAACCCTCACATACGTCATTAGAACCGAACGTAGTGAGATTGAGAAGCCCAAGAACAAGGTTCTTGATTACCATAGATTTCAACTTGTTCATATGAACATGGCCAAGTCGAGCATGCCAAATGAAAGCGTCATCATTTGTGCTCATCTTGTCAACATAAGAGTTAGAGACCGAGAGAACAAATAAATCATTGACTCTCTTATCGACATGAACGATGTCCACCTTCACCTCTTCGATGTTCCGAAGAAACTTCACATCCTTTGGCCCAAAGAGAACATAATGATCGGCGTCCACCGCATTAGCCACCGAGAAGAGGTTCTTCTTCACGCCGACCACATGATACACACTCTTGAGAGTAATAGTTCCACTATTCTCTTCTTGAAAAGTAATGGTGCCCTTCTTTTGGACCGGGTGAATCGTATCATCCGCCGTGATAATGGCCTCATTACCACTATAAGAACAAAGATTTGAGAACTTGGACCTGTCACCGTTGAGATGATGGCCGCAACCGGAGTCGACAATCCAATCCTTGTAGTTGATAGAAGTCATGGCTCCAACCGTAGTGGTCTCCGCTGCAAAGCACTTATCCCAATTTTCATTTTCATGTGAATCATTTTTCTTGTCTGTGGAATTTCCCCCTAAAGCTTGACGCAGCAATACTTCTTGATGTGACCAAATTTGCCACACCGATAGCATATTAACTTCTTCCGGCTGCCGTCGTCATTGGAAGAAGACTTTTCCTTCTTGTTAGGCTCTTTCTTATCATTTTTCTTGTCATGGAGCTTCTTCTTTCTACAGAACAAGGTCGTGCCTTCGTCTTTGGAAATGGAACATCCCGCCATTTATCGAGCCAAAGATTCTTGAGAAGCAAGAAGATTCTCGAACTCTGGCAAGGACGATGGTTGCACCCATCCTTGTATTGAAGTTACAAAAGGTATATACTCTTTTTGTAGCCCCCGAATGATGTAACGCTTCATTCGGGCCTCCAAAATAGCTTTGTCCGGCTCCAAGAAAGAAATCTCCGAACAAAGAATTTTAATCTTCAAGAAATATTGAGAGATATAGAGATCACCTTGCACCGCATTGGCCAACTCATTCTCCAAGAATTGAAGTTGTGCAGTATTCTTCTTGTTGAGCAAAGATTCAAGAGTAGCCCAAATCTTCGAGACCGACTTACAGCGGATAATGTGCTCAAAGAAATCATGAGAGATGGACCGCTTTGGCACAACGACCTTCACATTAGAAATCTTCCATATCTTCACGACATCCGCATTAGCTTGAGGAACCACCAGTGTCGTTGCATCACCAGCCGCGTTGGCTTCAGCAGGGGCCGTTCTTGTGTTTCCGGCAACAACTTCCCACAAGTCTTCACCAACAAGGTAAGACCCCATCCAAGTCCTCCAAATCTTGTAGTTGGAGAGAGTAAGAAGCTCCATGCCGAGCCCACTAACATGACCACTAGACTCCATTGTCAGAGAATGAAAAGCAATTGTCTTCTTCACCAAGTAGGTCTTGAAAGAATACCGTCACCACACGTGTTGCTCTGATATCATGTGAAAATTAAAACCTACTACAAAATAAAGAAAGTGACGCACAAGGTTCCACGCCCAAGACATACAACCGAAGAAGAAGAATCAACCGAAGTTAATGGAGGAAAAACCTTTAATACTTTATAAGATAGAATAGTGGAACTTACAATGCGTTGTTGTTGCTTGCACAAAATGACTCTACCATACCACTATTTATAAATAGATAGATGACTCTTAACCTACCTAAAAGACATACACTTCTAAGAACAATAAAATGAAACTTAAACTTCCTAGAAGCATGCATTAGACTTCCAAGAAACTTAAACTTCCTAGGAGCATGCATTAGACTTCCAAGAAAGATATTTGATCTTCTAGAAAATACAACATTTGACCCTCTAGAAAATACAAGATGATCAAAATTTCATTTGACCTACACAAAATTCACTTTAAAATTTTCACATTCTCCGATGGTATCTTCAACTTCTAAATCAAAGCTATGGTCATCGGCTATAAGCACAATTAGACCTAATGCAACAGCTCTTCGTGCATCATGAATCATCTTCAATATGGATCATGCTCAATCAATTGTATTTTATGTTGTTGTAAGAAATGCTAGAAACAACAAAAACTATCTCAAAGACAGTTGAGAATACAATGTACCTTCCAACAGCACCCTCGCCGTCGATATCACATAACTGATAAACAAACTCCTCAATCTCGTCTCGGGTTCCCTTCTCATATATTCCCTATCAACAAAACAAGCCCAAAATAGAGAGATTTATTCATGAAAGTGCAATTAAACCGAATACCGAATACAATTAAAAGAGGGTAAAGCTCACTTTGGCAATCACAAGAGCATATCATCATTTCTATTTTGTGTGACTAAATCAACCATTCTGATGCCCAGCGCGCCTTTGATCCCAAAATAAGCTTGCCATTTCAAGCACCAGCCTACAAGTTAGGTTTTTAACCCAAAAAATTGATGAAATTGGATAGGTTTAGGGTTCCATCGAATCAAATTACTTGGAAAACGGAGGGGGAGACGAATTTCGCATAGCTTCGTGATTGAGCTGTGAAAGAATAGAATAGAGATTTCAATTCGTCTAGCTCCTGCTTCGTGAATGCCCTGAAGTTTCCCAAAAAAGGGAAGATTTTTAAGCGTTTGAGGAGAGACGAAGACGACGAAGAAGAGACCAAGCGAAGGAAAGTTGACTCTTTTACCTGCCCACCATGGCGAATCTAGGGCTTGTAGAAGGCGCCCGCGTGTTCCCCATTGACTTGTTCTTCTTCTTTTTCTTCTTTGCTTTTGTGATCAAGGGAAATGGCAAAGGATTGACTTGTGGTTACAAGGTGTTCGATACTGGGATCCTTTCGATATGGCGACCATCATGGCCGTTTACAAAGCACGGATCGTCAATGGGCTCTCATTATTACGAAGCCCAACCAATTAAAATCTGACACATGTAAAATCACAGCCAATGCACGAGCCTTTTTATTTTTGATTTACATTCCCTGAAACATGGGCCCAAGCACTTCTGCCACTCAAATATTATCTCGTCATATTGAAAAAACCTTTTTAAATTTTCATTATATATATTTCTCATAAAAACTCGTAATCCTAATGATTCAATGGAAAAATAAAATAAAATAAAATTGAAAAATGCGAATTTATTTTTCTCCCTTCTTAAAATTAATGTATAGAATATTTTAAACGCCAAGATTTTAAATTAGGGTTAGAAATTTAAGTGCCTCGGAGGCAATGGGAAAAACCTTTGGAGATGTAGTGGAAGAAAAAACAACACCGACCTTTAAGATCACGGCTAAAACATTGGTATTTTAGCATTAAAAATAGGTTGTTTTAGAGTAAAAGAGAAGAGGAGGAAAGGAGTAAAATAGGTGTTAGGGAAATATCTATTAACCTTTGTGGATGTAAGTGTTTGTTATTATGCTTTATAGGGTATAAATTCACACTCCTAAATAGCTTAGTGGGTCTGAATGCAATAAACCCCACTTATTTTTACTTTTCCCCATAGAAAAACTCTATGATGTGCCTGATCATGAAAAAGAAAGAAATAAAGATGTGCTTGATAGGCAGTGATTTAGAGGATAGTTCTTTATTCCCGTAAAAAAATCGACACACTTATTATAATATAGAAGGTATCCCGACGGATATATGATTACTGCGGTAATAATACGCCCCGTTTCATGGAGATCTTATTCCCTCTTACCTCCCAAATTAGTGTACATCCTAAACTGCCTCAGAATATTCCCATCTAACACAAGATGTGTCATGTCGGCCTCCGTTGTCGGTCGGCCCCACTGTCGTCCCCGCCTGCTTGCTGGTCAGCCCTCCGCGGTTTATCAGCCCCCTACCGCCTGTCAGCCGCCCAACGATCATTGATCTCCCGTTGGCACCCGTCGCTCACCGACTGCCACCGCTCGACCACCTACTGATCGTGGTCGTTACATATACAAATATCACCGGAGATGGTTAAAACATACCAAGCACGGTAATGAGAGATTTCTTGAAATTAGATACCCAATCACAACATTTTAGGAAATACGAGGACTCTCGATAATCTTTCATTTCATGTACCAAAAACAACCTAAATACGAGCACTCCCGCCGATCTTCCATTTCATGTGCCAAGAGCACCCTAAGAGCATGGAGCCTATCAAGCAGCTCGAGGCTCGAAGGGTGCCCATAACTTTCAATCCTTTTATCCTTCTATCCGGCTCGCCGAATAATTTATCTTTTGCTATTACGTTGATCTTCTTTTAATTAAGAAAAATACCAAACTTGGTCGGCAGAGTATTTTAGATTATATTTTTACTTTTGTTAATTATATGTCCACGTGTGGAATTGCTATTCACGCAGGACAAACCAGCACGGTGCCCAGCATTATATGCGTGTAACATGAATAATTTATCCTCAAAAAAACTAATTTATGGGCCGGTCAGTGCAAACAGGCCTTATCAGGCAGAGCCCAACCCAAATCCCAAATTGTTTCAGTGTCCCAGCGTGAAAAAAGAACAGCAGTCAAATCAAAATCGCCGGATAAGTCCTAAATCGAATTTCTCCCCCAAAATCTCGCAGCTCGATTCCTGCCACCGAAACCGCGTGCAAATTTCGATGAAATGCTCCGTGAGTTCTCTCCTTGCTCTCTATTTTGTCCCAATTTTTAGGGTTTTTTATTACGTTTCTCTGTGATTTTAGGAACTCTATGGTTTTTCTGCTCTGATTTGGGGTTAGTTCGTGCTGCAGGATCTCTGATTGATACTTATGCGAATGTCGAGGCCCATGGTGCTTGCCTTCTTGCTGGTGATCCTCATACTCACGTCTCAGTTTGAGTGGAAGCAGCAGCTTGTGAGCGAGATGGAGGCTAACCCCAGCGTCTCGCAGAAGCAGCTGCATAATTTGAGAAGAGAGGAGGTTGTTAAAGAGAAGGTGAGTCTCTGATTTAGTCTCTTTGTTACGATTTTTTGAAACTTTGTTTGATTATCGCAGTGAAATCCTTTTGGCATACACTAAAGATAAGATTGTTGATGAGTTTATGTTGAAATTGCATGGCCCGACTTGCTAGTTTGAATATGATTGAATTATATTATTCCAGTTTTCATATAATGTAGCATAATTTTTTTAGTACGATCTTGTTGATCCTTGCTAAAAAAATTATTGGCGAGACTGATGAATAGGATGCGTGGGTGGTGGATCCTTGAAAAACTTTATAGTGTTAGTGCAATTAGAGAATTAAATTGAAAATATTTGGTTAGGACATGAAATTTGTGTTGTTCTCTTGTTAAGTAATCGCCTCCTGACACCTAACCAACAACAAAGGAAATGATTAAAGAAAGAAGGATATGGAGGAAGGATTAAAATTGCTCATATCCAATTAGATTTCTAAATGTTGGCAGATTTCTTCTTCCAAACTGTTTTAACCTTTCATGGATAAGTTACTTCCATAAGCGAGCTAGTCCATTTTTGTTCCAGGGATTGGAGGGTCCTCACGGAGGCACTGTAGGAAACAATGTCCTAACCCAAGATGCTATGTTAATCCGTAACCGTGATCCTAAACCTATCCATAACTTGAATTCTATCCAAAATCTTAATCCACCGCATAAGCAAGGCATAGTTAAAGTCCTAGCCTAACCCAGATATGACCGGATATGCTTGTCCGATATACCTATATGATTTGGATAGCCAATATATATTTATGGTTTGGATTAGTGATATGGACCGGGAAAATGTTAGGGATCTATATGGGGTTCGGTTTGCAGAGTCTGGTGAGGTATAGGTTTTGAATTAAATTATCTTCTTACAAAAGACCAATTATTTTTAAATAATAAGCTTGTAAAGAATCGCATTATTTTATAAATAAAGTTGTCCATATAGAGATATATATGAGGGAAAAAGGAGAAAAGGGGGAAAAAGGAGAAATATCTACAAGTATACAAGAAAAAGAAAGGGTGAAAAATGAAAAAAAAATAGAGGAAAAATCAACAAGAAGTAAAAGATTACCTAGAACGAGATGTGAGAAAAAAGAGACTAGAAACAAAAAGAGAAGATGAGGGTTTTTTGTCCTTGTCAATCACCATTATGATTATTCATTTATTCTTCAACAAGATATATATACATCGGATTGCATGAGTTAGATTAACCATGCGTAATAGCATATGTAATTCTTGTATAGAACCCCATAGAATACTAAAAGTGAACTAAAAATGGATTAACTATTCTAATAATACTAGCATATAGCATGTGCAATGCACACATAACTATTATAATTATTTGAGAATTTGTTTTAAAAAGTCAAGAGCTTCATTTGCAATCCAATTACAACTTAATTAACCATTATAACAACTAAAAAGATAAAACATTTTCAAATTTAATTGAAAACGGGTTTTTAACCGCTCCTACTAAAATTAGAGTCACAATTGCAAAAAAGAAAATTCAAAATTTAAATAAATGATATAATTACTCAAGATTTTTTAATAACATACTATAATTTTTTCTTACATAAATAGATGATGAAATTATAAGAAGAAACTTCCGATTTAAAGAAAATTTAGATTAATCGTGAAAGTATTAAGTAGTATTTAAGAAGACATACCTAGATAATCATTGGCCATAGAGATTTATATAACCACTGCAGAATTGGTTCTGGAAAACAATAATGAAAACAAAATAGAAAAAACAGTACTATTATTCAAAATATATATAAAAATAAAGCACTTATCCACTTATCCATTTAAAAACCTTATAGGCACTTTCACAATTAAAGAAATAGAGATAAAAGCAGATTTACGGATAGAATGTAGAAGTATTTATAGAAGAAAAGAATCAAATCATTTTCAAACTTAAAACCGTTCCCACTAATTTTGGAGAGATACAATTACAAAAAAGAAAATTCAACATTTAAATTAATGATATAACTACTCTAGATTTTTTAAATAATATATTCTAAAATTATTGTCTTAAATATTAAAACAGGAGTTTATTAAAAAAAATAAAAGGTGAAATTATAAAAACTACTATCAAAACTTGGTCAAACGTTAAAAAATGAGTTTATTAAAAAATAAATGGTGAAAATATAAAAAGTATTACTAAAACTTGATCCTTATTTTTTCTTAGTAGAGTAGTTTGGATTGTAAGATAACTATATATGCAATACACAATTCAAAGAATTAAGACGATGTTAGCGAATGATTTAATAAGATCAAGAGACTAGGTTATATTACATAAGAATATAGGATACCAAGGCAGAGTCTTCTTATGAAGATCAATCAGTATATGAGAAGCAAGTTATGAGTCCATATGTCAAATTTAGCTATAGGTTAGCTGAGATACCCATAAAAACAGAACTCAATACACGAGGAGGAAACATCTGTTATTTTGCCGAGTTCCTTAGACAGAGTTGTCTTGTGCCCCTAGGTATTCTCTACCTTAACTCACGTCTGGACACTGTTTTCTCATTCTTTTTTTAGATTGGAAGCCACTTTGGGTTTTTTTTAAAATGTGCTAAAATCTAATCATCAGTTGCACCAAAATTTAATCATTGGTACCACACTCATTTCCAACAAATTTTGATATTATAAACTTATAATATGCAAGGAGCATATTAAAAGATTGTCGCATTACATAGTTTTCTCTTTTATGGTTGGCCTTATGGTTGTCTTTCCTTCTTATCTCTTTCATCAGATGATTTTAATTTAGACCGGTGAGTGTGTTGACTGAGTGGTGACAAGCAAGGTTCGGCAACTCGGTTTCAGATTCGGTTCCGGTCTCTCAAAATTCAATTTTATTGGTTTCGTTGGGTTTCGGTTCATTTCGCTAGTCTCGGTACGGGTTTCGGTTTTGACGGTAATACATGCATACATATATATAGATATATTAAATTTACGGTTATATATCACAAGACAATGATCCTAGTGTTAAAAAAATCCAGCCAAGACAAGTCCTCATGCAAAATATATTGAAAAGTGTACTTAGATAAATATTAATATAGGATATGTGTTAGGATGAAAATAACATGACCAATAACTGCTGAGCCTTTTATCCCAAGCATATGGGGTATGCTATATGAACCAACATGAGAATCACACCGGATCCATCACATAAATCCTTCGCCTTTACTCACTCTTATCGAATAATATACTTTCATTGAGGTCTTTGGCAACCATATCTTTTCGTATCACCTTCATCCATGTTTTCTTCGATCTCCATTTCACCCTTTCGATATTGCCTATATCGAGAGTATCCATTCATCGAACCAGTGTTTCTATAGGTTTGCATTGCACATGACCAAACCATCTTAGCCGGTTTTCCCGTATTTTTTCTCCACAGGTGTCACACCAACTTTTGCACGAATATCCTCACTTCGCACCTTATCTTTTCTAGTGTTACCGTGCATCCAACGAAGTATGCGCATCTCCGCTACGTGCATCTTATGTGTATGATGTTTCTTTGGAGCTCAACATTCTTATAATAAGGCAGGCTGAATAACGCTTCGATAAAACTTTCCTTTCAACCTTAACGGAAAGTTACGATCGCACAAAATCCCTGTTGCGCTCCTCCATTTCAACCAACCATTTTGGATCCTTTGATTGACACATTACCGATATCTTCATCCTTTTGGATAATGGAATCTAGATATCTAAACTGATCACTCGGTGATATCTTTTGTCCATCCAGTGTTATACCACCGTGGTCTCGACTTCTCTGTTTGCTAAATTTGCAACATATATATACTGTCTTGGACCTGTTCAATCCGAACCTCGAGATTCCAACGTTTGCCTCCATAACTCCAATTTGGTATTAATCTATGCTTTCGTCTCATTTATTAGAACAATATCATCAGCGGATAGTATACACCAAGATACTTCATCTTGGATAGTTCTAGTAAGTTCATCCATCACGATGGTAAACATGAATGGATTTAATGCAGATCCTGGATGTAAGCCAATTGTAATCGGAAAATTACTCGTTAGGTTGCCGCAAATTCTGACATTTGCTACCACTCTATCATACATGTCCTTGATTATGTAAATATATTTGACTGGGACCCGTCTTTATCATTGTCCTCCATATACTTCTCTAGGTACCTTGTCGTACGCTTTCTCTAAGTCAATAAATATCATATGCAAATCTCTTCTCTTCTTTCGAAAACGCTCGACAAGTTGAAAAAGCAAATGAATAGCCTCCGTCGTCGATCGTCCATGCATGAACCTAAACTGGTTCTCTGTTATCTTAACATCATTCTTTAGCCTGTATTCAATCACTCTCCCTCAAAGCTTTATGGTGTGACACATAAGTTTTATTCTACGGTAGTTTGAATAACTTTAAATGACGCCCTTGTTTTTATAGATAGTTACAAGGTTATTTTTTCTCAACTCATTTGGTATCCTTTTTGGCCTGCCAAATCTTATTAAACAGATCTTTCAGCTATTTAACGCGTATCTCTCCCAAGCATCTCTAAATCTCGATAGGAACCCCGTCTAGACCAACGTTTTTCTTGGTTTCATTCTTTTCAAAGCCTCTTTAACCTCGGGTATTCTTATTTTACGCATGAAATCACTGTTTATATCTTGAGATTAAATGACAAGTCCATCCAAATTCTTAGTAAATCTCTCATTGAATAATTTGTCAATATAATCTCTCTACCTTTCCTGATTCCTCATCTCGAACTAAAACCTTCTGATATTTATGTTTGACATACTTCACCGCATATAAGTCTCTAGTCTTCCTTTTCCGCATCCGAGCAATTCTGTATATATCATTTTCAGCCTACTTAGTATCCAACTTCTTGTACATCTCCTTGTAGACTTTGGCTTTAGCTTCCCGAACAGCTTTCTTAACTTACTTTTTAGTCATTTTATACATCTCAAATCTCTCTGCATCTCTACTTTTCTTCAAATTTTTATAAGTATTCCTCTTAATTTTAATAGCAGTTTTTACTTCTTCGTTCCACCATGATATGTTCTTAGATGGTGGAGCACCATCTCTCGACTCACCAAGCAGATCTCTAGCTACCCTCTTGATACAACTAGGTGTTACGACCCAAATCGGCACATGACCGGCACTTAGATTACGTGACGTCTAAAGATGTCGACGCAATCCAAGCTAGCCAAAAGCTAAGATCTAAATCGTTTTAAAGAATAAAGAAGGTGAAGTTTTCAAAAAGGTATTTAACTTGAAACACAATTTTATTTATAAGTATTGTCTGTTTTAAAGAATGTGTCGAGTGTTTTGAAATAAGGTTGAAAATGTTTTCGTCATTTGAAATTTTCGACAGCACCTCCTTTGTAATTTTTAATAAAAACAAGTACATAAGCATATAAATATAACGACATCCCTATTTGGGAGCTATCTCAACGCCAATTGGCGAAACCAAAACCACACAGTGAATATACGACGCTCAAAGGCGAAGAATCACAAGAAAAAAATATAAGTTAACTGCATAAGTAAAGCTAACTTGTCGACTCTACTCGAGTTCGACCCAAAAGAATATACATAAAGTCTTAACTCGATCTAAGTTAAATAATACAGGTGGTCTTATGGAGTGACACCAAACACAAGGTACAACATATACAAAAGAGGTGGTTACTATACGTGTAACCCACCTAGCAAAATCTGCGGTGAACCCCAAAGTATATGTTCGCGACGCTGCTATGCGTCCGTATGGTCTGTCCTGCAAGGAACTAAGGCACACCGGGTTGAGTTACCAACTCAGTAAATAGAAGTATACATCACAAGATATAATATCATGTGTAATAATGAATGCAAGTGCGATATAAATGAAGTCGTATAAGAATAATATCAATCATCATTAAATCCTCATTAAACCCGTGTCTATCATCGATACTAAAACCCAGACATCGTAGGCATCGTCTAACCGATTGGCATCTCTTGATATCCACTCAACCACGGTTGGAATCCTCCGGATATCCGCCGTGTTCCAATGTCACCTCCGGTATTGATCATCCTCGCTAGGCTCCTAGTACCTCCTTACGGTCTTCCTGCCTCTCGGAGTCGTACCGGGTCCACCATGTATCCATAATCGGTTAATCTCTTTCTCGATTCGGATCTCATCATGAAAACCAAAACTCATGGTGGATATCAAATCATCATATCACGAGAAAACCACACTTTTGAAAACATAATCCGTTTTATAAAGAGATACCCACGGCTTCTCAAATCCATAGAAATATCAACAGTGAATGATTCATTCATGCAACATTTGGCAACTATCACATGTAATTATATAGACTATAGCATTCGAATGATGGAACCTGGTAAATAGCAACTAATACTATCATGAAACATGGTAATATAGTTAAACATAGCAGCTCTACATGTCATGACAGTCCTAATGATGTGTGGTGTAGCAAACGAATGTGTGAACTGTGCAACATGGAATCATTAGTATTGTGCTTTTGTTCTATCTAATGTATCTATTCTAGAAAGTATGATTATACATTAAGGATGACATGGTATTCAATATAATGCATATGACATAGAAATGCATTTACGTATCGCTAATAGTGTCTAAAAACCGATACGGAGTTTTATAAAGCTTTTAGTAGTTGGGGGTGCTATACGCCATCCGTCCGAGTTCCCACTTGTAAATGTTTTCCTACTCACCTAAAATCAACACGTGCTAGACGAAACTTGTTAATGCTTTGCTCTTTTTCACCGCGTCGGATGTCTTCACGACCGATCCTATACATTAAACCGAGCCTACGTATAAGAATCGAAACGCAAACGTTACTACAATTCTAACGCATATAGAATAGAACGTACGATCGACGTATTTTAACACGTGCTATCTATATCGAACTACCCCCGGCAACAACGAAAATCAAAACTTAAGTTTTTAAAACGTAAAACATCAAACTTTTATAGGATATGTTTTTCAAATTTTGCTACAGGTAATCTGGGGTAAAAAGATGTATACACTAGTCTAATTAAGATGTCCAGGAGCTACTGAAGAAATCCTAGAGCTTAATTTCTCACCATGACTGCAATTTGCAGCCATATCCAATAAATATGCGGCCCAAACAAGATCAGATGGATACAGGCTTTGGGTGTGGTCTCAAGTTGTGCTCGCCATCTCAGAAAAACTCAGAAAATTTATCAGAGTTCTCAAGTTAGAGCAGATTTCATTTGAGTACTAAAATCTTTAAAAAACCTGATTTTTCTGATATCAAACAAAGTATTTGAGACTTAAATGCTTATATAACTTGTAAACGATGGGTTTTTACCTAATTAGATGAATGCCATAGAAATTCCAAGCTCACGAAGTGCACACTCGAATCTTCTTGAAGTGGTATAGGCTTTAACTTGAGTTTGTAACAATTTTCCTGAAGAGCTCATAATTTTCCTTGTGAATGGTGAACTAGTAAAAGATTGTGATGAGGCTTGAAAGAAGCGGTTTGTTCGGTTTGATGTGCTAAAAATTCATAAGAGTTATGATAGGATTGAAGGAGGAGGTGTGTAGTGTAAGTAGGATGTGGAGGGATGAGGGGGTGTGGTGTGTTGTGATGTGGGTGAATGCTTAAGGTGGCCTAAGATATACCATCTCCTTTTATATACAATTTAAAAACCTTTTACAATTAAAATTATTTACAAATGAAAACCTTATATAACTAAATATCTTCTAAAATTAATTAGCACTACACTTAAATACCATAATTTTTAATAAAACCCTT
Organism: Agapanthus africanus; assembly: GCA_030015575.1. Taxonomy (NCBI): domain Eukaryota; kingdom Viridiplantae; phylum Streptophyta; class Magnoliopsida; order Asparagales; family Amaryllidaceae; genus Agapanthus; species Agapanthus africanus. The sequence goes on along the minus strand of CM057347.1, from coordinate 445,530,708 downwards.
TTATCATTATGAAAATTTTTATAATATTTAAAAAATTTCTGAAATGTTACAATATCCCATTTTGAAAATTTGGTCCCCGAATTTAAAATTTATTTAAGAGTACCTTCGAAGAGATGGGGAAATTTCTTCTTCATCTCATCCTCGGCTTCCTAGGTGACCTCGCTATAAAATCTTTACAGAAGAGAGTACCCTATACCTCAATTTCTTCACCTGCCGATTGAGAACGGCCACCGGTTGCTCAGTGTAAGATAAATCACGCTCCAGCTGTATAGTCTGATGCTGAATAGCGTGAGAAGAATCATGAAGGTATTTGCGAAGCATGGACACATGGAAGACATGGTGTACATCCGGAAAACTGAGCGGGAGTGCTAATCGATATGCTATTGCATCCACTTTCTCTAGAATTTCGAAGGGTCCAACATATCTAGAATTGAGCTTTTCCTTTTTCCCAAATCGCATCACACCCTTTATCGGAGAAACCCGGATAAACACATGGTCACCCACAGCGAACTCAAGTCTACGGCGACGGCGATCAGCATAACACTTCTGCTTGCTCTGGACGGTCCTCGTTCTATCACGTATCAACTGGATCTTCTTGGTAGTTTCCTAAAACCAACTAAGGTCTTAGGAGGCCGCTCTCGCTAAGCTCGGTCCAACAAACCGGCGATCGACACTTCTTCCCATATAACGCCTCGAAAGGTGCCATCTGAATCATCTCCTGAAAACTATTATTGTAGGAGAACTCAATCATGAGCAAGTGACAATCTTAACTGCCATCCAATTCCAGCGCACATGCTTGGAGCATATCCTCCAGAGTCTGAATAGTACGCTCTGACTGACCATCGGTCAGTGGGTGGAAAGCGGTACTGAAACTCAAGCGAGTACCTAAAGCATCCTGGTCAGAGACGACTGATAAACTACGTGCCTCTATCGGAAACTATGCAGGTCGGAACACCGTGTAACCGCACAATCTTATCAATGTAAATATGGGCATACTGAGTATATCCAAAAGTGATCTTCATCGAAAAGAAGTGAGCCGTCTTCATTAACCAATTCACAATCACCTAAATAGAGTCATACCCTTTGCTGGACCTAGATTAGACCCATAATGAAATTCATGGAGATCTGTTCCCATTTCCACTCCGGAACGGGTAAAGGTTACAACTCTCCAACCGGCCTCTGATGCTCAGTTTTGACTTGCTGAAAAGTCAGGTATCTCAAAACGAAGTCCGACACATTCTGTTTCATCCCTTCCCACCAGTATACGTCTCATAAATTGTGATACATCTTGGTAAACCCTGGATGAACGCTGTAAGCAGACCGATGTGCCTCTTCCAAGGTTTCGCGCCTCAGCCCATCAGTATTGGGCACGTATAAATGGGTCCTAAACCGCAACGCTCGCTCGCTGTCGATCACAAACTCAGAATCTCTCCCTTGCCGAACCTGCTTCATAATCTCAGATATACGGGCATCCTCGGACTGTGCTTCTATAATATGATCGAGCAAAAACGGACGAGCACGAACATGAGCAAACTGTCCATCTACAGATATAAACTCGAAATGTATGCCATTGTCGCACAAAATATGTTAATCCGCAGTCGACTATCTCTGAATTGTGCCAAAATGAGACAAGCTACCTCCAGGCCTCCGACTCAAAGCATATGCTGGTACATTCGCTTTGCCCGTATGATAAAGAATCTCACAATTATAGTCCTTCACAAGCTCCAACCAACGACATTGCCTCAAGTTCAAATCCCGCTGCTGAAATATATACTTCAGAATTTTGTGGTCAGTAAAGATCTTAAGCGCAAAGACCACTGCGGCCATCTGATCGTGGGAAGGGTAGTTCTGCTCGTGTTTCTTCAACTGTCGAGAAGCATAAGCAATAACTGTCGTGCCTTATCAATACGCAACCTAAGCCCACACGAGACGCATCATAATACACAACGAAACCATCTGAGTCTGAAGGCAAGGATAGAACTGGCGCAGTCGTCAGACGAGTCTCCAACTGCTGGAAACTTTGCTCACATTCATCAATCCATAGAAATGGAAGTGACCTTCGGGTCAGACCGGTCATAGGTGCAGCAATACGAGTGAAATCCTGCACGAAGCGACGGTAATAACCTGCTAAGCCCAAAAAGCTACGAATCTCAGTCGTTGAATTGGGTCTGGGCCAATGCTGTACCGTCTCAATTTTCTTCGGATCAACCTGCATCCCGTCTTTCGTAACGATGTGACCCAAGAATTCCACACCGTCAAGTCAGAAAGCGCATTTCGAGAATTTGGCAAAAAGTTGATGCTCTCGCAAAGTCTGCAACGCAATCCTTAAGTGTTGCTCGTGATCCTCTCGACTCCTAGAGTAGATCAATTTATCGTCTATGAACACGATGATAAACTGATTGAGGAACGGCTTGAAGATCTGGTTCTTCATATCCATGAAAGCTGCTGGGGTATTGGTGAGCCTGAACGATATCATCAAGAACTCATAATGCCCGTAGCGCATCCGAAAACCAGTCTTCGGAATGACATCATTTCAAACTCACAATCGATGATATCCTGATCGGAAATCAATCTTCGAGAAAATCTTGCTCCCTGCAGCCGATCGAACAAATAGTCAATGCGGGGTAATGGATACCTATTCTGCACGGTAACTTGGTTCAGCTGACGATAATCGATACACAATTTCATGTTGTCGTCCTTTTTAACGAACAGGACAGGAGCTCTCCAAGGCGATACACTAGGACGAGCAAGTCCTCTGTCAAGCAACTTCTGCAATTGATTCTTAAGCTTCTTAAGCTCCGTCGGGGCCATCCGATAGGGCGGTATAGAAATAGGCTCCGCACCGGGGATCAGGTCAATGCAGAACTCAATATTGTGCTCTGGCGGCAATCCTGATAGCTCATCAGGGAACACATCAGGAAACTCTCACACGATCGGAACCTGGTCCAACGGGACCTCTGCGGCTCCAATATCCTGAATAAACGCTAAAAGCCCACGACATCCCTTTTTCAAAAGTCGACTAGAACAAAGTGCTGAAATCAGATTGGCAGGAGCGGCACTGCGATACCCCTGCACCACAAAAACCGGCTCACTAGGGAAACAGAACCTGACTACCTTCCCGCGGCAATCAACACGCATGACTAGCGGCCAGCCAATCCATGCCGAGATGTACGTCGAAATCTAATATATCAAGAAGAATCAGATCGACTGACGAATCGCTGTCATCAATCCATATAGAACATGATATGAGTAACCACAACTAACGGTAAATCTAACAACGACGAATCTCTACCCAGTGTCAGTGCAAAGTGAAGATACATATGAGTGCGTACAATCGAGATCAAACAAAATATGCGCATCAAAGGAACATACGGGAAGAGTGCCTGTAATCACCGCATTGAATGCCTGGGCATTCTGGGAAGTCAAGGCAAAAACCCTAGCTTGACCCCCGCTTCTTTCTTGGGGTCCTCTACTCCTATGCCCCCTATGTGCACGATCGCCAACACCACGGCCTCTCGGAGTGAATGTCTGGCGCGCAGTAGTGGCTCGCGGAGGAAGTAAGGTCATCTGAGGATGGGGTGGAGGGGGTAAAGCGGTCTGAAAACTCACGGTCCTGTCCCGACGTCTCGTGGGACAGTCCCTGTAGAAATGATCTGGACTCCCGCAGCTAAAACATGTCAGCGGCGACCTCTGCCCCTCAGGATACGAGCCGTACATCCGGCCCCGAGTCCAACCTCTGCCACCACCATGTCCTGAAATGAATCCGCCACGGCCTCTATATCCGGAATGGACCCTCTTCGGTTCTGGAACAACCGCCGTCTCATTCAGACGCTCCTCTACTTGTATCGTTGCGTCCATAGCCTCGGCATTGTAGCGAAGTGCCGGTCGCTGAGAGCAAGGAACAACTGGGTATCAAGACTCCTTACATATCTCTTCATCCTGAGCTTCTCGGTAGGAACCAAGTACGGAGCATAACTTGACAGCTGGGTGATCACCGAGTCGTAGTCGGCTACCGACATACTCGCGGGTTTATGCAAAGCCTCAAAACTACGAGCTCTGGCGTCTCTCACGCTCTGCGGAGGAATTGGGCTAGGAAAACCTCGAAAAACTCCGCCCATGTCATCGGAGGAAGATCGGCTGCTCGATCCCTCTCAATCGACTCGTACCAAGTCGGGACAAGACCCTCCAACCAAAAACTAATCAGCTCCACCGATCTCTCATCTGAGCACCTCAAGGACCTACTGATCCTAGCTATCCTGTCAAGGAATGACTGAAGATCCTCTGCTACATTTGTCCTTGTGAACACCGAAGGTTTCGACCTCATAAACTTCAAAAGTGATACCTCTATAACCCCTGCAACAACTGGTGCGACTGTCCGAACGGGGGATACAACGGGCTCTAAAGTAGGCAGTACATCGTCCTGCCTCTGAATTCGAGTGGCCTCGGCCAACTGCCCCATCATTCGCTGTAAGCCCAACATGTCCTCCTCCAGTCTATTCATTCGGTCGGGGAGAGGAGGATTGACATGTTCCTGTGCCATCGGATGCTCTGCTGGTCAGTCCCAGTCACTGGCGGATCTGCTCTGGCTGCATCCCTAGATGCGGCTCTCTCGGCTCGCATGGCCATGGCAACTGGAATAAGGAAACGGGAGTTGGTAAGGTGTAACGGGAACGAAAGGATGTAGAGAGTCGAGGAAATAGTTAACAAGACATAAATCCTAAGGCCATTTAAGTAGAGTATCGTATCACAAATATGCCGCGGAACATACGTACGCTACGTTACTCTACCTGAGTTACCTACTCCATCATACCAAGGTCAATCTATATAATGAAAGTTCGGGTCTAATACCCCCAAAGTCAAGTCTAAGTTCCGTAAGGGTAAGCCTATGTTCCAAAAATATATACCCTAGACTGCATAATCAAACCTAAAACTCGACAAAGATTAATCCTAGCATTCCGATACCAATTTTGTCACGACCTAAGGCGGCACGCGACCGGCACTTAGATTACGTTACGTCTAAAGATATCGACGCGATCCAAGTAAGCCAAAAATGAAAACCTAAACTTTTTTAAAGAATAAAAAGGTGAAATTTTTTAAAAGGTATTTAACATGAAACACAATTTTATTTTAAGTATTGTTTATTTTAAAGTATGTGTTGAGTGTTTTGAAATAGAGTAGAAAATGTTTTCGTCGTTTGAAATTTTCGGTAGTATCTATTTTGTAATTTTTGATAAAAACAAGTACATAAGTATATAAATATAACGGGATCCCCACATAGGAGCTATCTCAATGCAATCGGCGGAACCAAAACCATGCAGTGAATATACGACACTCAAAAGCGAAGGATCACAAGAAAAAAAATATAAGTAAACTGCATAAGTAAAGCGCATAAGTAAAGCTAATTCGTCGACTACTCAAGCTCGATCCAAAAGAATATATATAAAGTCACAACTCGATCTAACTCAAATAATACAGGTAGTCTGATAGAGTGATACTAGATATAAGGTACAATATATACAAAAGAGGCGGTTACTATACGTGTAACCTACCTAGCAGAATATGCGGTGAACCCCAAAGTATGCGTCCGTGCGGTCTCCTGCAAGGAACTAAGGCACAACGGGGTGAGTTGCCAACCCGGTGAATAGAAATATACATCACAAGATATAATGACATGTGTAATAATGAATGCAAGTGCGATATAAATGAAGTCGCATAAGAATAATATCAATCATCATCAAATCCTCATCAAACCCGTGTCCATCATCGACATTAAACCCCAAACATCGTAGGCACCGTTTAATCGATCAGCCATCTCCTGATATCCACTCAGCCACGGTCGGAATCCTCCGGATATTCGCCGCGCTCCAATGTCACCTCCGATATCGATCATCCTCGCTATGCTTTCCGTACCTTCCTACGGTCTTCTTGTCCTTCGGAATCGTAGTGGATCCATCATGTATCCGTAATCAGTTAACCTCTCTCTCGATTCGGATATTTCATCATGAAAACCAAAACACACGGTGGATGTTATATCACAAGAAAACCGCACTTTTGAAAACATAATCCGTATTATTAAGAGATACCCGCGGTTTCTCAAATTTATAGAAACATCAAATTTATGATATCAACAGTGAATGATTCATTCATGCAACATTTGGCAACTATCACATGTAATTGTACGGACTATAGCATTCAAATAATAGAACCTGGTAAATAGCAACTAATACTTTCATGAAACATGGTCATGCAGTTAAACATAGCAGTTTTACGTGTCATGGCAGTACTAATGATGTATGGTGTAGCATACGAGTCTGTGAACTGTACAACTTGGAATTATTAGTATTGCGTTTGTGTTTTATCCAATGTATCTATTCGAATAAGTATGATTATACACTAAGGATGGCATGTTACTCAATATAATGTATATGACATAGAAATGCCGTTACGTATCGCTAATAGTGTTTAAAAACCGATACAGTGTTTTATAAAACTTCTGATAGTCGGGGGTGTTATACGCCATCCGCTCGAGTTCCCACTTGTAAATGTTTCTTTATTCACCTAAAATCAACACGTGCTAGATGAAGCTCGCGAATGCTTTGCCCTTCTTCACTGCGTCGGACGTTTCCGCGACCGATCCTATATATTAAACCAAGCGTACATATAAAAATCGAATCACAAACATTCCTGCAATTCTAACGCACATAGGCTAGAACGTACGATCGACGTATTTTAACGCGTGCTATCTATATCGAAAATCAAAACTTAAGTTTTTAAAACGTAAAACATCAAACTTTTATAGGATGTGTTCCGGATTTTACTACAGATAATCTGGGGTAAAAAGAAGTATACACTAGTCTAATTAAGATGTTTAGAAGCTACGGAAGAAATCCTAGAGCCTAACTCCTCACCATGGCCGCAATTTGCGGCCTTATCCAATAAATCTGCGGCCTAAACAAGATTAGATTGGTACGGGCTTTGAGTGTGGTCTCTAGTTGTGCTCACCATCTCAAAAAAACTTTCAGAAAATTTATTAGAGTTCTCAAGTTAGAGCAGATTCCATTTGAGTAATAAAATCTTACAAAAAACCTGATTTTTCTGATATCAAACAAATTATTTGAGACTTAAATGCTTAGATAACTTGTAAAAGATGGAGTTTTACCTAATTAGATGAATACCACAGAAATTCCTAGCTCACGAAGTGCACACTTGAATCTTCTTGAAGTGCTATAGGCTTTAACTTGAGTTTGAAACAATTTTCATGAAGAGCTCGTACTTTTCCTTATGAATGGTGAAGAACTAGTAAAAGATCGTGATGAGGCTTGAAAGAAGCGGTTTGTTCAGTTTGAGGTGCTAAAAATTCATAAAAGTTATGATAGGATTTAAGGAGGTGTGTAGTGTAAGTAAGAGGTGGAAGGATGAGAGGGTGTGGTGTGTTGTGATGTGGGTGAATGCTTAAGGTAACTTAAAATATACCATCTCCTCTCATATACAATTTAAAAACCTTTTACAATTAAAATTGTTTACAAATGAAAACCCTTTATAAATAAATATCTTCTAAAATTAATTACCATAATCTTTAATAAAACCCTTTTATCATTATGAAATTTTTTATAATAACATTTAAAATTTTCTGAAAGATTACATTAGCTATCTTGTTCCATGTTGTGTCTGAATCATCTTCAGACTGCCAATCCGCTTTTTGAATTACGCAATCTATAAAATCTTTTTGGTTATCTTTTTTCAGTCGCCACCACTTAATTTTAGGTTCTATCTTACGTTTAATCTCCTTAGGCACTCTTCTAAATCAACTAAAAATCTATATTGAGTGGTTACACTTTTACCTAGCACTAACTTACCGTCGATGCAGCAATCTCTATCTATCCTTCTCATCAGAAAAAAGTCTAGTTGACTTACACTCGATCTACTCTTAAAGGTGATAAAATGAGATTTTTTTTTTAAATCAAGTGTCTGCTAAGATCAAATCATAAGACAAGGCAAAATCTAGAATCGAGCTACCTGTTTCATTCATTTGTCCAAAACCAAAACCTCCATTGAGTATCAAACCCACTACGACTAGTACCTACATGTCTATTGAGATCACCACCAATAAATAATTTCTCCCCACTAGGTATCCTTGGCACCATCTCGATCCTCCCAGAATAGACGCTTGCTAGCGTCATCAAGACCTATCTGTGGTGCATAATCACTAATAATATTAAAGATCTCCCATCTAGATAAGCTTAACCAGTAAAATTCTATCACCTTTTCTCCTAATCTCAACTATATTTTCAAGAAACCGTCTATCTATGATTACGCCTATCTCATTACGATTTTTATCTCTACTTATATGCCAAATCTTATAACTCCAAGGTTCTATGACTCTAACATTTTCACCTACCTGCATAGTTTCTTTCAAACATATAATACTAACTCTCCTAATCATCATCTCCACCAATTTTGTTAGTCTATCCGTAAGGGAACTTATGTTTCAAGAAGCTAGACGGATCATATGAAATCAATGTTTATTTGTCATTACATCGGGGTCCGATGTAGCACGCCCCTTCCGGACGATGAGATAGAAGCTCTTGCATACTTAACACTACATCCGAGATTCGATGTAGCGCATCGCTGAGTAGGGGACGCCCCAATGATATTCATATTATGGTTTGTCATAAAATGTGACAAAGTTTGACGTTGGCTGTCACAAACCCCCACCCTTTCTCATCCAGACTTGGGACCGGCAACGATGAAAATAACATGACCAACTGTACCATAAAAGAAAGTATGGTCCCAATTTTGGGTCTGCACTTGGTCCAGAAAAAAGTTAGACCTAAAAGTTGTTTCTAGCTTATTAAAATTGGTCTGACCGGCTGTTTCTCAATCCTCCCTCTTGCACACATCTCCCTCCATTTATATTAACCTGATGGATTTTCTTTCTTCCATGATCTTTCTCAATAGTGAAGATCCATCGTGTTCGGCGACCATGTAGTGACTACTCACCACAATAACACATCTGATCTAACGATGAAGACCTATAGTGAATTTTAGGTTTCGGCCGAAACGATATTGTATGGTTGGTTTCGTATCGGTCTCCACCGAAACCTATAAACCTGTACGAAACGACCACGTATCGGTGGTTTCAGACGAAACCTCGAACCTTGCTAACAAGTCTCTCTTTTAGCTTGCCTCTTTATCTGTTTCTGACTTTTCAAGCCAATTAAGTTTTTTTTAAACTTAACCATTATAAAATTGGAGAATGCTTTTTAGTAATAAAACTTGGTCAAGCAGAAGGGTCCAAAAAGAAAATAATTAACGCACAACCTAGTTAAAATCGTCTAAGATTTATGCCGCCAAATTTACATGAAAGCATACTTAGCTTGAGTCGCCTTATGCCAGTTTGTTGCATTATTCATTTACCCGTCTCTGGACTCTAGCTTGCAAATTTTTGGACAGCTTTGTTCATTCTGTAGTCTCGTTCCCATGAATGATAGTGTTGGGGTTATTTTAATTAACGCATTGTTAGGTATTATCTGAAGTGTGAACTTGGCTGTTGAGAATGCAATCATAAAAAATTCTTTGATGTATGTCATGGATAACACATTTCTTGCCACTGCAGATAATTCTATCTCAAGAAAAGAACATTCAGAAGCTTAATGAGCTTGTGCAAAGCCTTCAGCAGCAATTGCGGCAATGCCGAGGAATGAACAACCACACGGTAAATATATCTGGAAATTCTTTGACGGAAAATATCAATGACAATGAGAGACAACAGATCCTGGAAAACTAGTGCAGCCCTCATTAGTATATTATTACCCATTTGTAAATGGCTGCGACAGGTCGAAACCTTCTCAAAGAATTAATATTCCTTGTTCATGAACCAAAAGGATTATTTTTACCTGAAAGTTTTAATGCGATGTGTTCGTTAAGCAATTTGTTTGAAACCTAATGCTTATATTCATTAATTATTCTACAATACAGGCAGTTTACTTGTGACGATATAAATATTTGTTAACGTTTACAGTTTATTAATGCCCAATATAGCCACTTGAGTAACCTAATCTATGAAGAGAAGTTGTTACTGAAGTGTACCAGCTACATGCAAGTATTGTTGGATTGGTTTGGTTGCTTTGATCTGAGAATACAGTTTAGTAGGTTAATTTATTTTTTGGTTTTTTTTTCGGTGGTGGGGGTTGGGGGGGTGGGGGGTGGGGGGGTGTTGTGATCGCGTTAACTCTTAAAAAATAAATGCAATAATGGTTTGTTTTGTAACAAAGAGCCAGAATAGAATGAAGCCCGTGTTATCTTGGTTCTAATTCCTATGATGAGAAAAAGAACCTGAAACTGCACTTGCAAATTCAAGGATGCAATACTGATCGAAGTGGATTTCTTCTCGTCTTAGCTAGGTAAGACTTTCTAGCTGTTTTTGTAAAAAGTTGCTCCTTTAATTTATTATTCAATCATCTTGTCTGCCTTCTTTCTCTGGATCTTTGAGTTATTAGAAATCTTATGCTATTTATGTTGCTGTTTGTTAGCATTATTTAGTGATCGTACTGTGTACCGGTCATCAATTTCTTGTCCTCTTATTGTTCTGTTGATGAAAACATACTCTGATATACATCAAAGCTTAAACTTAAACTAGAGATTGTATTACATTCAATGATTCGATGCAAATATCTAATTGTTTTTATTCATGCTATTTTGTTCGTAAATGGCCATATGTCATTGCTTGGTATTTTATATGTTTGAGGCGATATATTTTTGGAGTGTTTCTAGCCGGTCGTTTTTATAGATCTGCTGCTTTAGTATTGCAAAAGAACCTTGTATTTTCCCTATACCTATAGGATATATTGAGAATAGTATAATTGCCCGTGATAATTTTGCATCTCTATTGAATGACAAGAGCACAGTACGAAGCTATGATCATGTTTAAATTCTTTCTTCTCACTATTATTCATTTTTCTCACTATTATGCATATACCATATTGTTCAATCATCTGGAGAATGCATTTGGTCATATCATTTGTAGCATGCTAAGTTTGTCTTGTGTTTTAAGGTAAACATATAAAAAATTCTTCCCTTCTTTCTGTTCAGTGAATTTCAGAATGCTAAATTGATTTCTACTACTTTCTCCAGATTTTATTCCATCATAATATTCAGCATTTGCTGCATTTACAGCAAGTGAGAAAACACCATTTCATGTAGGCAGTTTCACTTAATAAGTATTTGTCTATCTGTGTTTTTATAATAATGAAATTGAAAGGATTTACAGTTTTGTTACCTTCAACATTACATTTGTCAAATTTTGGTAGATGTTCACATCGAATTGTTATTAATTTGATGTACCAACTTATGACATTTTGGCACACTAATCCTTTTCCTTCCATGTTCATTTTGGCAGAGAAGCGATAATTGCCCCCCTTTTCATTAGATCATTATTGATTAGCGTCATCAAGGACATGAAGTAGTTTTACCTTCATTACTGAGCAAATGGATATTATTTCACACACAGACAAATAAACGAGCAACTTAATGTGCACACACTTTTAGCTGAAAGGCTAGCATCTTTGACTATTGCACACAGGAAATATCGCTAGAATTTTAAAAATCTCAAATTTTTCTCTCTTCTGTTTGACAATTTTTAATTTTTTTGTATGCTATATATAAGCATAAGAAATCCTGAAATACTAAAATATCCCAAAATTTTCCCTTTTTTGGGGTTTTTATTATTTTGCCTTTTATATTGAGCATGAAAATTACAATATTTTCAAAATTTCGAAATTTTATGTTTTCTTAGGTTTTTCAAAATTTTGCTTGTTGTAATAAAAGAAAATCACAACATTTTCAAAAATCTTTAAAAATTCCGTTTTTCATTTTTTGATATTTTACAGGATATATATAGCATACTAAAATCGCAAAATTCTTAAAATTTAAATACAAAATTTTGTTCTTCTCATCGTTTTGCATGCTATCACAAGAAAATCATGAAATTTTGAAAATCTTAGAATTATATGTTTTCTTCTATAAACCAATATTTTACTTGCTGATGTTTTTGAAGAACATTTGGATATCAAAGAGAGAAAACAATGTGATGTAAAAGAAGAAAATTCGTTGATTTCTATTTAGAACCCAACCATTCTTTAAAATCCAATTTTTTTTTCTGTTTTCTTTATGTTTTCAATATTTATAGCATACAGAAATCGCCATATCTTCAAAAATCTTCAAATTTTATTTTGGTTTTTCAATATTTTTTTTGTTTTCTTTAAATTCCTAATATTTTGCATGTTATAACATACAAAATCACAAAAGTTTTAATATTTTCTATTTTCTTATTTTTTTCTATATTTTACATACTATAAGCACAAGAATATCGCAAAATTTACAAAAAAAAAATCTCAATTTTCTGTTTACTTTCGTATTTTTAATATTATGAGCACAAAATAATCCCGAAATTTTCAAAAATCAAGAAACAAAGATGATTCATTATAACCAGCACGCAAAGGATGCCATGTAGGGTTTTCTTAGTTCTTTAAAATAAAAATGAAAATGTTAGAAAATTGTGTTATCTCTACTATATTGATGTCAAACGAGTGGTGTACGGAGCACATGCAAAAGAAATCCGTCTAATTTTCTATCATGTCAGCAATGCCGATGTGTCAAAAATTGGTAATTTTGATTTGTATTATACTTGAAATAAAAAATAAAATATAAAGGTTTTGTGATGATGCTCGATATCGGCGATCTCCCAGATCATGACACGTGGCAGATGACGTGTCCCAGAGCATGCAAGAAAGGGCCTACAGTAGCCGACCAAACCACTCATATGCTCGTCCTACCGAGCAGACGCTGGCTCGCCCCAGCACGATGGGCCTCCTCGGCCTCACAGCTCGTTTCCGAGCTACCGCAGAAACTAGATACCTCAGCTTTCCCGCTCGTCCGCGAGCTCTCCCGTCGAGGCCGTCTTCCTCGGTCTCATCGACTGACCAATAGCACCGCTTACAGGCGTAACCGCCATCCCGCGAATCTCACCATGCGCGAGATCTCCACCGGCCACATCTCACGTACCACGCTACCACGATCCCCCATTAACGGGCCTGTCTCGCCATTAATGGAAGGTCCCGCTCTTCATGCGGGCGTGACGTCGGGAGCGTAACGGCCGGCGTGATTCTCGCGCCTGCTGCACCTGCTGCCACCACTACTTAAATGTCACGTCCCGAAAGTACAGAACATGACCGGCCGTTAAACTACAAAACGTCTCGAGGCGTACGTAATCTAAGTAAGCCGAAAATCCAGAAATCCAAACCAAGAAAAGTAGTAGAGTGAAGGAAAACCAATTTAAATCAAGTAATTTTAATAGCATAAGCCGAATTATGCATTTTTGTAAAACATCAAATATTTCCTGAAAATTTCGGCAGAGTCTCCTTTGTAAATACTGGCCCTCAAAACGGGATACAACATGAATAGTATACGAAATCAATAAAAGGCATCACCAAGCGGGAGCTAGCTTTTCGTCAATCGACGGTCACAACCACACAAGAAATATAATATACAACGCTGAGGGCGAGGATCAAAACTCAAAAGGAAACTCAAACAACAAGAAATCCACAGAAATATAACGCGCGACTCTAAGGTCGAAAGAATAACATCACTGGTCTCTATCTCAAAAATAAATACATGTTTGGTTGATGGAATTTACTAGATACAACTGAATAATATTATACAAAGTAATATGATGGGTACGATACCAATAAACCCACCTACTAGTAAGTCACCCGGAAGAAGCAGTGCCAGCAAAGCCGTAATGAAACCTGTACGGCAAAACCTGCAAGAAACTGTGGCACAACGGGGGTGAGTTGCCAACTCGTGAGTAGAAAAATATATACGAACAGAAACCGCATGAACAACGCAATCCTAGGTCAACGATCATAATATATCCTCAAATATATATAATATGCAGCCTATAACAATGACTAGGGTAAATATCTAACCCGAGTGTAATCCCATGTGCCCGTGTCAGTGCCTCAGGTAGCAATATATCATATGGATGATGTATGAATGCACGAAAACAGAATATATGTACTAAAGAAACTGCTTTCATAATTTAGTGAGATTCCCTTTGAATTTTTAAAATGAGGTATCATAATGAAATCAGCATAAACAGTGTCTAGTATCGATACAAAACATAAATCTCAATGTCTCAAAATTTTAGGCTCCGGCTATCCGGACTGGCCTGTATCATCAAATCTCAGTATCTCAATACCTCGAAATCTCAATGTCTCAATCTCAATATTTAGGGCATCGTCAGTCCAGACCGGCCCCTACCATCCATCTCAAGACCACGACGGTATCCTCCGGATATCCGACGCGTCGGGTAAAATCACCGATCGGTAGTGCTCCCCTGCCAGGCTCAACGCCATCATCTGCGATCCTCTTGTCCCGGGGTAACGCACCGGGTCCACCATGTACCCGAAACGGTTCCTCCACTTCTCGAACTCGGGTCTCGAAATCCATCGGCAAACTCATGGTGGACGACTCATACATCATGGGAAAACCACACTTTTTATTTAAAAGAGAGAAAAGAAGTTTATATAAGTTTTGCGGTTTTCCCCAAATCCAGAAAATCTCATGGAAATCCGAATCCAAATCCTCAATAGCATGTAAACAGTGAATATAGGCATAAAATCCATGAATGCGGCATAACAATGAATAATAACATGCATGAAGTAACAAGTAATAGCTACAATGTCTAATCTAGCATATAAGGCAAGAACACTAATATCATGTATAAATTATTAGCTAACAACCTATGTCAATGCAATAGTATTTCTAAAGTGTACGTGGCATGGCAATTACCGATGAAGATGTGTGTGAGCCGGCAAGTAAGTGTACGTGGTACATACGCATCATCGGTAATGGTGCTGGTGTCCTAACAGTATAATATCAACAATACAATAAGAATCACAGTATAAGTATGCGGTGTGGAGCGAACAACAATAATTAGCGGGAGCTAAATACTAGACACAAGATAACAAATCTATATTTAATATAAATTTAGTCTAACAACTACACTAAACTAAAGGGCTAAGCTAACTGGCTACTGAAGGTAAGGAAACCGCCTAACTTCTGAGTCGATACATATACCTACATGTATATGTTAGTCGGTGATCCTGCCTCAATAATATCACATCCGATACTATATCTACAATCAGACATTCCCAAGTCAAGAGCGCGGATCAAACATCAATATATAGCTCGTACGTAAATCCGTTGTACGGCACCCCAAATCTGGGTACAGGTCAGTATCACATTCATCAAAATAATCATTTGGTATCCTCTTTATCAAAGATCATAATCCGGGGTACTGGTCTACGTCTAGTACAATACTAATATCATTAATCTAATCATGATCTGACTGCTGATCTACAGCCTCATACAAACTGATATCATCATCAAATATCGTCATAAAGAGGTATACATCGCCTAATGTGACCTATTATGAATATCTTAACATATCTTATCTCATATCACGATCACATGTCAACCATTCAATGTATAACACTATTCACATGTATCGTCGTCCCAAGATCCGCTATAATATCAGGACGTATCTCAAGTATGAATCCTGCCATATCACCGTTCTCGCGGTCTCAATCAAATCTTATCGACTCATCTCAAATCCCAAATACTATCCTCAAATCCAGTATGTGAACACATAGTCCCATACCCATGTGAACACATAACAATATAATCCCATATAAGCACATGTGAAAGAAGAATGTATGCAAGTATGTGTGTGTGTATGTGTGGTGCAACCACTACTCTAGGGTTTCGCAACACTAAACGTATCCAATCACACCTAAAATCTATCTTTATCATGAAAAAAAACTCAACAGTATATAATCAATATATATGTGTGTATACGTATTCGTATACATCACCACGAACTGCGGGGGTGCTATACGCCATCCACCCGACTTCTCCCCGTAGATATAAATCTACTCACCTGGTCCTTGTTCGCCGGTGCCGACGTCGCCACGCGCTTGCTTGTCGTCTCGAAATCCACATGGGGTACCTACATATCATAACGCACCGTATCGTATTAAAATCCGACTCATGACCAAAACGACACACGAATCCCACATAGGTCAAAACCTGTGGTTGCTTTCACAAATCAACCCAAAAACCCTCGATGTCGGCGTACAAACGCCAAACCATCGAGAAAAACCCAAACACACTCATTTGCACAATTACAAGCACTAATTATAATTTAAAATAGGTTAAAATTCACAAAAACCTCAAACTCACTTTAAAAGCTATTTTTCCGAAAATCTAGTAAGCAAAATTACCCGTTTTAGTACAAAACTCGACGTTTAAACAAATCTAGCGGCCGCAATACCCACTCAATATCATAACCAAGTCATATAAACAATTCCAATAATTTATTCTCATCAAAATATATATATTTACAAAACCTAGTTAACAAAATTAGCACAATTTTCCATTTTAGCTCAAAGCTTGGTGTTTTAATCAACATTAAATATTTTAACAAATTTTAGCGGCGATAATGCTTACTAATTAACTCAACTAAGTCACACCAACCATTTCTAAATTCTTCTATCTTCTTATTATATTAATAACAAAACCTAGTTAGCAAAATTAGGAAATTGGACCAATTTTGAAGCAACAATTAGTAAACTAACTACTAGCATACATCCTCCAAAACATAATATGTTAAACTACCCATTACAACCAAAAATAAGTAATACAACACTCACTTGAATTCCATAACTCCCTCTTGAAATCTTAAACTTGCAATATAACCCATATTACGAACTAATAATGTCTTAATTTAAAGTATTAATACAATACATTAACTATAGGATTTAGATTATACCTCAAATTTCAAGAGATCCAACATGAAAATCTTGCCTTCCAAATTGCTCTCTTGCTCCATGATTCATGTTAGATAGGGCAAAAAAGAAATGGGTAAGAGTTGGATTGAAGAAATATAGTGGTTTTAGCTTCAATTTGAGGCAAAAAGATGGATTTTTTGATGAGAATGAGAGGAGAAAAATGGGGCTGCTGTTGTGAACCTGCTGCTGAGCCAAGGGAGAGGAGAGAGAGGGTGGGGGGGGGGGAGGGAACCAAGTAAAGAAAAGTCCAAGTCAGCCCAAACCCATACCTCCTTTTCTTATACTTTCTTTTCCTTTTTAATTCTTTTCTTTTGTGAAATGAGTGGACAAGTTTTGGGGCTGCCAAGGGAGGGCTCGGCCAGCTGCCTAGGAGGGAGGAGAGAGAGTGTGGGGAGTATGGGTGAGGAAAAAAAAGATAAATACTATACCCCAATTTCCCTTTATACTAATTTCACCAAAAAAGCCTTTTTTCTTCAATAATTTCTAACACCGTTTGGCAGTTTCATTTTGTTTCAAAAACAACATGTTAAAATTTTGTTTAATGTGTTATGATGCACAAAATTTGTTTCAACCCATTCCAATTTGTAATTTTCCCTAATTAAATGTATTAGTGACGGCTTAAAATAATATTAAAATAATTAATTTCGGAAAAAATTTCAGAAATTTAGAAATTTTACCAGGGGCTCAATAAACACCAAATACTAGCAATTATATAGTTAGAATATATATATTTAATTTTATATTAAAGATATTTACATTTTGACTTTTTACGGAAAACCTTCTTATTTTACCGATTTTCCGAAATTTCACCGAAACGATTTTCAAAACGTTACAATCTTCCCCCTTAAAGAAATTCGGTCTCCGAATTTAAATTAAAAACTCCCCCAAATACTAAAACATCTAAGCAAAACCATCAAGTCGTCGGGGCTCCGAAATCATAAATACATAAAACAATCCGTAGCGCAGCGCATGCGCATGAAAAATGAGCATATAACTCAAAATCAAAACTCCGTCAAGCATCCCGCAATCATCGGAGTCATGGTAAAGATACAGATGTCAAATCCAATACAAAACCAATATGATATAATTCGAAATTATACATGTAAATATCAAATCTATATATGTAAATATCTGAAGGAAATGCATGCCAACTCTTTTAAAGTCGCTGTGTAATGCGCATAACACTGTACAGTGGCGGACGTCTATCATAAGAAAATAACCATATACATATATACCTTTTTTTTAATATGTACGTTCCGCCGTTTTGGAAACAATTTAGAAGGGTTCCTTATTTTAAACGTTTCGTGTCATATCAGACACGTAGGTAAATACTGAGACTATAGCTCGCTTTTTGGAATTCCCTTCGATAGCTATCAATGCATGCAAAATACATTCAGGTACTGTCCTCTGACTAGTCCTTCTCAGTACGAAAACACATAGTAAATATCATAAAAACGTACTGCTCTATAAGAAATCAATCCCAAAATATGCATATGAATACTACGTACATCTAGTGCGCACGGAAATCAAAATCTATATATGTGCCATACATGCGCACAGAAACAACATCTAAGTGCATCGGGTGTGCACACAACATCTGTCATAGGCAACGTGTGTGCCTGACAGCAAGGACAGGTGCATCTGACACGCACGAAGAATCTCGATTTAGTGCATCTGGTGTGCACCAAAATCGCATCTCAAAACATGCGCTCAACATGCACGAAAATCCAAGGCAGGTGCATCTATCATGCATAAAATCATGAAATCCAATATCAAGCGCCGAACGTGCGCAAAATCCAATCAGGTGCACAAAG
Source organism: Agapanthus africanus (assembly GCA_030015575.1). Taxonomy (NCBI): domain Eukaryota; kingdom Viridiplantae; phylum Streptophyta; class Magnoliopsida; order Asparagales; family Amaryllidaceae; genus Agapanthus; species Agapanthus africanus. The sequence goes on along the minus strand of CM057347.1, from coordinate 445,511,984 downwards.
TGCACAAAATAAATATCGAACATCACAATCGAAATCGAAGTCCAGTGCAACTAAGTGCACAAAATGCGTATCACTGCACTGCAAGCATATATGAACTATACCGAGTGTAAAAACCAAATCGTGTGCGTACATACGAACAAAATCAACTCCACTGTATACAACCCATAAAATCATAAACATGAGAAACCAAGGCACAAAAACGATATCAAGTGCAAAAACTGTGCGAAAATCGTAAATACTCAGTAAGTGCCACCATGGTGCATGAAAACAAATATCATGAAACCCAATCATCAAAATCAGTCATGCGAATAGATCGCCCAACAATACCGAAAACAAGTATGGAGGAATAGTCTTTCTCAAGCACATCCTCCAAGAATCTCTGGCCAACTGTCGTGGTCACTCATAGCATGTCTCGTCGACGATCCTGAACTCTGGCCTGCCGGTGTGCGTAACCTGACCACTCCTGGGTCCAAGTCTTCTCGTAATTCATTCCAGAAAGGTCCTGTCGAGATCTCTCCCAAATCTCGTCTCTGCCGAACTGTCCGGAAGTCATCGTCCCTTACTAGATCTGTTCTCGTTCCGGAACAGCTGCATACTCATCGCGACTCCTTCTGAAAGGTATATCCAAGTACAATGTCTCGGCATGCGTATCGCATCTCTGATGTCGGCGGAGTGGAACGTCGTCTCATCAAGATCTCGTACGAACCTCTTACTCCACTTTCTCTAATGTCGACTACTTTGGACTCGTCTCGTCGTGGCTGCATGGACTGAGCTCCTACGGCTATCCTCGTATCTGGAGTCTCCCAAGAAATGCATCTCACCACCTGGCATCCGAATGAAGTCGAACCATCCGATCGATTTGTCAAAACCTCATAATCCCCCAAGAGCTCAACATCTTGGGTACAGTTTAACAGTATCGAGTACGTACCACAGCATCGATGGTCCAGCCGTAGAAGGGCAAATCCAAGTCTCACTAATGGCGCCGTGGAACTGCCGCAAACCTTAAGGTTCAAAGGCTTTCACACGGTCATTAAGTCGAGTTCGGGTTTCATTCTTCTAGAGGGTCCATAGAATTGCCTGTATGTCTTTCCGAATACTTTAAACTTGGAATAATCGGTTTCTGACATTCGATCGTCTCTGTCGACTCAAAACGTCTCCGCGTGAAGTCATCTCTAGCTGGAATCAATCTATCTGATGACCTCGCATCGGGTTAGCGAACGAATTACATGTCCTAGTCTTTCATCCTTGGTGACTAGCGACCTCTATCATCTCTTAGTACAACTCGTATTGCAATAGCTCCAACATCTGGGGCGATATCTCGTCGTTCGCAGCAATGACTGGCTCACTCGTCTGCACGCTGAACAGTGCCTCAATCATCAGGAGTAAGCAATACGCCAACAGTCATCAAAATCTGGTTGGCCTCTGTCGGTGTCCCAATCCTCTGGTGCTGATCTGCACGTTCGAGTAACCTCATACAGCGGTCCATCCCACGCTCGTGGCGCGAAAACACAATAAAAAGACACATCTCTGCAATTGTGTGTCGCCGAAATTACGCCCTGGTCAGTCATCGTTCTTAACGAGCTCGTGCTGACCGCAACTGTAGCCGTAGCTCTCCCTGCCCGTAATCATGGCAGCAAAATCATAACGGGTACCGATGAGGCTAGATCATAGGAAAGAATATAATACCGAACAAAGAAATGTACATCCTAAGGCTTCTTAAGTGGAGTATCGTATCGTAAATATGCCGCGGAACATACCCACGGTACGTCACTCTACTTTAGTCACTTACTCCATCAACCAAGGGTCATCCTACGCTCCGAAGGTAAAACCTAACGCTCTGATACTAACTTTGTCACGTCCCGAAAGTACGGAACATAACCGGCCTTTAAACTACGAAACGTCTCGAGGCGTACGTAATCTAAGTAAGCCGAAAAGCCTGAAATCCAAACCAAGAAAAGTAGTAGAGTGAAGGAAAACCAATTTAATCAAGTAATTTTAACAGCATAAGCCGAATTATGCATTTTTGTAAAACATCAAATATTTCCTGAAAATTTTGGCAGAGTCTCCTTTGTAAATACTGACCCCCAAAACGGGATACAACATGAATAGTATATGAAATCAATAAAAGGCATCCCCAAGCGGGAGCTAGCTCTTCGTCAATCGATAGTCATAACCACACAAGAAATATAATATACAACGCCAAGGGCGAGGATAAAAACTCAAAAGGAAACTCAAACAACGAGAAATCCGCAGAAATATAACGCGTGACTCTAAGGTCGAAAGAATAATATCACTGGTCTCTATCTCAAAAATAAATACATGTTTGGTTGATGGAATTTACTAGATACAACTGAATAATATTATACAAAGTAATATGATGGGTACGATACCAATAAACCCACCTACTAGCAAGTCACCCGGAAGAAGCAGTGCCAGCAAAGCTGTAATGAAACCTGTACGGCAAAACCTGCAAGAAACTGTGGCACAACGGGGGTGAGTTGCCAACTCGTGAGTAGAAAAACATCTACGAACAGAAACCGCATGAACAACGCAATCCTAGGTCAACGATCATAATATATCCTCAAATATATATAACATGCAGCCTATAACAATGACTAGGGTAAATATCTAACCCGAGTGTAATCCCATGTGCCCGTGTCAGTGCCTCAGATAGCAATATATCATATGGATGATGTATGAATGCACGAAAACAGAATACATGTACTAAAGAAACTGCTTTCATAATTTAGTGAGATTCCCTTTGAATTTTTAAAATGAGGTATCATAATGAAATCAGCATACACAGTGTCTAGCATCGATATAAAACACAAATCTCAATGTCTCAAAATCTCAGGCTCCGGCTATCCGGACTGGCCTATATCATCAAATCTCAGTACCTCAATATCTCGAAATCTCAATGTCTCAATCTCAATATTTAGGGCGCCGTCAGTTCAGACCGGCCCCTACCATCCATCTCAAGACCACGACGGTATCCTCAGGATATCCGACGCGTCGGGTAAAATCACCGGTCGGTAGTGCTCCCCTGCCAGGCTCAACGCTATCATCTGCGATCCTCTTGCCCCGAGGTACCGCACCGGGTCCACCATGTATCCGAAACGGTTCCTCCACTCCTCGAACTCGGGTCTCGAAATCCATCAGCAAACTCATGGTGAACGACTCATATATCATGGGAAAACCGCACTTTTTATTTAAAAGAGAGAAAAGAAGTTTATATAAGTTTTGCGGTTTTCCCCAAATCCAGAAAATCTCATGGAAATCCGAATCCAAATCCTCAATAGCATGTAAACAGTGAATATAGGCATAAAATCCATGAATGCGGCATAACAATGAATAATAACATGCATGAAGTAACAAGTAATAGCTACAATGTCTAATCTAGCATATAAGACAAGAACACTAATATCATGTATAAATTATTAGCTAACAACCTATGTCAATGCAATAGTATTTCTAAAGTGTACGTGGCATGGCAATTACCGATGAAGATGTGTGTGAGCCGGCAAGTAAGTGTACGTGGTACATACGCACCATCGGTAATGGTGCTGGTGTCCTAACAGTATGATATCAACAATGTAATAAGAATCACAGTATAAGTATGCGATGTGGAGCGAACAGCAATAATGAGCGGGAGCTAAATACTAGACACAAGATAACAAATCTATATTTAATATAAATTTAGTCTAACAACTACACTAAACTAAAGGGCTAAGCTAACTGGCTACTGAAGGTAAGGAAACCGCCTAACCTCTGAGTCGATACATATACCTACATGTATATGTTAGTCGGTGATCCTGCCTCAATAATATCACATCCGATACCATATCTACAATCAGACATTCCCAAGTCAAAAGTGCGGATCAAACATCAATATATAGCTCGTACGTAAATCCGTTGTACGGCACCCCAAATCTGGGTACAGGTCAGTATCACATTCATCAAAATAATCATTTGGTATCCTCTTTATCAAAGATCATAATCCGGGGTACTGGTCTACGTCTAGTACAATACTAATATCATCAATCTAATCATGATCTGACTGCTGATCTACAGCCTCATACAAACTGATATCATCATCAAATATCGTCATAAAGAGGTATACATCGCCTAATGCGACCTATTATGAATATCTTAACATATCTTATCTCATATCACGATCACATGTCAACCATTCAATGTATAACACTATTCACATGTATCGTCGTCCCAAGATCCGTTATAATATCAGGACGTATCTCAAATACGAATCCTGCCATATCACCGTTCTCGCGGTCTCAATCAAATCTTATCGACTCATCTCAAATCCTAAATACTATCCTCAAATCCAGTATGTGAACACATAGTTCCATACCCATGTGAACACATAACAATATAACCCCATATAAGCACATGTGAAAGAAGAATGTATGCAAGTATGGGTGTGTGTGTATGTGTGGTGCAACCACTACTTTAGGGTTTCTGAACACTAAACCTATCGAATCACACCTAAAATCTATCTTTATCATCAAAAAAAACTCAACAGTATATAATCAATATATATGTGTGTATACGTATTCGTATACATCATCCCGAACTGCAGGGGTGCTATACGCCATCCACCCGACTTCTCCCCGTAGATATAAATCTACTCACCTGGTCCTTGTTCGCCGGTGCCGACGTCGCCACGCGCTTGCTTGTCGTCTCGAAGTCCACATGGGGTACCTACATATCATAACACACCGTATCACATTAAAATCCGACTCATGACCAAAACGACACACGAATCCCACATAGGTCAAAACCTATGGTTGCTTTCACAAATCAACCCAAAAGCTCTCGACATCGGCGTAAAAACGCCAAACCATCGAGAAAAACCCAAACACACTCATTTGCACAATCACAAGCACTAATTATAATTTAAAATAGGTTAAAATTCACAAAAATCTCAAACTCACTTTGAAAGCTATTTTTCCGAAAATCTAGCAAGCAAAATTACCCGTTTTATTACAAAACTCGACGTTTAAACAAATCTAGCGGCCGCAATACCCACTCAATATCATAACCAAGTCATATAAACAATTCCAATAATTTATTCTCATCAAAATATATATATTTACAAAACCTAGTTAACAAAATTAGCACAATTTTCCATTTTAGCTCAAAACTTGGTGTTTTAATCAACATTAAATATTTTAACAAATTTTAGCGGCGATAATGCTCACTAATTAACTCAACTAAGTCACACCAACCATTTCTAAATTCTTCTCTCTTCTTATTATATTAATAACAAAAACCTAGTTAGCAAAATTAGGAAATTGGACCAATTTTGAAGCAACAATTAGTAAACTAACTACTAGCTTACATTCTCCAAAACATAATATGGTAAACTACCCATTACAACCAAAAATAAGTAATACAACACTCACTTGAATTCCATAACTTCTTCTTGAAATCTTAAACTTGCAATCTAACCCATATTACGAACTAATAATGTCTTGATTTAAAGTATTAATACAATACATTAACTATAGGATTTAGATTATACCTCAAATTTCAAGAGACCCAACATGAAAATCTTGCCCTCCAAATTGCTCTCTTGCTCCATGATTCATGTTAGCTAGGGCAAAGAAGAAATGGGTAAGAGTTGGATTGAAGAAATGTAGAGGTTTTAGCTTGAATATGAGGCAAAAAGATGGATTTTTTGATGAGAATGAGAGGAGAAAAATGGGGCTGCTGTTGGGGACCTGCTGCTGAGCCAAGGGAGAGGAGAGAGAGGGTGTGGTGGGGGGAAAAACCAAGTAAAGAAAAGTCCAAGTTAACCCAAACCCATACCTCCTTTTCTTATACTTTCTTTTCCTTTTTAATTCTTTTCTTTTGTGAAATGAGTGGACAAGTTTTGGGGCTGCCAAGGTGGGGCTCGGCCAGCTGCCTAGGGGGGAGGAGAGAGAGTGTGGATGAGGAAAAAAATAGATAAATACTATACCCCAATTTCCCTTTACACTAATTTCACCAAAAAAACATTTTTTCTTCAATAATTTCTAACACCGTTTGGCAGTTTCATTTTGTTTCAAAAACAACATGTTAAAATTTTGTTTAATGTGCTATGATGCACAAAATTTGTTTCAACCCATTCCAATTTGTAATTTTCCCTAATTAAATGTATTAGTGACGGCTTAAAATAATATTAAAATAATTAATTTCGGAAAAATTTTCAGAAATTTAGAAATTTTACCACGGGTTCAATAAACACCAAATACTAGCAATTACATAGTTAGAATATGTATATTTAATTTTATATTAAAGATATTTACATTTTGACTTTTTACGGAAAACCCCCTTATTTTACCGATTTTCCGAAATTTCACCGAAACGATTTTCAAAACGTTACATTAAACCCCTCTTTCAGACGGTCAAGGTAAGCCAATTCTACTCCACCAAGCTGTTACTCTGCTCGGATCTCTAGACTAACTTGATCGTCGGAGGGTCCTCGGTGGTACAACCACCCCGGGACTTCCTTGCAGGTAGCTCGGCAACCACAACCTCAACCCATTGAGATCCACACAATTCAAGAACAATAGCCTCCAGATCCATTCTCAGCCATACATTGCAGCCATCAGCAGATCAACGGAAAGCAACATCTGAAGGAGATTCCACCCTCCATCAGCTGGCGCCGTCTGTGGGAAACTCAATTCCATAAAAACAAAAGTGCGCCTCCCCATCTCACTCCAATGGCGAGCGATCATCAGGACGATCCAAACGCCAACCGCCGCCTCCTTCTCAACGGAGGCGCGGACGAGCCTCCTCCGCCGAACGCCATCAACGCCCTCTCTGGTCGGATAGACCGACTCGCATCCTTCATGGAGGCGCTCGTCCGCGTCCAAACGGCGGGGCAAAATCCCCAGGTCACCGCTCCCCCGCCTCGAGACCAGGACCCCTACAGGGGAAGAGAAGACTCAGCCCGTGTCGACACGGCCGACCGCCGCCTCGCTGCCTCCCACGGCCATGGATCCCCCGGGCCAGTACGTTCTGCGACCCGCTGGGCGCCCAACAGCTCGACACCGAGGTCCGTCGCTAGAGCGCCCCGCCCCGAGATCTTTCGCGCGCCTGTCCCTCCTGAGGAAATGTCGGTCAGCTCGCCTGTCACCAGGCATGACCGACACATCCTCCCCCGACGGGGCCGTGCAGACGGGGCTCGTCAAGGCAGCTCAAGGGCCACCTCACCCGGGGATTTGAGGAACCTCATTGAGAGAAACCGCGGCCGAGGCCAGACGCAGGCCGCCGACAGCAGGGGCCTGGGATCAGAATACGCTGAGTCATCGGAGTACCATGGCTGACTCGACGCCCTCGAGAAGAATATCGAGAGTCTGCATTGGGATGGTCACCGTTCGAGCGACGGGGCCAAGTATGCCGCCGACTCGCTCACAAAACCGTTCACCGAGGAGTTGCTCGCCGTCCACGTCTCCTCCCGCAACAAGCCCCCAAAGGTCTCCCTCTTCGACGGCAAATCTGACCCGAAGGACCACTTGGATGCGTTCACCGCGGGAATGAGCTTCCAAGACCACTCCGATGCCGCCCAGTGCCGAGCTTTCCCGGCCATTCTCATCCGTGCCGGGCGAGACTGGTTCCGAAGACTCGAGCCGCGCTCGATCTCAACCTTTGACGAGCTGACCACACAATTTCTCGGCCACTTCATCGGGAACAGGTGGCAGAAGCGCATAGTCGACCACCTCTTCACGATCAAGAGCGGGGACAGGGAGACGTTCAAGGCCTACGTCACCCGTTTCTACAACGTCCTTCTCGAGGTCCCAGAGCACCGGGACGAGACGGTCATCACTGCTCTAAGGTCTGATCTTAGACACAAGGAGTGGTTACACTCTTTTGCACCGGCGCAACCTAAGACCATAGCCGAGGTAAAGGCCTGGACCGAGCGCGAGGTCCAGCTCGAGTCCGAGGTGAACGCAAGCCTCCCCCGAGCAGAGCAAGCCGACCAGAAAAAGAGGGCCAGGGACGAGAGAATAGGACCGGAATGGCAAAAGCCCTATCCCCCAAAGTTCCAGGAGTACACGCCGCTTAATGTCTCCCAGACAGTGCTACTTGAGAAGGCCAAGGGCGAAGGGTTCTTCAAGTTCCCCCCGATCCCACGCTCGGATTCAAAGCGAACTCGGGGCCCCTACTGTGGCTTTCATAGGTCGCTGGGCCACTCAACGGAGAGCTGCAAGTAACTCCGAGATTACATCGAGGAGTTGTTCCGTTCGGGGCATTTCGCGGCGTACCTAAGGGACAAGCGGCAAGCTGACCGCGAGCAGGAGCAGCGTCCCCCTCCAGCCGAGCAGACCATCGGCCAGATCATGGCAGTGTCAGTAGAGCATGCGACTGGTACCCCCGAAGCGCGGTACCCCATGCCGAGCACAGGTACCGGCAGACATATGGGGGGCTCAAGCTGTATGAATAAAAGCATCTACTAGCATGTATTTTCTTTTCAAAGCAATGTACCATCTTCCTAAGGTCTTTTGTTTATACAATAAAAGGATCCATAGAGCATTGCAGAAAAGAAAATGGAATCTTATTCATTCAAAAGGTACTATCGGCTCCTCAGCCGTACACAAAAAGAAAATTTTTATTATTACAACAAAGGGGGAATGTGGTGCAGAGAGCACTGCTCGTGGTACTCTGAGCATATCTCCTCCAGCCGAGCCCTTGCAGCATCTAACCTCTGCCTCCGATCCCCCCCGCGAGCTTCGGCGTCGAGCCTCAGCTGGTAGCACTCACGGACGAGCGCTTCCGAGTGGTTTAGCCGGATCGCAGAGATCAGGCCGAAGTGCCTCAGAGACCTTAGCTTTCCTATGGCCTCATCAAACAGCATTTCGGATAAGGGGTTGTAAATCCCCGGCGACGCCCTCCAGATGGAATACATCAGCAGCTGAACGAGGAAGGACCACTGTAATACCCGGTTTTCTTTCATACGCCAATGTCCGCAAAATTTTAGAAGTTTGTTAGTTTACATTTAAAACTATTTTAGTTAGTTTAAAAACCTTATTATCTATCCATTTTTATATTTTTCCCAGAATCTTTTATTTGCTAATTCCAAACCGGCCCCTCTCCCCTAAACTTTCCCTATCCTTATTTATTTCCAAACCCAAGCTCCTTCTCATCATTTTCCTTACTTTCCTTCAGCCATTCTTCTTCGTAAATAAATTTACACCTTTTCCAGCGAAGCCAGCCCGAGCCCAACACTCATTTTTCCCCAAGAATTCTAAACATAAAATATTTTTCCCTAGCCCAGCACAATTTTACCCCAAGGCCCGATCATCACTCTTTTTCATTCACAAATCCCTTTTTATTTTCATAACTCAGCCACATTTCTTTTAGTTAGAGCCCGGCCCTCTAAATCTTTCACCCAATTCTAATAAATCCCGCAGCCCAAGTGCTAGGCCCAACTCCCCGAGCCCACTTTTGTTTTTTGAATTCTTTAAAACATTTTCCTCGGCCCGAACCCACAAATTAATTCCCTTAATAAAATTTGTAATTTCTTCTTGGCCCGGCCCACTCTCTTCCAGCAACCCATTCCCACGCACACAACCCGACCCGGCCCGCTACTTCTTCTCCTTCTTCCCGTTGCGTTTCTCCCGCGCGCGTTTTCCTTCGCGAGCGCGCTTCTCGCGCCGTCTCCTCCGCCTGCGCCAGTCGCCTGGGCGTTACCCCCACGAAGTGCGACCCCTCATCCTCCTCACCTTCATCCTTTCTCCCTCACACTTCAACTCCTCCCTTCCTCTACACCTCGACCACCATCACCCCATCGCAGAACTCAAAATCCCTGCACCCCTTTTTCTCTCGTCGACGAAGACGACGACGACACCTCCACCGAGCTCAATCCCCTCGCTCAACCTCGTCTCTCCCATCACCTTTCCCTCAACCCTCATCTCGCAACTTCTCCCGCTCTTTTCTCCTTTACCCCGTTCCCGAGTTTCCCTAGCTCGAGCCCCCGCCTCCGTGCCTCCGCGGTTGAGCCCCCGCTGCCTTGCCTCCCCTGTTGCCGTGCCTCCGTGGTCGATCCCCATCCGCCTCGCCTCCGTGGTCTAGCCCCCGTCGAAACCCTATCTTGCGATCGATCCCCCGCCGCCTCGCCTCCTCGGCCGCCGCCTCTCCTCTATGGCCGCCAATAACTCTGCCGACTCACCTCCAAGCTGCTGTTGATGTTGCTGCTGCTCATGCGGATTCAGCCTTGCAAAAAAAAGCAAGGAGGAGCTGGGAACTGTGGGTGATGAGATTGAAGGGGTGCCCCTAAAAATTCTACGATGAGGTGCACCCACATGCAACTCGCAGAGAGGAAGAGAGGTGGAAAGGGAGATTCGTATGCTACTCTCATAACTCAAATAAACTTATACTGTTGCTACAAGTCAGAATGATTATCTGAGAAGAATTTTTATGAAACTGCTCTCTATGAAGTCAAAGACTCAGCCATCAGTTCCAATTAATCCAGCAATATCAAGTGCTTCTGTTTGAACCGAAACCGTATAGGTCCAGTCGGCCTCGACAGCATCAGCAATCTCCATCCCCAACACCACCTGAACACGCAACAACCATCCTCAGACTCGAGCCAAACCCAAGCTTTGACGAGGCTCGTCGCACGTTTGTCACTCCGTGCCGGGACGTGTCACTACTGTCTTCGCTGCCGTGCTATCAATTCTTCGTGTCCAGGTAAGTTATTACTTGCTTACATGCTATTTTACTTAAGTTATAATTGTTAAATGCATAACTTATAAAGTTACAAGTTTAAAACTATTATGTGCTGTAACTGTTCGATACTTGTTCTCTTAGGAAAACATTATCAAATTTGACGGAACTCAATGGTGTAGGTTGGCCCGTAGGGTTGTGAACATAGTATGTGATTTTTGTTGGATGATGTGATCGATAACGATTAAAACAACTACCCCCAATTTTGATCGTAAAACTGAAATCCTGTTGCACCTGAAAACCGTTAAATTCACCATAAATCATATACACACTAGAATGGTGCGTTCGAGGGCTCAAATCGAAGACAACTCGACGAACTTTAACCCTATACCAGTTTTCAGACATTTCTGTATTTAAACTATGATGATATTCGGATCGGAGTGCGACTCTGGACTGCAGTCCAGAGTGACTCCAGTCTTTGCTTGCTGTTTCGTATTGAGTACCACGGGATTCCCTTAACTCTTAGGTTGTGGAACTCTGCTGTTTACTGTAGATAAAACTGTTAGCTAGACAACACAATTGATTTCATACTGTTTCGTTACCGTTTGATACTTAATCTGTAATTTAATAGACCGGGACACATAACAGTCCCAGCAGAATCAGAACTGACATAGTAGTGTTAAACATTGTATATCTCTTAACGTACAAACGCGATCGAAGATCCGTCTGTTGCGTTGAAAACCTTACCGAAAACCCTAGAATTCATCCAACTGTAGTGTCGCTAAAATCTGATCTCCACTGGGATTAAAATGCGTTGCGAAACGGACTCTTGATTCTGAAATTGGATTTCCAGCCGCGAGCGCTTAAAATGAAATGGTTATAACTTATGATCCTGGAACCCGATTGACTTGAAACTAAATTCTATGGATGGACAACTGAACATACTAATTACTACCTGTTTGTCATTTCGCCATATTATATACGTATGTTTCATGATAAATCGTGCAAGTGAAAGAATACTGTTTCATAACATCCTCATCATGTTTATATACTTGTTCACGCATCATATCATACCCATATTATCGTATTGATAACCTAGTGACATCGTGCATTCACCCAGTGTTAGATTTTAGTGATGATTGTGGCAAGTACGTCAGTGTTCGTGTATCCGTGATTAAGTGAAAGTGATACGTACTTGTACACAATCAGTGACCTATTATTCTATTGCATTGTCGACGTCTGTGAGATGCGTGCACGTGTGACTAATAAGTGGAATGGGACATTTATGGAAGCGTTTGCACGGGTGTCACAGATAAGACACCAGACACTGCCATTTATCTTAGGTATTAGTCGGGACGTGCTTGATGGAGGTCCTGCCTCCAGTTCTCGTGCAGACTTGTCACGGATCGATTAGTATTTAGATTGATGGTTAGCGTTTGATGTAGACCTCGGGGTGTGGGGTAGTTTAAGTGTGAGTTCAACAGAATCTCGGGAGTCCCATGCCGGCTTATATATTTAGGGAGTTATATGGAGATTTACAGGGTATGTGCTATATCACCGTGATACACTCGTTACATGTTGGGCCCGTGGTCCCTTGCCCTTGGGTTCTACCCTTGGGTGGAGGACACTCGCGAGTGGTTGACTCTCACACTTGGACTGACGATAGGCTTATTTGACCTGTTCAGTGAGACTTAGAGACTGATAGGGATACTGTCATTTACATTCCTTATATACTGTGTTGACATACATGACATACCGTTATACTACTTTACTGCTCCGCTGCATTGATCTCTGCTCAATTATATTCATGCATGTCATTGATTTACTGTTATTCATATCCATTACCACTGTTAGAACTGTTACTTGATTATATACATTATATTGCTATTGTGTCGCTCTGACGACCTGAGTATGCATGCTCAGTGTGAGGAGAAGATTTAGCCTGGACCAGTGCGTCTCAGACTTCTTGACTTGCTTTCTCGAGTTACATTCACTTGTTCCACCTCAGGTCAGTCTGTACATTGTTTACTTCAGTTACTGCATTTCCCATTACCTGCGCATCAATTACTGTTTACCATGAGAAACTAGAAGCCGAAGTGTGACTACGGCAGGACTTTTCCTTGACCGTAGGAGCATGGCTGGCCTTGTCTACCCCTCGTATTCAGTATTTTGGGAAGCGGGGCGTGACATCTCGCGGCTGGAAATCCAATTTCAGAATCAAGAGTCCATTTCGCAACGCATTTTAATCCCAGTGGAGATCAGATTTTAGTGATGATTGTGGCAAGTACGTCAGTGTTCGTGTATCCGTGATTAAGTGAAAGTGATACGTACTTGTACACAATCAGTGACCTATTATTCTATTGCATTGTCGACGTCTGTGAGATGCGTGCACGTGTGACTAATAAGTGGAATGGGACATTTATGGAAGCGTTTGCACGGGTGTCACAGATAAGACACCAGACACTGCCATTTATCTTAGGTATTAGTCGGGACGTGCTTGATGGAGGTCCTGCCTCCAGTTCTCGTGCAGACTTGTCACGGATCGATTAGTATTTAGATTGATGGTTAGCGTTTGATGTAGACCTCGGGGTGTGGGGTAGTTTAAGTGTGAGTTCAACAGAATCTCGGGAGTCCCATGCCGGCTTATATATTTAGGGAGTTATATGGAGATTTACAGGGTATGTGCTATATCACCGTGATACACTCGTTACATGTTGGGCCCGTGGTCCCTTGCCCTTGGGTTCTACCCTTGGGTGGAGGACACTCGCGAGTGGTTGACTCTCACACTTGGACTGACGATAGGCTTATTTGACCTGTTCAGTGAGACTTAGATACTGATAAGGATACTGTCATTTACATTCCTTATATACTGTGTTGACATACATGACATACCGTTATACTACTTTACTGCTCCGCTGCATTGATCTCTGCTCAATTATATTCATGCATGTCATTGATTTACTGTTATTCATATCCATTACCACTGTTAGAACTGTTACTTGATTATATACATTATATTGCTATTGTGTCGCTCTGACGACCTGAGTATGCATGCTCAGTGTGAGGAGAAGATTTAGCCTGGACCAGTGCGTCTCAGACTTCTTGACTTGCTTTCTCGAGTTACATTCACTTGTTCCACCTCAGGTCAGTCTGTACATTGTTTACTTCAGTTACTGCATTTCCCATTACCTGCGCATCAATTACTGTTTACCATGAGAAACTAGAAGCCGAAGTGTGACTACGGCAGGACTTTTCCTTGACCGTAGAAGCATGGCTGGCCTTGTCTACCCCTCGTATTCAGTATTTTGGGAAGCGGGGCGTGACAACCACCGGGGAAGCAATCAGCCGAAGTGGTCCTCGATCCTGCCTATTACCAACTGCACCATGTCCTCGGTGCAGTACGGGTCATAGAGGTAGACATCCTCGAAGCTTACGATGTCTTCGATGGTGAAGGGGAAGTCCTGCATTTTTGCGTTTCGGTTGCAAGAAAAAGAGTAATCAACAATCCCAAACGGTTCCATCTTATAGCCAACGACGCTTAGGAATCCAACAGTCGCCCGTTTCATACGCAACGCAGGCGCCACGCGGCAAGCGTCGCGCCTCCCCATGCGAAACTGAAACGACGAGAAACCGGCGCTTTGCCTTCACAGCGCCCTTACAATACGTGTCTTCGATGCCGTCCCACTCCACGGTGCTCACATGGGAAGGTCGGACAGAGCCTCGCCAAGAGGAAACCAAGCAGCTTCACTGCTCGGTCCTTCTTCATAGAGCAAAGCCCTCACAAGGAGGCAGCCCTGCAGCTACCCTGCTCGGCCATCCCTGGCTGGTAGCTTCCCTACCCCACAACGCCAGGGATCAAAGCCCTCAACAAGAGGCAGCCCTGCAGCTACCCCACTCGGCTATCCCTGGCCGGTAGCTTCCCTACCCCACGGCGCCAGGGATCAAAGCTCTCGCCAAGAGGCACCGGGCAGCAACCCTGTTCGGCTATCCCCGACTGGTAGCTTCCCTACCCCACAACGCCAGGAATCAAAGCCCTCGACAAGAGGCGGGCGGGCAGCAACCCTGTTCGGCCATCCTTAAGAACCCAAAAGCCATCGAAAGAGGAAACCGCTTAGCACGATCCGTGCTCGGTTATTCCTGGCAAAACCAGGGATCAAAGCCCTCGCCAAGAGGCACCGGGCGACAACCCTGCCCGGGCATCCTTAAGGATCAAAACCCTCGCCGAGAGGCACCGAGCAGCTACCCTGCTCGGCCATCCTCAACAGGCCTCTCACGGCCCCTCTCACGCTAAGGATCAAAGCCCTCGCCAAGAGGCACCAAGCAGCTACCATGCTCGGCCATCCTCGGCAGGCCTCTCGCGGCCCCTCTTACGCTGAGGATCAAAGCCCTCGCCAAGAGTCACCGAGCAGCTACCCTGCTCGGCCATCCTCAGCAGGCCTCTCACGGCCCCTCTCACGCTGAGGATCAAAGCCCTCGCCAAGAGGCACCGAGCAGCTACCCTGCTCGTCCATCCTTCGCAGGCCTCTCACGGCCCCTCCAGTGCTAAGGATCAAAGCCCTCGCCAAGAGGCACCGAGCAGCTACCCTGCTCGGCAATATCCTCAGGTGGCCAATTACGGCCCCTCCAACAACTGAGGAACGTGACTCAATAAGAGGCACCCAATCTATCAATGTCTTAGCGATCTACACTTCGACTTCGGGGCTATGGAGACACCGTCTTCCCCTCGGTCCTCGCACACTCGGCAAATGATCAGAGTCAAGTCGACGAGTAATCGCTAGACGAAGGACTTGCTGACCATAAAGCAGTACTGTGCAGACACAAGTGTCCACCAACAAAAGGAAACGCAAGCACAAACACTACTGCAAAAACAAAATGTTTTTATTCAAAAAGTTAAAGCTTCTACAAGGTATTGTGGGCTCCCCAGCCTTACAAAAATCCCGGAGGTCTACCAAACTCCCGAGGAAACAAATAAAAAGAAAAAAAGAAAGGCAAAAGACGGCGGGTCTCAGGCCTCAGAGCCGGGCGCATCCCCGGGAAGCCCAACGCCCGCCGCAGGGGCCTCCGCGTTGCCTGTTGGATATATGTATGCCCTAGAGGCCATTATATGATAGTGGATGTATTTATATATGTATATATATACAGAGGACATTCTTGCTTGACATGATAGTATGCTATCTGACATGTTGACTTGATCATGTTTTTATTCATTTACACATGTTGATAAAACCCTGAGGATATTTGCTTGACTACTGTGATTATGATGGAGATCATACTAGTGGGACGTCTGTAGTTTATAAGCATATCCTGAAGTGTCCCTAGTCGTAGGTGTATCGAGACGGGGTATCGATATACCAGACTAGACTAGCGTGTATGATACTAGGCCTATATGATGAGCGATGGATGTTTCCACATCCATTGATGTTTGACATCGAGATCATATGCGGGTGCTCAGTGGAGACTGGGTACACTGGACGAACTCGCCGAGAACTCCTATATGGTATTATATCTATCGTCGGATAGCATTTCTTAGGTGACACTGGTACATGTTAGTCTGTAGATCCGAGATCGTCATAGAGTTGTGTGTTCTCCCACTGTACTTTGATTACCACCCTACCACGGCTCTACTGAGTCGTGCAAATAGGTGGCTTTTGGGTACAGTCCCGAGACACATGGAGACGATGAGCGATAGGAGGAGTTTCGTCTCTCCCGGTATTGGGGGTTGATGTTGTGCAGTGCTCGATTAGCTATATCAGTAAATCCCTGGCCAGGGCTGTTGAGATTTACTGATAAGTGTTATCAGTAGTTTCTCGATCTGTTATAGACCATTCATCGGCATGACTTATTGAGTTATTGGGGTCGACGTTACCATCCCTAGACTCGATATGCAGCATATCTGACGAAGAGATCGGACTGTATGGTAGTGTTGCCGGTTGGCTCGACGGGAGTTTTGACAGGCTCGCTTGTTTTCTTCTGATCGTTCAATACCCGGGTGGCCGTTACGTTTAGCTGACCTCTTGCGGCTTGAGGGTGTTTGATATGATCATCATCCACTGCCGGTGTATTGACAAGTCTTAGAGTCCCACAATGGAGTTAGCTAGCCCAGGCGAAACGATGTGGAGCGCATATGAGATATGCACAGGGACCCGATTAAATGCGCGTATATGATACCGTATATTAATCGGGCGGTTTACTATTGGTCGGGTCATATGTGATATGGCGGCTTGTTAAATCAAGTGTTGATTTAACATTGACCATTAGCTTTTTCACTTAGATCCTTTTGTCTTTTGTTGTATGCATGCATGTATGCACATGTTTACATTGATGCACATATAGATGTGCATGCACACATACATGCATACACATGTGTATCATGGTTATTGATACACTAGATGTTGGTAATATAAGACTCACATGTTAGTAAATATATTTGTATTTATTTTTGAGATTAATGGAAATGGATAATTATTCATGATTGATTATTTTATTCCTTCACTAAACCTTAAGTTAACCATGTGTTATCTTTCCATGGCCATTAGAGCTCAAAAATAAATATCTAGATATTTATTAACTTGAGTTAAGAATGAGAGTGGAAATTATATATAATTTCTATTCTTATTTTTATCATTATCTCTTTCATTATCTTGAGCTCTCATTTGCCATCATCTTCTTCCTCATCTCTCTTGCTCTCTAGGTTTCATTAGTGAGTAAGATAGTGATCAAGTTAGGGTTTTGAAGTGAGAAAACAAACCACATCATCATTCTATACTACTCTTGCCCATTAGTTTAGAGTGTTAGCTTCAACTTCATCTCTTGATCAAGTGGAGCTTTGAGCTTGGACAAAGAGGACTCCGGGTGGATCATCGTGGACTTGGAGGATCTCAAGTAAGCCTCTTCCAACTTCCAAGTAGCTAAGGAGTCTATTAAAGGGAGCTACAAAGGTTGTATTTTCTTTACCTAGTACTAAACTACTTGTGGTATGTGTTAGATTTTGTGTTACCCTAGTTTTTTCTAGTTTGATTCCTAGGTTGGTTTCTTTAGCACCCACTAATTTTTAAATATGGTATGTGTGATGCTACCAAACCCTAGTAGTGGTGATGAGGAAACCCTTCATGGTATCAGAGCCTAACTAGAAACCTAGATGATGTTACAATAATACGAAACCAAAAAATTCCGCAAAAATACGGTTTTAGAAACCCTAGAAAATGCTCTCTGAATTTTTTTTAAAAAGTGGTTTAAAAATTGTT